>OW388294.1:5640700-6305700 GCA_936450465.1 Gibbula magus
CAGGCTTTGTTCCAATGTGTACATAGCGACATAGAGATATACTTACTAAATATACCTGTCTTGAGACAGACTGTCTCCGACTCTATCAAAATATTATTCAATAAGCCTTCGAGGGAAAATTGGAAGATATATGTCCAAGACATGAGAAAGTGTGTATAACAATCTGTTAATTTTGAAACGGACAGGTGATAAAGGAGTAACTAGACAAATGTGACTATTCAGAAATTACAATGTAGCTGTTATAGGAACATATTGTTTATATCACTTCAGTAAATTAATGGAATATTATTCAAATCACCATAACACTTTTGACACATTATAATTAATGGGTATTTGGGCATTTACATGCGAGTGACGCCAGATAAGTTGCTGTTAAATGTTAAATAGCCTTTTAATGTTCCATGTCAATGTGATATATTGCTTAAATTGATGTATTGCTATCTATGTCTTTCCGCTTTACAGTCATTTGAGAATTGGCACACTGATGTTTGTGTACATGTACAATTATGTTGTATTAAAATACATGGTAGGTTAACAAAATGATTCAATCAATAGAGGCCGGTCTGCAAATTCCTTATTCGAAGGTAAATAAAGAGATGTACATAATCACCCCAAAACAACTCTTCAGTGGCTAGGCTTTCATAAGACGTAGATAAGTGTCTTGCTAGATAAACCAGCTAAAGTTATTGCATTTATGCTATCCAAACATAAGCAATAAGCTTATCGTATAACTGACAAAGCAAAACTGATATTTGCCTGAAGCCAGTATTTGTTCTTAAGGCTATCGATTGTCCTGAAAAGAATTTTTTTATCATAATCCTATTCATTGTGATGGACAGATGTGACTTGATCACGTGACAAGATGGTCAGAAAGTGGACCGGTCATCGTAAGATCATCAACACTAGTTGCATGAGAAAAACATTGATAAGGTGAGAAGCTGGACATACATGATCTCATTGTGATGGGCATTCAATTTACAGTTATTGCTTGAAAACAAATTTTGATCATAGCTTTCATATAAATATAATACACTTATAAGAATGCCCATTCTCTTCACAGATGTTATTTCCGTTAGAATTCCGATCCTAAGCTCGGTTCTCTAGGATAATTTGTCCGGCTAAAAGGGGGTGCCCTGATTGGTTCATTTGGATCTAGTTGTGCAATCAGCGACGCCGTTGTAAAAGTCAGATTGCCACAGACAAGTCATAATGCTATATTTAGAAACAGAAAGGTTTAAGTGTTTTCATAAACATGCTTATAAATAAAGAAGACCAACTCAGACACAAATACCGAAAATAGTATATTTGTGTTATTTACAGCAGACATACTTGAAGGGAATATGCTAATTATTTGCACTCATTCGGTCGACCTAGCCGATGACAGCTGTGTTTTCATTGGATAAGAAACAGGGATACAGTATGAGGTGCCCCCTTTGCCCGCTATAACTTTTACAAAATCACAACCTGTGTATTATGTTCACAAGTGACGTGTATTTGATACATTTAGCTCTTCTCTTTAGAAATCAAAGTTACACCAAGCAATAATGAATGAAAAAGTCAAATATTTCCCCGGAGATTTGTTGCTATGTGACACTATAAAGGGATACTATTTGGTGGAAATGTGATTGATATGTGGTCTTTAATTAAAAACATGACAACAAATTAGATTACGTTAATCGAATAGGTAACACAATATGGGAGAAAAAGGGTAGCTGATGAGTTGTGAGCAATAAGTCCTATTATAAGATATGTCTAAAATCGGTAACGTAATAGATTAATGGTTCTTGCCAAAGTTGTTAATCAACCACAGTATCTGAAACTTTAAGGAATATCGAATGTTCCATAGTTGTTATCCCTGTGTCCTGACAATCAATAATGGCCGATGTCAGGACCTAATCAATGAAATGAGGAAGTACATGCTTAAGTGGCCGCAGACATACAATGTACTTGTTTGACTTCAAAGCTATCATCAATTGGGACATTTTCCAGAGCATCATTGCTTGTCCTTAAATTCAGAATCCACTGAAACAGATCGCGTATCGCCTCACTGTTCTAACACTCTGTTGAGAGTGGAATACAGAGCAATGTGCATTAGTGTGAAGGTTTGCTTATGTTTTTATTAAGCGTCCGTGTGAGCTATTTAATACCCTATTTGTTTATCATTTTATGATAATCGTAAGATATTAGGTGTTTACATAACATGGAGAACAGTAAAGAGATAACAACTCAACCATTTCCCATAATATCAGTCTAAACTCCTTAGTGTTCTTTGAAGTTCAGTTCCTTTTGACCTCAAATGCAGTTAATCGCTTTTTAATCTTGTAACATTTCATGATAGCTTGAGTTATCTCAACTTTGTAAACAAAGAACCCGTAGAGCACAGTCGCTCCAAGACCATGTGAATGAAAGTTTAAGTCTCATCGGAATTCTGCTAAACCAGAGTCAGGTGCAGTTGCTATTTTATTGCCCCTTCATCTCTGGGGAGGCAGAGGTTCCATGATAACCTTGCTTTGTATCCATGGTAACCTTGCTTTGTATCCATGATAACTTTGCTTTGTATCCATGATGACCTTGCTTTGTATCCATGATGACCTTGCTTTGTATCCATGATAACATTGCTTTGCATCCATGATAACCTTGCTTTGTATCCATGATAACCTTGCTTTGTATCCATGATAACCTTGCTTTGTATCCATGATGACCTTGCTTTGTATCCATGATAACCTTGCTTTGTATCCATGATAACATTGCTTTGTATCCATGATAACATTGCTTTGTATCCATGATAACCTTGCTTTGTATCCATGATAACCTTGCTTTGTATCCATGCTACATCGCTTCTTCCACTTTCACGTCATAGCAGATCATTGGGTTGACAAAAGCTCACAAGAAAGTTTCTCAACAGAAAGTGTTAATATTATCGTTGTATTGGAGTAATGTATTAGGTATCAACTTTTAATTGTAAGTTTAGATAAAACAAACCAGTTACATATATATGTGACATTTCATTTACATATCCTGAAATTGTGTAAGAACCGTTTATAGTCAGTTACTTCAGAATTTAATATTGAAGACACCTAAATGTATTCCGTTTATGAAAATCTTATAAGCATCGACTTTTCATTATAAGATGCATTAAAATGGTATAAGCATGACAACATTTCCATTTTAATAACAGAATGCATTCGGTTCCAATTATTCCCTTCTTCGAAAAAATGAGAATTCATAATTCAAAAGCACCATGACAATTCTTTTCAATGTTATCCCGCTTTCGTAGCAATAAAACCCACCAACATTTCATTCTAAAAATGCATATTTCAATTGATAACAATATCACCAGAGCATGTGTGCCTCTTGTATTACCTCACTCAGTTTGGCTCGTAGCAGCACCCGACGTATTTCAAGTTTGTCAACTCCCTACTTCCAGACGTTATTTATTGCTGTTTACATACTGTTGACCTTCAACCAGAGTCTCGAATAGTCCCTGCAATAAAGCGCCTTTGGAATGAAGCACTTCCAATGCAAACAAATGATAATGCCTCTACTCTTTAGGTGATGGATTTCACAGCAGTGAAATAACGATGAATATTTATCTGCGTAATTTATGCACGCCCTCTCCCGTCTAATTTGATGTGATATTTGATTTGTATTTGACAAAATCCCTTAATAGCACTCGTGTTTGACAGTGACACTATCCATCCGGTAATGTAACTAAAAGCAAGAATGTATAAGCTAAGTTAAGAATCATTATTTCAGTTGCATGCCGAAAATCTACCAGATACAGTAGCTTGAAAACGAAAAGAATGCAGACGTTATTCTTGAAATCTTTAATTATGTTACTGAGATTTAAAATCCTGTTTCAAAAACAAAAATGCTGAACTCTTCGTTATTGCCACTGACACCGCCTGTTGAACCATGAATGTTTATCATTTCACTGATTCGTATATCTAGATATTGGGAGAAGTGTATCTCTTCTCTCGGAATAATGTCATCATTGTCGAACTATTAACATAGGACAAACATGTCAACGCTGTAAATTCAGAACATACACAGAGGATATTCTATATTGACTACACGAGTGCCTGTATTTTCCGAGCGAAAGCGAGAGATATACCAATAATCAGGTACGAGTGTCGTAAATATAGTATAAAACTGACACGAATATACTATTCTGTTCATTCCCGAAGTCATGAAATGAATTCAAATATGCAAGAATCCATTTTTTAACCATAGAATTGCGACCCGCCGTCACGTCACGTCACGTCACGTCACGTCACGTCTTCGTGGCAAGATGATAGTTTGCCCTAGTGCATCGTATGGAACAAAAGATATTTGAGAGGCGTTTAAGTTGAGAAGGTTTTTTTTCCAATGACTGAACACACGCTCTCTATAGAAAAAGCAATTAATTTACCTGTGCCCCTTTTCGCGTTATAAAAGAAGACTTACAGTCAACAAATAGGCAATCTATTTTATTCTCGTCACGATGAGATGATGGTGTTATGGTTTCAAACATAACGAAATGGCAGTAGACAGAGTTCTTTAAAATACACAGTATATATACTATACATAATGTCAACGATTATTAATTAGACTAGCTCTCGGGTAATCTTTGTTTCAGTTGAAAACATTACGATATACGAATCATATGTCGATTTACAAAATTAAAATCTGGCCATTTATCACGAACTATGGGCACATTTTATTGAAATACAGTCTACATATTTGAACTTTGGTTTTTTGTATCAGAAACGTCATTTTCAATTTATATCATCGTGAGACATATTGCAAACATATTCATTGGTCGTAAGTAGATATTGTTTCCGTGAAATAAAAATATACAATGTATGCAACTATATTCTTTATATTCAATAAAAGTGAAATATTTTGCTGGTTCTCTGGTTATAATTCTCATCAATAGGTTCAGAGTTTACTCCTACTTCTTATTCAAGGAAGAGAGACCAAAATATAAAATAAATATCAGGTTGTCACAAAGCCAGACTACAGTTCTTATACCTATTAAATTGAATCTACAGATCAGTTCTGATACAGCCATATCGGTTTATTGTTTCATTGATGCTGGTCTTATGATAACATTGCTCTTCTTTTCGATACATTAAAACATAAAATCATTTTGATCCTATCATAATTTTAATTTAGAACATTAACGAAAGGTAAGTCAAGTGCGAGTTTGGAGAACCTTTGATTAGAAATGTATTCAACTTATCGAAGTCACTGACAACACGGGAATGTCTTTCCTAGCTTTATAATGGATATAGGCATAGCTACGTTGATAAGATGAATGCCGTTACAACTATTTTAATAATGAGTTTAGTACGCATTCCCTCACACCTGGGACATCGTGCTGATTTTCAAATACTTTACTGAAATGATAGTACTTGGCTATGACATTGGTTGACTCACTCAAACTATAAAAATGTAATCAGATAAAATTACATTGTTTCAGTTTCGATGAAACTACTTCAAAATGTGCTATATTGATAAACTGATATATAATATAAATATTTCTTATAAACCGAGCAATGAACTACTGGGATTTATCAGTGAATAAGCTGTCTATTACCTTAAAGTGAATATATCTGATATTGTCCCCGTGACAAGTAAATTGACGTCATGAAACAATGGTCTGATGTTATGAATTATTTTATGAGTCACCTTGTTACTGTGGCAACGGGATGTTCTCAGCGCCCGCTCAACAGTAAAACGAGGGCTGTTGTGTCTATATTATAAGGATAACATCCTATAATAATAATAATAACAATAATAATAATAATAATCGTAATTGAAAGGAATGTAATACATTGAAGCTGTCCCGTCAGGTAGAAAAGTTATATATTTTCAGCCGTGACTGTGTCATTCGTAAAATTATAAACTTCCTGCCTCTTTGTGTGAGGAAAACCTTGTATTAGTCAAGAATAGACATATACTCTCAATGCATTACATTCCTTTCGAATAGCATGTGTATGAGGCGTTAGTATTGGAGAACTTTGAATGTATAATCCCTTCTTCTTGAGCATCTGCAGATTAAATACGACAATACGCTTATTTATAGTGATGGTATAATTTATACAAGGATTAATATACACAGAATATCTGTCACTTATTGACGAAATTTGATTCAACGTTTATCGAATCACGAAAGGTAACGCTGTTTTACATTTTCACTCTTGCTTTCTACCTCAGTCTATGAATTAAACATGGTATTAGACGAGAACTTGCAGTTTTAGCCTATTATATATGATATCTATAATGATGGAGCACCACATGTGTCGGTAAAAATAAGGTCTGTATTTTCTTTGAGTCAAAATAAAATGTCATTCTTCTCATTGAAATAATATACAAACAATCAATGTATTTTGTGTTTATTTGTACATTCTGTCACTGGCATATGGTTGCATGTCTGTGTGCAGTTATTATCACTTCCAATGATTTCTGTCACTACCAGTCGAAATATAACCACTGGTTTGACCGGCATCTTTAAAATATGTTCTTGAAACATGATATGATATTTTTCTTCTTGGTAATTTGGCCTAAAACCACATGGCACAAGGTCCGCTATTGGTTGTGCCCTAGCATTTCTTCATTACAGAGCTATGTTTTAAAACATCTTTACAATTTGTCTATTTGTCATGAATATAATAGAAACAATTATATCGTTGTTTCTATAATCAATATTCAAGCTTTGTTACAACCACATGTGACCATTCCAGCATGATGTCATGATTTCAACTCATCTCTGAATGTTTAAGTATCGCTACATCCGTCAAATCACTTGAACTACCTTTAATCGGCCACTTTGATGTGATCACCTTACAACGGTCATTAGAAGAATTGTTTTTATTGATTGAGGAGTATTCTTTAGCCATTGGTTACGCTTATTTAACTTTTCGTGAGATCACCTTATTTCAGTAAGGCCCCTTTACACAGACATAAAGACCGTTGTGCGTCCTCTGTGCGACCAAAAAACATAACAGATCGCCGTTGGACGCTCAAGGGAGGCAGAATGGTTGCTAAGGTCGTGAGGAGGTGGCACAAGGAATGTTGAGACATCGGGATTGATCGCCAAGGACGCGAAGGACGCCAAAAACTTTTGAACATGCACAAAACTTCCGAATCTGGTCTCTCAAGGGTTGCTCCCATGAGATAGAAAGGTCATACAATGGACGGTGTAAGGTCGCAAGGACGCTCAATGATCGCCATGTAAGCCATTCACTAACGTTGGGCGATGACTCTGTCTCTCTTGTGCCTTCCTACTGCGTCTTCTGTGCAATCAGAGCCGTTTATATCACGACCATTCTGCCTTCATGCAGCGACCACAACAACCTTTGTGCGACCATGACGAGTTTTGTGCCTTCTTTCTGCATTCACTCTGCCTTCTGTGAGCGTCCTCGTATATTCTCCAAAAATAGATGATGATTCTCACATGTTTCCTTTTTTTCTGTTGGCAAATCAAGACTATGGCACCAAAAAGGAGCAAGACAACAGAAAAGACAAGCAAATAAAGATGTATAAACTCATTTGTAAAGAAACGCCATCACATATTTAACAATAACAACAGAATACTGCTGTCGGATAAAGTCGATTTTAAATGTCTTTGATAATAAAAAAAAAAGTTTGTAAAGACGTACGCACAAGTTCATTCATTCGGCTTTGATACTTTTATCATGATCTTTATTCAAACACATACAGGATGTTGGAATAGCTTTTTCAACATGGATTTTATCCAGAATATTGGTAATTTTGTTTACAAAATTACGAAATACCGAAAATAAACTTAAATTTTACCCATTTGACTCTGGAGAATGATGAAGCCGTGTTTCATTCGTATGTTTACCCGTGGATCTAATAATTTCATGTATTTTTGTATATTTATTTCTTTAGTTTTTATCATATTCTTCTGCAATAAACAATGACCATGTTGTTAAAGCAGCAGAGCTTGTTGTATTTTATTGCAGCTGCAAAAGCTTATTGGTTGGTTATTATTACTGTTGGAATGGGACTGAAACAAATGGAGACTAATGCAGCTTATTATAGGCCCAGTCTATCCTGTTTGCCGAACACTCCCAGGGATCACTGAAGCATTGTTCAGAGGAGGCAGAAGTGTTGCTGCATGGTCGGTCAACTGTCGCCACAGTCATCAATGGTGGCACAGCGAAGGCGCAGATGAAGCACAGAGGAGGCACAGAGGTGACTGACGGGTTGTACGGGGATCGCCCTTGATGCTGAAATGTTGTTAGGGTTGCACAGTGAACGTCCAGCGAAGGCAGTGTTGAGGCTCCGTAAACGTGCAGGTCGTTCAAGGGTCGTCATGGAAATTACCGTTTTTTTTCATTTTAGGTCGTACAAAGGACGTACATTTACACAGAAACGGAATAACGTGAAATGGGGGGGGGGGGGGGGGGGGGGGGGGGGGGGTCACGTTTATGTCAATAATCATATCTTGCTTTAAAATAACATATGTATCTCATTTAAAAGTTACGATGGAAGAGTCATGACTGCAAAGGTCGAATTTAGGTTTACAATGCATCAGATGTCTACTCCTTCGAGTCGTACATTGAACATTATAGAATTAATCTGATTACACAATATTGTCTTGCCAGAGGTAACATTTTATACACACGTTATTATCCGAGAATTCGTTTACTAAGACAAACGACATTAGGTGTTATATACGAGTTAATGAGTTATTTAAAAAAAAATTCATTTTGAATAAATTAAACTTTACTTATACAAAATATATCAATTAAAAGAACGCTATAAATTTATTCACAGAAACACAATGATTTTTTTTTAGATTTAATATCATAAATATGGAAAATATACAGGAAATGGCAATGACACAAATAGAAGTGTTTAAGTTTGGAGTCCTGAGAATTTTGGGGAATGGATTGAGGTAAAATTGATTTCACTACTCACATTTCATTTCGATTACCTTTGATGTGTTCTTTGAACTAAGGCTGTGAGGTTGGTAAACTATTGATAAATCAACAATGTTATATACTTCTAAATATGATATTAAACTTGAACACTTCTGACAAAAACACTTCTCTTCTCGATATATCAGAAATTCTGAATATTTAAAAGGTTTTCTCTTTTCCCTGTCCCAAAATCAAATGATAATGTAGAATTGTCGATTCCTAGAACATCGACATGGCATTGTGACATAAGAATCAGGCATATGTATGTTTGATTATAACTCTAAAAATCATGACTGTATGGAATGGCGTAATAGGAAAGATTAAGTTGAAATACGTCTTTATTCTATTACCTAAATGCCCTCATATACCTTTTCACGTTAGACACTTCATAAATGTTTCAAAAACAACACACTGACATGATGACAATGTAAATAATAATGGATTGTATTATTTCATGTTCAACATTCCACAATTAAAAGAGTAACGGTTGTCACAGTAGCCAGTAAGATCTCTCGTGCTGGTGCCTTCTTTAATTAATCCACTGAAACAACACCTCATCAATCTCAACTTTGTGGAAACTTCAAACAGTTGAAGATTTGGAAACAGATAAAGGGTATTAAATCTCCTGATTTCAATCCCAAATGATAAATGAGTTAAAACTGTACTGCAACTCAGCATGAAATGTCTCTGTTTTGAAGAAACCATGCTTGCACTGCAGCGATATTGAAGTTATTTAGGAGAAAATATGTAAGCACATTCGTCTCATTTGGAACAATTGAACTACTTCTTAACATAACAACTTCTTTAATTATGTTTCATATTATCAATAGATAGTTCGTTGACTTATGATCTAAACTGCCAGCCAATAGAAATGCATCACCTCAGTTTGTATCGATTGATTCAATATTTAACATAAATCATATGCATTTGACTATGACACGATAAATAATACTTATCTGCAGTAGTTTAAGTGAATTAATTGGTGTCCGTGGTTCAATTTTAGTTACAGTATCTTCGTTTAATGAAGACAGGGGTAAGAAATGAAATGTACACCAATACAACCCTACCATGTTTAAAATGTTGTAAATGTGTGCAGAATCAGGCAGATTTTAAAATTTATTACTCCATGTCAACAAACAGTTGCTTATCATCAGAAATAATGTTTGAAGAAATATAAAATATAAACTTTATCATTTCTTAAAAAAACCAAAAAACCCACGTAGAAGTATTCTTTGAAAGCTGACTAAACACCTGTACTTTTCAGTGTTAGATTATCATATCGAAAACGTGGGATATTTGCAATTGAAAATCATACTTAATATGATAAAATCAGCTGAGGTGATTACTTTCTTTTCCCAAGCAGTTAATCTTTTTTTCCGCCCAGAATGAAATCTCGATAATACATCAACGTGTAATTATTATGTTATATATTTAGGTTTTAACAGAAACAATTAATATTTATCATTCAATGAATTTATCTATATGAATTATCACTTAAACACTCTTATGATTTTTGGAAATACTGTGATAAAATTCTGATATGAACCTGCAATTGAGAAGGAAAGTGTCGTGATGATTGGCAGTACACAAAAATGTCAACAGTGCTCTCAACTCAGAACTCAGTCATGTAATGCCACAATTCAGGCCTACAATGTCAAAACAATTTAGCAGATTGATAATCCAAGAAAAGGTTAGTGCACATTGTCGTGTTTCCCCAGTACTTATCTCGTTATACTTACAACACACGTTTCGAATGTTGTTATCTTAATAACGTCTTCTAGTTAAATCACCAACATCAAATACTCTTCCAGAAGATAATATATTCTAAGGGAGGTCTCACCGAAGCACTTCCAGTGGTTCTCATTGCAGTGATAAAAGCTATACGGCACAACTCAAGCAGTTCTAAACAGTACTCAACACCATAAACTACTTTTCTTACTCTGAATTGAAAGTTAAGTATTGTTTTTTGAAAACAGAAAACACAGATTCTTCTAATCATAACATCAATGTAGGAATCTCAGAGTCTGTGCAGAGGTCCTTAACCTAATTATTCGCTTAAAATAGTCATTTTTCCCAAAACATAGATTCTAGCTGGCATTAAACAGAATATTAATTAATTACGTTAGAAATATGTCGTTTGAATATATTATCGAGTCTGTATGATATATTTTATATGTATGATAAGTATGATAAAACCAGTTTATAGGTGCGGTTATTGCAAAATGTCTATCATAACAACTTTTATACTGTCTTTATGGGCTTTTAGGGAATACGCTGTAATATGGCGTTATTAATTTGTCAAATCTTGGCGACATTAGGAGCAATAAATTGGCGGCTTTGGTACATCAAGTTGTCAAGGGGGATATAAAATATAAAATGATATAAAATTACTTACAACAGTTATACAAGAGATAGAGATATGGTGGGTTTCAGAATGTAAGTTGTATCCTACATCCATGTCTTATACCTTTATGTGTAGGCACTGGTGTTGACGGATACAACATATAACAGGCACATAACGTAATTCATACATAAAGATGGTTTGAACAATTAAAATGATATGACAAGCTGATTATAAAATGACAGTCGTTTTGACTCAGGGGCACTACACGTATCCAAAGTATTGAATTCTCTTAATCTATTTAGTACATGGGCCTTGATTACATCTAGTAAACATTTAAGTTCATTAATTTCAATGTACAATGTGGTGTCGGGAACAAAATGTTAAGAGTACACTCTTGAGATCTCAGATTTCCCAATTTTACCAGTGTGAGAACTCTGAAACAAAGATTAATCTGTGATAAAAGTTCTATAAACAATTCAACGATGACGCTCCCAATTCTAAATAAAAACATTAATAGTTAATTTCATTACAACCGCAGAAATTCTAAAGAAGAGAATTACATCAAAGTGAAAGAGTAAGACTTCTCTTAGAGTGCGTAGATCCCCAAGAACAATGGGGTTAATTTGGCTGTATGCATATTTAATGCCCTTCACTCTGGTGATCTGGTTTCCCCCTTAAATCCTAAGTAAGCAAGGAATATACATCGCCGAGATCAATTGAACATCTATTTTAAAACTGGGGATCGAATTAGATGTCAGTTTGTTTTAATTTAAAATCAACTAAATTTCCAACATAAATTCAAAATAATGTTATCAAATACACGATACAGACACGTACATATTAGGGACCGTGCATGGTAACACACGAAATGCAAAAGCAAACCATACATTTTATTTTTCTCTTGTGTAAAAACGGACAGGTCGAATCAAGTCATAAACTTTTGTATTCTGGAATGTAAAGTTTTCATTAGTGTCAAGTGGTAAATGTACAGGGCAGTAGATTAAAATACAAGTATAGGTTCCTTGCAAGCATGGTTTACTGGTGACGGAACTCGTCGGTCTTTAAAAGGAGGGTTCTATCGAGATATTTTTTGTGGAAACGAAATTCAAGAGGATATTCCTGTTTAGTCGTTTACACATATATGCAATTAATACATGATTAAAACATAGTAAAATTTAAAGATATTAATGAAGTTAATATGTTCATGACTTTACATTTCACAAATTGATAAAAATAAGCTCACTTTTGTTGAAAAATAAAAACAATGAGAATTGAAGCCATTCTTCGGCGCTGCGAGAGGGGAAAACTTCGCTCCGGCCTTATAGCATATTGTTTATTAGTTTTATGATGTGTTACTAAGTGGATATTCTATCAGTGTATTTGTTTTATTATTACAAAAAAATTAAATTGGGTTGAATATAGCGTGTTTTCATTTCAAGAAATGCCAAGAAAGCAAGATGGCGGATGCTGCCAGTAAATCGGTGATGGAACTTTCCCTTTAATGCTTACCTAAGTATTGTCATTGTCATTGCATCCCACAAGTGTTTTCATGCACCAATTGTGTTTCTGGTACACGTGGTTAAACAACATAAATGTGCTTAAAATTATCATTTGGATTTAATGTACAACTACAGTGGGTTAATTACCTTTAAATAAGGTTACTTTTTGGATTTGAAAGTAAACAACTATAATGATAGTTAATAGCTTAGAAAATGACTGCGCTCTTGAGAACTAATCATCTGCTCTTTCTGTTTCTATCAAACTTGTCAAAACTTACGTGCACAGAGATCAATGCAATTAATCAGATTAAAAATTATTGAGTTATTTCACTGTCAGAATGTGTTTTAGACGATCTGTTTGTGAAAATAACTGCCCAAATCATGACTGACCCAAATTTATATACTTCCGATATGGATGAAATATAGACATGTTTTAATATGTTATTAAAGTTGCACTCGGGCCTCTGAGACCCCAAGTAGCAGGACAGGGGTTAATTTATCAATATGTTTCAATTACAAAACACAAAATGTGTTTAAAGGCACAGTCAAGGAAATCGATTCATGTCTGTAAGCAATATAATGTTTTGGTGCAAAACAGCATGTAAAATAAGTCAATACATTTGTTTATATATCATGTGATTTAATGTTTCCCTCCGTCCCTTATCGATGGCACAGATCCAGCAGTTCCACCGAGACAACAGTATCAAACTAATGTGCTTTCTTGAAATTACGACTTTACCTCCTTTAGCATTTGCACTTCTGCTCTCTGTAACTCGAACCAGAATAAAGCTAATACTAGTCACTGGAGAAATACTTTATATGCCACAGGGTCCTATTTTCTGTGAGAGTTTGACGTTATTACCGTTAGTGTTGGATTCATCTTCTTGTCTGTCTCAATAAATCGAAAATTACTGAAGGGATTTGGCAATTGATTTTCTGCTGTATCTGACAATGCTTTGCAAATCTCTTTGGACATGCTAAAATATACTGTGACAACGATATTGAACATATCTAGTGTCATCATGTTAGTATTTGCTTTGATTTACCTTTCTGTTGAGAACATTGAAGTTTGTACTGTTGTCCATACGACCATGCAGCATTAGTGTTAAACCGTTATAGATATAACGTATTAATGATTACAGCTGTACCCTTCTTAAAATAGTATGCTTGAATACAACAATAACAATCTAGAATAATAAATATGACCGGATCTCTCGTTTGTTCTTCGGAGAGGTCCATTTCCTACACACGTTGGCTTAATTCTTACC
The DNA here is from genome assembly GCA_936450465.1 of Gibbula magus. Lineage (NCBI taxonomy): Eukaryota > Metazoa > Mollusca > Gastropoda > Trochida > Trochidae > Gibbula > Gibbula magus. Next base: position 5,654,748 of record OW388294.1, read on the forward strand.
TTTGAAATATTTTACCCACGGTGCTCCTTCCTTCATATTTTACAGATGTACTACCAGTTTACCAAAGGATTAAGAGATCAGATGATAAAAGTTTCAACGCCCAATTTTATCAATTTTTTTCAAATTTTGTCAACATTCCCCTTCATTGTAGCTATACAATACGTAACAATCTGCAGGATATCACAAATCTAATTCCACTTCCACTCAGTGTAATATAAACCAAAGGTCCACCTCTTCACAGACTACTGTCTTCCGCTTGTTGGTCAAAATGTACACATGTTTCGTGAAATTCTATTTTGTCCTCTCCTATTATAATGTAAGTTTTGTTAACACTTGGTATGCTATTTATTATCCAAATCTCACTATTACTTTAATGTGTTGAAGAATTATGTTCCCATGGAAACAAGATGGGACTCGATTACTAATCTAGAGGGTACATATAAATTTTATAGCATAAACAAAACAATATGCACTTAAGCTAAGGATTTTATTATATATAATATGATATGATTATTGATTGATCACTCATTATAATATCGTATAAATGAATACATGTATATGATTATGAGAGTATTGATTGTTTTCCTGTGACAATAATTTTAAGCAACGTGACACCAACCATGTTGAAGTATTACTGATCAAACACAAATTGGAAACACTGGGTGACCTTAGTAAAACCTGAATGAAATATTACTGTTTCGTCGTCTTGGGTGATGACATGAAAAGAACAATTTTATCGCAGTTTTCTTGGCGATTTATTGGACAGGAATCATTAAACAAGTCCGATAACGCTTTGAAGGCAGACAAAACTCCTGGAGAAACAATTTCAATATCCTCAAGAATTATCCGATCCTTAAGCAATTTTTCAAAGGAAATGGGGTAAATAAGTCAATTATGCAAATACTTTTTGCTTATAAAGACAATGTGTCGATAAACATTTGACATGTACATTGAAATAGATTGTCACTTAACCCTATAAATATATGTAAATCATATACATATATACATATATATGTTGTTGGGCGTCTCTGGTAATAATTAAATACCAAACATTATTCAGATTTTCAGTTGGATCCTTCAATAGAAAATATTGACGATTAAACGATTCTAACAACATAACCATCACATTTATATGATTACATCCAGAGTGCTGTAGGTCGTTATCAATACACCGAGGAGTGATCATGGCCGTTTGTAACCAATAATCCCCTGGCCTATCACTGTCCTCATATTTTGATTTCCCCTTTGATGTGAAAGTATAATTGCAAGAAAAATGTATTCCTTTTGTCACAATTGAATGTTCTTACACATAAGTAGTCCCGATGAGGCAGTTGAAATTAAAAATAAGGAAGTTTTAATGATATCAGTAGATGGATGCTAACTGAGTTGTCTAATGTTGTAATTCACAACCTTTTACACCTAAACGACCAGCCGCTGCCACAGCTGTCAGTAATCTCTCTATTGTTGGCTAACAGCTAAAACATCTCCTCATAAATTTTAAACTTCTTTTAGAAATCTATAACAATTGTAGATTTGGAATGAGATAGAGGGTTTCAAATCTCCTGCAACTCAAGTGTTTTTCTGCACTGAACCAAAGTGAAGCCATTCATTATTTTAAAAGAACACTTTTTCCAAGGTGCATATAAAATGTATGTCCATTTAGAATTATTTAGCCACTAGTCTTATAAATGCACTGAACATTTTAGCAGATCTATATATAATGTGTGTGTGCATTTATTTATGGTGAGGCATACTTTAATTCTCATTTTCCTTCATAGTTCCATGGAGAGTAATCAAACTAAATGGTCATTACTTCATTCACTTAACATTTGCAATGAAGTTAAAAAAAGCACGTAACTGAATTATTACTGGGTCAATAGACGAGGACTATGAATGAAGTCGGATGCCTGAAACCCTGATTCACCCTTCAAACTTCCACATGGTCCATCCATGAGAAGCATAGGCTACAGCAACACTTGATATGATTGCTTAAATTTAACCTATATGCAGTAGAGGTACGGATGGGAGAACTGAGTAGAGCAACCTCTGTGGGAAAAGAATTCGTTCGATGTCAGCAAGGTTTCTCTAAATTAAGTCCAATTACAATTATTTCTTAACCTAGCTATTGGTGACCGTGACCAGAGAAATCTGATGTGTATTGTGTGTTTACCTCTCTTAGTTTTACACACATCAGTTAGTCACTTGATCTGTCATCTATTTCCAATTCCAATTAAAGTGTTTTAACATCACTAAAACACAGCTCATAACGTTAATGACATAACAATGCTCAATATATGTTTGACTTCATGTATACTTATTATTTACCAATAACATTTGAAGAAAGAAGAATTTTGAATGATGAATAAATGTTCACCCTTGTGTATACTGGTATCAAACATATCAATAAGCATTAGTGGTTTTTTAGCAGAATATATGGTATATCAGAATACCAGCATCTCGTTTAAATATTTTTAGTACCTATTGCAGCCATTTACGGCATAATACATATATGAATATCACATGGTGTTAGGTACAGATTTATTTATCAAACTTGCAAAATGAACTGACTCATGAACCCTGAACATTATCACATAGTAAAATGCATCTTTGATGAGTGTAACCATTAAACCCGACGGTACCCCCGGGCCCAAATACAGTCATACACAATTCGTATACAATACAGATTGCAACAAGTTTACAAATTTATAAATGGTAGATAACATTAAAACATACAATAAACACATTCATTAATCTAATTTAATTTATTTTACACCGTTTGTCGTCTGCGTAAAAAATAAAATGACTTATTTTTTTCTTTATAGATTGATCATTAGTAGTAAGAATATTTTATAACATATGAATATTTGTGTTTACATTTTTCAGTAGGTAGATGTTTCGTAATTCGCTATAAAATGGACATATAATGAGAAAGTGAAATTCGTCTTCTATTCCATTATTACAAACCGGGCAAATTTTAAAAAACTATCTATTTTCTGTCATCTACCTTCATTAATCCTTAATCGTAGGAGCCTCGATCAAAATTTGACAATAATTTTACGAAATTCTGAAACTTACAATCTTGATTGCACATAACATTATTTTGTATTTTCACGTTATTCAAATACGCTTATATTTACATTAGATCACTGGCTGTGTAGGCAGATTTAAATGAATTCAGTGAAAGTGCACTTCAGTTAAAGGTGATTTGATTTTGATTTTGTCGATTTCAATGAAAATTCTGGATATTAGAAGTATTTAATAGGAAGTTCCCGAAAACTGTGTTGGTATTTGCTTAAGCTCTTTTGTTCTTCTTATCTTAATGCCACCCTCTTGTCATACTGGTCATCTTTAAACAAAGCCTGTCGAAATTAATGTGCATGTTACGTTTGAACTTCGTGGCCAATAGAGGTTATATATTGAACATTTGGTGACTTTGAAGGTCCTAGTAAGTCATGTTTGTAGACCCTCCATCCAATTCAAAATAGAACTATATGTTTGTACACCCTTCCGGAAGCCTGGAAGCCTGGAAGCCTGGAAGCCTTAATTCCTCAACATCAAGTATGTATTAACTTACATACTGTTGAGCTACATCGCCAATGGCTCTATCTGTTTACCATTTTAAGGTGAGAGTTGTCTGTCTATTTCCTGCTTCATGGAACGCTTCAATGTTTAAGTATATTGAGTACCTAAAAGGGGCAGTAGCACGTTTTTTGCAAATTTTATTTTTTCAAATTTCCAATTTAAAATGATACTTTTTGCCATTTATCTTTAATTTAGAGGGTCAAACATCTTATCACGCAAACCAATTATCCGTAGTGGTAATAACGGTGTTGCGTATAAAGCAAAACTTGCATGGCGGCCATTTTATTGTGAACACATTTTATTATTTTGAATGACAAAAACTATTCTCATGGCTTTCCGGAACATGTACACTCATTTTTAACTTGATTTTCTGAAAGAGAGAAGGGTGTTTTACTATTGGTGACATAATTTTCCAAATACATTTCATCGACATATTTCAGCGAAAAAAAGTGCTACTGCTACTATTTAATTTTATAACACTTTCAGAATAAATCGTTTCTCAAATGAAAATGAGTGTTTTCAGTACTAATTTATTTACATAACTAGTCATGCTATTTTATTATCGAATATTGGTTATGTTTATGGTCATATTGAAATATCGACTGAAATACTCTGTAACTATAACACAGCGTCATAGTGCGGTTGTTAAGTCAGTTTATAGCTGTAGTTTATATCTTCGTCCCTATCATAACAACATTACTTTTTTTTATTTATGGACGATTTGGGGTTACATCTTAATATCACGTTATTAACTTTTACGATATCGTGATGACATACAACGCAATATATCGGCAAGTTTGGGACACCAAGATGTCAAGGGAGATGATTATGAAATCTAACTAGATCATTTCATATCGTGTCTGTAAGTCAATATTTCACTCAAACGTAACTTTCACTTTCTGTATTTAATGTTTTTAAACCTTTTTTTAATTTCTTCATAACTCAGAACTTTTGTTCCCATTGAATACCTAAGACACATAACCTTTAAATAAAAATCTCATGGAGACAAACGTTAAATAAAAATCACATGATACAATCACAAAATAGATAATTTATCTGGTGTATTTATTTAAGTATTGCAAATTTTTGAACGAAGGAGAATAACACGTCTGTTACACAGTAACATGTTTCACACAAAAGATTAACATGAGGATAATGCAGCACCATTACTGCACTATACTCATAGCTCCCGAGAACAATCATGATTGTTTAGAAAGTATTGGTTATGAATATACATATTTCAACTGAGAACAAATCTCCATACAATGAATGTGCCCTTATAAAAATGTAGTAAACACGTTTCGTCCTGCATCTGTCCTTTGAATAAAACAACCTTAAAATAGCTCATCAGCTTCTAACCATTTAAATGTATATGTCATGTCACTGATGTTATTGGTTTCAAGATTTCTGGTCCATTATCTGACCATCTCGTCACGTGATCAGGAGGTCACATCTGCCCATCACAATGGAGAGGATAATGCGATGTTTTGTTCATTTCATGAGCCAACAATGGCTTCAGGCAAATATCAGTTTCTCTTTGCCTGTAATAGGATAAGCGTATGACTTATGTTTGGACACCATAATTACAAAAGACTGACATGTTTATTTAGCAAGGCGTCATTGTCTCTTGACGAATCATGTTTCTTTTAACGTGGTCATTGAAATGATCATTGGGCGATTGGTTTCTTCATTGTATCTTTATCTGTGATGTGACGAGTTCGTGGAAGTGAAATGTCGTTTGAATAATTATAACCCTTGTTGTAATATTTGATATATGAGCAATATACTATTATATTAATCTTATTGTATAAATAGCAAGAATATACTTCAACATATTGGTTGTAATTGATTGAATTGTAATTTTTAAAGGGATTTCGAGGGTAATTTATTTATTTATATTTTTTGTTGTAATGAAAACAAGTATGATTCTCAACAATTAATTGTTTTCTATTGTGGTGATAAATCAATCACAAATTACAAGAAATGACGCCATATTCAAAATGAATCGAATAATAATGTTATTTGTTCAGGAGGTCATCAGGCAAGTTTGTCACAAACATGATCCTGTCTATTTGAGTTGCCCAAATCATGCAAAGAACAATTAGAACATTACTAGACAATATTGTTTTCCCATCCGCTTCAAGGTTTTTGCTTAATCGATTTGTGTAACTATACAGTCAATAGATATGGGTTGTCATTTGCACTTGTTAATTCATTGGAAATCAAATCGTGTTTGAAGGTCCTTATTGATGCTGCATTATTGAGGAATGTTCATGGATAATGGTAAGACTCGCTTAGTTTATTACTTAGGTTTGAAATAGTAACCTGACCAGAACACAGTCCCATGCTTTGACTCTTTCCATTCCAAACGTTGTTAAGGCGATGATTCCATTTCTGAGTGAAACTCCCTGGACTACATCTTGTTAATGAATCAGAAGTAATTATTACATGCCAGTTGCAGGTTAATGTGACACAGAGAGCGCCAACACAGAGATCACAGACTACCATGACCCCTAGCCAAGCTTGTAAGCTGTTTAATGAAGGGGAATTAATAATTCGTGATTTGTCATTGTGTGTTGGTGAGAGTTGAAGCAATGAAACATGTAATTAGGATATAAACCTACTGTGTTTTTAACTTTTTGTAAGTCTAACGTAGATTCGATACCGATTTTTATCATTCGGAGCCGAACGCGTCAGCGTGAGTCTTCGAATGATAAAAATAGATATCGAATCTACGTTAGACTCACAAAAAGTTAAAAACACAGTAGGTTTATCTTGATTCTACCATGACGAGTTATCACCGTATTTTAAACGTGTTTTTGACACCTCGGAAGTGACCTGAGTGATGCGGTAATCGGTTGAACCCATTTTTCTTCAGGAATGACGCATCACGTTTCCGTTGTTTTCGATGACGTAGAAATTTAATAAACAGTGAAATTAACAATTATTTCATATTCAAATATGATTAAGTCAAAGCATACATTTTAATCAAAAGAACATACAGGTTGAAAGCTTTCCTCCTTTCCTCAAGTTGATGCGACCATTTCCTGTGACGTCATAACTGATTGAGCTTATGAAGTCATTGTATCCGAACCGAAACCGGTTCGTTCACGGCTTATCGCGGTCATGATCGACTACTGTAGTTTCACTGTTTAAAACATCGGTCCAAATTAGAATTATTTTCCAAAACAGATACAGAGATAAAACTGCGTAGAAGGAAAATATGATGGACACCGTATAGTGACGATAACTTATTTACCCATTTATTTCGTCTTCTTGTATCCAAACGCGGAAAATCGCCGTTCACAAAAATCGTGTTCGAACCTCCGTTCGACCAAAAAATAAACCAATCAAAAACAAGGATTTTAAAATGTCATGGTAGAATTTTTCTTCAGCACCTCATAGCATTACAAGATCTTAAAGGATAGTAGACTACTCAATCTGTTCCGGAACCTGATTTTAGAAGCTCTCTTAGGGCTCAGACAGTCATAGACCTATGTTTATGAATAATTTTAGCTTTTTAGCAAGAGATCTTCGAAGAACTTTGTCCTAGTCGTTAAAGGAAAATGAGCTGTGAAACAACAAGTAAAGACTTTGAAAACAGAGTATTGTTTCATCTTCGTGTATTATAATGTATTCTTTTTGAGATAATATATTGCTTTGGTTCCTGTTATAAACACACATCAATATTGCAGGATGAGCCATAAGGTGCATTATCTTACCTTTATGTAAAATCCTTTAATTTCATTGGACAAAGACGTTTTAACATGTTTCCGTGTCCCCCTCTCAGGAGGGTGACAACTGGAAAAAATATTACCCGCTGTCATAACGACGGCTATTTGCCGAACTCTGTCACTAGAACTCTACACAGCGACGCCGGCGTCGGCTAACGTTATTTTCGTTATCATGGCTGATAGAAGTTATGCAAAGAGCCTGTATGTAAACATTCGTCTCGGAAAATATTTAGACACTATTATAAATTCGTTTTTATCGCTGGTGATTAGTTTTAGAGGTTATTTGACGGAAACACTATATATCAATTGCATTCTGATGCTACTATTTGAATTAGTAAAATATACATGTCCACAAATTGTTGTGTTTTAATCACGGTGGTCAATATATAAGTGTCATGAACATAGATCAAAGAAAGAATATCTACAAAGGTTTAGTATTGAATCCATGGATGTAAAAACAATCATTAAAACTTAATTCAATGTACAAATAATCATTAAAACTTAATTCAATGTAAAAACAATCATTAAATCTTAATTCAATGACGATTGCTGATAATGTAATGAGTAAAGTTAAGGAGGCTTTACAAGTAAAGAAAAAGACTTCTCTTGAGTGACGAAATCGGTCTTTACAATGAGACTAATTCGGTTGCTACTCATATTTCATGTCTTTCACAAGAACAATCTATTCACATGATAGAATAATCAAGTGTTGATACAATGTCGTCACTAAAGGACATTCAAAATAGTATTGATAAAGATCATGTTATACAGTGTAAATTATATTATGAAGACAACAAAAAACTGCCGTTATTTACTGTTTTATTACACTAACATAGACATGTATCAAACTTGATATTTAATAATAAGAGAGGACTAATTTGATTGAATTACTGCATGTAAAGTACTTGGTTTAATCAGTCCTAATTGGAATGCCATATACAGGACAAGAAAACAAAATATAACAAGGATCATAACATAAGCATGCCTCTCATTTTCAAACTCCAACAAGGTATATATTTCCTCCACCCACACACCAGTCAGTCATCTTATTCCTGACAGTTTCTGCAAAAGGTGTCCCTTTGAATAGACCATGAACAGTGCAACACAAACAAAACACAGTTTCCATAATCGCGAGCTTCTCACTTTTCGAATGATAAGGGTATTGATACCCCTAAGCCACATACCAAATTTAATTGGTTATCTAATGGTTAACGTTTTGTATTGAATGCTGCCCCCTTAATGTTTGGCGGGTTTCGTGACTGGTGAGAAAATGTAGAAACCATACGAAATGTTTTTGCAAAGCTAAAATCGTTCGAGATGGCAAACATTTATATCTTCCTTCTTGTCAGACAGCTTAGAAGATACTTCCTCTTTAATGTTCATCACAGTGGAAAGATTGAAAGAAGTAAATATATGCTACTTGTCAAACTGAGAACAAAGATGGAAAGCTAGACATTTTGGCTACGGTGAATGGTTTTAGGAACAACGTACAAGCCACTGTAACGTTTGCTAAACACTGCATGGCTGTTCTTGATGGTTACAATAGCATCCGGCTATGTAACTGTCTTAATCAGTCTCATTGTTTTCTCGACTCCAATGTCTTGACTCCCCCTTGCACATCCACGCCAGCTACTCGTAAGTTAAACCACAATAAAGTCTCCTTTCTGTCTGTGGAGAGGTACTGTATGTGTCTTGGGGTCCCCTTATTTGTGAGAGTTGGACATTATTGCTCAAATGTTAATACTCATGTTCTCTGCCTTGTCTCAATAAGATGACATTTACAGAACCATATGACCGCATATATATATATATATATATATATATATATATATATATATATATATATATATATATATATATATATATATATATATATATATATGTGTGTATATATATATATATATATATGCTTGAACTTACATATGCTGCAGCATCATCTTAAAGTTTATAAACTATTTGTGAACGTTACTCTGTTGTAGGCTTATACGTTTATCCAATTAATACATTTCAACAAGCACATAAGCAATAGAGACATTTTATGCACACTCGATTTATCACATATTTCCCCATGACTGAATCACGACACAATAAAATCAAAGCAAACATGACCTAACTGGGCCAGCAGTGGCTGATACCAGCATCCAGCACTCGCCCGATTCAGGTAAACTGGTGTGTTACTGGCCAGTATCAAGTCATTTCTCAAAATACAGCATTCCCTATACTGTCTGAATTCAGTCTTTAATGTTTCGAATTTGGTACCTTTAGTATATGATACTGTAAATATTATATATCCAAAGTATTGATAAATCAAGATTGATTAAGCCATTATCATTATCTCTTCTATTCTTTAAATTTATTTTAACTATGCTTGACACATCAGTATGAACGATTGCATATTTTGCTTCATATAGAATTACTATGTTTATAATATAACTTAATTGATTTTAATGTGTCATTAATGTAAATAATACTGAAATATGTATTTAAATGTGTTACTGAATAAGAAACAAATAAAACAAGTAGGCCTACCAAGAGATTGAACTATTTTAATACTTCTTATGATACATATACAGACGTGTACGTAAGATAGTAGTAGTAATATAGAATGTATCATGTTTAACAAATAATTCGCTGCTGCAAAGGCAATTTGGTTGTAGTGTTTTTATATATGTTGACGCGATCACTCTGTGCATTATGATTAAATAAGTATTCCTTGATAAATAACAAAAATTATTACTGAAAACTACAAATTTATATTATTGTTTAATGGCGTGCTCTCAAGTTTTAATAGGAAAACACTTCTACAAAAGCCTCATATCTAGGGTATCTAGGGACTCATGAGGCTAATTATATGTTTGATTGGAAAAATACCTTCAATTAGGAATGGCTTTCTACGCATAAACCTCAGTATTAAAACATTACACTGTATCACATTTTTTACACAAGCATTCCGTAATTGACAACTTCTCTTTCGATGAAGAAGTCATTTCTTCAAATCTGAATTATATACTGCTAATCAGTAACAAGGTGATGGACACAGAGCAATTAGTAGCGTTGAGAAGTCTCAGAATATCGGGAGTTTTTATGTTTTATGTGAACAACGTGTATCACAACTTGACATATAGCAAAATAGTGGTGCTCATGTAAATTGGAATGATGTTTTATGATTTATATAGGATATTATAAACCAGTCATTAAACTTGTTGACTAGGTTCATCTGAAAATTAATTGGGAAATACGATAGGACATATCGCTTTAATAGTTAGATATAAATTGAATTAGTTCGTTACAGGAATTAAAAAAGTGAAGACTGACGTAAATCTGCTTTAAGGCTATGGAAACATCTGATTCTTTGCAGAAATGTTTTTAAATCTGTTATCCAATTATATCATGAAAATGAAATTAGCTGAAATGTTACTTCTTTACTTACTTCTGTTGTACATCTTTGATTTCATAAAATGCTGTCTTTAAAGTAAGTCATTTCAACATTATACCATCAAACTTTAGAAACAATAAATCTCTTTGTCACCCACTGTGTCAACGATACGTTCAGTAAAAAAAAGTCTAACCTAATGATAAATAACAATGTTTTAAGAGGTCCTTTTTTCCAGGAATAGGATTCATCGCCACAAAGATAAACATTATCCCTGTTAAACAATAAGCCCCCCCCCCCCCCCCCCCCCCCCCCCCCCTAAACTGTTCCAGTATCTGGGGTTTCTTTAACTTCAACATTGGTAGCGGATTCAAACATACATTCTTGTTTGCAAATTTAATATATAAAGTACATGTAGTTATCTTAATGCACATCCAAATGAACGATTTATATCTTACACATTATCTTCCCTTTGATGCAATGGCTACGACGTCCTCTGTAAAGGAATAGACGTCAAACTATGTACTTTCTCTGTGTTTTGGGATGGTCAATAGCTTGCATTAGAAATGTTGCGAGCTTTGGCGAGCTAAATAAAAAATGTTTTTTTTAAAGACTAGTACTGTCATAATGTAGTTAATCATCAATTTTGGATTTCTTTATTCAATCAGTCTTAATCTGCACTTAATCCCGCGAGGGGCACGGCAACTTTGTCTGCAGTAGAGAACTGTTCTACACGCAGTAAGGTTTGGGTGCAATGCTACACTGAATTTCAGCGTAGTACCACCCATGGTTCGCTAGTTCCAGCCGATGCTCGCAGGTTTCACCGCAGTGCATAGCCACATGGCGTTGCGGGCTTTCTCCCTGCCATAATACTAGCAGCCGCGATATAAGTGAAATACTCTTGAAAGCGGCATTAAAACCCCAACTCACTCACTCACTCACTCACTCTGCACTTAAAAGACCACAGGCCTATAGTATATACATGTATATACAAACGATATCTTAGGCAGTTGAGAGTAAATTTTGTCTATGTATAAAGGCATGATATAAATACATTGACAGATTGAATGATACACATTTTTGGCAATCTATTGGATGGCATATTTAGTATTTTCAACGAATAATTTATAATTTTGACTTTTGATTCTGTGTATAACGGAAATCTGTAGTTCATTCATTTCAGTAGTAACTTTAAAGCCGAGAAATCTTTTAATAGCATACAAATGTATCTTTTCTAGTACATCAAAAGTTTGAAGTCCCCAAATCTCAAAGCCGTAAAGAAGAATTGGGCTAATCTTAGCATAACAAATTCTTAAGAAAGATTTATGTGACATGTCGCCTAAAATATAAATTTATCATCCAAAACTGTGTTCCACAGGAGATATCGCTTGTGTGAGACACAGACAGACAGGAGATATCTTTTTGGCAGTAGATTTTGCACAATGCCCTGTCGCCGTCAGCTACATGACATCACAATGCTTTTACATCATCGAGTAATGACGTCACAATGTTATGACGTCATAAACACGATGACGTCACAATGCTATGACCTCACTGCACTGGAAGTAAAATGGCAGAGATGTGCTCAGAGATGTACACTTTTTTGCACTTAAACGTAATAAGAATGATTTTGGATGATAAATATAATCTCACCCTCGTGTCTTCTGATATCAAATATATCAACACTCGTTGATAAAAGTGAAAATATCCTCGGCAAGCCTCGGATATTTGTAACTTTTATCAACTCGTGTTGATATATTTGATATCAGAAGACACTTGGGTGAGATTCTCTATATATCTCATAACCCTCATAATCAGTGCATAGATGCATTTCTAGCATGCAGGGACCACGACAGGTGGTTTGTAAAATATATACACCTAAATATTTATAGCATGTAGTTGTTTCAATCAATTCGCCTTTATAATACCATGTTTCACTTGGAAGAAGGAGAAATATCTGTATTATATCTGGATGTTATTGGATACCATTAGAACAGTTTTCGTGGATCTGTACTGCTAGTTCGTTTATAAAGAATGAACATAAAAAATGGGCTCAGGATACATCCTTGCCAACTCCTATTTGGCTCTCAAATGTTTCAGATATTTCATTGTTGTTTCATCTTTACGTTCTGTACTCCTTAGCAGTTTACTCGTTTTACTGCTTACGTAATGATTATCAAGAAGATTCCATAATTTGTTGTCGTTATGATGGGCTAGAGCATGCGTGTCCTGTACAACTGTGCGGCATGCTATACTTGTCAGGAAAAGGTTCCAACATTCCTCAGTAAGTTTATGAAATCATATCAACAATTTTCAGACATTGGAAATAGCTAAAACACTCATTTATTTCTAAGATTTAGATTCTGACATTTACGATTGTGAGATGTGGGAGATTTCAGAAATCAATAAATTATGTACAGGATAAATCTTCATTTCAATTATCTAGTTTTAAGTTTTCACCATAAAATGGTCGCTCGAAGGTAGTTCAAGTGATCTGACTGATGTTTGGACACATAAACAGTCAGATCACAATTTAAATTATTGCACCATGATTGAATGGTCATTCATCTCGATGTGTTAACTCTCAAATTCGCATCAGACCTACACATCTACCTCTCATACTGAAGAGTTCATTACCACTGTCGATTTATAGGTCGCATTATTTCTTCAAGTACATATAACCATTTGCTATTGATATGGTTAATCGGGTTATGTAATAAGATGATTTACCCTCTGACGTAACAATATATGGTTAGACTTAAATAAGAAATGGAAAATTTGAGAATTTGTTTGTTGATCCCCAACCTACCAACGTTAGCATGCTTTTAATGATTACATATAAGATTATCATAAAGAAGCTATTTAACCTTTAAAAATGTAATTTCAATATAACAATATTCGAATAAATGAAGTTGTCTAAAAGCTATTCCAACTATGGATAGATCACCAACACACACAGTTTAGCATGAAAATGTTATTAAAGACATTCTTTTTCAGAAATATAAAAACGATTATTACAAAGAAAGTATGTACACGTTAAAAAAGATAAGTTTAATATTACACTTTTGGAATAAATGAAGTTTGATACCGGCTAGTCTAAGGTCTAGCTATCCCAACTGTATATAGATCCCAGAAACACACAGTTTAGCATCTTAATGCTATTAAAGACATTATTTTTCGTAAATTCATAAACTATTATCATAAATGAAGTACTCAGATAATAATAATAATAATAATAAGTGCATTTCTAATGCGCTAAACTCCATTCACTAAGTGAATGCTCATAGCGCTAAGGCCCCTTTACACAGAGCCGCGTCCTTCGTACGACCATTGAGCGACCAAAAATATGGACAGGACGCTCAATGGTCGGCTGATTTCGTGAAAACCCGTTTCTGTGTAAATGCTCCTGCGATCTTCGTGCGTCCTTTGTACGACCTAAAATGCAAATAACGGTAATTTCCATGACGATCTTTGAACGACCTGCACGTTCACGAAGCCTCCACACTGCCTTCGCAGGGCGTTCTCTGTGCAACCTTAACAACATTTCAGCATCAAGGGCGATCCCCGTACAACCCGTCAGCTACCTCTGTGCCTCCTCTGTGCTTCCTTTGTGCCTTCGCTGTGCCTCTATTGACGACTATGGCGACAGTTGAACGACCATGCAGCAACGCTTCTGCCTCCTCTGCGATACCTGAACAATGCTTCAGTGATCCCTGGGACCATTCGGCAACCTGGCTAGACTAGGGTTTATATTAAACTGCATTAGTCTCAATTGTTTCAGTCCCATTCCAACAGTCAAAAACAACCAACAAATTAGCTTTCGCAGCTGCAATAAATAAGAATTTTTTAATATTTTTTTTGCAGAAGAATATGATAAAAAAAAATAAATAAGAAGTAAATAAAAAAAGTACATGAAATTATTAAATCCACTGGTAAACATACAAATGAAACAGGGCTTCATCATTCAAATGGGTTAAATTTAAGTTTATGAAACATTATCTGTTCATACTTCTGAAAATCATGCCTTGTAAAAACCAGTCTCTTTTTAAAATCTTCTTAACGGGGAGGTAAAAAAGTAAAAAGAGAGTAAAAAGGGGATTTTTGGCTTGTTTTACGATGTCCTATTTTCGGTATTTCGTAATTTTGTGAAGAAAATTACCCAACATCCTGGGAAAAAAAAGCTATTCCAACGCCCGTATGTGTTTGAATAAAGATCATGATAAAAGTATCAAACCCGAATGAATGAAATTGTGCGTACTTCTTTACAAAACTTGTTATTATCAAAGACCTTTAAACTCGACTCTATCCGACAGCAGCATTCCGTTCTTATAGTTAAATACGTGATGGCGTTTCTTTACAAGTGAGTTTATACATCTTTATTTGCTTGACTTTTCTGTTGTCTTGCTCCTTTTTGGTGCCATAGTCTTATCAAAGATTTGCCAACAGAAACAAGGAAACATGTGAGATTCGATCATCTATTTTTTTTGAGAATTTACGAGGACGCTCACAGAAGGCTGAGTGAATGCAGAAAGAAGGCACAACACTCGCCATGGTCGCACAAATGTTGTTGTGGTCCCTGCATGAAGGCAAGAACGGTCGTGATATAAACGGCTCTGATTGCACAGAGGACGCAGTAGGAAGGCACAAGGGAGGCAGAGGCATCGCCCAACGTTAGCGAATTTCTTACATGGCGATCATTGAGCGTCCTTTGCGACCATACAACGTCCATTGTACGACCTTTCTGCATCTTGGGAGCAACCCTTGAGAGACCAGAATCGTCGGCGACCCCTCTGCGGAAGTTTTGAGCATGTTCAAAATTTGTTGGCGTCCTCCACGTTCTTGGTGATCAACCGCGATGTCTCAACATCCCTTGTGCCACCTCCTCACGACCTTAGCAACCATTCTGCCTCCCTTGAGCGTCCAACGGCGATCTGTTATGTTTTTTGGTCGCACAGAGGACGCACAACGGTCTTTATGTCTGTGTAAAGGGGCCTTTACAAAAACTCCACTGGTATTTACAGGCTTGGTATGAGTCAATAAAGTCTAGGATGTGTTGTAAAATTTGTTAAACAAGAAGGTCATTAAAGTCCTTTTAAAAGTGCAGAGATTTTCAAGTTTCTCCACATCAAGAGGAAGTTCATTCCACAATGCTGCATTGTATGAAAATGATCTTTTGCCAAAACATGTAAGTTTTGGTTTTGGTACACAGAGGAAACAGAGTTATGCAGATCGAAGTGTTTGTGTCGTTTGATAGTGGACTGTGAGTTCTGACAGATAGGCGGGAGCAGAACGGTGGTAGCATTGGTAGGTTAGGGACAGGATCTTGAACTCTGACCTGAACAGGGAGCCAGTGAAGCTTGATCAGACTCGGAGTAATGTGGGATGTTTTCTTGCATCTCATCACGATCCTGGCAGTTTTATTTTGGATGCGTTGCAGCCTCTGGAGTTGTTCGTTTGATATATTGGCCAAGAGACTGTTGCAGAAATCAAGTCGTGATAACACCAATGAGCGCACAAGGGCTTGGGCAGCATGTGTTGGAAGAAGGTGTTTGATGGCGCCGATGTTTCGAAATTGGTAGTGACATGACTTGGTTGTCTGACTGATGTTAGCTTCCATAGAGAGTTCGCTGTCAACTATCACACCAAGATTCTTCACTTTACCCGAAAACTGAATGTCAGACTTCCCAACACGTATCTGCGTTTCGTTCACATTTGCAAGATCAGCATGTCTTCCAACAAGTAAGGCCTCCATTTTTCTGTCATTCAACTTGCGCATGTTTGAGTTCATCCAATGTTTTATGTTATCGATGCAGTTCTCCATAGAAAGCAGATTGGGCTGAGAGTACAGAGAGCGAAACATTTTCAACAGTTGAGTGTCATCTGTATAAAAGTGGTGTCCTACATCATTGACTGCAATTAATTGACCAAGCTCACATGTACACAAAATAAACAGAATTGGGCCCAGGACTGACCCTTGTGGAACCCCATACTTGAGGACAGTCGGATCTGATGCGTGACCCTTGACAATCACAGATTGTCTTCGGTTGGACAAATAGGATTCAATCCAGCCCAGGGCGGTTCCAGTCACACCAATGTTAGTCTCCAGAGTTTTAAGCAGTCGTCCATGATCTATCGTGTCAAACGCTGACGATAGGTCGAGAAGAACTAGCAGTCAAACTTGTCCATTGTCGACGGCAACTTGCAAATCATTAAGAACACGTAGTAGTGCAGTTTCACAACTATGACCATTTCTGTAAGCAGACTGGAATTTATCCAACATCCAGATGTTACAACACCTACTTTTAACTTTATACTATTAAAATAAATGAAGTTGGAAACCGACTAGTCTAAGGTTTAGCTATTCCAACTGTGGATAGATCCCAGAAACACATAGTTTAGCATCTAAATGCTATTAAAGACATCAAAAGAGACAAATGGCCTTTGTCATGCAAATCGTCATGTAAAACTAGTCAACACCAAAAACCCAATCAACCTGGCCTACTGACAAATGTTGTCATACCAATCAAGAATGTCAACCTTCTCCTGTCTGTAGTAACATTCATTATTGTATAACCTTCTCCTGTCTGTATTAACATTCATTATTGTATAACCTTCTCCTGTCTGTATTAACATTCATTATTGTATAACCTTCTCCTGTCTGTATTAACATTCATTATTGTACAACCTTCTCCTGTCTGTATTAACATTCATTATTGTATAACCTTCTCCTGTCTGTATTAACATTCATTATTGTATAACCTTCTCCTGTCTGTATTAACATTCATTATTGTATAACCTTCTCCTGTCTGTATTAACATTCATTATTGTATAACCTTCTCCTGTCTGTATTAACATTCATTATTGTATAACCTTCTCCTGTCTGTATTAACATTCATTGTTGTATAACGGGCTCGTGCAATTCAATCCTCATAGCATAACATCCTCACATATTGTACACTAAAGTTGAAGATCACTTTGGGCTAGAATTCAGTACAGAATTTCAAACACAATTGATTTTTAAACGATTGTTTCATCCTATGGAAACGGAGCGAAACTGATTTAGAATGCCTAACAAATGAATTACAAAATTTACATCCAAGTTCGGCATTCACAAGGAGATAAACAATTCACAGCTTCCCTTTTTAGATGTAAAAGTATCCATCTCATTATTGTAGAAACAGATGTATAGTATAAACCAGCTGCGCTTTGATCATAATATTCCAGTATGGAAAAGCGCATTACAAATCCAATATTATTATTATTCTAAGCAATATTTGGATTTAAACTCCTGTCATCCAAGACATACAAAAAACAGTGTCTCATGTTCACAAGCTAGAAGAATATGCATGATAGTTTCAAATTCAGAGACACTATCCGAGGCAAATCATTGATGACGCCCTTTGCAAAGCTGGGCGGAAAAAACCTAAATGATCTCCTTAAAATAAAAGAAACGATACACGAAAAGGTACTACCATTTGTATCCACATTAAACACTAGAAATCTGAAATATTCTCCCAACTAAAAGAAACGATCCAACCCTTACAGAAGTGTGATACCCTAAAAGATAAATTTTCACATGTATCCCTTATCAAAGGTAAAAGGCAGTGCCGGAGTTTAAAACAAATATTGACTATAGGGCTAAATTTGATCAGTCAATCCAGGATGACAAAACAATTAGCACGTGTGAATGACCAAATTGTGGTACTTGCCCGTATTTATAACAAGGAAAAGAATATACTTTTAAAAGTGGCCATTTATTCCAAGTACGGGAGAACATGACATGCGCGGCACAAAGCTTAATATATGTTATCAAATGCAGTGGATGTGGCGAGTATTATATTGGACAAACGGGAGATACACTCAGATCAAGAGTGAGGGTCCACAAACAACAAATAAGGGACCCCTTCTGCCGCTACATCCCACTAAGTGGACATATAGATAGATGCGCCGGGAATAAACCTCCATGATTTCATATTAAGTACAGATAAGTTTGGGCGTTTATCCTTCAATAAAGAATCTTTCTTTGATTTTCCTCAGCTCTTCATTCTCTGTGCGCATTTTGTAAATTGGACAGATTTTAAACTGGGGACTACAATTCTTTGCGCATTCGTCAATATGTGCGCTGAGGGGATACATCTATAGGTTTGGGTTTTAAACTGTTGTTTGTGTACTCGTACTCTTGCTGTAAGTACATCCCCCTTTTGCCCAACCTCTGGATTTTAATAATTGGTCTTATTCTCTCAACCTTAAGTCTAGAATAGTTGGGTTTGATACTATGGCACACATTCTACGGGCTAAAGAATATGGAATGCTATTTTGATATGGCGCGGGTGACAGGATCTGTAGTTTAAATACTGTTTGGAATTTGTGGGTTTGTAATAGATATCCGTTTCTATTTGTCCTGACTGAAAAGATACAATTACATCTAAGAATGGTAACTTTTCGTTGCTTTCTTCCATTGTGAATGATATACTTGGATGTAGATTTTGAAGTATATTATGTAGATCTTTCAATGAGTCATTATCTTGATTCCATAATATAAAACTGTCATCCAAAAATATTTTCCAATTTCTTTTGAATTCGTTTTCGAGTTCATCTCCAAAGTTTTGGCCCATCTTAGGATATAACGACTCCTCTAGGTATCCTAGTACAAGTGTAGCGTAAGTTGGTGCCATTTTCGTCCCCATGGTTGTCCCCTTTATTTGTCTATAATAGCTTCATCAAAGTGAAAATTATTATTTGAAAGAATAAATTTCACACTTTCTATTATGAAATCTTTTGGGAATCTCACGGGAATGTTTATTCAACCAATTGCTAATTGCTTCTACACCTAAATCATGAGGGATATTTGAATATAGGTTTGTCACATCAAATGACACGAACTTGGTAATTTGATTTGTTGTTGAAGGGAGATAATTCAGGAAATCGATTGTGTCTCTTAACTAACGTTTTGTTAATGGTTTTAAGAGAATGTCTACAAAGTTGCTAAGTCTATGTGTTGGGCATTGAGGCCCCTCTATTATTGGTCTTAGTTTAAGATCTGTAGGGGGCGGATAGTTAACATAGGCTCAATTTGAATATTGGCCACCTTACTTACCACCGTATTACAACGTCATTGTTACAATCTGTTCGGTCCAAAATGACACCCTTTTTTTATAGTATGCAGTGTAGTTACGCACCCATGAATGCTAGTAAAACCACAGTGTTACAATTACGGAAGCTGACACTTGATAATACTTCAGATAGAGCACTTCCTTGTTGGAATAAAGGATGCATCCCATTTAACATAGAGAACCCCTACTATTATGTGATTGTGTGTTTCAACGTATACAAAATGCAATTACCATCCTATTTCGTTCTTTGTTTTCGTCAGTGTCACAATGTTGACTGATTTCTTTAGATTTTTCAATTCAGAACATATATTATACCAATTCAAGTTATTATTCAATGAGAAGCTTTTATTTATATATTATTTCACATGTAAGTTGAGAGTGAATATCATTGTTTCGCATTCTGTATTTTTCACAAATCAATTAATGATTAATCGTTTTGTTAATATCAACGTGCTTACACGTGGTCCTGTGCATGACTTACTGCTTTCACTGATGGATTAATTGAAAGTTTGCAGGGAGGATGGCTTTTTCCATACAGACAATATGTAGGAGTGAAATTTCACCCATCAGTCAAATGTTTGCCTTGTTGTCTTGGTTTGGCGCATGAAACGTCGTCGACGAGGATCTATCAATACGTTGAAATTGAACATGATGAATGGACGACTTTCGCTGGTTCGACTATATTTCGTTAATGTTTTCTACCTAATGTTATACTATTTCGCCGAGCCGGTTGGTCGTATAGCTAACTGTGAGTACACAACACTTAGGTTGTTCTCAAACCCTGTTGTAGAGCCTCTCTCCAAGATGTGTCTGGTCAACTAAACTACTTGTCCGAGACTGTCTATGGCTGACCTGCGGCTCGGGAGAGAGCGTCCTGACAGTCCTACTTCAATGTACAGACTTCACCAAAAACGATGACCAAATATAGTTTCCGGACGATTCAATATTCAAGATTCTCTAAAACCACACAATGGTACATTAACGATTTTACAAAGAGAATTAAAGATATTTGATTTGTGCATGGACACAATACTAAAGGTATAACTGGACAGTACATATAATAGCATTACATAAATGAAAATAATTATGAAAAAATATTACGGATTCTTTTTAAATCGCAATATGTTGCTTATGAATAGTAAATTCCGGATAGGTTGGGATTACAAATACGGAATTTTAACATTGGGATTTCTAAGTAACAACATATATGCTTTTATAGATACGGAGTGTATCTTCAAAGTAATCATAATAATATCCCTTGACATAATAAACTGTTTTGCTGTCTATTGCAGATTGCACTTATCCCCTTATTTTTCTATCAGTTCGTGTTTAAAGCAGCAATTTTACCTAATCTGTCTGTACATTTATGTTCACATTAACCAAGTGCTAATCAGCAGAAGTAATAAGTAAGATAAGGTTCACAAAAACATTGTCGATGTTAACCGTACTGCAGATCAAGAACCCTGTACTTACTGGGTCTATTGAGGAAACTAGTTCATGCTGTCAATTGAGATAAGTTTGGGTCGTATGGTATTTTACGCTTCTTTAAAGAGTGTTTCACTTTGATCATGGCATTAAACAGGGAGAAATCCACCAATAACAGCGTTGGAATGAGTTCTAGTGAAGTCAGTAACAAACCATAGGTGGTACTAGATTAGCAATAACAAGTAGGCGCATCCGTACATTTGTAAAAACTTCATACATAAAAACACTCTCGTATGTTTTGTAAATGATAACTTTTCAATATATTCATGCGTATTGATTTTTAAAAATGTCAACAAGTCTCAAAATAGTTATCACCATTCACCGGAAAAGTTTATCAAAACCTCATACTTTTGATATAATACATTTACTATGAGGTTTTCATTCTTAACGGGAAAGAGTATGGTGATGAGGTCACATCTGTCATAGTTTATCAGTGGTCTTATATTATCGATATTAACACGATTGGTGTTATTTCCAACTGTTGCTGATGTTTACAATTATGACATTATAGAGATAAAAATCGTGATTTGTTTTATCGAAAACTGGACA
Source organism: Gibbula magus (assembly GCA_936450465.1). Taxonomy (NCBI): domain Eukaryota; kingdom Metazoa; phylum Mollusca; class Gastropoda; order Trochida; family Trochidae; genus Gibbula; species Gibbula magus. The sequence continues at coordinate 5,676,584 of OW388294.1, forward strand.
ATGTACCGCTGCTAGCGTGTGCTAATTAGTCAAATATTATTTTGAAAACTTAACTGTAGTAAATACTAAGACAAATATCATGACAAATAACTACTGTACATGTTACATATATGTAAATGGGGAGTGTAATGTCGGTTTCTGCACATGTATAATGTCGACATCCATGGACACAGACATTACACACTCGTTACTAAAGCAATCATACGAGACTATACACTGTGTATATTTAATTCTCAAAAACCTCCTTTGTGTACAGTTCGTGCATTGTTACATGTAAGTGCCATTGGTGGACACCGGTGTCCATTTCATCTCTTTATGTTTGTCATTGATGACATGTGTTCACATTCAAATTATATATAAATTATATATAAGAAAATCTAAATTAGTTTGGATATTCGTTCTTGTTTCATTTTAATTACCTTTCAAATGGATTTTAAACTTACTTACGGTCGCAAGCGTAGTAAGATGTCTTTATTTAAGAAATAGAAGACGAGTTGGCGTTCTTTAACGTTGAATAAAATATAGCAGGGAGCATAAAACACGAAGGGCGAAGCCCTGAGTGCTTTATGCTCTCTGCTATGTTTTATTCTACGATAAAGCACAACAACGAGTCTTTTATTTCTGATATGAGATGCCCTAAAATAGTTGCTCGCTTTTCTATGAAAAACGTGGATAAATTTATGTATTTGTATAAACTTTATTTTGAAAATATTAATGCCTCCCGTAGCAGAACACATTCTCTACCATTGAACAATCAAAATGAAATAAAGTGCTAAGCGACGCTGACTGACGTCTAAAATCACGAGCATGTTTTATTGTCCCATAAAGCACTCTGTTGGTCCCATTGACCGCCTGTGTGTTATTGTCGTAGGTATCTCATATACTATCATAAGCTTACGACTTCAGATCAGCTATTGTGAGAGAAAATTACAAGAAATATCAAAGGAGGGGCTAAGGAAGTGATATAAAATTTTCACCAACACATCTCAGCGGGAAGTCGATTTTGACAAGGATATTTATGAACGATCAACTTTATTCAAGTCCATACACAGTTGTGACTTTGTACATGCTGTCATCAATTATAACTTATTATAACATTCAGACTGATGTTATAAAAGCGATGTGTTGTAATAGGCGCGACTCTCTCTCAAATGCAAACTACAAAAACTCCATTACGGAAGCTGACGCTCAATAATGCTGCAATTACAGAATACACATCCGTTTTGAAGAGTATATTTATATATATATATCTCTCTCACATTTATTGACCCATACAATGAGTGCTTCATTTTAGTAGTATTTCTTAAGTGTTTATCAATGAACGTCAACAATTTTTACACATGATCAACGTTTCGTTCTCGTTAACAATTCTATGAATATTTTTTTATATTTTTTTCATATTGGTGAAATGGTGTCACATGGTTTAGTTTATCAAGCTTTTTTATCCTTTCATTCATGTAATAGACTTTTCTCATTGCAATGATTGTTTGACACATATATGGCAAGACATTTGCAGACATTTCAGTTCATTATTCAAACTTGTACTTTTAAATTTTACACCGATCTATCAGCTCGTTTATTACATGGTTTTTACTTCCTCTAATTATACAAACATGGTCAATTATTAAGTTTCCTTTCAAGGCGCCAAAGAATATTCCAAGAAGCCATCGACATTCGAAGCCAGCCTGCAATAAACCGCGACCAAGGCATCTTCCTACCATGTGCTTGGAAATCACAAATCTAGAACTTCTATCTCCTGTCGGAGGAAATATATACCCGAGGAGCACTAACCAAATCCAAGTATTCCCAACATCAATGTCGGAGGAAATTATCTTAGGGGTCTCTACCAATCAACACCTATCAGGTCCACTCACCATCCAACAACTTCAAAGCCACCCACAACAACCATTGGCCTCTCCGTCAATCAATTGTATTTATTGTCTGATTTACAATTTCAATAAAGCCAATTCGCCTCCCTCTTTTAACCAAGTGCAATATCTTACATCTTCAATAAAACCGACAGGCCACTGTTTATTCACCATTCATGTACTTACTTCCCTCATGATTGTATTACAAATCCCAATTGTATATTATTCTCATGCATGGTAATCTCCCTGATTGAGTTTCCTCACAATTGTTTTGTTTGCTATATAAATGTATCACATTTTCCTTTCCTTACATTCCACTTGATGAAGGCCTGATTATTACCAAAGTGAATTTTAATGTAGATTCGGAGTTTCTGTTATAACAAACTTCTTTTATGACTTTCATGGTCGACAATATGAGGCGAGGGATTAACTGCATAGTCCCAAGATTTTTCACTTATATCGCAGCGGCCGGTGAAGGGCGAAATATCACCGATTTCAATGTTCTAAACCCATTAGCCTTTACTTGCTTTTACGCCTTAATTATTTGTTTACATTGTATTATTGCAAAGCAGACGTTTCATTCAAACAAATTTTGAGTTATGAAGAGATGCAACTATCCATATGTTGAGTGTTTGAATACTTGCAGTGCATAATTCTCCAAAATTCAAAAACAAGTGTTCTTATAATGTACATAATTTATAACATAACTTTTAACATGATAGAATAAAGCTATATATTGCAAAACAAAGTATGCACGATTTGTTTCCACCTTTGACATTTTGACATTAAAAAAGTTTTTATTTATATTTCAGTTTTTCAAATCTGCTCTAATGATCACACTTCTCGATTTAAGAGGCTAACTATCAATCAAAACAATTGAAACAACTAGAGGATAAGTATGTTATATTCTAAAATAACTGTATTGGTCATTGTAACATGAAACAACGAGGAAGCTTTTATTTATATTTCAGGTTTTCAAATCTGCTCTAATTACCACACTTCTCGCTTTAAGAGGCTAACTATCAATCAAAACAATCGAAACAACTAGAGGATAAGTATGTTATATTCTAAAATAACTGTATTGGTTATAAGTGTTTATGTCCGATCATTACAATGTATATAGTACTCTTAGCGAGTTGTAGTATCCAACATAATTTACTTTGTGAAAACAACTTTTTAATTTTTTATTTATTAGAAAATTGATCATAGTTAAAAGAAGACTTACAATTTCACTATAAATTTCTATAAACGAGAATTATATTTGTAATTTAGTTAAAAGTTAATACAGCACTTCAGAGGCTTATATTAAATACTTTAATCGCACGTTACCCTTTGCGTTTGAAGACGGGGTGATGCGGTACTATTGTGGGCGGAGATTAGCGTTTAAGACAAGACAAAACATTTGTTTAAGGATGCACCGTATATGTTTTGCTCCTTTTAAAGTGTTTCCAATTTTATTTACGGATTAAAACATCCCTTAAATTTCAAAGAGTGAATTTAAAAGGATATAGATTTCATAATGTTTGTTCACTGGCTTATAAACGGTTTTTAAGCTCGACAAGCTCCGACATTTATACTAGTTTAACTTACACTTTTCAAACTATTTACCAGCCAGTGGACAAGCACATCTATTTCTTAAATGTTACAACTGATGGAAGATTAAAACATAAATTCATCACAACTTTTACGTTATGACATCCAATTGCAGGTACTAAGTTTGTAATTAATCATATCATTTTTTCATACCTGCATTGAATCTTATTGGCAGGGACATACTTCATAATTTCAGTATAGTGTTTAATTGTAAAGTTATTTAGTCACTAGAAACCAAGTCCTTTTGTACAGGTTTTTCTGCTTCAATGACTTAACCTTGAACGATAAGTAAATTTATATTTTGGAACTAAAGATGACATGTTCCGTTTGTGTCAGCTTGAGATAGTGACTGCAGTCTTCAATGGGAAGTACGTATATTACAAACGTAGCGAGATGTTATAACATCAGACCTACTTTTAATAAGATATCTTAAATAAGTAAGGAATTACTACATTAACATTTGTTAAGTATCTCAGCACACACAAACCCTTATTTTGTGACAGCTTTCTTCAATGAAAAATGACTCAATTATAGTTTTAAGAAATTAGGAATAACTATTGTCTATATGCCCAACATTAACCTACGTATCAAAGTTTAGGTTTCAAAAACATCATTTGTGTTACCAAGTTGACATTCACGTAACTGGTTGGTGAAATGTCAAACTTTTTTCAACAATTATTGACAACTTTGGGTAACAGGCTAAAAACAAACTATTTATGAATGCAGTTTTATTTTTTCCAGTTTAAGTGGCTAAATAAACTCTTCTCTTTGTTTTAGAGGCGTAAATAGAGTAAACATTGACCAGATTTCGTCAGAAGGCTTTGTTTACTGATATCGTATATTTTTCAATTTGTTGATTTTGAAGATTCATGGTGCTGTGACTACTGACTTTTGATTAAAAGACAGACTCTAAAGTTTGATCATTTAACTTGAAAGAATGGAATTACTCACATTTCAGTAACCAATATTCACTTCATTTCTCAGAATAAGGTAACTTGATTTTCGAGACCAAAAATCTAAAAAAGTTTTATAAATGCAAATACCTAAAAGAAGTGAAACGTTATTTGAGTGAATATTAAAATAAAATATTTCTTAAAACTGTTAGATCACGATACTCTTATTCTATATGGTTATTTTTATTGTCTTATTTCTCATTTCCTATCAGGGAACCTTTGCTGGTGAAAAAATGGAGATGCTTAACTTATTGTTTGAAAAAAAGATGGTTTTGAGAAAAAAACCTACATGGTCCATTCAAGGGTAAATCAGGTTGATAAATTTGTTAAATGCAATTAGCAAGTAATGAATATGCTTGACATTTGAAAAGAGAGGCTTGGGTTATGTATGTGCAGAGTGGGAACAGTTCGTGACTGTAACACTGATCTCATCCTTCTTGCCATTCATAATGTTACCAAGAAAATGGGTATGATGTCTCTTAAAGTTGGAAACTGAGCGAGTTTCATTGATATTGGCCGTTGGGGAAATATTTAATTAGTGCCGTGGACATTCATACAATTGCCAACGTTTAAAACTTAGTTGCAAAAGAATACTAGACAAACAAAAACAAACGAAACAACAGCGCAATTACACACGGAAAGAGACACATATATGACTGAAGGAGACAATTACAAGCAACGTTTATGTTCTCTGCAAATTAAGTAATTTTTATTGACGGGAACAATGCCACCAGACAATTGAACCGTCTCAACCAGCCTCATTTGTCTTCTTGATTTACATATTTACTTCAGCTGCCCGTAAGTAAGACCTCAATAAGCGTTCATTTTGTCTGTGGAGAGGTACTTTAATGTAATGTCCCTGTCTTGCCATAGTAAAACATTATTATTTCCATGTTTAAACTCCCTGCATTGTTTTTTTCAGAAGAATATAAATGATGGTATAGAGGGCAATGCCATTGAGTAGCATATGGTTGTACACATTTGTCAATTTCATGATGATTTAATTTAAGATTGCATTTTCACAATAAAAGTAATGAGAAGTATTATGACGTGATTGATATAAACTGTGATACTTATTCATCCTATAGCTTTTTGTTCCAGTTAATGACGTCATAGAAATTTGATGTCATTATGTTTTGAGACAATATCATTGTGAGTCATATACTAGATGATGTCAGGCATCCTGATGTCATTTCGTTATGCAAAATATTTTTTTCAAACTATATCGTTTATCGTTTATCGTTTGATCTCGTACACGTACTATATTTTGGTTTTGAGTGATAAATATGAATATGAAATTGAACTTCGTTTATGTAATGTTAATAAAAATATTTTAACTGACATACGACTACTCTTTTTCCAGAGTATCTTTGAATAAGTCTCTGATTAAACCACAAATGCAACATAAATTCTTTAAAGTTTAATGTAAATAAGACCGCTGATAATAAATCAACAGACTAACGTCAAACTAGCTACAAACATACAAAATATTCCTGTCAAAGGAAGAACTCATTGTTGCAATGAGTCAATTGGGTTGTAATGCATATTTAATGTGTCGACATAAAAATATGTTCACATAGTTAAATTTGACGTTGGTAAATCTTTGAAATGATAAATAGAAATTGCACATGTGTCTCATATATTTATATCATGTTAACAATAATTTATGCAAATATAATTGATAACCCTCATTAACAGAAAATATTTGCAGATTTAGATGCACGTGAATGTGCAAGCTTTTTCCATCAGCAAAAATCTAGTAATTAGACGTCTCTTTCATTTTCAGTTTAATGCATGTCTTATTATAATATCCCCTCTGTAGGTTTACAACCAATTTAAAAATTTACTACGACCAAAGGTTTTATCGTTTGTAAAAATATAACCTTAGCAGCTGCTTAGATTTAAACCTTACCTTTGACTCGATCCAACAGAAATTACAAGTTTAAAAAATTCAAAAGAGAATCGAACTGATGTTGATCAGCAGACCACTACGGTGCTTAACACGTGTAGAATATTTAAAAAATCTATTCTGCTCTCCTCGAATCTTTATTTTTAATGTAGGCTCTACACATGCATTCCCTCATGCTATTCAAATGCATTTATTTGCATTTGTCTGTAACATCAATGAATGTAGGTCTCCCAATGGTTTGTAAGAGAAAAATGTTTGGCAACAGATTCTACATGTGCGCCTACGCAGCAGAATGGAAACTGTAAAACCTGTCTATGCACAATGAAATGTCTAGATGTAGGCTCGTATCTACCGTGACTGAAATTGATGCAAGAGGAATAGGATGATTTATTATGTTGCTACTGTAAGTACATTGACAATGTGTTAAACCGAACTGATGTATTTCGAACTTTGATACCAAAGAGAAAATATGGTTATACAGGATCAGAGCGGAAGACTTATTCAAAAGAACCACAAACAAACACTTAGCGACTCCACTATATCAGACCATCCTTAAATCGCAGTTTGGCACGCACACTAAAAATGAGGACGGGACATAAGATGGGCGCTAAGCGTTTACGTTATCAAACATGGCTCTCTAAATAATTATAGAAAACAACTCGGAACCTGGTAAGGTATTGTCGAAATTGAATGTGGTTTCCGATCTCAAATACAAGATTATGTAGGCCTACTGATTTAGAACAAAGGCGTTCTTTTTAAGGATAATATTGTTTTAAATTAAGTTTAAGATAAATTCAGTAATGTTGCCAATGGCACAATAAGGATAATTTATGTTAGTATGACACATACAGAAAAATCAAATACCACATTTGTTTGTGCCAAATATTTAGGATTACCCACAGTGTCACGTGGTTCATAATTTGCTACAGCTCTGTTCATTGGTCATTAGAATCACAAAGATACAAATACAATGCATGTTATTGGCTGAATTGTTTTTGAAATTTCCCACTGTAACATAGCGTCGAAATCGACGGATTATAACTTCGGGCGCAGATAAGCTGAGTAACAGGTAAATGGCACATTTTAATGTACATACCCCATGTGTTTTTTACCTTCTTAATTCAATATTAGTTATTGCAAAGGCATATCACATTTCTGAGAATTGATATGTAGAAGGCAACTATTTATGGATGATCAACTTCTTTATAAACAATAGCGACGTTTCAGTATAGATCCTTATACCGTTATCATGCTTTGCCTTCTTCATCACATCAACTTCTAGAATGCCTCTCAAACAGTTGAATTGATATGTAGTATATAAACTATAGCTGTTCTATCAGTTCATGAATATGCATAGCGAGAGTCAAGAGCGGCTGTCTGATCAGCTTAATATGTTTTTGGATTACATGATATCAAGTTATTTCTGACTAAAGTACAGCCAACCAAAATCTGATATATCTGTGTACTGATTATAACTGAAATGTATGTTGTTCTGTTCATGGTAAGACATACATGTATAAAGAGATAAGATAGCCGAGCCTGATAAGGATCATGTTAATTGTTGACGTCAGGAGATGCAGATGTCATGAAACACATCATGGCATTTTATTGTGCGTTTTTTTACTTTCAGAGAGCAGAAATATAGGGGATTTAGCTGCCTGGAATGCATGGTTAATGTGCCCGTAAATGGTTTGATACTCATATAGAAATATGTGTTGATCGTCATTCTTCGATCTGGATCTCTACAGATGTCTCCAGAGATTGTTAAAACGGATTATATTCTACTATGAAGATGGACTCGATTTAGCTACTCTTGTAAATGTCCAAATCCTTAAAGACGTTGTAGCACGTGTTTTGCATATTTTGTTTTCTCAAATTTTCTTTTTATTATCAAGTTTATACAATATATATTACATGCTAGACATGCTTACCCTATCTCATTACACAACCCAATTGGCCGTATCCGTGGAAAACGGTTATCAGTATTGAAATAAAATGGTGCGACTTAAAAAGCGATAGTTGTGTGGTACTCTTCAGTTGGAGAGGTAGATTTGATGGTCTCACATGAATTTGAGACTTCAGACAGCAAGATGGTTAACCATTCCATAATTGTACCATATTTAAGTTAGGTATCATTACATCAGACAGATCATTTGAACTACCTTCGAGCGGCCATTTGAATGTGAACACATTATGCTTTTTCTGATATATTGTCTACTTTCTTATCTGACAACGTCAACTGGTGAAAAACCTATATATAATAAGTGATCTCCAATTTTAAACATACAAGTTTATTACCGTTCATTCGTAGACTGAATGATTAACGGTGTCATTTTGTCAAATAAGCCAGCAGTGTCCTGGTCTTTTTTTATTACCTCAATATGTTTTCGCAGTTGAACATCAATATCAATCGCAAATCTGCGAAGTTTGCATGATTTTGAGAAACAAGAAACGTGTATCTTCATACAAAATATGTCAGATCGCTTTAAAGATTGTTGAATATTCAAAGTCAAATTATCCAATAATTTTTACACGATACAGGAGTAGTTTTTCTCACTCCTTGCATAAACAGCACAACGTGTCATTCAAATCATGAAGGGAGTAATACACGTATTATATGTAAAACCAAATCGTTAAAAATTGAATTCATTTCAAATTAATACAAACTTACTTAATTAGTTACGTAGTTTACTTACCTAAAAATCATAATTCACCTTACCATGATTCAGAAATGCATCACCCGTGGTCTTTCAAAAACAATGGTTTTGTTGGTAAAGATGAAGGCATATTCACATAATCTGTCAACATTTAGAAAGTGAAAATATCATAAAAGTGTTTTGAGTTTATTTAAAACGGACATGAATTAATGAAAGTATATGACATACAAGAGGTCAGGATAATAAGTGAGTTATCTGTCATTTTACAATTTTGTAGTAAATTAAATTTACTTCAAATATTTCGATTGTCTTTAGGTCGGGATGTTATTTTAAAGAAAGCCATTAATTCTATATCTATTGAAATGCGAAAGAATAATTAATTTTCAAATATTTAAACAAAAATTCACGCACAGTTTCTCAAAGTTCAGACATTATATAACATGAATGTGCAGTAAATATTACACCAAGCAATATTCTTATTATCTACCAATGCGGAATGATAGCCTAGTGACACATATTGTGAAATGAATCCAATTTTGTATTCAGTATTTCAATATTTCAATGTGAGACGACAGTATACTTTTAAAATGAAGAATTAGGAATGGAAACATGCATAAAACATTTACGATAACAATCCCCCGAGTTTGTTTGACATATTGACGAGTCTACGGAATTTCATTTGAATTTTATTAGACTATATCCCAAATCCTTCTATTACTATTGAAATTGATAACGAATATTCAAATCTCTAGCACTATAATCTGTCTATAGATTTTTCAAGAAGTGTTGTTTTTTCTGGCTGAAAACATAAACCCTAGTACAAGGATGGTTGTTGTACCGATACAGACACTCTTTAGAAAATTAATTTTGGGTACTGTCAACAGACAGACAGAACAGTTAATTTCCGTACAAAAACACAAATAGTAAACCTAGACTTATTGTAAATGACACGAAAATGCTCTTACTCTAAACACATGACCTTTAAAAAGGGAAATTCTGAAGAAAGATTGACGCTCAAGGCTTCTTCAATATCTAAAATGTTAACTCCAAAAACTCGTTGAGCCCTTGACATCGGCGTTTTTTTCTTTACAACACTTATATTAGTAAGCTGCCTCTCGATCGCCTCATCATTTAAAATATAGCAGGGCTTTCAACACCTAATGTTCGATGATACCATCTGACCTACGCAACTTAAAATTTTCAATGTGAGACCACACTTCCCTCTCAAGTCATAACTCTCGCCAATCCTCGCGCAGGAAGTAACGTCAGACCTGAACAGCGCTAAAATATAATTACCCACATCAGTGAATATTCACTTATACATTCTAATTTATGCCTTAAAATCACTTATTAGCTTGTTGGTAGTTGAGGTGGTGAAGAACCGTCATTAACATCATAGTAAAATAACCTACAGGCTACATTGGCATGTTTGCGTTTAACATGATTATTAGAGCTGTACATAGCATAATGAGGCTTATATATACATAGCAAACAGGCACTTTCTTTTACAGTTCTGCAACAAAGGAAACTGAGACTTAACCGGAATCAGTTCAGAATGAAGGGAGACATTATTTCCATTCCATTTACGCTTCAAATGACATCGAAACTAATGTGTCAAAACTGTGAGACGATGAATTCAGAGTAGAGAACAAAAAATCATTTAAAGAAAATTTGTCCCCCGCTTCTACAGTATCGAGAACGACACGAGACAAGTTCAATTATTTCTTTTAAATGGTTTCCAAAACAGACTGACAAATCGATCCTCACAGTGACAAAACAGCAGGAGTTTTGTTACTGATTAAATAATTTCTGTCCCCAATTAAGAGGGATCGTTCTTTCTCCAATAAGGAAAATGTTTAATGTTAGAAAACATTTAACTGTCAGATACCCTCTATGTCCAACGACATGTCCTCGGGAAAAAACATAAACCATCTATGTCCTTGCAAAAATATATTTATCAATGACATACATGTCTACTTTATAAGTTATTTTATTATATTTTCATGAAGGTCTATCTATCTTAACTAACTATTGATATTGACATAACAGAGTTTTGATAATTGGATATCACTGGCGTCAACTTGTACCTTTTTCAAAATAAACGATGTAAACATTATTGTCAAAATGGCTCGTGATATTTGCACACATTCTTATTCATGTTCATGAATATTCATACTGAATATGCAAATGATTGCAAAAGTCTTTCCGCGTGGTTTCTGAATTTGTGTAAATGTAGTTTACACATTTCTACTCACGAATCACTAACATGTCCATCCTCTTAAATACAATGAATTGAATTGCACATACTGCTCATTATTTTGGCAATGATCCCGTATGCCTAGCCACTTGATTTTGAAGTGCGAGAAAACACTGTCGACTACAATGTATGCCATTCCTTATATTTTACAAAAGTTGTAAAGGAGGTCCATTCCCTATTCATATTGTACTGTCTGGTCTGAAATTTTAAACGTGCCTTAGAAATAAGGACAATGTCTTATGACACATGTTCTTCAAGCTCGTCTTTCGTATTACTATAATGAAGACTGTTATGAAACAATTAAGATTGCTCGTTAGTTACCTCTCTCAGGTGACACGTGTATCTGTTTAGGGCGTGAGGTTGAGCGAATCATCATTTACATAGACACGATTTAACATTAGTTTTACCAGGTGCAGAATGGGTACCGGTTATTTGAATGCAATTTGTTAAGAAAATATTTGTTTCACTTGAAGATAGCAGGTTTTCCGGATATACGGAGTCTGTGCAAACAGCGCCTGAATGTACATTGTTTTACTAGTTACTGTTTCACCTTTTGCTAGTATTATACATGCGTTTGGTTTCAGATAAATGTCAAGCTGATAACCGAGTCTTTATTTATATTTGTATACAGCTATACGTGCCGTTATTTTCTTAATTATGGAATGGCTATATAACAAATAAAAATAATGCATTAATCTCTAATCCTCTTGCAATGCTGGATGACATTAAATAGAGATCCATGCGTGTCAACTACTGGGTATGGTATGCTAATAAAACAAATGACTTAACAATCAATCAAAGTCAACTGTATATATATATATACTAATATATACTACCTACTAATTCAGTTTCAAATATCTTGAAAAAAAGGGATCCCTGCGTCTTCGAAACTGATGGTTACCCTCAAAGTCGAGTGTCAGTTTGCCAACATGTAAATGAAGATACATCGACATATAGCCATGTGACGGTGAGAACGTGGGTGACAACGTGGGTCTCGGCATATAAATTTTATCCTTTTACTTTGGCTCTCAAATCTTTATCATGGATTGAAGTGGCCTTACAAGATTCATAAAGAGATGTTTCTCCACACCCACTCACTTATAAGTAACTATAGATGAAAGGTGTACATGTAGATTGAAATCGACTTTAGGTGAGATCGTAATAACTCTGACACTTTCAGTCCAAGGTAACATTTTTTATGTGTCTATTGCCATGTTAACACACATATAGGTTTCATCTGCCTCACCTAAAAACATGTCGGAAGTGTCAACATATATCTGTATAAAAAGTTTAGGTAAACTTCATCTTCATGTAAATAGCGCATTTAATGATTACCAAATACATATCTGATCGTGGTGAAAATGCAAATCAACTAAGTAATACATAGCTTTCTATTGGTTTCAGAATGTTTTTTTTTTATAAAAAGACCCATCAACATCAAAGGATATTACAAACAGAACAAATGTGGTATGAAGGATAAAAGAAGTTCGTGTAAATGATTGATGTACTCCACCAATTCTTAAACATGCAACTAAAATTAAATGTCAGCGTATATGATCGATGCATTCTAAAAGTAGAGAAAAATATGAAGATGAAAAGAATCCTGTGGCAATTTGTCCACATTATTGATATTATGAAAAGACATGACAAAGATTTAATAATATTCTCTGTGTTTGAAAACAGTTTCGAAACTGACTTTTAAACGCTTCATGAGAGTGTGTTTTTTTGTCTTTGACCTTAACGAAACGTTCAACATAAAATTGAAAGTAGATGTGATTGTTTATCAACTATAGCAACTTGACAACGCAGACATATAATTGAAGTTGGTTTTAATTAAACAAAACCCGGGAAAAAATGTCTTGCCTACCAACAATTGTGTTTGTCATGAAAATCTATTAATTCAAAGTAAATGTTCGGCTTAAAGCTTAAAAAGGATGTATGTAGCAAACGTTAGAACAAGTGCACGGAAAAATACAAATACATTACATTATACTTCTTGGTTCCATTCCGAGTTGTACGTTTTAAAATAAGGTGGTTGGGGTTCAATCCTTTACTATTTTCGAGTTTCCTCGCTCTCAGCGAGCTTGTTTCTGGACTATTCTCTCCCAAAGTATCTGTGATTTTATAAACTACATTGACAAATTACCATCATTACCAAGACGCAGGTGGTTTGAATGTTGAATGATTGAAAATAATTGATGAGGTAGCCAGACTTTAAAACTAATGCTTTATGTTCGTGCTTGGGAACAGACGGATTCAACATATAATGTGTTGCCACTTGAAGTAGGACTGAAATAGATAACTGTATTCGCTCTTTTATCTGTTTCATTTGTTGATTTAACTACAACAAGGACCTCTACGGGGTGACAAGACTGTAAGTTATCTGATGTAGACGGGAAGACGTTAGATGGATTGGAAAATCATCGTCTGATCTCAGTTTTAGAGTTTTCTTTTCATATCTAATTAGTTGAATTTGATATTCAACAATTAACAACGATTTAATTAAAAAAATTTAAATAATTGACAATGAGAGTAATTAATTGAATTTTCATGTCTAAAGGGACATTTCTCCTCTATCCACTTCCGACAAAAAGGGAAATGTCCATTTGCAACTGATTGACAATTTATTCCCATCCTTCATCATGGACATGATATTCACTATGAAAAGAAACATTTCCCGGTAATATCTGTACTCACAAATACAACTGAACAGCGTTAAGCATATTCAAATTCTTATGGCTCAATGATGGCAGATGCCAGACAACAGATATAGATGTTTTGAGATTCCGTACCAAATGTTTCGTTAATCACCATGTTTATACGTTGTGAACAATAGCTTTGTTTCTGTTATGTTACTCATGAAAGTATATTAATATATTCAACAGTTTATTTAGTTCTTTATTTCTGTTTTAACTTACAATATATGCAACAGAACAGCTCTATTGAAGATTTTTTAAATATCAATATTAGCGCTATATTAAATAAAAAGTTTATAGTTTATGTTGTCTTGCATGATGAGGGTTGAACAACTTTGTTTTCAGCAGTTTGACAGACAATTAATGGGTCATTGGTGAGTCTGGGAAGGCCACGTGATTGGAGACGCAGATGTCAGAAGACCTATATATCACTGCAGGGGCTTGGTCGTTTGAAAGTCAAGACGGAAAAGAATTAAGTTACACTTCTTTGTCTGGCATATGGTTTTGAATAACATCATTTTAAGGAAAGAGCTTTTGACCTTCTCAGGTGTCCAATAATGCTGCTGATGAAAATGAGGGTCATCATGTGGTGGGGAAGATGCATGTAAGTATTGTAACCATGATACATAAAGACGTGCATATTACATGTATTATATGGATGATGAAATATTCACACCACTGAAGGATATTAACACATATTACAGAACTAGGAAAACATATTTTGGTATATTTATTGAGTGAATGTTAAGATATAAGATAGTATCAGTAATTAGCAACTCTTCATTTGGTAGAGAGTATGAGACTACCCTGAGGGTCTTTGACTTTAACCTGCTTCAGAGGCTTGTACTTTGACTCGAGGCCTAGTCAGGTCATGAAGTGATGCGGGAAGTATTCTTACGATCTTGGTTAAGTGCGATATTCATATAGCTCAGTCGTTAGAACATCAGACATTCGCGTCACTCTAGAAGTCACAATTTGTATATACACATATAAACTAGTAATATACTGGACATAACCTGGTAATACTCTGTACTTGTTTCATTGTTTTGTGATTGATACATAATTCTCTGTATTAATGGGATGCTTGGAATGACAGAAATGTCTTAACCTGACAGACAGAGCCAGTGTACATGTTTGTTGCTATCAATCAGTACTAAAAACTACATCATTTAACGTCGAGCTTAAATCAGCAATGCATTCTAAAAAGAGCAAACCTATGTTTGAAAGGAACTGTCAGCATTACGGAGTGAATTTTAATTAAATTCTCCATGCTTGAAAACAGTTTTTAGCTTCCTGAAGAAACATTTGTTTTGGATTTAAAATCAATGCTTCTCACATGCCTTTCTCTTACAGAACCTGACCTACATTTAGGTGTCATCAAATACTAAGACAGTGGTTAATGTTACTTCTGTCTGTATTTACCTATATAACCATGCATCAAAGGTGTTATGTGATTATATTTGATAAGTTATTGTATTTATCTGATATTACAACACTCTTAACGCTTACATTCTTATAATAATGTATTATACTGATGTTGGTGATATTAACTGAAAGTTTCTCAATCTGTCAACTTTCTTCTGATATCAAACATATCACCACGATTTGATAAAAGTAAAAAAAATGTCGAGGCTTTCCGATGATATTTGTACTTTTATCAACGAATGTTGATATATTTGATATCAGAATGATAATCAGATATCACGAGGATGAGATTCTATTTATCATCTAAACTCATTATTCTATTTATCATCTAAACTCATTCTCCATTATTTGTCAATGAAAATTGTATATCTCTGAGCACAGCACTGCCATGTGACTTCAAATGCGGTATTGTCATTTCACAGTGACGTCATAATTTTTATGACGTAATAGCATTGTAACGTCATTACCCGATGATGTAAAATAAGTGTGATGTCATGTAGCTGATGGTGACAGGGCAAACTATATATCCTGTGGAAACTTCATAAATTTTATTATGACAATCAAATTGCAAATGAGCCGTGTATATTTATATATATATATATATATATATATATATATACACTGACTGTACACTTGAACGGATATATATATATACATTGGGTATAAAGTATAAACTAAGAAAACTAACTATTATTTCACTTTGGTAATAGCTTAATCCTCCAAACACATATGTTTATTGAGTGCAGACATCTTCGTGTTCAACACTTGAAGACTATACTTGTCATGTTTTAGTGAATCTAGACCAAGTGTCATTGATTGTAAACATGGGTAATTAGTGTCCTGACTGAGTGTAGCAGGAATTGAACATGTTGAATACCATACTCCTTGAAGCCAGACAACAGACATACACATGAATATTCTACTTGGTTTCTTGGAGTAGTTGAATACTGTTTCTGATGAGGTGATGTTTTATTTAATAGTCGAGACGGTATATTCAATAGTTGAGCTTCCAGATTATCTTGCCAACTATTATCTATACTTTTCTCCAAGTACTGCTTTGTATTTTCGAAATCAGATTATATATGCATTATGTTTAATGATAATTTAATAATAACTCTTTATTGTCCTCAAATTAAAAGTACATAGGAAATTCATTTTGTGCTTTCCGCACCCGCCAGCCACTGTTCAGGGCCAGTTCAAGCGTTGTTTTGTCCGTAAAATGCTGAGTGTCAAGCAAGGCAGCAACAACTCCCATCTGAGCGGACACTCTTCCAACTGAGCTACATCCCCGGTTAACATACATATATGGTAACGTAAAGTACATTTATTCCGTTGTGTTCTAATTTATCAAAGTTCAAATCAAACACTGACTATACATAACAAAGCTATGGGCATCAACTGTCACATCCCACAAGTAGCAATGCTATATGGCAATTATATTCAAAGGAAAATAATCTTTAAACAATATGTTTTACATAAAAAATGTGGACGCAAGATATACTTTCTGATATTGTCATAATTTATGTCCCAGGGAAAAAAGAATAAATGAAAATATTTAAAATAACCAACACCACATTTGCGTACTTTTCTGTGAAGGTTGGTGAGCCCATGTGTAGTTTAAGAAACCAACTTTGGCCTCGGGCCAGTAGGAGAACACAAAATGTATACTATCTAAGGAACATGTGATATATAATCTTACTAAATCCAAATATAATTACGCCATTATTGCCTTTTGATTCGCTGCTGTTCATGGAGTTAATGTTGTTACTTTGCTTACTTCATCTGTTATATATGAAACGTGAATGTCCTCTGTGCAACCAGTCATGTGTCACTGTGTTTGTACTATTGCGCCTGACGAAACTAGGCAACTGCAATAGAAGTTCACGTCACCGAGACAACATGATCCATTTATATTTTTGTAATTTTTAGCAAATATAAATAATGAATAATTTTACCTTGTACCAAATTATTGAGATTACTCACATTGGCCATTGCCATTCCTACAGATATCACTATACTTCCGAAATATTATTACATCGCCAAATACATCACATTACGTTGGTTTTATGTAACTGCATACTTCACAATGCCATGACGTTATGAACATGATGACATAACAACGATATGACTACATTAGGAGTCGAATGGCAAATATGTGTTTAGATGTGTGTTTCATTGGAATAGTAGGTAGAATGATTTGAATGGTAAGTATAATCTCACCTACAGAGTTTCGTATTCATCAACACTTTTTGACAAATGTAGTAGCAGCCTACGCAAAGTTAAATATTGAAAACAATTACTTTTGATATATCTAACATCAGACGACAGATTCTCCAAAATATTGATCATATAAAAAAACAGTGATGTTGCCTCACAGACAGTCAAATTCTCAGGGGAAAAAGGAGTAAAAAAATCAAATAGTCTGGCTCAAACAAGTTCAGTAGTTGCCTTAACTCATTTTAGCCAACATAACATAATTGTATTCCATAGCACTAGGCAGTCTTATTAGAAGTAAATGTCATATGTATTTAGTCTGCCGTCTGCAAATCCTGTCGAAATGGTTATGTGTCATTAGTGTGAGCCTACTTTCTTTTAATACTTTTAGCTGATTTCTTAATAACTTTATATGTAAGAGCGTCAAAACAAGTCAAAACCTGCAACAAACAAACATGTGGTATAAGATGCGGTTGTCAGGAATTCTTGGGAGGACCCTTCATTCTTTTATTTTATCAGAATCAAATATTGCATTTTTTAAATTGTAAACATAAAGAGTTTTTAAGAACCAATGTTAAAATGACATTCTTCACTCACATCAGCTCTTTTTTTTAAAAGAAAAAAATATATTGTTCTTTTTGAAGGCAAATGCATGTAACAAAGCTTTTATATTTTCTATTGGTTACGGAAATGCGTGGATTGCACTGAACGAAGAAGCTACACGATTTAAAGACAAAATATTCGAAAATGGTATGGAAGAATATCTCAATCAAGAAAACTTACAAATTATTTTTTTCACTGAAATATATTTATCATGTGTAGAGATACAGTGATATGTAATACTATTTTGTTGCTCATCTCATGATTCGATGATTGAAAGTGCCATATTTAAGAATTGACCTTCATGGAGATATAAATTAAAAACCACTGTGCAAAGTGTGTAAATCCACGTAACGGATTTACGCCAAGTTTGCACAGCGTTTTATAAAAGTTTATACCTCCAGGAACAAATAAATTTTGAAATCAATTCTTAAAAATAAATTTTGAAATCAATTCTTAAAAATAAATTTTGAAATCAATTCTTAAAAATAAATTTTGAAATCAATTCTTAAAAATAAATATATTCATACTAAATGATTACAAAAGGTTTCATTGCTACACATCCAAATTTGCAACAAATAGAGCTGCTCTATTTACACGAATGAATTCAAAGCTAAAAGACAATATGTCAATCAAAACATTTGGATTATTAGCCCCGCCTTTAACTCGTTCATTAGCCAATGAAAACCCACAACGCAGCTGACCATGAACCTCAAGTCATAGGGGCGTGGCTAAATAAGATGTGGCGTCACGAAATTAAGGTTATACGTGTATGAACTGAGTTTATGCGTTAGTGTTCAGCGAACCAGGTACAAAGCAAAGCAATTGCTAATTATTTGTATAGAAATGTCAAAATAGAAGACGAAATATGTAACCAATGTCATCTGAAGAAAAGTGTAGACAATATAATTCACTACAATGCATATATATCAAACAATACTATTATGTCCATCCAAGCACATGAACGTTTGTAACCTAATGAGCTTGAAAAAGAACCTTGCGATATACATTCATTGTGCAATGTTATGCCTGAACAAATGCCTGAATGTTGTACATAGGGGGTTGAGTTTTTAATTTATTGATTTTTCTGCAATGGCTATGACATCACATTGACATATTAAACATAAAAGAAATAGGTCAACTGACCTAATTCCTAAATTGATGGCAGGTGCAAGGATAGTTAAAAGATGATGTTTATTTTACACCGTCTATTTTAATGCCCTATGGTTCAGGGAATTTCATTCATTTCATTATCTTGAGAAGTGAGGAATCTTATATGGTTTAACTCTATTGGTTATGTGGGCAGTTTACCTGGAAGAAAGGAAATGGAAACATTATCCCAAGATCACATGGAACAAATTGGACACAGACAGATAATATATTGACAGAACTTCAGGAAACTCGTTGTCATTTGGATCTAGGTGACCATGTGTATGTGATGGCCAAGATTTGGAATGATGTGTTGAACATTGACATTAGGAAGTATGATGTGTACCCCAATGGTAAATATTTTCCTACCAAACGTAGTATTATGTTAACTCTGAAACTCTGGGTGGAACTTCCTGGAGTGTTCAACCACTTATAGGAGTATGTTGAGACAAGCTTTTATACACATGTAGGAGCCAATGTGTATGTAACATTGGAAGACCATGGTGTGGATCTCAGACAATGGGAGTATAATGGTGCTAAACTATACCTTCTTCAAAAGGTATTCTACTTTCGCAAGATCGGTGGGAAAAATGAGGGATTATTGTCATGTGATGCCAGTCTTTGTGTCAGAACTTAAAGACACACTACCATGTATGGCAAGTGAGGATCACCAGAATCAAATGGGGGCTCTTATATGTTATTTTTTTAAATCCCAATGACTATATGAACTGGTGTAGTGCAGTGTAGTTCTAGACCTTGAACTGTACATACGTGTTTTACATTTCTGTCTCTAGTGAATAATCCATTCCATGGATATGAGACTGTTGTTGCTGATTGCAGAGGATCAATCTGATAGGACATCATTTGAGAAGAGACTTGAATCGTTCAAGGACTGGCCAACTCAAATGAAGCATTAGCCTAGAGATTTGGCTCAAGCAGAACTTGTTTTCAGCACCGAGGAGACTCATGTATTTATTTCAAATGTGGTATTCATCACCATAAATGGATGTCTACTGATGACCCCTGGATTGAACACGAAAAGTGGTCACCAGACTGTGACTATTTACATATGTTTCGGGGTAATATGGAGAAAGGTGATGTATCCCAGATCCAAATTGGTATAAACTGTTCTGTACATGAATTGGTACTTTCCTTCTTTTGTGTAATTCTGACCATTGGAGAACACTCTATGGTTATATCCAGAACTGTACAGACGTTGTTTTTATTCGCTCTGTTACTATGGATGTGTGTGGATGTCCTGATGAAACGTGTGTGACTGATTGCTGTGCATTTCAACCCAAATGTGATTATAGTTTGTTTGAGGAAAGACTAGATGCATTTAGAAACTGGCCAATTCAAATGAAGCAGCGTGCTGAAGATATGGCTCATGCAGGACTTGTTTACCAGGACAGAGGAGACTTGTGTATATGTTACGAATGTAATAATCGTCTCAAGCACTGAATGTCTAGGGATGATACACGAGAAATGGTCCCCAGATTGTCACTATCTTCTAATGGTGGGAAAACCAAGGAGCGCTTATAAGATGAACTCTGATGAAAAATAGACCCAGGATAGTAAAAGGCAGAATGAGACCCTATCTGTAAATATCCAGAGGAAAAGACCACAAGTGGGCATTCCGAAGAAGAAGCCAAAGAAGACTTACAAATGGATATCATTGGACACTTATGTTATTGTAAAGTAGACTAGAGGAGTGCTTATTAGTGAGGAGATGAACATTAAAACATACCCAGCACGAATTATCTGGTTATACAAGAGATGGCAGCCTTTGTACAACAGAATTCTTTCAGATGTTTATCCAAATGTTGAGTTCTTCCAAGGTATTCCTTATTGCCTTGAAAAAGATGATTTTCTTGATCCTACTATGGTGAATGTAATTGTTTTGGATGATCTCATGTCGACTGCAAGTAAGGATCCTAAAATAACAGATCTATTCAGAGAGGGAAGTCATCATCGCAACCTCTCTGTCATAGCCATCAATCAAAATGTGTTCTACGATAAGGACCCTACTCAACGACATTGCCTTTATTTGATCCTTTTTAACAATCCAGTGGATCAACAACCCATCATGATTTAGGAAGGCAAATCTATCCTTGAAATTACATATATTTCATAGATCAATTTCAGTTTGATACTCAAAAAACTTATGTGTATTAGCTGGTCGATCTTAAACCATTTACTCCTAACTCTGTTCGACTCTGTCCTAATGCTTCTGTATTAAAAGAGAACACACACCACAGAAGATTCATTTGGAGCGAAGCCCTCATAGAGTGCTGACCTGTAGTATTCCAGGTGGACCCTGTCTAAAGCCTCCACTCTCTGGACACCCAAGTTTGTCTGTGTTTTTGTAAATCTGATTGGTCCTGGAATACTATTCCACAATCATCGCAGGAAAGCATGGTCTTTACACGTCACCATCTTTACCGTTAGATCTCCACATGTTTTTCACATATCTTTCTATATAACCTGTTATACATGAAATTGCAAATGTGGAAGTTTTCTCCTGCGACACATTACCGATGTTATGTGTCCTATATTTATAAACTAATGAATGCTTACAATAGCAATAACATCTATATTTGTACTCTTAAAAAACATAATGGATGGTGAACCAGAATAACTTAGATAGACACATCCATCTTTCTTACGTGACAAGAACCCTGTAGTACAAAATCCTACAGCTTTTATTTGTGTTGATTATGACTGTAGATGTGTTTGTTTTTCAGGAGAGAAGAGAAAGGAAGAGAAGTTATTTAAATATTGCTGTCTTGAGATGAATGCATCGTTTTACGTTTTGCATCAGGTATTTGATTTTAGGAATTTAGACAGACGAAAGTAAGAATTAAGTTACACTCATCACTTTTTGTCTGCAAGGCGCGGAGCGAGAGATAAAGTATTCAGCTCTGTATGTCGGTCCGTCCGTCCCGTTTCTTGTTAGCGCAATATCTCATGAACCAATGCACCTATAGGCTTCAAATTTGGTACCAGTCGTCATTTAGGCAATACGCAGGAACCAGTTGATTTGGGTGACCTTGGCATCATTTTCAAGTTTTGAAAATGTTCTTAGCCCGATATTAAAACAATTGAATCAATATTCCCCATACATAGACTTTGGGTGGGTGTTTTAAAGTCACTTCTGATCTTCGATATCTCTTACTTTGGAGACGTGCTTTCTATTACTAAAATATTTAAAATAGATTTGTTAGCGAAACGATCATGGTTATAATTTGTTCCCCGGTAATATCTGTGTGTTTTTCTCCAGTCTCTTCTTAGTTTATTCTCCAGTCATTCAAAATGTGTTTTCTGGAGATTGTCTTGTGACTGATCCACAAATCAACCCTTTTCGTTACAATACGTCGAGAGTTAGAGTTAGATAGAGTTGAGACTCTCTCCACGTAAACTGATTTTGTGTATATGTCACTTCTCCAGTAGTTGTGTGTCTTGGTCTGCAAAATCTTCCTGTATCAAGAAAATGCTCTGTAGCATGAATTTGTTAAACTAACTTTTTTCATACCATGATCCCTCACATGTACATCATTACCTTTGAACGGTTCCACTCCAATTCATGCATGTGTACCTGACAGTGATCATCAAGGTTCTTTCACTAAAAGTTGAATTATTTCGCTTTAACATATTCTGTGCATCATATGTTGAAAAAAACAGTTGTCTGAGACAATTGTACCAAAGAAAGCAGATAAATTATTAACTTGCAATACACATTCTTAGAGTTTAAAGCTTTGAAACTTTTTGTCAGCACCTGTAATGTATGTGTTGCAGAAATATGCAATATATACGTTGCAAACACTTTAAAGTTAATATGCAAAAGAGGATTGGACTCTGCGCGATGGACTCGTGATACCTGTAGTATTAATCTTTGTAACGTAAAATTTGTGCAACCAGAATCTTACTTAATATCTGCATAGTATCAATAATTTCCTAGTTTCATTTACATTAAAATGACTTGACTACCCAATCATGAGAAGCAAATACAACGTTTATAAGTTTTTTGAAAAATGATGTAACACATGTGACGAGTGTTGTGAATTTAACAGACTTTTGTTCAGCAGCTGTTTTTCCATGTCAATGAAATATATGTCATGAATGTTAATGACACAAACTGTCAGATTCAGTCTCATCCCTGTATAATGTAAGCAATGACATGGTCCATCGATCAATATTGCCGCTTTTATAGAAGCGGCGTAGAAATGACATATCGTTTTGTTAAAATGAAATTGTTGAAACTGAATGGACCTGTTTGTGTCGACAATCAGCTAACCATCCTGCCCTTCAAACATGATTAGACCTCAAATTACCGTTCAACTAAACACTCTATTGGATTTTTTTCAGGATCAATAACACATATCTGTATTAACCTTGAATTACAAAGAGGAATAACCGAAAATGGCTTTTATTTCTAAAGATATGGAGCCAAGGGTATACTTGAAAATCCTTTTAAATAAATAAGAATGAAATACTCATGTCAGTGAAACACAATCTGTGTTGTCTTTGCCAAAAATGCAAATGCTCAATTTATCAACAATAATCTGGATTAAACTAGTAACTTTATTGGTATAAATTTACCATGTTTAATATTATTTATATATTTATTTATATGTTTTATATATATCTATAAAGATGTCGAGTTTTATATATATCTATAAAGATGTCGATACGATACATGGTTATGTTAAATACATAACTTACATTCATGATTCTACTATGTCAATGTTATTGATGACATGGCTACATTCAACATCACATTGGAAAGCAACCCACACAAACAATGTCGTGTGTTATGTTTCCTAACTTGCATGAAATACCTCTATAAAGGGTAAGATCTGATGCAGTGGTAAGAGGCTGGTGAGAGGCTGTGTATGTTCAGAGAAAATATATTGCTAATCTATTACATTAGATCAACTCACGTGCAAAAGAAACGTCCCCACATTTTGAAAACAGTATAAAATGAAATATTGATGGCGGAGAAAGTAGATTTTGAATGTTTTTAGTAGCCACATGTTTTGAATAGAAGTATTCACAATTTCATACATCAGAGTATGCTTCTTTTATTTGTAAATCTGTTCAAATACAAATGGGGTGCTGAAATCTCTTTTTTAAGATGTTTTTGGCCCACAATATTTGGTATTTAAGTTTAAAACATTGAAAAAGTAGAAATTTCATTAATTAAAGATATCCTCAACATGAATAACCTTCTTTAAATTTGTTGACGCGTCATTACTGTAGGACGTCACAAAACAAGCCAAAACTGGCTTTTTGAGGATCCTATCTTGTCTAGATAAAGGAGATTTCACACGAACATTTCTTAAAACTTGTGTTTCTCAGAGTTATGAATAGATAATGTTTTGATAATTCATATTTAGTATTGTTGGGTTCTGAAGACATGATGTAACGCTGTTTCAGTCGCATTTATCGCCCGTCGATTGAAATATCTTGTATTTTGTATTGGGACGTTTCTTTTGCACGTGAGTTTATAATTCACAAACGTCTGATAAAGTCCAAATGTTATACATTTTAAAAAAAATGACAGATTAGTATCGCTATGTACACTATAAATTGGAACCAAATGAATATATATACACCTTGAATTAATAATTGGGAAAACTTTTATAATCAAATTTGAGTGTAGCTGCAAATTTAGTCCGGTGAGCATATTGAAGCATGATTGGCCACAGGAACATTGTGCACCAAGGCACGTTAATTAGCTTTGTAATATTAATGGATTGTCACTGAAATAACATCAGATCATTGGGGATTACAATTTGACTAAATTGACAATACAATAATCATGTAATAGTTGTTTGCTTAATTACCAAGTTAGATACCTTTAAACATATCGAAGATTTTTGTTGTTTTGATGAATATTTGTATGTTAAATCGATAGTTAATAAGATGCTTAAACACGTTAAAATATCATGTATGCGGATTTCAAACCGCTGGGAGTGACAGCAAAACCTGGCAGACACGCTTCAGTGACTTCGGTGAATCGTTTGTCGACATTAATAAGGCAGTGTAACTAAAAGGTCATATATAAGTCATTGTATTTGGAAAGTTGTCGGGAATTTGTCAAATTGATATCCCCTTTTAATGAATCCAGAAAGGTCCGAGAGCATCAAACTCGATCTTTAAACTATTGTAAGCCTTTCATCTTATTTCCAATATATTCTGATATATATCAGAATATATTGGAAATAAGATGAATGATATATCACTACTCTCAATATGTTTTATTATTTTTGCACAATACCTTAGTAAAACATAAATCATCATTTTAAAACATGTTGCTTTATATGCTGGCTATTTTTTTGTATCTGTACATAGATTAGACTTGAAGTAAATTTTGTCATGAAGAACAGACCTTATATATTTTATGCGTGTTTAAACATTTAATATTTCATTGTTTGGTTGTTCATTTTCAGTTGTTAAGATTGCACAAATATGCTAATATATAGGAAACAAATATTCCACAACCAGTTTGCTGACTGTACAGACATTATCAAGGCATGTGAAGTGCAAACAGTGGATCGACGTCGCCGTGGAAGACAAAGACTTCTCTTAAAGGGAGGCAATCATTCCTTATAAAGAGGCAAATTGGCTGTACATATTTTATGTCTTTCCACATTGTTTGTTT
Source organism: Gibbula magus (assembly GCA_936450465.1). Lineage (NCBI taxonomy): Eukaryota > Metazoa > Mollusca > Gastropoda > Trochida > Trochidae > Gibbula > Gibbula magus. The sequence goes on from OW388294.1 coordinate 5,702,569, forward strand.
GAACTGGTAATAGTCAAAGGAAATATGTGATGAAGAGGACTCAAAAAAGGAAAGTTCAAAAAGAGAAAAAGATGTGTTCAAATGTAGTATGTTCTCAAGTTTATGCGAGTATATATGCGACATAATTTCCACTCAAATATGTTTAGGAATTCGTGTGATACTTGAATGACAAAATACATCATAGGTCATGATTAATATCAAGGCATGAAACTCGTGGGTGAAGAATTAAATCCATCTTATCAACCTGGTACGGCCTCTGGCTTCACCTTGTAACAATGAACGTGTCAACTCTAATCATAATTTTCAAATCAGCGAGCTGTGTTCCAAGCCTTTGACAGTTTCTTTCTGGTTCCAGCTGGCACGACTATGCAACTGATTTCAAACTAACCAATTACAGCCAAATCAATGGATTGTCATTAGCGTAAAGAAGCAAGGAGTTTGTGATCTGCTGTGAACAAATTGTATCCAAACGTATTATTTCATAACAGGGGTGCTGATGTTAATTTGATTAACTGTGTCCTGTCGATCTTCAATACTGAATTTCTTCAATTGCTGCGTGTTTAAATTACAAGAAAAATGATTAAGATAGTTGAATTAACGGATTATGTGCATTACGTCGGCTCTATTGACGTTTGTGGTTTTGCTAACAAAATAACCATTCGTCACGTGTGTGAACTAACCGTGTTATTTAACTGAAATCAATTAAAAGTAAATGAAATCGCATAGTTATAATGCTGTTCAACACATAAATATTCACATTTGTTCAAATTCAAGTTGACAATACCGATTGGCATGCATTTACTTATATGCAGTATACAAATGTGTATGTTATCCGTTAAATCTAGGAACGATATACACCTTCCATATAATGTTTGACTGTTTACCAAAGTGTTTAATGACAGCGCTGAATTGTATTTTTTCGCCATTTACTAACATTATAACATTATAAAATGTTATTGTTTTTGAAAAGCTAAAGTTATTTTCCAGACACTAATGGGTGAAATTTAATTTACTTTGTCAGTGAGTTTCAAACCACAAAACACTTGTAAGTATGTAGCCGCCCAATGCCATAGAGAAAACTCTCTTTCATACATAATGATCGCCCATCAGTATCAGTTATTGAGAAGCAAACAATTGCCTTAAACTGATTGAATATGTGTCACTTTCTTATTTGGCGATCTTAAAGTGATATGTATTACATATACCAAACATTGTTTATCAAGGCTTAGAATGATGTCGCGTTTTATAGATTAAATGAACTAATAATTACAAAACTGAGAAATGTATACGTATTTCCAACTACAGCTTTATCACAAGAGATTGGCTGCGGATGCAATCAAATTATCTAACTAATATGAGACTCTGACATCTGACAAGGTTAAACCAAAGGCTTGACATTGATCTCAAATCGGAGAGTTTAATTGAAACTGTTGAGAAGTTTGTGATTGTGCTCAGTAATGTTCTAACGGCAATTAACGTCTCATTGGTTTAATTGAGAGAGAATATAACCATTGCATGATTCATAACGTTGACTGGCTAGCCTTCAGTTTGATACACGAGTATGATACACTAAGTTTACAAATGTTGAATTTATCTCATATCTCATAAAAATACTTTAGTTTGATTTCACGCATAGTTGTTTCTAACGATTTCATTGACGTATTGGTTGCAAGTGTGTTGACGTAGACTGCTGCAGTCACTGCTTCGGTCACTGACACAGCTAAACTGATCGAGGCTATGTTTTAATCAATAATTGCGATTGAAAAAACAACATCTCCATCAACGATGCTAGCCATCAAAGACATTTGATAGTGTAGTCTCCAAAAAAGAAATGCTTTTTGCATCTTTGAACAGTCATTTAAGTCATTTCATTTTTCATTTCCAATAGCAATAGTAATTTACAAACCTGTTGAGTGGAGTTTTTTGTGACAAGAGACAAACGTTCATTACGGCATTATGTTTTCGTTACAATGGTCGAAACCGTTCGAATAATTAATTATTAGTTTTGATTAAAACATGATATTTACAACAAAGGTGGGACAATGGACACTCGTATAACACGCCCTGTTAAGGAAATCGAAATTTTAAGCATTTCCGAGGGTTTCCCTAGCATTGCTGCGCCACTGTGACGTCACCAACGTATATGGCTGTGACGTCATTTCAATGGTTACGTCATACGAAAGAATCACGACGGACAGAATCCTGAATGTATGTCCTATGTTCATCTCTTTGGAAAAAATCATATCAAGGACAATTGATGTTTTCATTGTGTTAACGCACTTGACACACTTTTCTGGACTGATCAATGAACAAATAAAGTTATGATTCAGATATGAAATCATCAATCGTGCTAGTCCAGCAACCTTCGGTGTATCAATGCATATTACCTCATCTCAGCAAATGTAATTCTCAAACTATTTAAAAAAAAAAGATTTTGCTTAAAAAGGGGTATATAATAAATACAGAACGTCAAACCTGTGCTTTTGGTTCATTTGTATTAGCTCGAAGTTGTCATTGAAGTGGAGGAACAACTCGTTCTTCGACTTAATAAAATGAGGATATATTATTGATTATAAAAATAATATTATATATTAGTTTTCAATATGTCTTCTCTTTAAACTCGATAAGTTGTAATCCACACACTGTAAAAATTAATTTAATATGAAATACTTGAATAGCCAGAGGTTTTTCTTAGTCAAAAATGCAATTATTATCAAATTTCGTTTTCCAAATATGACTTTTAACATTTTATAAACGAGTAATATAACTTCGATAATATCCTTGGAAGTAATATATTTTCCCTGTTTTCTCAAAATACAATACGCAGTGTAAATACAAATGTAACACCTTATGTATTTGAATGGATGTTCTAATAAATAAATTGATAAATTAGACGCATGTTATTTCAGTTTCATCAAATAGGGATTTATTTCTGACCTCAAGTAAAAAAACCCAGATAGATGCGTTACACGTGTATCAGTATAAATGTGACACATGTGTACATACAACGATATCAATTTGTAGGATCTAAATACTGTCATATGCATTCACAATGTATCATAATGATATATTTGTATCTAAAAGGAAAACTTTGAAGTGCATATAACACATTTTAACATTCACGAGTAATTGAGTTGTGTCATATCATATGACGTTGAGATCACAGCATTAGAATATCTCGCTTTAGCCCTAATTGTCTGTCACCGGCCCAGATCACACAGATAGAATAACCCACTCGCAGGAGGGGAGGCACGGTGGGAAAAAAAGACCGGTGAGTCGACGACGGTAAACATTAATGATGACATTTATTAAAAAATGTACTATTATTTAACGTGTTATTACCGTCCCCGATTCATCGTAACCCAGCATACCACAGTAGATGGAGGGCTGTGAGGTCCAGAGCGTGAAGGCGAAGCAGGTGTCTCTCCTCCACCAGAGATGGTAGTTTGCTAAAATCTAAACTATGCTAAGAGTCTACACATTTAGCTAATTTTGTATGCATTTTAAATCTGTGAACTGTTCTATCACTCACGTTACAATTGCCAACAACATCGCAAGATTCGGTGGGTCTGTACGACTCATACACATGATTTGATTGTTTGTTTTCACCCAGGTTTGACCAGCCATATCCAATGAATGTCAAAATATTGTTACAGATATACTATTTTTCAACAACTTGCAAACAAAGTTGATTACATAAAAAATGCAACAATTACATTTGTCAGGATTTAGATGAAATGCATGAGAGAACTAAAATGAAAGTGCAAAACCCATCAACTGTGTATGATTGCGGATGCTTTTCGTGCAATATATATATATATATATATATATATATATATATATATATATATATATATATATATATATATATATATATATACTATGAAATAAATAAGTAAAAACGTTTGCCCTCAGTGAGCGAGAATTTTCAAACATGAAAGATTTGACAACAGTTATAGGCAAAGGTTTAGTTTACTGAAGCGATTTAGTGATTATATAAGTTTGAAACAGTTGTTGAAATTTAACAGTGTACTTTTACGGCGTTTCATGATCGCAGAAACATGGCAATACAGGAAAACACGTTTTTGGAAATTGTACTTCCCAATAACAACTAAGTGAACGGATTTGAAACTGTTTTAACACCAGTGCAAAAAAAAAAATTGGCTCAAACCATGATATCTGGGCTTTATTTGGGCGGGTTTTGTTGAATTATCCACTCCCATAAACATATTTGTTTCGTTGATACATGCTTGTTGTTAATTACATTGCTGTCATGACATGCTGTCTGAATGGTGTCAGTGTCAAGCAGTAACGATTTTAAGAGCTTTTCGAAGATATAATGCCCATACTGAATTAGATGGAGGTCGGTGTACATTAATCACACCGTTGCATATTCATTGCTATTTTAAGGGCGTTAAATTCATTATCTAAGAGCAGTAATAGTCTCCCTTGTTTGCAGTAGATGCGCTTCGTTATAGGGACTACTCGTGAAGCTTCGGACAAAGGCCACCAGCGTATGTAAACAGCAATTATTATTGTCTGGAAGTGATAACTGGCTTAGCAGACCATTGGACGAGTCAAATTAACGAGGTTGCGTGTGTTGTGTACACACTTTTATCACTTAAAGTTTCAATTTTAGAATGCGATACTGTAGATGCCTTTATATATACTAACACTGAATTAAGAAATACATGCCATTTAGATAGTGGACACATATAATAAGGTTACATTTGGGATAGCACTACCTTCAACAGTACATATTCTTGTACCTTTTTCGGGCCGAGTCCCGTGCGGGATTCGAACCCACACCCTCAGAGTAAGGCAACTATCGCCAGCAATGACCGTACCACACGAACATTTCGCCTTGACAGTTATGAATGGACGTGAAGAGGAATATTTTATAATTTTTCATCACAAAAAAACTCTAACACATTCATGCGTTTTTAAGAAGCATTTGGGATGTTCAAAGTTACATGGAATTATTTTGCACCTGTTGTTCATGCTGTTTATTAAGTTCACTCTTTACAATGTAATCGTGATCACACACAATTAATACTCTTTTTTTAAATACCTCAAGGTGAATTTTATCTATAATTAAATAATTGATATATATAATTCCATAAATACCCATGATATTTTGTTATCGAATATTCGCTAATTAAGGACGTTATTGCTATATTGCCATATTGAAGCGTTTTATATGTGACTAGGCAGAACAAATATCATTGACACAACAGTTATATATCAACATTAATTTATTTTCCTTTTTAATGGTTCGCTAGTTCCAGCCGCTGCTCGCAGGTTTCACCGCAGTGCATAGCCACATGGCGTTGCGGGCTTTCTCCCGGCCATAATACAAGCAGCCGCGATATAAGTGAAATTCTCTTGAAACTCATTCACTCACCCCTTTTTAATTGGTGTTTGGAATAGCACTGCAATAGCAAATTATTGCATGTAGCAAATATTTATTGGCACAACATCTATTAAGTCAGCAGCGTTGGCATATTAAGTTGTGAATGAAAATAGCTCACATCTAAGAAAATGATTCAACTATCAATAAACAAATGTTAATGACAAAATCGTATCAATATCTGACACAGACTTGGTTTGTTAGAGCTTTAATAATTATGAAATTAACTTGAAGTAATAGAATATACATCCCGTGTTTTAAACCGAAGACACATAGATGTACATACTCTATGTTGATGAATCATATATTTATTACATAACAGGTAGAGAAATATACTTATTTATTGAAATATCTATCATGCCTCATGCCTATGTCATGACATAATATCTCTACATCATGATTCTGCTGACCTTGAGAATAATGTCAAGGTCAACAAAATCTAATCAGCCCGTCGTCTTTCCTGGAGAAGCTATGTGTAAGATATGAAGAGAATCCAACGAATGGTTCTTGAAATATCCCGCTAACAAGCTAGGATAAACTGACAAAGTCTCGTTGTGACCTTGAAATGAAGGTCAAGGTCACAAACCTCTGTAGGAACATTACTCTCCCTATGATGAACCCCTATGCAAAATATGAAAAGAATCCAGTGAACAGTATTTGAGTCATTCCATTTCGTACGGAGGTACGGGCGTACGTACGGACGGATGCAGCCGAATACTCAAATGTGTGTAAATAATCTTAATGTTGATTCCAGAAGGTTGTACATGTAGTTTATATGCTAGCTGTCTGGTACGGCTTCTAATTCTGATAAATAGCAAACCACCTCCCTATGACTATACCAGGATCTGCTTTCACTGTTAAGTCTTATGTCATTCTTAACAAATTATGTTAGGTGTCGAGATAATAATGAAATTACAATATATAATGACTGACGTTGGCTAAGCAAATTAGCAGTTCTCTGTTAAGGAAGCGTGAATAATTAATAAGTTGCAGGTCGTTGTGACACAGAGGAACTCCCAGAATACAATGCGACGGGGTTCACAGATCAATATGGCATCTAATCAAGCTTGTAACTCGTTTGATGAAGGAGAAGGAATTAGTTGTGATTTGTCACCGTGAAGAAAGTCGTGTGTTACAGGAGATTTACATGTAAGTGTCTGCCTACTCACTCAGACATGTTGTGTGTTTTTCTGAGGGGGTCCATTGAACAGAAGACTTTGTTACATCCAACTCCCAACTACCATAACTTTCATGTAATGCACTTAGTGATTACATGAAAAAAAACCCAGTTTTTTTCTTTCTAAAACAAAATTCATTTGTTTGAAAACAAAATTCATTTGTTTGAAAACAAAATGTATTTGTTTGAAAACAAAGTTTATTTGTTTGAAAGCAAAATGTATTTGTTTGAAAATAAAATTCATTTGAAAAACAAAATTTGTTTAAAAAGAAAATATTTTTATATAAGTGTAAACTACGTTTTAAAATAACATGTGCACAGTTATTCTTCACCTACTATGTAGGCGGAAATTGCTGTTAGCTATTCATTTAACAAACATTTGAATATATATTAACTGTAAACGTGAACAAACACCCCATTTCATGATATACGTATACCATATACTGATATACCATATATTGATATACCATATATACCGATATACCATATATTGATACACCATATACCGATATACCATATATTGATACACCATATTCTGATGTATGATAAACTGATACACTGCATACTGATATGCCATATATTGATATAGCTTATACGGATATACCTTATATTGATATACCATATACTGATATACCGTATACTGAGAGACCTTACATTTATTATATGGTCGGAGGTTTTCAGAAGTTCTGATTGGTCCAAAGACGGTCACCTGACAGTCCATGATAGAGGACGACATTGACTTGATTGAACAATGGACGCATTAATCAACTTTGATATTGATCCATTGTTGACGTAATATCTTTGTGACCATTGTTACGTAATGCATAGCAACGTTTACGACACCTTTGATGTCGGCGTTTCGCGCTGAAAATGAATCGTTTTGCCGACGTGAATGTTATGTTATAAACGTTTTTGGTAACCTGTCGGAGGGCATGTCAATAAGTCTCAGCCAATTTTTAACAACTTTCAAATTCGAATATATAGAAAGAGGAATTATTTCACATTCTCCATACGCCATTAGGCTAGATGTGTTTATCGTAACACCAAAATACTTTTCGCATGCATTTAAATGATTGTTTCTATGGCATCAAAGTGGTTGACGCCCCATTCTTCTGACCCATAAAATAGAATTGGGAGTATCTTCACATCAAACATTTGAACTATAGATTGGAATGAAATGTTTCCTTAAACTTTCAGATTCTTAAATATGCACATACATGCTTGTATAGCAGCTTGATTTGAATGTTTATTCCATGAAGTTTCTGCTGAAGTGAATGCCAAGATATTTATAAAATCCTGTAGTTTATATTTTTTTTCTCCTTTAATGTACCAATCTTCATTACTTGATAGCTTGCATCCATTTTAAATACACTACATTTTGTTTCATTCATGTTTAATGTCAACTTTAATTTATCACAGTAACAATCAAGTTAATTAATTTGGAATATGTAAGCCTGTGATTGGTGACGAGAAAAGTATAATATCACCTGCAATACTAATATATTATATATTGGTATTCAATATACTGATATACAATTAATTGTTTAACCAAATACATGTACTGATCTACCATTAACTGATAAACCAGGTACTGATATACCATATATTCATACACCATATTCTGATGTACGATATACTGAAAAATCTATGCTGTTATAGCTTCTTCTGATATACCTTATACTGATATACATTATACTGTTATAGCATATACAGATACATCCTATACTGATAAACCATTTTACTGATATACCATTTGCTGATATACCATATTCTAATATACCACAATTGATAAACTATACAGTGATAAACTATAAAGTGATAAACCATAAAGTGATATTCCATATACTGTCATACCATATACCAATCATATTTCTATAACATTTATTGTTCTAACAAAAATAAAACAAAGTTTGAAATGCTTGTAGTAAGAGAGTGTGTGTTGGTCGTCTTTGACCAAGACGTAAGTGATTTCAAGTCTAATTTTATATAGTTTCATTACACATACTTTAGACTATGGTATGCATTACACTCACTATTTAAAATCGATTGTGTAATTGCGTGAGTAACATCCAAATATTTTTTCAGAATTAAAAATAAAGAAATAATCACATTCTGCATTGTCATTCTCAGTAAATTCAATAGATTACATTATAAAGACGAAGTTATATTTTCATAGTGAGCAATGCTAATACTTATTAAGTCAGAGGATACATTCGCCCTTGCTTTTAGGAGGCAGATGCTGATGCTTTTTTCAATAGGCATATAATATGTAAGACAAATATCTGACTTTAAATTCCTTAATCAAACCGTCATGATCAGTGAAAAGACTTTTCGTGAACTCTTACATTTAAGACAGTTGTTTTAACACACCGTCCATGCAGCCTTGTGTAATACTTATAGAGAAATATATATATATAATCAATGCAAAGATAATAACTGAAAATGAAATGATATGAAAACTCTTTATTCGAATTATTATTTGAATTTCCCATGTGAAAAAACATCAACCTGAGGTAGAAGTGAGAATGTTAACTTCTCCAGCAAAGACACATCTCCTTCACATCGGCAAGAAGGTGTTCATGGCTTGAAATTAGAGTGTGTGGATATTTAATGGGATCACTTCTTTGCATTGATCATTTTGTTAAGTGTGTAAGCATTATTGTTAACCCTGAACACATGGCTTGCTGCATATGTCATAAAAATGTTGAATTGTAATTCATTGCCATCAATCAGTAAATTTACACTGAATGTACTTCTCCCAGTGCAACGAATTCTTTCATTTCGTGGAGGCAGGTTTCTGTGCTATAGCTATGCAAAACTGAACCGTTTCACACCAGAAATAGGTTTTGATGGGTTAACCTGATTTCTTAATAGCCAAAGAAAAGATCGTCGAGATCAATTCCAATTGGAAAAAGAAAAAGACGTGTGTTAAACTTGCATTACAAAACCTTCTGAAATAGTAAAACGAAATAGGACACAATGTATACAGGGACCTCGGTTAATGGACTGTTATCAGCAATGAACCACTTGAATGAAAAAGGCAATTAGAAGAATACAAACCATGATTAACTCTCTACAAATGGAATGGTCCTGTGGGCCTCGCATTGAAACAATGGGCATTTCTGTTGTAATCATAATTTTCTCATAATGTTTTACCAGCATTTGTTTCAAGCTGACACGACTCTGCAACTGAATTTCATATTTTCCAATTAGTGTCAAGTCAATGGACCCAGAGGCAATGATGTTACACCTTTCACAGAGGTTGTTGATTGCTGTGAAAAAGTTACATCCAAACGTAATATTTAATATGAAAGGTGCTAATGTTAATTTCATTAAGTCTTGAAAGTTTAGTTTCAAGAAAGATTGTGTGCTTAACTTACAGTAAAAGGATTAAGATGGTTGTATTAAGTGATAATGAGACCATTTTTTTATTAGCTGACACAACAGTAATTAGTCAATTGTGAACACCAGTGCTGTGCACTGGAGAGGAGAGAACCTTTTATATCTACAATCCAAATAGAAGTGAGAACGTCACGAGGACAGATGAATGCGCATTAAGCTACGATTCTCTTGGAATGGATTCATCCATCCATGTGTGATGCAAATTTTAAAGCAAAGCTATATAGATGGCAACAGATAAGCTGCACGCATCGAGTTAGTGCTTTGAATGCGCCACTCATGTCCTACATGTCCGCATTACTGTTAAGCATATTTGGCAAAAATGCAATGTTCATGGCAAGCTATTTTAAAGGCAATAGAAGAATAACGTATATTCTTCTGGCAATTCACTGTAAAAGATTAAGCTGGCAAATGAAGGGAAGAGGGGTTAACGCCTCAAATAACCATGATGCACGATAACAAGTTGCTTTTCTCCATTTACAGTTATATCAGTGTAGCTTGGCAACAAGGGTGCGGCTTCCCGAAAGGAAGCCCTGTTTAATAATAATAATAATGATAATGATAATGATAATAATAATAATAGTAATATGCGAAATTTATATAGCGCCTTATATTATTAATTATAACATACTCTAAGGCGCTTTACAACATAGAATTAAAACTCAATAAAATAAATTACATAAAACTAAGAGTTAAATACATGCAGTATTTCTAAACACAATGTGGTAAAAACTATGGCGAGCTTAAAACGGTGCGTTTTGACATCCTTCTTAAATAATTAAAAGTTCTGGCATTTCTCAGTTCAGCTGGGAGGCTATTCCACAGGGTTGAGGATGACTTGTAGAACCATCTGTCTCCGTATGTGGCGGTCCTTGTTTTGGGTACTACAAGGACGTTTTCCGTCTGTGACCTGAGAGATCGTGGTTGCTTGTACAATGTATGGCGTTATAAGTTCTTGTAGTGAAGATGGAGTCATGTCATGTAAGCTCTTGTAAGTGTACATTAGCAACTTATACTGACATATGTACGTTGGCAACCAATGGAGACTCTGCAGTACGGGCGTGATATGCTGGTGTTTCCTGGTGTGAGTGACGAGTCGAGCAGCGGTGTTTTGCACTTTCTGTAGTCGCCCTAACAATGAATCTGGTAGTCAACACAGAAGAGCATTTCCATAGTCCAATAGTGATGTTACCAGAGAACGAACAAGAGTTAACGTAGGTTAACGTTCTGCAGAATTCATCAGTGATGTATTGTCTGATAGTGGCGATGTTTCTCAGTTGATAGAAGATTGACTTGAACATAGCATTGACCTGTTTCGTCATTGTGAGCTGACTGTCCACGTTCTTAACATAATCAGCTGACGGAGTTATGCTGGAATCAATGTGAAGATGTTGTTCACTTATGTCATAGCTAGCATGTTTGGTCTGAAAACAATGAATTCGTTTTTTGCTTGATTTGGTTTGTGTCGGTGTAGTGATATGTGTATGTTCACTATACGTTGGTCAATAAAAAAAACCAAAATGCATTAATTACAATCCACTGAAAATATACATGTACCATTTATTAATGTAAAATAATATATTATGATTAAGTTTATTTTCATTATACAAATCAATGACTCTTAGATTTAGTCATTTGTTTGAAATGTGTAAATAAAAAATCACAAAACAAACCGCCATATCTGTTTTTGGTTTACAATGTGTTGCATCGTTAAAGAGGTGGATTTCCTATTTCCGACACTATTAAAAAATATACTCTCTTGTTAATGATTGCATAAGGGCTCAAAATGAGACAGCATTGCTCCAAGTTAGGAATGAACTGAAAAAGGCAATATGCCTCTGCTGGTTTTACTTGACATAAGTTGGCCTTTGACACCATCCAGGACAGTTTTCTTCTCTCCCGTCTTAAAGATGAGCTTGACAACAGTTGAACTGCATTCGCTGGGTCCACATCACATTTAAAGAACAGGGAGCAATAAGTGCACCTAAAGGGAGATTCATTCTCGGCAAGTGATCTGAGATGTGAGATACCTGGCTGGTTTTATTTACCCTTTACACCAAGCAACTCGGCAGGAATATCAGAAGCTTTGATCATAGTAGGCACCTCCATGCTGAGGACTCGCTGCACATCAACACCTTCAAACTCGACCAGCATCCGATTCAGCAGCTCTCACCAAGACCTACCAGTGTTATACTGACATCAACCACTGGATGACAACGAATAAACTCAAGCTGAAAGACGAAAACGAAAGGTACTGCTCATTGTGCTTACCAGAATCAGCCTGATAATATCACAGTGGGAGAAACCCTAAATACTCTTGTCAGTTATCAACATTAGCTGTAGTGGAAAACATCTGACTGCCAGTGCTACCAAGACTCCCCTCGATTACTGTAACAGCCTCTCGATAAACACCAGCATATTCAAAACACAGCCGCATGGATTGTTTCACTGGCTCACAAGTAACAAAGTACTCAGAACACTTCACTGACTTCCCGTTTACTTTCCAATGCCTGTCCGCATCAGCCCCAGTATATGTCCGTGACTTCCTTCTGATCTACCAGTCAGCTCCACCTCTCAGATCCAAGACCATGTCTGTGATTCTGTTCCCCCAAAAAGACTAGCAGGTATGGCCATCGCCCATTTGCATATACTGCGATCACGTAATGGAACCTCTTTCAAGAACTTATCGACTGTCCTTGTCTGTCAGCCGTTCAGGCTTTTTAAACGATTTCTCCCTAAGCTTTTCCAGATCAATGGAAATGTCCTTTCCTGATGTACAATAGAGGTCTATGTGTTTCGCAAAAGTTGAACTTTTGATTATTTTTTAGATGAAAACAAAGAAGATTAAATAACACCAGTACTATCAGTCATATAAACAAAACCTCAGGTATCTCCATCTATTATCTTGTAACTTTTGATAACTTCGATTTCGTCTCCCTGAAAATATATCGATATGCTTAACTATGAAGAAAAACATATTGAATAGCTAATCCCAATATGTTATAGACAAAAGCTATGATCAAATATTAAATAATGATTTCTCCTAGTATGAACAAATCCTTTGTTACAATGAGACTAATTAAATGGCCAGTTGAACTCATCACCAATACCAATCGCCAAATCCTTTTGGTTGGAGACTTCAACATACATGTTGATTGTCCTGGTAACAGTCTGGCCAATCAGTTTCTTGACTTGTTGTATACATCTAATTTGACACAGCATGTAACAGCACCGACTCATCAGAGTGGCCACACATTAGATCTTGTAATTACAAAGGCAGAGGACAATCTTGTCTCCTCTGTTGATGTTGTTAATCATGTTATCTCAGACCATTTTTGTGTCTTCTACCAGATCAATATGCGCAAGCCAAGTCCAGTGAGACAGACAATAACCTACAGGAAAACTCGAACTATCGATAAAGCACTTTTCGAAGATGATCTAAATGATTGTCTCCAAGCACACGAGGTTTTTCACTCAAAGGTTAACTCTGAGGACTTTTGTATCAATGAAGATACTGTAAATACTGTGACTGAAACCTTCAATTCTGCATTGTTGCAAACACTGAATAAGCATGCTCCCATGAAAACAGCTAAGGTTGTGGTCAGACCCAAGTCCCCATGGATGACAGATGACATTGTAAATGCTAAGCATGATCGACGCCGTGCTGAAAAGACTTGGAGGCGAAGTAGACTTGAGATACACAGGCAAATCTACAAGCAGTGCCGTAACAAGATCACCTCCCTGTTGAAACAAGCCAAACAACATCATATCCGACAGAAGATCTGTGAGTGTAAAAGTGATACCAAACAGCTGTTTTCCATTGTAAACAGTCTCATTGATTCCAAGGCCAGTTCCACAACCAGCAGGTCCCAGCAGGAATCTGTTGAACATGCTGAAGCACTCTGTGAATTTTTCATCGACAAAGTTGACAGAATTGTTCAGGGTATTGAATCTCAACGTTCTGACCAATATCATCCTTTGCAGCATGATCAGGAATTTTTGGGGCAAAAACTTGCAGCATTCAATCCTGTGACAGAATATGAGTTAGGTCAAGTGTTTAAATCGGCAGCACCAAAATCTTGTACCCTCGATCCAATTCCTACATGGCTCTTCAAAGACTGTCTGCAATCTGTGATTCCCGCTACTTGTAACATCATAAATCTTTCACTGAAGTCTGGAATCGTCCCTGATTCTTACAAACAGGCCATCGTCACACCAGTTCTTAAAAAGCCATCGCTAGACCCTACCGATTTCAAAAACTTCCGTCCTGTGTCTAACCTGTCGTTTGTGTCTAAGATACTCGAGAAGGTTGTCCTGTCACAACTATCCAGTCACATCATGGAACACGACCTTGCCGAGATCTACCAATCAGCTTACAAGAAGAAGCATTCTACAGAAACTGCCCTGGTTCGTGTTCAAAACGACATCCTTATGGCACTTGACAAACAGGATGTTGTTCTCCTGGTGATGCTTGACTTGTCAGCAGCCTTTGACTCGATCAACCATGACATTCTTTTCTCTCGCTTGCGGCTTACTTTTGGTGTTGATGAGCTTGCTCTTTCCTGGATTAGAAATTATCTGCAAGGAAGATCCATGTGCATCAATGTTGATGGTAAGTCCTCCTCAAGCCGTCCACTTAAGCATGGTGTACCTCAGGGATCCGTGTTAGGACCAGTACTTTTTACTATGTACATTCAGCCTCTGGGGTGCATTGTCAGGAAACATTCTTTGATGTTTCACGGATACGCTGATGATCAGCAACTCTACCTATCAATAAAACCAACCAGTGTTTCCTCAGCCATTGAAAGACTGGAACTATGTATCACAGAGATACATGAATGGATGCTGTCAAACTCGCTCAAACTCAACGGCGATAAGACGGATTTCACCATTATTGGGACCCAGAAGCAGCTATCAAAACTACCTCCCACCAATCTTACAGTTGACAAGGTCACCATACAGCCATCTCCTCAAATAAAAAACCTTGGTGTCATCTTCGACCAGTCAATGTCAAGCAAGAAACAGTCTCTCAACATCGCCCGTTCAGCCAACTATCATCTTTCCACCATAGGAAGAATCCGGAAATACATTGATTCTGATACAACCAAGACCCTCATCAACTCCTTTGTAACTTCCCGCCTAGATTACTGCAATTCCCTGTTGTCCGGTTCTACTGTCATCTCCCTCCTTCAACGCATCCAGAATAAAGCTGCTAGAATTATATCTCTCACTAAGCCATCAGACCACATCAGCCCAGTCATCAGACAACTCCATTGGCTTCCAGTCCAACAAAGAATCATATTCAAACAACTTCTGCTAACCTTCTCTGCTCTCTATGTTGACTCATCCCCACGCTACCTGAAGGAACTTCTCACTACATACCAGCCTCAGCGATCTCTCCGTTCATCAAACCAGTCATTGCTTTCTGTGCCATCTACTAGGACCAAACTTTCTGACAACGCTTTCTCTGTGCTAGCTCCCAGACTCTGGAATCCTCTCCCCACGCATATCAAGTCCGCAGAATCTGTATCATCATTCAAGCAAAAACTTAAAACCTTCCTTTTCAACCACTGACTGCCAATAACTCTCATATTTTATTCTATCTGTCACTGATTTCTTCTCTCAGCGCCGTTGAGCAGGCCTCGCCTGGAAATTAGGCGCTTTATAAATTCATTATTATTATTATTATTATTAACAAATCATATTTTCACAGCAGAAGTATGTTCATATTGACTTCCTGGATTGAATTCTTAACAACCAATGGAGAGACTAGATAGAACTCCAAATAAACATTGGACGTTCATTAAAAACGGTCATCAAACATTCTGAAGCATTAATTAAAAAACAAAAAAACATACATAATATTATATCAATGCACATTAATACACACAGGCAGAGTATAGTGATTCCTTACAAATTCTATATTGTTAAATAGAAACTAGTAATCTATGCTTTGCCTGTATATACTTAAACTATCCTTTGTTTAATCCTATATTTCTGCGAATCCTTACATTGTATTCCATTGTTATATCCACGCGCATCTCTGTAAAGATGTATATTGTTTATATATGTGCATACCATTGTATATGGGCCAGAGGCCTTAAGTACAATAAACTTCTTTGACTTTGACTTTGACTTTACAAATTCTATATTGTTATCAAACTAACATAATCAAAAGATGAATTATTACTACAATACTCCATTAACTATATTTGCCTTACATATATTTCTCGCAGTAGCTTTGCGGTGAAACCTTCGAGCATCATTTGAAACTAGCGAACCATGGATACTACTGCACTGAAAGTAGTGTAGCATTGCACCCAAACTTTGCTGCACGTAACATGTTATCCACAGCAGACGGATAGCCGAGTCACTGATGGGAATCGAACCATGGACCTCATGATCCGAAGCCAAACGCGCCACCCACTGCGCTATCACACTTC
Source organism: Gibbula magus (assembly GCA_936450465.1). Classification (NCBI taxonomy): domain Eukaryota; kingdom Metazoa; phylum Mollusca; class Gastropoda; order Trochida; family Trochidae; genus Gibbula; species Gibbula magus. The sequence goes on from OW388294.1 coordinate 5,718,998, forward strand.
CTTTTTTCAGTGATCCTCACCATAGTCATTGTTATTATGCATCCATCTCCGTGTACCTGCCATCTGCTTCTCCCAGATCGATCATGAAAAGCAGCCTTCATAAACTAACATGTATTTAATCAGTATCAGTCACTGTCCTTAGAAGCAACACACAAAATCAGTGAGGTCCAAACCACAATAATCGTTGTGCAACTATCCCCCGACAGCTTCGTCTCCTAATAAGGAAGAGGAGACACGATCATCCCAGATTAACCTATCTTTCTGCATGTTGATTAAGTGTACAGAAAAATATTTATTTAAAATGAATCGATATTTAGTGATACTTGAAGGCTTGCATGCACATGGAGGCCTCACATTAATATGTGACGAATCTGCCAATATGTCTATATAATGTGTACCTTTTCTAAAATCTATAAAATATAATAAACGTTACAAACATCTGCTCGAGTGACGATTGTTTGTCCCTCAGAGAGGTTGTATCACCATGCACTGTGCACTAATCTGAGAAGCTTTGGCATCTGACAACTTTAAACCAGAGGCTTAATCCTGATCTCAAATCGGACAGTTTAATTGGATTGTGGAAAACGTTATTGAACACAGATGGTGTCCAGGCAGCAATGCCAACACTGTGACCAACAGCTTCACTTGATTTACTTCTTTGGTGAATAACTTGCATGTCCTATTATTACGCTGAATCGGTTATTGCCTCTTATATGTATTTTAAAATTTGTAACAACGTAATTAGTTAGACGCACTGGTTTTATATGTTACTGCATCAGTAATACGTACATTCTTAGTCATTTCCTCTATCTGCCATTTGTCTTCAAATGCTGAGTATTCCACCTCAGATCTCCAACCAGTTTAATGTTTCCCAATTTATCTGTGTGACGAGAGTGCATGTTAAATAATAACTCCGATATAGAGTACGTTGTATTGTAATCCGACGCTTGTTCGGTAACAAAATGTAGCTTTAAAACTATTTCAGTGGAGATAAACACTAAATTGTCAATAAAGATTTCATTAGACCTACTATTTCAAACTTTATGACATTTAGACATGAACATTGTCTTTGGTAAGGAATATGTTTTGCTGGTAAATTCAATACATCAAAAGGAAGGAGCATGTTATTTAAAACCTGCTGTTTGTCTTAATAGACATGTGTCAATAATGTGTTCTTGTTGCACAGAAGATATCGCTTGTATGAAATCAAGCGATGTATCCTAGGAGATATTTTTTGACAGTTGATTTTGAACAATGCCCTGTCACTTTCAACCACACGGTATGACTTATAATACTATGACTATACTGATTACTTTACAATGTCACTTCATAAACATCATGACGTCACAATGATTTTATATCACCATGCTGGCTTCATGGTACAGGTTTCATTGAAACTAATTAAGACTGATTTTGGATGATAAATAGAATCTCACTATCGTGTCTTCTGCTCTCAAAAATATCAACACTCGTTGAAAAAACTTAAATATCCTCCTCGGATATTTGTAACTCGTATCAACCCGTGTTCATATATGTGATATGAGATTCTTTATAAATAATAATTATAGAAACAACAACGATGTATTTTTTATATTATATCCATGACAATAATTATTGTTTGGCAAGTGTAAAGGCGTTCAAGAGCTAGGGTACAACCAATAGCGGACCTTGTGCCATGTGGTTTATTTCAAGAAGAAAAATATCATATGTTTCATGTCAACGTTTTAGATCTAGACACTCTGGCCAAAGCAATGGTTTATATCGAATGGTTACGACAGAAGTGATTGAAAGTTATAATCATTGTACCCAGACATACAACCACATTGATGAGAGCGAGAGAGAGTGGATGTTTGACATTTATTTATGAATACCTGTATGTCTCATCGAATGTAGCTAAACTTATTATTTTCACGAGTTATTATTATCACGAATTGAAATGAAGTATGACATTTGAAATCTCAACTTTTGTATGCATTTATACTTCCAAAAGCTTTAAAACGGTTCGTAATTTGTGTTAATATACAAACGGAGTAACACAGTTTACCATAGTTTATCAGTCATCTTGTTGTAACATGACGTTAACGACGAACCCATATTTCTACATACAATATATTATTTAAATGAATAGAAAAACATTTTAATTTCACTCAAGGAAAATGCAGAGTTTATTTTGACTGCCACATAACTTAGTTCACATTGAAGATATAAAACAGGGAATATATGCTTGTTCTTATCTTATACCATGTTTATGTGATCTCGCGGAGTAAAAATATACAGCTTTCCAACCTTACGACATGCGATTAACATTGACGTTGACCATAATTGGCAGATATTCTTTGTATTCTATGACTTTCAGGAACATTCTTGTTCTCCTACTTAATCTGTTCCAGAGGAATGGACTTTACACTAAACGTTTTATCATTTCTTATAAATAACACTTACACTAAACGTTTTATCATCTTTATAAATAACACTTAAATATTCATTGGGAATAACTCCAGGGCACTTTGCCTACAGTCTCATCAAACAAGTTGATGCACCATGAATTGTCATTAACCTACTTCCCCCTCACATAAATAGACTGTCCCAAATAATCATTATTAATTGGCACACAAGAAACAGACACATCAATAATGTTACGTCATAAGATAATTCGTTTCGTCAGACAATTGTTTTATGACGTCTGACATCAAATTATATCAATCACTGGTCACAGTGAACCTATCAATATTTTCATTGTGGCTTGATACACAGATTTATTCACTGATAAATTACTAATTTCATTGCTCTTATATAACAAATGTTTATATAAAATGTCATGTTACGGATATAGCAAATCATTAAGTAGTTTTAACGAACCTGACATTATTGAATTAAACTGATATACATTGTTTAGCTGATCAGCCTGGGCTTATGGCCTGGCGTCCGGCGTCCGGCTATAAATACACTTTTCGCTTTTTCCACTTCTTCTCCAGAACCAATGACTCTAGAGAGTTGAATTTTATGTGCAGACTCCTTGGCAATGGGGATTCTAAATTGTCGATTTGGCAACCCTGTGACCCAAAATAGGGTCACAGGGGTCCAACCTCAAAAACCTAGTTGCATCTTCCTCTCCAGTACCAACAAGTCTATGGAGCTGAAATGTTGCGTGTGGACTCCTTGGCTAATGGGGATTAAAAAATGTAGATTCGTTGACCTTGTGACCATGTGCTTTGAGAAATGGTTGTTGAGTTGAGTCTTGAAAATTAAGAATTGAGGGTCTAACATATGGTTATGTGATATTTATTTTGTACAAACATCTTTCGGTAATTATTTTAAAAAGTGATAATTAATATCCTATTATCATTTAAATGCTGAGCTACAGGGCGAATGGTTCTATTTTTTATATTATGCTTCAGGTGTTATTTTACATCAATGCAATGATAACAGAAACAGCTGTAAATGCCACAGAAAAATTCTATCATTTCAGTAAAGTATTTGAAAATTAGCATGATGCCCCAATCTGTGAGATAATCAAATTCATTACTAAAGGATTTGTAACCGCATGCATCTCACCAACGGAGATATCCCTTTATTTCTTTTAAATCTAAGAAATACATCCCCGTATTGTCAATAAAATGATGAAAGAATTTACAATACAGAATTGAAATCCTCCAGTCACTCCAATAAGTTAAATACTTTTCTAATCACAACTTCTGACAACTCGTTTCGTGAACGTACTAAAACTAAAACATAATCAAATGATTTTATGTTTGAATGAATCGATGTATGAATAAGTTGAGGAATATCTCATTGGACCAGTAGCATTGAATCAATAAAGTGACATTATTGTATCAAATCTGATGGCTCTGGTGATAACATGAAATATGTTTTCATATTAAGGTCTCTGTTCCTCGAATACCACGTAGGAGTAAACTTATCATCAACATATTCATGAGAATGTCAACCCGAGAACCAGAAACATACACATGTATATCTACAGACTGTATGTCACTTAAATGCGTCATGAGTTCGTCATAAACTGCCAGATTTTAATATTGTATACAGACATATGATTCGTATATCTTAATGTTTTCAAAGGAAACTCGAGAGCTAGTCTGATTATAATATTACACATGATATATAGTATGTAACCCGTGTATATTAAAGAAGTATGGCTAGCTACCGCCAGGAAATTGTTTATATCAGATTTACCATATTTGTCTGTCACATCACCATCACACCGCACTCCCATTGTGAGGAGTATTAATTTAGACTGCTTATTTGTTGACTGTAAGTATTCTTTCATCACGTCAAAAAGTGCACGGGTGAATAATTAACATTATCTGCTTTTTCTACAGAGAGCACGTGTTCAGTCATTTTACTAAAAAAACACTTCTTTCAAATATCATAAGATGACTCACAGGACAAAAAATGGTGGAATCCATTTGCCGGATCCTTCCGGATTCTCCAAAATATTGGCGAATTCAAAGAATCCGGAAGGATCCGGCAAACGGATTCAACCACTTTTTGTCCTGTGACTCGGTGTATTTAATGAAGATACAGCGTTTGAAATGTTGAGAGTATATAAATAGTTTGACAATGATGACATCCCATGAGAAGAGGTAGATATTCTCCAATAACCAACCTTCGAATCTGCTAGTTAAAATTAACGTTTGATGGTCGCATACTCACTGTCAAATATATAACGAAAAGTTCAGCATTTTAGATGTTGAAAACGTTTTCGGTAACACATTTAAAGATTTAAAGCACAGCGGCGGTATTCTCTGAGTTTGTGAGTTACTGTTACTATTACATTATTAACATCCAACTGAAATAATTATTCTAAATTACGTTTGTACCCTCTTGCTGTTAATTCCACCAGGTGACCCAATGGTGTCACTGTCAAACACAAGTGCTATTAAGGGAATTTCTAAAATACGCTGTCAATATGAATTGAGAAAAGGCGTGCATTAAATGCACAGATACATATCAATCGTAAACATATCGCTGTTAAATCCATCACAAAAAAAAGAGCACAGGCATTATAATTGTTTTTGCATTAGGTATGCTTAATTGTAAACACGTTTTATTGTAGGGGCTATTCGAGATGGTTGAAGGTCAGCAGAGTATGTAAACAGAGAGTGGAGTGTTGACAGACTTAAATGCTTTGAATGACACTATCAGTCAAAGCGAGTGAGGTAGGGCATCGCTAACATTTCAAATATCAAATTTTATTATAAAATTGTGGTGGGTTCATTTCTACAAAGCGTGTCTGACATGAACGAAATCGTCATGATGTCTTAATATTTCATTAAACGTGAACATGAACATAATTTTATTAAGAAATCTGATTATATTGAAAAGGGTAAATTATAACTTTCGGCATACTGTATGTACAAATATTATCGACAACAATATATTGCCGAATGTAGCATCCCAAATACATATACTAAGGAAATATGGATGTTAATAAGGCTTACATAAACATAATACATTTATATAATTAGGTGTTTCAAATATACCATTCTCAAGTTACTGACCATAAACTCAATGTGAAAAACACGGGTTCTTTCAGAATTTCAGGATATGTAAATGAAATGTCACATACATGTAACTGATTTTTAAAGAAATAAATACCAAATAAATAGATCTTGTACGGAGATAACAATTTTAAAACGTCCTGTTGAGAAACCTTCATGTGAGCTCTCCTATCAACACCATGATCAGCTGTGACGTTTGGAGACAAGGTGAAAGAACGTGATGTGGACGAGTGTTATGGATACAAATCATACATAATATAGAACCCGGGTCTCTACCTCTCCGGAGAGAAGCGTTGGCAATTAAAGAGAAACTGCACCTGACTCAGGTCTAGCAGAATTCCGGTGAGGCTAAAAGTTTCACCCACATGGCCTGGGATAGACGTTGGGAGCGACTGTGCTATACGGGTGCTTTCCTGACAAAGTTAGATATCAACTCAAGCTATCATGAAATGCTATTCGACCAAAACCGACGAACTACAATAGAGGTCAAAGGGAATGAGAATGGAACTTATGAATTTAAAGAAGACTGGGGAGTTTAGATACTGGAAATGATATGGTTGTCATCTCTTTACTGTTTTCAATGTTATGTAAAAATGATAAAATGTGGTCCGGCTGTTTCTCAACTTCGTCTATCTATGGACGATTGACATGTGATATCCCAGTCACGTGGTATCACAATATTTTTGTAAATTCGTGGTACATCTTTGTAATAAATGATTGTTGGGGAAAACGGGTATGTAAACATCTACTATACTATTTATTAATATATGCGTCTGATACACACTGATAACACATAAGAATACTTTTACACTGATGCACCGTGTTCTGTATTCCACTCTTAAAAGACTCTGAGAACAGTGAGGGTCAGTGGATGATGAATTCACGGATAAGCAGTGGTGCTCTGAAGATGTCCCAATTGATGATAGCTTCGACATAAGTCAAACAAGTACATCGTATGTCTGCGGCCACTTAAGCATGTACTTCCTCATTTCATTGATCAGGTCCTGACGTTGGCCATTATTGATTGTCGGGATACACGACTAACAAGTATGGAACATTCGACATTCCTTAAAATTTCAGACATTATCGTTGATTAGCAACTTTGGCAAGAACCATTAACCTATAACGTTACCGATTTTAGACATATCTTATAATATGCTTCATCACTCACAACTCAACAGGGACCTTTTACCTCCCAAACATGTTGTCATTTTTATCCCCCGCCACAACGAAGTTGGCGGGGGATATAGAAATGAGCTCCGTCCGTCCGTCTGTCCGTCTGTCCGTCTGTGCGTCCGGGCTTTTCCATTCCGGCCTCAAACTTCAAAACTATAAGACATATCTCAACGAAACTTGGTGTGTGGAACAATCATCATGTGTAGATGTGCCTTTTGGGGTTTTCAACTTCTTCGAGTTATTTTTTTTGACCGTTTCCATGGAAATGTAACTTAGAATTTCGTTTCCGGATCAGAACTCGAAAACTATAAGACATATCTCAACGAAACTTGGTGTGTGGAACAATCATCATGTGTAGATGTGCCTTTTGGGGTTTTCAACTTCTTCGAGTTATTTTTTTTGACCGTTTCCATGGAAATGTAACTTAGAATTTCGTTTCTTGATCAGAACTCGAAAACTATAAGACATATCTCAACGAAACTTGGTGTGTGGAACAATCATCATGTGTGGATGTGCCTTTTGGGATTTTCAACTTCTTCGAGTTATTTTTTTTGACCGTTTCCATGGAAATGTAACTTAGAATTTCGTTTCCGGATCAGAACTCGAAAACTATAAGACATATCGCAACGAAACTTGGTGTGTGGAACAATCATCATGTGTAGATGTGCCTTTTTGGGTTTTCAACTTATTCACAATTGTTTATTTGTTTAATTTTTACCATTTCCATGGATACATGACTTAATAATTATTTCAGGAGCAGAACTCAAAAACTGCCATGGATGTATTTTTAGCTCATCTGGCCTGAAAGGCTCGAATGGCTCATGGCATGGCACGGTGTCCGGCCTCTGTCTGTCCATCCATCCGTCCGTCCGTCTGTAAACTTTTCGCATTTTGTCTTCTTCTCCAGAACCACTTGGTCTAAGGAGCTGAAATTTTGTGTGCAAACTCCTTGGTTCATGGGGGCGGGATAGCGCAGTGGTTAGCGCGTTCGGCTTCGGATCAAGAGGTCCGGGGTTCGAATCCCGCCAGGGGCACGGCAACTTTGTCTGCAGTAGAGAACTGTTCTACACGCAGTCAGGTTTGGGTGCAATGCTACACTGAATTTCAGTGCAGTACCACCCATGGTTCGCTAGTTCCAGCCGATGCTCGCAGGTTTCACCGCAATGCATAGCCACATGGCGTTGCGGGCTTTCTCCCTGCCATAATACTAGCAGCCGCGATATAAGTGAAATACTCTTGAAAGCGGCGTTAAACCCCAACTCACCTCACCTCACCTTGGTTCATAGTCACTGTTATTCAACAACTATTCTTCAATAAATTTTCCCAAAGGCGGGGGATATGGCCGACTCTGTCTGCTTGTTTTTAATGAAACACCACATATAAATCACAATTCCAAGAAATCTTATACCTATTTTTCTTTCACACAGTAAAACGCCTCTGGGGAAATGTTTTACTTTTCGTTCATAATCAAAATGTGCGGTGTAACTTTGATTTCCATTATACCCATTGTCCAGTAATATAGCTGCATGTCGCAGATACACGTCACTTGTGAACATAATACTCAATATCTACTTTCCCGATTAGTCTCGATGGGCCGGTTGCTTCCACCGTAATTGCGTTTATCCTAAAGGGACTTGGTTAAGAGGTCGAGCACATGCAGAGAAAAACGAAAAGACTGTAATAATACTCTGAGGTGTATTTAGGAGGTATCCAGTTACACACATGTACTTATTAGAGCTTTCTGAAGAGACTTCGCTCTAATTTATCTTGATATAGCAGCGGGACATCATAATTAGCTTTTTCGATCCTAATTATAAACTGCCAGTCAAAAGAAACGATATGTCGAGTCCAAAAGAAAATAGTTATGATTGATTAAGTCGATTTGACTGTCTCCGAACACCAGCGCTTTTAAATTTACAATCTCCATTATCAGGGTATGGTATTTTAAACTTCTATATCTGCTCGAGCTGTTTCACTTGTATCTGTCACTTTTGGGTTCAATGTAGTGCATGCTTGGAAGCTATCGTCTCATTTTCCAATATAATATATACTAGTCTAAAAAATAACATATGACATACGCATGATCATATTCCTCGTGACCACTATAAAAGGATTTCTGAATGTGCTTTGTTGGTAAGTGGCTCTGTCAGCATTTGGTAAATTATAAATTTATAACTTAAGTGGGACATGTGAATTATGTAGTAGCAATGTTTCGCCAGGTAGTATGTAAATAGTTATCATTGCAAGGGTTACCAGGGAAGACAATTACGAAATGTGAACCGTACAACTATCACAAGTTACCTGTTCATGGTAACTGTTCCCTTAAAATTTGACTATTAAGGGTCTTGGTAATTAGCATATGTCCATCAAATATGTCTGATGTAAATAAACCAAATGAACTTTTTCAGGTTTTTTTCTCTGGAGTTGGTCTTCTTTATTTATCAGCATGTTTATGATCAATTGTTTTCGCATCTTTCGAGAAAAAACACATTCACCTTTCTGTTTCCAAATATAACACTTTGTAACTTTTGCAACGGCTTCGCTGACTGCACAGCTAGATTTAAATGCAACCAGTAAGGACACTCCCTTTAAGCCGAGAAATTATCATAGAAGAACAAAAGTTAGAATCGGAGGAGAATGAGCACAACTTTATACGTAGTATATTCATACGAAATCTATGGTCAATATTTTAATGAAGCATTTAGTGATGTGAATACCTTTCACAATGATCTCTTGTACGTCCAGCTTCTCGCCTTATCAATGTATTTCTCATGCAACTATTGTTGATGATCTTATGATGACCAATCCACTATCTGACCATCTTGTCAGGAGGTCACGTCTGTCCAACACAATGAAAAGGATAATGAGATGTTTTGTTCATTCAAGGAGCCAACGATAGCCTTTAGAGCAAGTAACGGCTTCAGGCAAATATCACTTTCTCATTGTCTGCAAAAGGATAAAGGTATGACTTACGCAGTATTAATGCAAGAGGCTAGCAGATTAAGCAAGACATATATGTACGTCTGATGATAGCATAGCCACTGAGGAGTTTCTAAAAATGATTACATTTACTTTATTTACCTTTCAATAAGGAATTTGATGACCGGCGTCTAATTATTGCATCTTAGTGTTAACCTACAGTGTATTTAAACACAACATTAAGGTACACAAACATCAAAGTGCCAATTCCCAAACGACTGTAAATCGAGAAGACAAATATAGCAATTAATCAATGTAAGCAATATATCAAAGTGACATGGAACATTTTACGTTAATCATAATATAATGGCTTCATTTGCATGTTCATCCCCTAATGCCAAATAATTGTAATGTGTCAAAATTGGCATTCTGATGTATGAAACACTGCATTTATTTACTGAAGTAAGAACAACATTTAATACCAGCTAATTTCTGAATAGATGGGACTTTATCACTTGTCCGTTTCAAAATGAACAGGTTTTTATGCAGCCTTTTTATGTTTCCGACTTCTGAATGTCTTTTAAAGGCTTCCTAACTTATATGTTCATGTAGGAACGCAAATTACACTACTACTATGATTGTATACAACCAGAGATGGTATATCTAGATCAGAAGACCTACAGGCCTTAGAAGCATATATTCTATATACTCTATAGATTTTGTCTATGTACACAGTGGCATGAACCCTGTTGTGTTCGATTTTCTTAGTTCACTCTGGCTCCCTGGGATGATACTGCCTGAAGACAAGATAAGAAAATTAAAAGACGATGATTATTGTCATCCAGTTTAAGTGGGCTGCTCAATCGATTAATTTATTTATTCAGTCGACTTTCGCAGATTGATTCCAGGTGAAATATATATCATCAGCTCTTTGTTTTCCCTGAGGCGCTGTGTAGTAACTCAATTCTTCTCTGAAAAGAATATCCACAGAGTCTTAAGTAAAGTGAGAATGAAAACTTTTTTGTGGTAAAGTAGTATTTCTTTTTAGTTCAATGAGGCACATGTAGGAATAATGATGAATAATGAATTTTTGAATCATAGTCTTGCATATGATTATATTGATTTAAGAATGACATAAAAAACATTAACTATGCCTACATTCAAGTTAGGTTCTATCTCAGTGTACATTTTGTGCAAAAAGTTTAAACAAAAAAACAAGCAATTAACATTTATATTTCAGAGTAACAATAATTGAAAGTTTCAGTTTATGTTTCAGCATTCTAACAGAGGTTTTGCTCTTAAAGATAAAATAACACAAAAGGGTTAAGTAAGTGCTCTTCGTCTTTCATAGACACACTGGAAGAGGTAGTGAGAACATAATGAATCTAAACTAACGCTGGCTAAGCTAATAAGTGAGCATTTCTTAATGAAGTGTGAATTATTAACTCGAGCAGTTCAAGGTCACTAAGATAACCCCTCAGAATCCAATGCAAATCAATATCGCATTTTGTCAATGTTGCAAATCATTGTATGGCAGTAGGATGTACCACTTATTTGTGGTTTTGAATAAACTCTTACACTAAAGCAAGATAAGGTTCTTTAAGCAAATTTAAAGTTCTGTACTTTTAAGTCACATTTGATTATTCACTCAGTGCTAAGAAAGTCGTAATTGCCATAAATTACCATTTGCGTACGAAAATCTTAGCATTAAGAGGACGGGTTTTTGTTCTTATGAACGGGCTGATGAGTTCCAAATTAAGATGTCTGCAAACACTTTTTAAGTTGTTATCTTTTCATTTGTTATCGTTACTTTATCTTCAATACGTATTTACCTGTACTTTTTTAATCAACCAAAACATTCAATAACTATTAGTTTCTAATACATTTTAGTTTCTAATGAAATGTGAAATGTACATTTCCATACGCATTAATACCCGTAGCACATTGATGAACTTAATGTAAGAGAGCAATTGAAAAAATAAAACAATAAACGTAATTGTCTGAAATATAATTATAAATAATATATTATACTCTATATTACCAAGAGTCTCATATTTATACTGACTGCTCCTTATGACCTTCACAAAGAGATTGTTTCAATTTTATGTAATAGATAATGAATATATTTCAAATGAATTGTCAACAAATTTGGGAAACATTTTCTCGAACACAACATGCAAAACATTGACATTTATCATTTTCATATGCAAATGTTAGGGACATTGACGTCATCATCAGCACTGTGAGCACTGAGTTTCTTAAATTGTCCGAGGTGCATGAGGCGTACATTTTATATAAAGCGTACAAGTCGTGCTACAGCATAAGCGTCGTGCTTTAATCACGAACATGCATGATTTAAGCACGTTTTTATTCAGCAACATTGAGCAGTAATACATTCCATTTCCTATAAAGACTAAATCAGTTCACACAATGGCTTCATCAGGGACAGTCCAATGACAAGTACACTATAAATTTAGGAAAGGTAAATTTACTTTTTTACTCCTTACTTTTTTAAGTGTATATTTTTAACATTCAAATTAAATTTCATTAAATTGGTTTATTTAATAACAGTTATTGTTTTTCAAATATTTTGTTTGTTGAGCTGTATCTATCAATATGCGAGTTGTAATACACTGTCGGCCAAAAGAAACGCCTACATGATTTTCCTTAAAATGAAAGATGAAATAATTTCTGAAATATAATTAATGGTGGTCTGCTTGTTATGCTGAAGCCATAATTAACATGAAAGTCCATTGAAAGCGTGGGAAAACTGTGATTCGAGTCAATAACATTCATGAAAACCAAGCCCAAGGAAGACTGCTATTTCTGGTTGATTCACTCGCGCACCGCAACCACGTACATCTGTAGCGTCATCACCACTTTAATACGAAGCGTGCCTGTGTTGTTGCTCGTGGTTGTATACAAATCTGTTTCAAATGTTTTTTCTGACCAAGCACTGATCGAAAACGGAACAATTCTGTTGTCTCTTTTCAACATTTGCCATTCTTTTGTGACATTACAACTTCTGAAATTCGAATATATTATGCCGAAATGGTGCAACTTTATAATACTATAATATAGGTAATCTTCTCATTATAGTTTTTACGAAATTTGATCAGAAATCTGGTAGGCGTTTCTTTTGGCCGACATTGTATCTATTGTTGCATATGCTATTGTGCATCCCGTCTAAATTGTAGATAAATCATTTCAGGTTACTGCAGCAACGAAATTATACTCTAACTGTTTATGGGAAAGAATGTAACGTCGTACTGGACATCGCTCGGACGCTGTGTGACGATACAGGGGTTTCAGTGAGACGACAATGTAGCATCCATCCTCTAACACCCCAAGAAGGTACTTTTATATCACTTTCTTCTCATTGTTTATGTCGTTCTATATAACGTCTGAATATTATTTTGTATATCGTGGTTGAAAATATATAAAACATTGGTAACATTGTTTGATGCCTGTCATTGTTTCACTTACTCGACAGTCGTGGTATAAATGAAATACACTTGAAACGTCCTAATTGACCTCACATTCCAAGATTTATTTAAATGATTTTATTCTTCTTTTAGGAATATCAAGCTCCTTAACATAGAATACCCTCATCGCCGGAGGCGACTTTTCCTTTCAGAAAGGGAGCACAGCAGATCATTTGACAATGTAATATGTGTTTAATTGTGTATTATCCAAATAAATAAAACAATCAGTTGACATCGTGACTTCTCAATTAATGACTTCTAAATAGGTAAATCAGAACTGATGAAGATCAATATAAATCCGCAAATTAAAATATCTGTATCTGAGTTTGTAACTAAACTGTGGACTGATTTAATGTCACCAAATCTTATTAAAATAGTGCACGATGTTTAACAAATTACGCCCCTGTTTAAGAACGTTTGTTGAAAAATTGATTTGTAAAAGTCACAATGACTTTAAAAAGGCATATAAGGCTCCCAACACGCACAATTCTCTAAGCGAGAGTGCTTTATGGATTGTTCAGCCCCGTTGGTCTTGTGAGCCTCTGTAACAATGAACGTGTCAACTCTAATAATAAGTTTGCCATCAACGAGTCGTGTTCTCAGCATTTGACAGTTTCTCTCTGGTTCCAGCTGGCACGACTCTGCAACTGAATTTCATATTTCTCAATTAGTGTCAAATTAATGGTCACAAATCCTATTAGTAGCGTGATCAAATTACACCATTCAGAGAGGTTGTGGTGGATTGTGAACAAATTGTATCCAAACGTAATATTTCATACAAGAGGTGCTAATGGTAATTGGATTAACTCTTGGTATTTGGCTGCATAGAAATACTGTGTGCTTAACTTCATGGTTGTTGAATTAACTTATCATAATCTCGAGTGATATTTGTTAATTGACTTATAGAATATGAATTCTTCAATTGTGTATCAATATCAGTGTTCACCCGATTATTCGCACGTATCACTTAATTACGAATGACTTACAATTGGTCTGTGCTTTACAACAAATTGACCAAATGTTGAAGTCTACACGTGCTCTGTATATCTATAGATATTAGTTTTATAGAAAATATACGTTTGATGCAGAAATTCTGTCAGTCGTATTTGGCATTGTTTTAATGTGTCCCATGAGGGTCTGTTCGTTTAATAATAGGTTTTAATATGTTTATATCACAACAAATTGATGTTCTAATCATATTTGTTGTACAACAATACTAAGCGAGTTCATATTGTTGACATCAATTTGTAATGTATATTTCGAATTCCATGATTGTAAAAATGCATTGTTTACGTTACATCAAGATAACCAGTTTCGATTCATTCAATATTTTAAAGATTATGGCAAGAGGCAATAATACCTTTAGGCAGAAGTTTTTATGATTTAATTGGTGACTGTTTTATTTTTTGACTACAATATCATTTTCTAAACTAGACAGAGGTAAGAAATGAAATTTACACCAACATGAAATCTGCCATGTTTAAAAATAGTGTAAATGTGTGCAGGACGAGGCAAATTTATTGATTTTCACACATAGTATGTGTTATATGTCAATAAACAGTTGCGTGTTATCAAAAATAATTTTAAGGAATTTTAAATTTCAAAATTTTTATTTTTAATTTTTGCTTCAAAAACACGTAGAAGAATACTTTGACTGATTTAATATTCTGGACTAATTTCCCAAACTATTCAGTTTAAGAATACGACGTCGAAAACTCGAGAAATTTGACATTGAAAATTATACATATGATAAAACAACTGAGGGGTGACGTTTCTTTTGGACTTTAGTTTATGTATAGTTTATGTAATATGTACAATGTACAATGTACAATGTGCATCTTTTCTTGTTCAATCAGAAAAATAATGAATCCAGAATGTTTTACAAATGTAACTAGTTATCGTATCGTTATATTGTAACCTGACTGTTTGGTATCTGCTGTTTTAGGGGGACAATTTGCATGTCTAACTGTTTGTTAGTGGAGAGGAATTTGCAACATGTTTGTCTTGTGAGAGACATCGTCAATATTTACCCAAGTCGTTTAGACGAAGATATAGCGTTTATAATGACAGTGTGTTTTGGGATGGTAAATCTCCTGCATTAGGAATACATAATATTATTGTATTTTGCGAGCATTGGCGAGGTAAATACATATTGTTCATTCCTAATGCAGGATATTTACCATCCCAAAAACATGAGCATGATAACTTCTGTATCATACAATGTCATCCTTCATTCATTTTGCGCATTTTTGTTTAACTATGCGTACTGATAAATGCAAATGAACAGCGTGCTATTCTCACGGGAAAATGACAGAAAATAATACCTCCTAAATTATGATTTCAGTTAAAATATCGTAATTGTGATATTATCCTTATTTTCAATGTTTTAATATGTTTCAAAATTCGTTTTTCAAATAAAAAATTATTAGCGTAATGATGGCGAATTCCAACTCGTATAATGATGACTGTGAGCCCCTCTTACGAAGGGACGAGAGTTGCTTCCCTTCCACTCGGTTGCAAATGCTTGCAAACTTCCATATTTAGGAGAGCTAAACTGAATATTAAGCAACTAAATATTAAATACCCTTAACACAACTCACATTATGGAACGTTGGAGATTGACGTTCGGTGAGTTTATAAAGTGTATTTATTAAGTGTGGATTTCTAACCACGATTAACATGTTTTGCCACTGCTTGATCATAATAAATTGTTGGTGATGCTGTGACGCTGAACTGTTACGACAAGCACCGCAAGAAAAGTGCTAGTATACTGACCAGTATACGTCTTGTCAACCACCCTAATTTCCTGGCGTATACTGGTTTGTCAACCACCCTAATTTCCTAGCGTATACTAATCTGTATACGAGACATTTCCAAAGCTTAGGAAACTTCAGTATACCCCAGTATACGCTAGTATACCCCAGTATACCTCAGTATACCCCAGTATACTCTAGTATACTCCACTATATAATAG
Organism: Gibbula magus; assembly: GCA_936450465.1. NCBI lineage: Eukaryota > Metazoa > Mollusca > Gastropoda > Trochida > Trochidae > Gibbula > Gibbula magus. Next base: position 5,735,074 of record OW388294.1, read on the forward strand.
TATGTGTCATAATTAATTACAAATGAAATGAAAATATATTTGCTGGTTTGTTTATATAGGTGTCCTCTGTTGGCTTATATATATCATGGCTTATATCAGATTGAACTACGCTAGACAAACTTGTCTTGGGTCTTTGGTTTTATAAGATGAAAATGTCCGTGTGACAAAGTTGATAATAGCTATATATGCATTCAAATAAATAAAACTATATTTACGTGATTATTTAAGCAGATCAAATGTAAACGTGATCAGCAGAACGGCATTATGAGAATTATGATAATAGCAAACACGATATATTGTATCCTCTTTGGTATGCATTGGGTTATAGGCACTGGTTACTTATATCGGATTTAAATTCTCTGTTCAGTTAGTATCAATTTTGATCGTGGTTTGTCGTTACTCATACAGCATCAATTAATGGATTGTAGTATAGACTGTCTCATCATTGTATATATAATTCGCAAAATGTGTGAAAGTGTGTTATCGTCATACAAGACGTTTCACACTTTAAACATCTCATATATATATATATATATATATATATATATGTGACAATGGATATATTGCATTATTGAAGACTTACCTTTGTCGACGAACATATCCGGAGGAAAGTTATAAATATCCAGATAGTCAAAAGAACACAACTTGAAACAGTAAATCCCTAATCGAAACGTATGCGTTTGGGTCACAACTGATGTCGAAAAACACAGAGATTACATCAACGTTACGTTATTTGTTTGACAGTAACTGCTAATGATGATGGCGCAGTCTTTCAACTGAGGGGGTAACTGGTAAAGGCATGACCAAATATTCATGATCATGTATTTTATTGGTTGTTAGTTTTGGCCTTAATTCGTATTGGCTAACTTTAAATGACAAACCAGACGCGCGAAGCCCATAGTCAGACAGACAAAGTGTTTATTAGCCTGTCGCCAGGTCGTCTGTATGTTTATACAACACACCTGTCAAGCTCTTCGACGCACAGCTGGTCTCTCAGCTAATTACTAGCCTGAGTGGCTTAACGTTTTGTCTAAATAAATGCTAATTAAGCATGCATTGTCCCTCAAACAGACAGACAATTGTTTAGTTGCACCTAGCTTTGGGCATACAAAAAAAGCGTTATATCAATAACCAACAACAATAATTATTCAACTCATTTAACCATAAATGTATGTATTAAGAAGAACATGAACTAAAATAAGATGGAACATATCATACAGACCAGGACATAGCTTCATGATATTACTGCATCACAGTTACGTCTGGATTTTTTAAATTGTGAGAATAATTGAGATAAATGTACACTAAAACAGGATATCTATGGTGAAGCAACAACAGTGCTGTTAAATAATCCAAAGAATACAAATGAGATTATTCATAATTAATTTATTAAATTTATAATATTGGTACACCTGTTGCCGTTTTATGTGAAATAATTTGTTTTAAGTTGCGCGAAATAATATAAATATAAACGGACAATAGCTATGCAAAACGATATGATTTGGTAAAGTTTCCTTTTGTTCAGACTTCACTTCTCAAGTACAAAAATAATATACAAATAGCATATAGGATATAGATAATGAAATAACAACAAAGTATGTGCAAAACAAAACGAACTTACATAAGGCTAGCAGTTACTTTTCATTGGTTTTTAGCTTTTCTCTTTTCATTAGACTGCCTGACCTGATGAAATCGCTAATAAATTGGTAATGGGACGCATCGTATATGTAGGTCAAAATCCTCAGTCGAAACAATCACCACTGAAATGAAGGAATAGTTGACCGTATTCAATATAACACAATTCATTGTTTCTAATATCTGTACTTTTTTTTTACATATAAAAATAAGGGTGATTGCATCCTCATTGTCATATGAAGACGAACATTCAGCATTAGTTGATATATTCATATATATGTTTACTTTAGATAAAATGATATGTAAATAACTACTATTATTAAGGATAAAATAACAAAGTTAAGTATACATGTTATCTGTAATAACAGGATTTAAACAGGAAATGTATCCTTAAAATTACTATCAATGTAGTTTTCATAATCTTCTTAAATTACAAGAATTCAAGTCAATACCATACTCTTATTGTTTCTTTATATAAATTGTTTTACTTATTTCAGTTATTTGTTTTCCTACATATCTCTTAACCTGATCAGCTAGCTTTGAGGAACAAACAACAATTGTAGTGCTTTCAACATTTTTATTTTAAAGGCAAGTACTGGTAAACAGACTCGCAGTTTATCTTTAAAGGTGACATCGTGCTTTGAACTGTGACGCTGTGCTTGTATATTACCGGTATATGACAAACTCTCACTGTACTGTTGAAAACTGTTTTTTTTCTTAGCAAACACTGTTACTATTTTCTCATACTTATTTCTGTTACTTTTTTCTGTTACTTTTTCCCTAGCACCAAGTTTTAAGTCGAAAGTATGTCTCCATTAGAAAGTTAAAATCCAAAGATATAGTTTCGTTATTTACGATTCAACTTTTCACAATAATAAACATTTTAATCCCCATTCTTGCATCACGAAATGACAGGCAGAGGTTTTTTAAAATGCTGCAACTGATCAGAGACAAATCGGATTTATTTATGAAAACATCAATTTCTCAAACTCTTGTTCTGTTACTGATCAAAGACAAAAAGGGAATTACTTATGAAAACAACACTTTTTCAAGCTGTTTTACTGTTACTGATCAAAGACAAATTGGAACTATTTATGAAAACAAAAATTTCTCAAAATTCACTTTGTACAAACTACTCTACAACGCTCTATAACAAAAGATCATTTTAAGCCTACTTATTAGAAATAACATAAATATCAAAGACACTTCCTATTGTGTTGGGGATGGTGTCTGTGTTGTTGTTTTTGGGTGGGGGGATTATATCCACTGGGGATTTTGTCATAGGGGATTATTTTCCTTGGGGATTATGTCCAGTGGGGATTTTGTTCATCCACCTCGCTGGTCTCCATAAATCCCGAAAAGTTATCATTAAGACTACTATTAAAACTAAAATAACATTACATTTTGTAAAGTAAACTTGTTATCAGTAGATACTTTAATGCACTGGGATTTAATTCTGCCCTCTCGCCTAAGCAGAGGCTTATGTTCAGCTTAATTTAGTAAACGCTGTAGCTGTAAGAGCACTTCTCTCAGTTTAAACATATTTATTTCCAAAAAGAAGGAACCAGATTGGTAGGGAAGAAAATGCTTATATACAAAGCGCTCCGGGATACAACCAAATACAAAACATGACATGATGAATGTACAGTATAATTATGAATACAAATAAATGATACAATCTGATTATACAAATTATGACTGTGCCATAGAAGCACTACTTTAAATCAAATCTGCCTGTTAAATTTATAAATGAATGAACTGAATTTAAGAGTTCCATATTTACAGCTGGGGAAGAAATGTGACTTCCAAACAAAATTGATTTAAGATCAAATCCCTTTGCATAAAAATACAGACTTAACGATATATAATAACGAATATCGCTATAGAGAGGACATACAAGGAATTAATGAATATTCTTCAAAGATATAACCACAAGAGCAAGCTGGTGTTGGAGATATAAACCGTTGATATTTATGTGCATTATGATCAGTACATTCTGGTCGGAGACGAGATTGTATTATTTGACAAAATCTGATGCCGGTGTTTAAGTCAAAAGTGGCTGTAAATATTAGTATTGTTTAGAATGGCAGTTTTAAATCTTGAAACTGGCTGTATTTCAGTTCTGTTCAGTTGGCAATGAATTCCATAATTTAACTGCATCAATATCTGTGGGGAAAGGACCTCGCATAACTTTCAGTATAATCTGAAGATTCGAATCATTGCGAAGATTATAACCCGTGACATCTGAGAACTTCTCTCATTAGAAATGATCAAAAATAAAGATGATAAATTTAAGTCTCACCTCACAAATTAAATACATACATTGTACAAAGGCAATCATTTATGTTTAACTATTGCGAGTTTACTTAACATGTGTATGAACTTCAATGTATTCCCACAAATGTATGAACAAATGGTTTGTTATAAGTTTGTTTTAGAAGAAGCATTTACATAGGCTAATCCTTTTTTAAAATTTAACTTCTCATAATTTCGTTTGTGTAATATGTTATTTGGGAATAACATACTGTTTAATCAACTATTGCTTTTTCTCAAGCAAAAACAGTTACTTTTTCTGCTATTTTTCCCGGTTACCTAACAGTAATGTCAAAGCTAAGTTATGTAACCCATTTCATCATCACTAAAACGAATGTGAAACACAATCATCCACATGCCATTATTATAATACGTTTAAGCTATCTACATCGAATATACTTTTCATTGAATTTACAATAAGTACCTGTAACCGTAGACTCCCGAATGAAAAAGATAGAACTATGTTAAAAAGGATGAAAGTTTATTTGCATTTTGTAAAAGGCTATGTATGTAGCAAATGTGACTCATAACATACGCAGGTCACCTGACTGAGCTTTCTTAAAATGTAAATGGACAATATTGTATTGTTTTGTCTGTCAAAAGTAAAAAAGTGCCCATGTTTGGTATACAATGTATACTATAAAGTATGACGTATAACCCGTTAAGTATATTACTTAGAAATATGTATTCGCCAGAAAGTATATATCAAGTATTATGATGAACAACTGCACATCACGCACAGTGTTCATTCAGGAATAACAAAACGATTAAGTGCCATGCCCATTCAGGTGTGACTTATCTCGAATTCAGGTTTCTCGGCCATGAACCGTATGACATTACACACGCCCAGTACTGATCATCCAAAAAGTTAGCACTCAATACACATTGATGACTTTCACTGATTAGACATGAAACTAGGTGTGATAAAGCGCCGATATATTGCCGGCAATTGATGACAGTGGCGACGCAATGTCTGGTTGAACATATCTTTTACCGACTGTTAAAGTGTCACTCTCTGCGCGTGAATAAACAGTGGTTACACTAATTAGACCTATACCCCTTTGAGAAGTGACCATTAACCACCACGGAAACATATTGCCATCAATTAATTACCGTTACATAATGCGTGGCTATTTAAACTGGGACTCTCTGTAAGTCCAAATCACTTCATAGATATATTCAGTTGCGTTCATTCCTCTTGGTTCCTGCAATTTATTCTGCACAAGTGTTTACTAAGTCCTGAGGAATGGATTTCTATCAAAGGTACGTTGTCACTTCACATGTCAATGTATAATGTATGATGAATGAACTGATTTTAAGATCGAGGTACAGATAACTTGAGATCGTAAGTAAGATACATTACGCTGTCGAAATGTTCCAGATCAAAGTTTTGGTAAAAAGAGAGGGTTCGATGGTTTTAGAAAGGATATTCGAGAGGAGATTGCTTACTGCATGTTCCAAGCTAATAAGGGTGATATTATTATTCATTGATATGTAAAATTTAGCGCACATTCATTACAAAATACAAAACAATGGCGAGTGTAGAAAGCTTTCCTACGGCATAAGAGGACAATGTTGCGAAGATTTAATCCCTTCATCAATATTTGAATGAAAATACATCATTATCCTTGTAAATATCAATATATACTTTGTGATAAGAAAGTGGATGTGTCTTAAACGTGAATAACATAAATGAGAATATATATAGAATAAATTATGGTTTAGGAAATAGTAAATTTTTTATCACAGAACACATGGAGTGTAAATGTAAACTTGTTAAGGCATATTGATAATATAAACACTGTTTATCTATATATTTTAATTATTATTCCTACAAATTAGAGTGATCATTTAAATAAAGGTCAGTATAATGATCATATCAAATATTCCTTTCACATTCTATAAATATCTTATTTGTATAAAGTTACTTGAACCGTTACTCTAGCCCATTAGTTGTTTCGTTTTGAAAAGCCGAATGCATTAACACTCGATTCTTTGATGTTGGATATCTGTGGCTAGTCCGGTTAAATTAAACAATTGACTTATCTGTGTTTATTATCAAACTTCCTGTTCCCTGTGACGTAAATATATGGGACCACAGACTAAAAGGTTACTACCTCGTATATTCTGCCAACGGCAGCACATGAGTTAATTCAAACAATCATGATATTTACAGTAAGACGGAAACAATGTTTTTGATTGTGATTCTTTAGCACTTATGTATTCCAATGTACACACAAGATGATAAATGTATAAAGTGTATGGATATTTATTTATCAAATATAAGCGTTGATTTGATAGAGCATTACAATTAAATAAATAATGAAATTCATCACGAATCTAGATAGAATTATATAATGTATATACTCGTTTTTGACGAGGGATTGTGATATCGTCCTTTTTCAACCGGCAAATTAAGAATTACATTATTGATTTGTACACCATATTGTTATCGTTCATTATAACATATTGATCAAAACATGGGGAATCCTTAATGACAGCAGAGTATATTTGATAATGTCACTACACTATATACGTTTGCAGAATTTATCTTTTAAAACATTGAATAACTATCAATTCCTTACAGAAATACTAGGGATAATGGAAAATAAGTATTTGACCATATGCCACATGTAGTTTTGACATAATTTAACAAAGGATATGATTGTCGTGCTTATAATTATGCATAATACTTGTCCAGACCGTGTACAGTAGGTATTAAACGGTTTGCAATTTGCAAACAATGACTATTGGCGCTGTTTTGTATGATTCTCGCAATTCCTTCATTACCGAAAAAGACTTTGTACCGTATGTTTTTGACCCTGTTTTGCGAGTTTACTTAACATGTGTATGAACTTCAATGTATTCCCACAAATGTATGAACAAATGGTTTGTTATAAGTTTGTTTTAGAAGAAGCATTTACATAGGCTAATCCTTTTTTAAAATTTAACTTCTCATAATTTCGTTTGTGTAATATGTTATTTGGGAATAACATACTGTTTAATCAACTATTGCTTTTTCTCAAGCAAAAACAGTTACTTTTTCTGCTATTTTTCCCGGTTACCTAACAGTAATGTCAAAGCTAAGTTATGTAACCCATTTCATCATCACTAAAACGAATGTGAAACACAATCATCCACATGCCATTATTATAATACGTTTAAGCTATCTACATCGAATATACTTTTCATTGAATTTACAATAAGTACCTGTAACCGTAGACTCCCGAATGAAAAAGATAGAACTATGTTAAAAAGGATGAAAGTTTATTTGCATTTTGTAAAAGGCTATGTATGTAGCAAATGTGACTCATAACATACGCAGGTCACCTGACTGAGCTTTCTTAAAATGTAAATGGACAATATTGTATTGTTTTGTCTGTCAAAAGTAAAAAAGTGCCCATGTTTGGTATACAATGTATACTATAAAGTATGACGTATAACCCGTTAAGTATATTACTTAGAAATATGTATTCGCCAGAAAGTATATATCAAGTATTATGATGAACAACTGCACATCACGCACAGTGTTCATTCAGGAATAACAAAACGATTAAGTGCCATGCCCATTCAGGTGTGACTTATCTCGAATTCAGGTTTCTCGGCCATGAACCGTATGACATTACACACGCCCAGTACTGATCATCCAAAAAGTTAGCACTCAATACACATTGATGACTTTCACTGATTAGACATGAAACTAGGTGTGATAAAGCGCCGATATATTGCCGGCAATTGATGACAGTGGCGACGCAATGTCTGGTTGAACATATCTTTTACCGACTGTTAAAGTGTCACTCTCTGCGCGTGAATAAACAGTGGTTACACTAATTAGACCTATACCCCTTTGAGAAGTGACCATTAACCACCACGGAAACATATTGCCATCAATTAATTACCGTTACATAATGCGTGGCTATTTAAACTGGGACTCTCTGTAAGTCCAAATCACTTCATAGATATATTCAGTTGCGTTCATTCCTCTTGGTTCCTGCAATTTATTCTGCACAAGTGTTTACTAAGTCCTGAGGAATGGATTTCTATCAAAGGTACGTTGTCACTTCACATGTCAATGTATAATGTATGATGAATGAACTGATTTTAAGATCGAGGTACAGATAACTTGAGATCGTAAGTAAGATACATTACGCTGTCGAAATGTTCCAGATCAAAGTTTTGGTAAAAAGAGAGGGTTCGATGGTTTTAGAAAGGATATTCGAGAGGAGATTGCTTACTGCATGTTCCAAGCTAATAAGGGTGATATTATTATTCATTGATATGTAAAATTTAGCGCACATTCATTACAAAATACAAAACAATGGCGAGTGTAGAAAGCTTTCCTACGGCATAAGAGGACAATGTTGCGAAGATTTAATCCCTTCATCAATATTTGAATGAAAATACATCATTATCCTTGTAAATATCAATATATACTTTGTGATAAGAAAGTGGATGTGTCTTAAACGTGAATAACATAAATGAGAATATATATAGAATAAATTATGGTTTAGGAAATAGTAAAATTTTTATCACAGAACACATGGAGTGTAAATGTAAACTTGTTAAGGCATATTGATAATATAAACACTGTTTATCTATATATTTTAAATATTATTCCTACAAATTAGAGTGATCATTTAAATAAAGGTCAGTATAATGATCATATCAAATATTCCTTTCACATTCTATAAATATCTTATTTGTATAAAGTTACTTGAACCGTTACTCTAGCCCATTAGTTGTTTCGTTTTGAAAAGCCGAATGCATTAACACTCGATTCTTTGATGTTGGATATCTGTGGCTAGTCCGGTTAAATTAAACAATTGACTTATCTGTGTTTATTATCAAACTTCCTGTTCCCTGTGACGTAAATATATGGGACCACAGACTAAAAGGTTACTACCTCGTATATTCTGCCAACGGCCGGCAATATATCGGCGCTTTAATTCAAACAATCATGATATTTACAGTAAGACGGAAACAATGTTTTTGATTGTGATTCTTTAGCACTTATGTATTCCAATGTACACACAAGATGATAAATGTATAAAGTGTATGGATATTTATTTATCAAATATAAGCGTTGATTTGATAGAGCATTACAATTAAATAAATAATGAAATTCATCACGAATCTAGATAGAATTATATAATGTATATACTCGTTTTTGACGAGGGATTGTGATATCGTCCTTTTTCAACCGGCAAATTAAGAATTACATTATTGATTTGTACACCATATTGTTATCGTTCATTATAACATATTGATCAAAACATGGGGAATCCTTAATGACAGCAGAGTATATTTGATAATGTCACTACACTATATACGTTTGCAGAATTTATCTTTTAAAACATTGAATAACTATCAATTCCTTACAGAAATACTAGGGATAATGGAAAATAAGTATTTGACCATATGCCACATGTAGTTTTGACATAATTTAACAAAGGATATGATTGTCGTGCTTATAATTATGCATAATACTTGTCCAGACCGTGTACAGTAGGTATTAAACGGTTTGCAATTTGCAAACAATGACTATTGGCGCTGTTTTGTATGATTCTCGCAATTCCTTCATTACCGAAAAAGACTTTGTACCGTATGTTTTTGACCCTGTTGAAAATGTGTTAGCTTGGCCTACACCCCATATTGCCTACATCCCCAAAACTCCTCGTATCGCCTTCACTAAATGCAGAGCGTCACCTATTGTGGTTTAAACGTATTTATTTTCATGAATTGTACATGAAATTGGATTGGTCAACAAGCTAAGAAAGCTCCATTGAACATACATAAATAAATACATCATCATGACAAGAAGTTCATGAATAAACTAAGTAACCTAATATGACATTTGGTGGATAATCAAATCTTGGAGATGTTATCAAGTAATCAAGTATGATGGTTAAGTACATTTATGATACACACAGTCAATATCAGAAGAAAACAGCATGGTTTTAATTATGAGAATCGTTTAGTTTCGATGATAAATTGATGTACTGACTTAATAATTTCAGATTGAGTTGACTGGTCCAAGGTAGAATTGCCATATAAGATTGTGTCAAGTGAATAGCCACTTGTATAAAACTGCTTACTTGATCTTACGGACTCAAAAAGAGAACATACAAAGAAGTAGTGACGTGCGTCTTCTATGGCTTGGCCACAATTACATTCTGCTTTATCGGATATATGTCTGTTAAATTTGTCAGCGTTAAGATCGCTACATCCCAACCGCAGTCTACAATGTAGGATTTGACATCGTCTTGTGCCTATATTTGGGTCAAAGTATATTTTTCTTGTTCTACGAATCAAGGCATTTTTGAAATCCTTTAAGTCAGTAAGTAATTTGATATTTTGTGGTAAAGCATTCCATAGTTTAACTGTATCGGGTAAGAATGAATTGCCATAAAGAGCCGTACGGCAGGCTACAGTTTCTAAACTTGATGCATTTCTTAATGAATAATTGCTTACATGAGAGACAAGAGGAGGGACAAGTTCGAGTAAGTAGTCTGGTAATATGTTATGATACATTTTGAAAAACATAACGAGCTTAGCTATCCTTCGTCTTTCATAAAGAGAAACAAAAGATGTTTCATCGTAAATTTTTTCATGGCTGGTACCGCGGACGGCACCGCATATTGTACGAAGTGCGTCTAGATGCAATTTTTCCAATAATGTTGCTTGAGATTTAGTACAGTTGTCATATATATGGCTACAGTAGTCAAATATTGGAAGAATAAAGGAAATGTACATGTGATTTAGGGTATTCCTAGTGAGTCTATATTTAAAACTTTTTAAACAGTTGATCATGGGGCTAATCTTTTTGACGAGATCGTTTATATGAACATCCCATAGGCAATCACTTTGAAGGGTTATACCTAAATGTTTATGACTTGTCGTTTCTTCAATTCTAACATTATTAAAAAACAGACTCGGGTGAGGATTTGGATTATTTTTTTCTACTAAATAAGACTGTCTTAGTTTTTGATGGATTGAAGTCAACTTTCCAGGTTTTTGCCCAATTCGATATTTTTAATAAATCGTTATTGAGGCATATCGCTGCTGAGTAGGGATCATCAATAATCACATAGATCGATGTATCATCGGCAAATAATCTAATGTTACTGTCGATGCCTTCGATAATATCATTTATATATACAAGGAACAAAAGTGGTCCTAATACAGAACCCTGCGGGACTCCTGCAAATACCGGCTTAATATCAGAACTGTAACCATTTATAACTACCCGCTGGGATCTGTGTTCTAAGTAACTTTTGAACCATTGTAATAATGGACCTTTTATGCCACAGGAAGCCAACTTATGCACGAGTCCTCTATGCCACACACGATCAAAGGCTTTACTAATATCACAAAAAACTGCCCGTATCTCTTTACCTTCATCCATTGCCTTCGATATAAAATTATAGAGATATGTTAGTTGGTTAGCACATGAATCCCCCGGACATCTCATATATATATATATATATATATATATATATATGTGACAATGGATATATTGCATTATTGAAGACTTACCTTTGTCGACGAACATATCCGGAGGAAAGTTATAAATATCCAGATAGTCAAAAGAACACAACTTGAAACAGTAAATCCCTAATCGAAACGTATGCGTTTGGGTCACAACTGATGTCGAAAAACACAGAGATTACATCAACGTTACGTTATTTGTTTGACAGTAACTGCTAATGATGATGGCGCAGTCTTTCAACTGAGGGGGTAACTGGTAAAGGCATGACCAAATATTCATGATCATGTATTTTATTGGTTGTTAGTTTTGGCCTTAATTCGTATTGGCTAACTTTAAATGACAAACCAGACGCGCGAAGCCCATAGTCAGACAGACAAAGTGTTTATTAGCCTGTCGCCAGGTCGTCTGTATGTTTATACAACACACCTGTCAAGCTCTTCGACGCACAGCTGGTCTCTCAGCTAATTACTAGCCTGAGTGGCTTAACGTTTTGTCTAAATAAATGCTAATTAAGCATGCATTGTCCCTCAAACAGACAGACAATTGTTTAGTTGCACCTAGCTTTGGGCATACAAAAAAAGCGTTATATCAATAACCAACAACAATAATTATTCAACTCATTTAACCATAAATGTATGTATTAAGAAGAACATGAACTAAAATAAGATGGAACATATCATACAGACCAGGACATAGCTTCATGATATTACTGCATCACAGTTACGTCTGGATTTTTTAAATTGTGAGAATAATTGAGATAAATGTACACTAAAACAGGATATCTATGGTGAAGCAACAACAGTGCTGTTAAATAATCCAAAGAATACAAATGAGATTATTCATAATTAATTTATTAAATTTATAATATTGGTACACCTGTTGCCGTTTTATGTGAAATAATTTGTTTTAAGTTGCGCGAAATAATATAAATATAAACGGACAATAGCTATGCAAAACGATATGATTTGGTAAAGTTTCCTTTTGTTCAGACTTCACTTCTCAAGTACAAAAATAATATACAAATAGCATATAGGATATAGATAATGAAATAACAACAAAGTATGTGCAAAACAAAACGAACTTACATAAGGCTAGCAGTTACTTTTCATTGGTTTTTAGCTTTTCTCTTTTCATTAGACTGCCTGACCTGATGAAATCGCTAATAAATTGGTAATGGGACGCATCGTATATGTAGGTCAAAATCCTCAGTCGAAACAATCACCACTGAAATGAAGGAATAGTTGACCGTATTCAATATAACACAATTCATTGTTTCTAATATCTGTACTTTTTTTTTACATATAAAAATAAGGGTGATTGCATCCTCATTGTCATATGAAGACGAACATTCAGCATTAGTTGATATATTCATATATATGTTTACTTTAGATAAAATGATATGTAAATAACTACTATTATTAAGGATAAAATAACAAAGTTAAGTATACATGTTATCTGTAATAACAGGATTTAAACAGGAAATGTATCCTTAAAATTACTATCAATGTAGTTTTCATAATCTTCTTAAATTACAAGAATTCAAGTCAATACCATACTCTTATTGTTTCTTTATATAAATTGTTTTACTTATTTCAGTTATTTGTTTTCCTACATATCTCTTAACCTGATCAGCTAGCTTTGAGGAACAAACAACAATTGTAGTGCTTTCAACATTTTTATTTTAAAGGCAAGTACTGGTAAACAGACTCGCAGTTTATCTTTAAAGGTGACATCGTGCTTTGAACTGTGACGCTGTGCTTGTATATTACCGGTATATGACAAACTCTCACTGTACTGTTGAAAACTGTTTTTTTTCTTAGCAAACACTGTTACTATTTTCTCATACTTATTTCTGTTACTTTTTTCTGTTACTTTTTCCCTAGCACCAAGTTTTAAGTCGAAAGTATGTCTCCATTAGAAAGTTAAAATCCAAAGATATAGTTTCGTTATTTACGATTCAACTTTTCACAATAATAAACATTTTAATCCCCATTCTTGCATCACGAAATGACAGGCAGAGGTTTTTTAAAATGCTGCAACTGATCAGAGACAAATCGGATTTATTTATGAAAACATCAATTTCTCAAACTCTTGTTCTGTTACTGATCAAAGACAAAAAGGGAATTACTTATGAAAACAACACTTTTTCAAGCTGTTTTACTGTTACTGATCAAAGACAAATTGGAACTATTTATGAAAACAAAAATTTCTCAAAATTCACTTTGTACAAACTACTCTACAACGCTCTATAACAAAAGATCATTTTAAGCCTACTTATTAGAAATAACATAAATATCAAAGACACTTCCTATTGTGTTGGGGATGGTGTCTGTGTTGTTGTTTTTGGGTGGGGGGATTATATCCACTGGGGATTTTGTCATAGGGGATTATTTTCCTTGGGGATTATGTCCAGTGGGGATTTTGTTCATCCACCTCGCTGGTCTCCATAAATCCCGAAAAGTTATCATTAAGACTACTATTAAAACTAAAATAACATTACATTTTGTAAAGTAAACTTGTTATCAGTAGATACTTTAATGCACTGGGATTTAATTCTGCCCTCTCGCCTAAGCAGAGGCTTATGTTCAGCTTAATTTAGTAAACGCTGTAGCTGTAAGAGCACTTCTCTCAGTTTAAACATATTTATTTCCAAAAAGAAGGAACCAGATTGGTAGGGAAGAAAATGCTTATATACAAAGCGCTCCGGGATACAACCAAATACAAAACATGACATGATGAATGTACAGTATAATTATGAATACAAATAAATGATACAATCTGATTATACAAATTATGACTGTGCCATAGAAGCACTACTTTAAATCAAATCTGCCTGTTAAATTTATAAATGAATGAACTGAATTTAAGAGTTCCATATTTACAGCTGGGGAAGAAATGTGACTTCCAAACAAAATTGATTTAAGATCAAATCCCTTTGCATAAAAATACAGACTTAACGATATATAATAACGAATATCGCTATAGAGAGGACATACAAGGAATTAATGAATATTCTTCAAAGATATAACCACAAGAGCAAGCTGGTGTTGGAGATATAAACCGTTGATATTTATGTGCATTATGATCAGTACATTCTGGTCGGAGACGAGATTGTATTATTTGACAAAATCTGATGCCGGTGTTTAAGTCAAAAGTGGCTGTAAATATTAGTATTGTTTAGAATGGCAGTTTTAAATCTTGAAACTGGCTGTATTTCAGTTCTGTTCAGTTGGCAATGAATTCCATAATTTAACTGCATCAATATCTGTGGGGAAAGGACCTCGCATAACTTTCAGTATAATCTGAAGATTCGAATCATTGCGAAGATTATAACCCGTGACATCTGAGAACTTCTCTCATTAGAAATGATCAAAAATAAAGATGATAAATTTAAGTCTCACCTCACAAATTAAATACATACATTGTACAAAGGCAATCATTTATGTTTAACTATTGCGAGTTTACTTAACATGTGTATGAACTTCAATGTATTCCCACAAATGTATGAACAAATGGTTTGTTATAAGTTTGTTTTAGAAGAAGCATTTACATAGGCTAATCCTTTTTTAAAATTTAACTTCTCATAATTTCGTTTGTGTAATATGTTATTTGGGAATAACATACTGTTTAATCAACTATTGCTTTTTCTCAAGCAAAAACAGTTACTTTTTCTGCTATTTTTCCCGGTTACCTAACAGTAATGTCAAAGCTAAGTTATGTAACCCATTTCATCATCACTAAAACGAATGTGAAACACAATCATCCACATGCCATTATTATAATACGTTTAAGCTATCTACATCGAATATACTTTTCATTGAATTTACAATAAGTACCTGTAACCGTAGACTCCCGAATGAAAAAGATAGAACTATGTTAAAAAGGATGAAAGTTTATTTGCATTTTGTAAAAGGCTATGTATGTAGCAAATGTGACTCATAACATACGCAGGTCACCTGACTGAGCTTTCTTAAAATGTAAATGGACAATATTGTATTGTTTTGTCTGTCAAAAGTAAAAAAGTGCCCATGTTTGGTATACAATGTATACTATAAAGTATGACGTATAACCCGTTAAGTATATTACTTAGAAATATGTATTCGCCAGAAAGTATATATCAAGTATTATGATGAACAACTGCACATCACGCACAGTGTTCATTCAGGAATAACAAAACGATTAAGTGCCATGCCCATTCAGGTGTGACTTATCTCGAATTCAGGTTTCTCGGCCATGAACCGTATGACATTACACACGCCCAGTACTGATCATCCAAAAAGTTAGCACTCAATACACATTGATGACTTTCACTGATTAGACATGAAACTAGGTGTGATAAAGCGCCGATATATTGCCGGCAATTGATGACAGTGGCGACGCAATGTCTGGTTGAACATATCTTTTACCGACTGTTAAAGTGTCACTCTCTGCGCGTGAATAAACAGTGGTTACACTAATTAGACCTATACCCCTTTGAGAAGTGACCATTAACCACCACGGAAACATATTGCCATCAATTAATTACCGTTACATAATGCGTGGCTATTTAAACTGGGACTCTCTGTAAGTCCAAATCACTTCATAGATATATTCAGTTGCGTTCATTCCTCTTGGTTCCTGCAATTTATTCTGCACAAGTGTTTACTAAGTCCTGAGGAATGGATTTCTATCAAAGGTACGTTGTCACTTCACATGTCAATGTATAATGTATGATGAATGAACTGATTTTAAGATCGAGGTACAGATAACTTGAGATCGTAAGTAAGATACATTACGCTGTCGAAATGTTCCAGATCAAAGTTTTGGTAAAAAGAGAGGGTTCGATGGTTTTAGAAAGGATATTCGAGAGGAGATTGCTTACTGCATGTTCCAAGCTAATAAGGGTGATATTATTATTCATTGATATGTAAAATTTAGCGCACATTCATTACAAAATACAAAACAATGGCGAGTGTAGAAAGCTTTCCTACGGCATAAGAGGACAATGTTGCGAAGATTTAATCCCTTCATCAATATTTGAATGAAAATACATCATTATCCTTGTAAATATCAATATATACTTTGTGATAAGAAAGTGGATGTGTCTTAAACGTGAATAACATAAATGAGAATATATATAGAATAAATTATGGTTTAGGAAATAGTAAAATTTTTATCACAGAACACATGGAGTGTAAATGTAAACTTGTTAAGGCATATTGATAATATAAACACTGTTTATCTATATATTTTAATTATTATTCCTACAAATTAGAGTGATCATTTAAATAAAGGTCAGTATAATGATCATATCAAATATTCCTTTCACATTCTATAAATATCTTATTTGTATAAAGTTACTTGAACCGTTACTCTAGCCCATTAGTTGTTTCGTTTTGAAAAGCCGAATGCATTAACACTCGATTCTTTGATGTTGGATATCTGTGGCTAGTCCGGTTAAATTAAACAATTGACTTATCTGTGTTTATTATCAAACTTCCTGTTCCCTGTGACGTAAATATATGGGACCACAGACTAAAAGGTTACTACCTCGTATATTCTGCCAACGGCAGCACATGAGTTAATTCAAACAATCATGATATTTACAGTAAGACGGAAACAATGTTTTTGATTGTGATTCTTTAGCACTTATGTATTCCAATGTACACACAAGATGATAAATGTATAAAGTGTATGGATATTTATTTATCAAATATAAGCGTTGATTTGATAGAGCATTACAATTAAATAAATAATGAAATTCATCACGAATCTAGATAGAATTATATAATGTATATACTCGTTTTTGACGAGGGATTGTGATATCGTCCTTTTTCAACCGGCAAATTAAGAATTACATTATTGATTTGTACACCATATTGTTATCGTTCATTATAACATAATGATCAAAACATGGGGAATCCTTAATGACAGCAGAGTATATTTGATAATGTCACTACACTATATACGTTTGCAGAATTTATCTTTTAAAACATTGAATAACTATCAATTCCTTACAGAAATACTAGGGATAATGGAAAATAAGTATTTGACCATATGCCACATGTAGTTTTGACATAATTTAACAAAGGATATGATTGTCGTGCTTATAATTATGCATAATACTTGTCCAGACCGTGTACAGTAGGTATTAAACGGTTTGCAATTTGCAAACAATGACTATTGGCGCTGTTTTGTATGATTCTCGCAATTCCTTCATTACCGAAAAAGACTTTGTACCGTATGTTTTTGACCCTGTTGAAAATGTGTTAGCTTGGCCTACACCCCATATTGCCTACATCCCCAAAACTCCTCGTATCGCCTTCACTAAATGCAGAGCGTCACCTATTGTGGTTTAAACGTATTTATTTTCATGAATTGTACATGAAATTGGATTGGTCAACAAGCTAAGAAAGCTCCATTGAACATACATAAATAAATACATCATCATGACAAGAAGTTCATGAATAAACTAAGTAACCTAATATGACATTTGGTGGATAATCAAATCTTGGAGATGTTATCAAGTAATCAAGTATGATGGTTAAGTACATTTATGATACACACAGTCAATATCAGAAGAAAACAGCATGGTTTTAATTATGAGAATCGTTTAGTTTCGATGATAAATTGATGTACTGACTTAATAATTTCAGATTGAGTTGACTGGTCCAAGGTAGAATTGCCATATAAGATTGTGTCAAGTGAATAGCCACTTGTATAAAACTGCTTACTTGATCTTACGGACTCAAAAAGAGAACATACAAAGAAGTAGTGACGTGCGTCTTCTATGGCTTGGCCACAATTACATTCTGCTTTATCGGATATATGTCTGTTAAATTTGTCAGCGTTAAGATCGCTACATCCCAACCGCAGTCTACAATGTAGGATTTGACATCGTCTTGTGCCTATATTTGGGTCAAAGTATATTTTTCTTGTTCTACGAATCAAGGCATTTTTGAAATCCTTTAAGTCAGTAAGTAATTTGATATTTTGTGGTAAAGCATTCCATAGTTTAACTGTATCGGGTAAGAATGAATTGCCATAAAGAGCCGTACGGCAGGCTACAGTTTCTAAACTTGATGCATTTCTTAATGAATAATTGCTTACATGAGAGACAAGAGGAGGGACAAGTTCGAGTAAGTAGTCTGGTAATATGTTATGATACATTTTGAAAAACATAACGAGCTTAGCTATCCTTCGTCTTTCATAAAGAGAAACAAAAGATGTTTCATCGTAAATTTTTTCATGGCTGGTACCGCGGACGGCACCGCATATTGTACGAAGTGCGTCTAGATGCAATTTTTCCAATAATGTTGCTTGAGATTTAGTACAGTTGTCATATATATGGCTACAGTAGTCAAATATTGGAAGAATAAAGGAAATGTACATGTGATTTAGGGTATTCCTAGTGAGTCTATATTTAAAACTTTTTAAACAGTTGATCATGGGGCTAATCTTTTTGACGAGATCGTTTATATGAACATCCCATAGGCAATCACTTTGAAGGGTTATACCTAAATGTTTATGACTTGTCGTTTCTTCAATTCTAACATTATTAAAAAACAGACTCGGGTGAGGATTTGGATTATTTTTTTCTACTAAATAAGACTGTCTTAGTTTTTGATGGATTGAAGTCAACTTTCCAGGTTTTTGCCCAATTCGATATTTTTAATAAATCGTTATTGAGGCATATCGCTGCTGAGTAGGGATCATCAATAATCACATAGATCGATGTATCATCGGCAAATAATCTAATGTTACTGTCGATGCCTTCGATAATATCATTTATATATACAAGGAACAAAAGTGGTCCTAATACAGAACCCTGCGGGACTCCTGCAAATACCGGCTTAATATCAGAACTGTAACCATTTATAACTACCCGCTGGGATCTGTGTTCTAAGTAACTTTTGAACCATTGTAATAATGGACCTTTTATGCCACAGGAAGCCAACTTATGCACGAGTCCTCTATGCCACACACGATCAAAGGCTTTACTAATATCACAAAAAACTGCCCGTATCTCTTTACCTTCATCCATTGCCTTCGATATAAAATTATAGAGATATGTTAGTTGGTTAGCACATGAATCCCCCGGAATAAATCCCGATTGTAAATTTGATAGAATGTTGTTATCCCGCAAAAAATTAAAAACATGTTTGAATATACAGCGTTCAAATATCTTGGATATACAACTTGTAAGTGCAACGGGTCTATAGTTTGTGCATTCGTTTACGCTTCCCTTTTTGTGAATTGGAATGACATTGGCTTCTTTCCACGCCGCCGGGAATATTTTTTGTTTTAGCGATAAGTTAAAAAGATCCGTTAAGCAGGGGGCAATATTTCGTGCTATTATTTTAAGTATTCTATTACCGATTCCGTCAGGGCCTGTTGCTTTCGCGATATTAACACTCATTAGAATATCGTATACTTCACTGTTTACAATGTTGATTTCAGATAAGTTATTGGATGTTTTCGGATTTATGTTAGGCAGTTCTGATTCAGGGTTTTCTACTCTTGTTTGGTGAGTAAAGTAATTATTTAAAGTTTCAGTTATATCTTGCAGATCTTCACTAATTACGTCATTCGAAATAAACGGAGGGAAAGTAGAAGAACTTGCATTTCTCTTCATATAATTATTGATAAGTTTCCACCAGTTTTTGTCAGGCGATGTTTGATTTATCATTTCATCAAGTTTATCAGCATCTCTGACTGCAGCTACAGCATTATTTCTACTATGTCGGAAACGATCCCAATCAGTTACAGAATTGCTCCTTTTGGCGCGCTTGTGGTGCCTATTGCGCATGCGTATAAGAGAACGAATACGGTTATTCATCCAGAGTGGTTCGGAGGGTCGGATAGTAACGATTTTATTTGGAATGTTGTCATCGCACGCTTTTCTTATAGTAGATGTTATTAAATTTGCAATATCGTTCACATTCTTTCCCGATAATGAGACATGTGTACTGAGATTGTCAATGTCTGAAGTCAAACCATTTAGATCCATTCTTTGATAGTCGTATATTTTACGTTTAAATGTATCACACTTGGGTCGTATAGATTTTAAATCAACATAAGTCGGACAGTGGTCACTGCAAATAGGATCTAGCACACCGCTATCATGTATACTTTGCGAAGATGAGACAAATATTAAATCAATTAAAGTACTAGATTGCTGTGTGATTCGGGTTGGTGTGTCTATAACTTGCGTTATTCCATAAAGTGATTGCAACATATCAATTTTATGCGAGTTTTCGTTTGAAATATTTTCATTAAAATCTCCTGTAATGACAGTTAATAGATTTAGATCAATGGCATTACCAATCGACTGATCAATAAGATCCCAATAGGCTGCGCTACGGTCAGCTCTGTAGAAGGTGCTTATGAGATATGTCCGATATTTACATTTAATGCGTACCCAGATAGCTTCCAGTTCTACTATGTCCAAATCATACATATGTTCGGCATATATATTGTTTTTAACGTAGATAGCTACACCGCCTCCTCGACTTCCTCGATCTTTACGGAATGGGGGTTGAAATCCTGGTATAAGAATTTCGTGATTAGAAATGTTTTTATGTAACCACGTTTCTGTAATACAGATTACATCAAAATAGCCTAATTCAGCTTCGAGAGCGTCTAGTTTCCCTCTTAAGCTGCAAACATTTAAGTGTACTATCCTTAAAGTGCTAAAAACAGGGCCTGGGTTAGGATGTACGTCTCCGCAACAAAGTAATAGAAATGATACAAAAATACTTACTGATGAATTAAAAATACAAAGATGGCGCGAGAGGAAAATATAAATATTAAGTTCACAAAAGGCAAAATTATGAAAATTGACTGTGTATATCCCCACTGCAAGTCTATACTGGCCTATGTCAACCGGCATCTATACATTCATATACTACGGAATTCGCAGTGGTTATATGTAAACAACCATCATAACCATAATAACAAGATTGTACAAAAGCACAATATGTACTATATGTTTAAGAACAAAAGAAGAAAACTGTGTGTATCTTGAAAACAAATATCTCCGAAACTTCGGATACATCAACGAATAATTCATTTGATCGTGAAGAATAGTTCTTACAAAGATAAACAAAAGAAACAAAAGTTATAACAATACAAGATAAAATAGTCCAAGACATCATTCCGATGAGTTGGTTTTGGAGAAATGCTACTGTTCACTTAGCAAATAATGAACTGGTTCATTGTTATGAAGTCAAATCTGGTAAGGTATACATAATGACATATATACAAATATATATGAATATAACGCAAACTTTGATGGAGCATACGAAAGTCACGTTTGATATGCAAAGCAATTCTAACTAGTATTGGTTTGTATGTGATGGACATAAGTGAAATATATTTTTTAATGGATACATGTTAACAATAATAAGCTGGATGAGGCTGGAATTATGCTATCAAATAACGTGCGTATTCGTTTCAGAAGTTTTATATGGCGGTATTGCAGTGAATATACCAGAATAGGTCGATGGTTAGTCGACATCGGTAATTTTTTTATTATGAAATATGATTATCTTGTAAATTGTCGAAAAAGCATTTGTCTTACATGTCCGACAGTACAATCTTACACCTGAAAAAATAAAATATTAGTCAAAATAAGGAAATTATATGGTCTATGAAAAACGATAGTACTTTATTAACAGCCAGCTCATTCATGTATTTGATCTGTTTGTGGTAGGTGAAGTTTCTAACTAGTTTTATTCAAGTTATCGATTGGCATCTAGCACGTGGACGTAATTATTCAAATAATAAACAGTATATAGTATTCATACAGTATTTGCCAATATGTCGCTATTTTGCAATTTATATGTCCGTTGCAGTGAGCAGATACACTAGCTGTCATGTTTAACCTTCTAGCAAATTGCATCATTTGACCATGACGTGAATATACAAATGTGAGAATGTGTCAAGTAATTACTGCTCAGGGTGTTGAAACTGCGCTGTGTATGTGTTTTGTTAATTGACTTCATTGGAAATTGCGTTCAAGATTAAAGATGTTAATGGTGGGCCGACCGTGAAAAGGATCTTTTGTCACCTAACTAACAACCTAACAAGGAAAGATATAAAGAATATCATTGAAAATGACACAATTATAATGACATCAACATACATAAGGAGATATAAAAGGTTTACTTATTTAAAAGGTTGATTGTTTGGATAATAAAAGTAACTAATTTCCCATCCGACAAATCAGGGGATGAACCGTTGTGTGTATAAGGACATGTATTAACCCCTAAATTATGCTCTGTTGTATGATATATCATAACGTTGACGTTAGACCTGCAGTCTATGTCGATTTGTGTTTCATGCATAATAATACAACAGTTCGATCATCAATACTTTGAATAGAAAGGCGGTTGATTTCATCATATCATATCATCTCATCTCGATGAAATACATGGAATAGATAACGAATTGTGAAATTTTAATAATGTTAATAATATTATATTAGAAGTTGGAGGCTTGAAAAGACAATACACCTTGTTATACTTTAGAGGTAAACCATCATAAGATAACAAATGTGGATCTTTGTTCAATAGTTTTTTAAATTTGTATTGTTGTTTGTATTGTTGTATGTGCCTAACTTTATTTATCAAAATCAAGTTTGTCAAACCTAGTCTATATCGTATTGATGAATGATACCATAAAATGTGGAATATTGTTTTCGTGAAAAACTTTTTTCATGAATCATATCGTTAACGGTTAATATGCTTTTTATAATGTACTTAGAGTGATTAAACCAAGCCACTATAAATGCACGGAGAGTAAATGACACAAACCAGCTGCAGGTACCCTCTAATCATAACTATCATTAGCGATAATTATTATCTACCTGCACGAACATAAATGTATTTAACTCTCCCTTGGTTATCCGTTTGGATGTAAGTTGGCTCTGTACCCCCCAACCCCATTAAATTCTCACATATATATATATATATATATATATATAAACTAAAATCGTTTATGAACATTTGTATCTCTAAAAAAGGTTACACATGACTTCATATATGCTTCATGCTTGAATAGTTAGACATTGGTAAAAGCAAAGTCGTCATTTTAATGTTTATATGAGAAAAATGCTCCCAAAATGTTGAACTAACTAATTCTAGTGATTGAAATACATGTATTATTTACACATAAACGCATTTCATTTGGCATTTTGCATTGGCATTTTAAAATCCTTCACACATTTTACTTAAACTAGTAACCCACAGTTGATTTACAGTGAAGCTATCACTTACTGAATTGCAATTAATTTATTGCCCCAATAAACTTGCTCTCCAAAAGGATGTTCACAATCCCGTTACGGTTCGTTAATCACCGCACTATACAGAAATTAACCCCTAATTAATTTATTGCTACAATAAACTCGGGATCAGAGTCTATGCAGTTCACAATTCCAACACCGTTATCCAAATGTTTGTTTGGTTTGGTACATATAAAACTATATGTTAGCACGAATCAGACTTTATAATTATTATTATCTAATTAATTAATTAATTAATTAATTATATCGTAAGTTTTATCATACAGCTTCAAAATATGCTAACAGATGTTTATTAAGTATCTGTGTTTGGTTTGTTATTTATCCACATATTCATGTGTAACTCAATTTAAATTCTCACATATTTAAAATCGATGATGTAATAAGAAATGAGTTAATCATTGTCTTAAAGGTACATCCATTGTGTTTCATAAAATTTTATTTGGCTTTAATACGTTCCAACTCACGACATGTTCTGTCTACAATACAAATTAATTCACTCAGCTTGCAAATTAATCCCCAATCGCCAAATATATCATAATTATTAGTTTCCGATTAAAATTGAGTAACATAATTATACATGTGCAGAAACCGAAACTGCATGCCCATTTGCATGCACAGTGATTATGGGACCTATTAAACATTATCAACTCAAATTTGTCATGTTGTCTGTTATAAATATGATTCCAAAATTACGTTTGACTCATTGACGCGCGCCACACGCTGTGCATTGTCCGGTTTTCGATCAGAAATCATTACTTTTAACTTCATATCGTCAATATGATAAGTCTGCTATCATCAAAATGGTAGTTTTCGGTAACAGTCGGTACTTATCGATAAAGTAATACCATTTATAGCGTTTGCAATATGTAACCCCCAACAACACAATGGATGTTTGTATGGAAGGCAGAACGGTCTGAGGAGAAAATTTGTTTTCAGATAGTGTGCAAGAATTCCTCTATAAATGTCTAGATTCAGTATTCAGTGATATCAATCGTAGTGTACAATATGTGGCAGATGAGATGTGTACTGTTGCAGCAAATATGAAACGAAAATTGTCGTTTAGAAATGAGGGAAAGGATAGTCCATGGGTTGATTCTGAATGTAGAAGTTTGAAAGCTGACCGTTGTCACAATATTAAACCAGTTTCGAAAACATAAAGATAAGCAACGCTTAGATGATTACTACGTAACAAGAAATTTATATAACGCTAAAATTAAACAGAAACGAAAGGAATACTATAAGCAGAAACCAGTTAAGCTAGACAATAATATCAATTCCAAAGAGTTTTGGTCCATCCTTCGGGAGTTGCAGGGTAAGCAATTCAAAAAGTATAATATAAGCAATAAAGAATGGTATGAACATTTCAAACATATGTTTTTGTCTATCGGAAAGGAAACATATAGCACTTTCAGTGTAAACTCGACTACGGGAGTTACTGGCGATTTACTTTATGAGTTTGAAGAATTATAGTGAATATTGTGATATTCTGGATTCGCCAATAGATAGGCAAGAAACATTATATAGCATACAAAACTTAAAGGTGAACAAAGCAGCAGGTGTAGATACTATTTTACCGGAATTTATAAAACACTCGGGGGATATTTAGTTATATTAGTTTTTAACGTAAGTGGCAAGTGGCAACTTCCCATCGACTACTGGAATCGTTATCCCAATCCATAAGAGTGGAGATGTAAATAATGTAGATAATTATATAGGTATAAATCTGCTAAGTATATTAGGGAAAGTATTCGTCTACATCATCGAGGTTAACATTCTGGGCTGATACACTAGATAAAATAGATATTAGGCTTAAGGGCGGGATATAGCACAGTAGATAATATTTTTATATTGCATTCGATAGTTCAGAAGTGTCTTGGTACAAAAGGTAATAAACTATATGCCCTGATTATTGACTTTAAAAAAGCCTTTGACTCGATACAAAAAAATAAAACTTTGGGAGGTAATGGAGAAACATGGCATAAGCCCTAAGATGAATACATTGCTCAGAAATATGTATGATAAAGTCAAAGTTGTATCAGAAATAACCATGACATTTCAGATTCTTTTACCTGCAATTCTGGTCTTAGACAGGGATGCATTTTAAGGCCGTTTCCGTTTTCAATGTTTATAAATGAATTTTTGATTATTCAAAGTATTGGTTCTCATGGCATCCAGTTACACTCTTATTTGACGAATAGTTTTTATTAATGTTTGCCGATGATATGATTTTATTTTCTTCAAGCGTCATCGGGTTACAACGGCATATAAATGAATTAGAACGTTACTGAGAAAATGCAGGATTGACTGTCAACATGGAGAAAAGTTAAGTTATAGTATTCAAAAACGGAGGTAAGCTGTCTAAAACGGAAAAGTGGTGTTATAAAGGTCAGCCGCATATCAATATCTTGGAGTATACTTTTCAAATTGCTTATGCTTTTCAGATCATGCAAAACATTGTTCAACACAAGCCAAAAAGGTGTTAATTGGTGTTCTCAAAAGTATTTATAAACTAGTAGATACAACCAATGTATTGATTGCAAATCATTTAACAAAATATTTGACTAACAAATTATTCCACTATTATTGTATGGATCAGAGGTATGAGGAATTAAACATTATGATATTATTGAAAAGATACACTTATATACCTATATACCTGTAAGAAATTTCTAGTAGTGAAGGCAAGCACACCCAGTAATATGGTGTATGGACAGTGTGGCAGATTCCCAGTTCATATATTTGCCAAAGCTGGAATGATAAAATTTCTTAAATATGCCCTCTAATAGATACCCTGTTGTGATATGATGATTCTGTATGATAAGAGAGGAAAGGCAAATTGGCTATCCAACGTTTGTGAGTTATCAAATACTATTAGTTTTGGGGATATATGGCAGAGTCAAAACGAGGATTTCAATTCAAATTTTGTAAATAAGGTTACACAAAGACTGAAAGATATATTTACACAAGAATGGGCTTCATCGCTGTAACAAATGTGTTTACTATAAAATGTTTAAATCACACATATAGAGAATATTATTTGAGTATGTTAGATATAAGGAAATTCCTAAATGCAGTTTCACGTTTCAGGTGCACATCCCACGAGTTAGTAATTGAGACAGGAAGATATTACAATATGGCATTAGAAAACAGAATTTGTAAATTGTGTAATCTTAATTGTGTTGAAGACGAATACCATTTTCTTTTAATTTGTCCTTTGTATACTGTCACTTACTCAATTGCAATTAATTTACTCGCTCTCAAAAAGGATGTTCACAATCCCGTTACGGTTCGTTAATCACCGCACAGAAATTAACACCTAATTAATTTATTGCTACAATAAACTCGGGATCAGAGTCAATGCAGTTCACACTTCCAACACCATTATCCAAACATACGATTGGTTTGGTACATATTAAACATTAGTTAGCACGAATCAGACTATATATTAATATTTAATTAATTAATTAATTATATTGTAAGTTTGTTCATACAGCTACAAAATATGCTGTATTTCTGTATTTGGTTTGTTATTTATCCATGTATAATTCAATTAACTAAATTTAATCAATTGACTGACTACAGACGCGTGCTTGTAATTTGTACTTCTGTAAATGTTTTTGTACTACCGAACGTTTTTTTTGAGTAAACAGTTTGTAGCTTTGTATTTGTAACATTGGGATGACATACTATACCACCATTCACGCATTAAAGAAAGTAAATAATTACAAAGATGAGTTCAATGAATAATAATAATAATTAATAATGATTAATCGTCCTGTGTAAGACATATCATATTCACTTTATTTTTAGATTTTATACATAGTTGTTTTGTAAGTCTAGCATGGGTCTGTAACCTTTGGAATTATATAAGAACGCAATGTTACCATTTTTGTAACTGTTTCCAGGTTGAAATGATTTGCGCCATCAGCATTATATTTTTTACCCAAACCGAACATTGGTTGATATATCTATGATATATCTTAACAATTACTACTGTATGTTTTACTGTAGTTTGATAATACTTGTTGAATCATGTGTCACATCCATAATCATCTATGAGGTTCACTGAATTCAACTACATAGTAAACAAACCATCTTTGTTACAAAAGTTTCCTGCAACGACAGGCAGGCTCTTACGTAATATACATAAACCATATCACGGGACCGTGGAATATTAAACAACTGTCCCTTTACATTCACAGAAACACTTCTATGAACAGATACGACTCAGCGACTTCACT
This sequence comes from Gibbula magus, assembly GCA_936450465.1. NCBI lineage: Eukaryota > Metazoa > Mollusca > Gastropoda > Trochida > Trochidae > Gibbula > Gibbula magus. Next base: position 5,763,035 of record OW388294.1, read on the forward strand.
ACATAAGCAAACCATACAATAGAAACCATACTTAGCCACATTGACGTATCTTAAAACATAATGACTGACACATTACACAAAAGTAAGTTACTTCAATCACACACAAATCCGACTAATGCTCCCATAAATATGCAACATACATGTAGCGCTATATCATTGTAGTTACATATAGAAATGACTCCAACTTGCTTTTCTAATTATTGTTTTCTTATTTTACATCTTAGACAATGTGCATTATATTTCTCAGCATAGACACCCGAGTCTACCACTAGGTACATATATCCCCAGCTCCCAGCATAACTCTTCACTTACATCCTTCCTACATCACCGTCCCCATTCCCAGTAATTTTCCATGCCGCTACCAAACCCTGCCTTAGTAATCCTTCAACCATATATTTACCAATGACTATCTCGATCTATGCCCATAACCCCCAGTCACTCACTATTAATTACTTTCTATTCCCAGTTCCAAACTTCACCCATCATGTTATCACTCACCCTAGATCGACTCACATCTCCTAACATTAAGGCACAAACTGTGCCTCTACATGCACATCTACAATTAAATTGAAACTACAGTTCAAGTACTACCCACGACCCTTCCTTCCTAGACCTAAGCAAATAAACATAAATATCAAACCCCTAACTCGTAGCCACTCAACTCAACACAGGCAACACAGGCAACAGCGGCCGTCCCAACCTCCAATCTATAGCCACAAGTACACAACAACACTCATGCCTCTCACTGACGAACTTCACACTGAAAAACGGCACGCCACACCCAGTCACCTACCCTCAAAACTCCACAACCCCAACCACCAACATACAGATTTGTAAAAATTGTAAATAAACCTGTATAATTAACATTAATTAAGTTACTATTATTATCAGACTACATTCATGAAGGATATAAATTGTCATGCTAATTCCAAAACTTCATTCCTTATTATGTTAATGTTATTAAAGTGTAAAATGCACTCTGAAGTAGTTAATTTAATATAAAATAGCTCATGCAAAAGTATACAAGAGTATACAAAAGTTTCCTAGAGTATACAAGAGTATACAAAAGTTAACAAAAGTTTCCAAGAGTATCCTGAGTTTGGATACCCGGCGTATACTGATCAGGATATTTTTGGATACCCGACGTATACTGCCGTATACTGCTTTGGATACCCGACGTATACTAGTCAGGAAACTTCAGGAAATCACTGTATTTTCTCCTGTGAAGTTATGTTATGTTACGAAATGTTAACGCGTGTGACGTCATTTTCAAAAGAAATTCTGTCACTTGACCTCTGTAATTTGCATCCTTATCCCAAAGGATAAAACAAATATCTGTTTCCTTTATCCTGTCGAGAAAACCATCCGTTGTATATTAAAAACATTTATTCAATTTTCAGTGGGGAAAATACGGCATTTATAAGAAAACTGTATTTTCACTGAGTGAAATAACATGTAATTCTACTCAGTGAAATACCACTTTCAATCATATGACGTCATCGTAACAATAGGATGACGTCACAGGATGGCCGAGGAAAGGAATGCCATCTCGGAGGCTCCGTTTATAAAATGAACGTCATTTACCAACTATATGCATGGTTTGTTTAATCTAAGAAATAAAACATTTGACATGTCTCGTCGAATACCATGTATATCTCATCTCGTGAAGAAGAAATAATATATATTCACTCGTGGCTGCGCCACTCATGAACATATACATTTCTACTTCACTCGATGAGATATACATGGTATTCGACGAGACATGTCAAATATCCTCTATTTATCTAACACATTCTCAAACATCAATAAAGTTGTCCTATACCATTTTGATAGTGACGCTAACATTGTAACATCCAAAGAGTTTGCCATTTTAGGCATTGAACAAAGTAGTTGATGTCAACCGTTGATCGTTGATCGGTGAAACGAAAGCAGTCTAGATCTGTATCTAATGATTATCATACATATGCATAGACGTGTTTTATTATAAAACCAATCAGTAAAATAATGAAACTCTATGAATCATTACATATTCATATTCTAAATCTAACATTGAAGATCTACAGGAGGTGACTGAGAACGATAGTCTTCTTTATTTTGCTTAAAAACACTAAACATCTCAGTGCTACGAAATTGTCATATTGTTTTTGTTTTATTATTTGGCAAAATTACGTGAGACATGTAAAACGTTTTAAAAAGTTCAATCTATAAGCTCAATTGGTCGCCATATTTGTTGACAATTCAAGAGAAGATTCATAAGTGATGCCACCTACAAACGAAGTGATAATGGCCCCCTCGTCATCGTTGAAAGGGCCTGTATCATTTGCAGCGGCCGTTCATTTCTGATAACAAAAGGACGCTTTCATGATAATTCCACCAACTTTAGCTATAAAATAAAATAATTTTGAGTCACGCTGGTTGTCGAAAAAATATGATTTCCACACACCAGTCCAATGTAACACAATGGTGAATAGATATTGAATATTTACATTTAATGACTATGACTTTTTTTGTCTAACTTCACTATACTTATTCTAATCAGGAAAATGTACTTTAGTAAACAACAATTTATCAAGAGGGTTTTGTTAAATCTCAGATAACACGTAAACTAAGATAAATTTCTGAACACATGTTCTAGCTTATGTCTGAGAGTGTTTCTCTTATATTTCCCCATCAATCATTTTCTTGTTCTTGGTGCATCTAAGTAATCTGATAAGTGATAATTTAAAATGTTTGAATTATCTTAAATATTTACGAACCATTATGTTATGAAATATGAACGATTCGAAATTGTAAATTTACAAGTTGCAATATATTGGTGGAACTATAAATAACAGTTTTTCCGTAACAGTTAGATATTGAGGAATCCTAACACTGAGTTTCACTCTATTATGGATAAGGCTTCATCATGATTAACTGAGACATTCATTCCTGAGTTAAAAGCCTGCAACCATGCAATCAAAAATCACATTAGGCCGAAAATGATCTAATCAAGCAGAACAAGGCAATTTCGACTCTCCCGTCATGTATATTCATAAACTATTAGAACTTAATCTTTTTTGGAGATAAAGATATCCCCCTGTGTTCCTTTTTGGGAAATATGAACTGTCATTAATTTTGCATGATACGCCTTCGCAATCCATTACAGACATTAAATACATCTGGATTGGTACCATCAATACTCGATTAATATTGGATTGATTCTAAATTAGTCCCATTTTTGGAATGTAATTGTTGAAGCATATTATATCCTTTCTGTACATTAGGGGAGTTTCTATAACATGAACAAATAGAGTGTTTGTGGAAATTACATATCAACATACGGAATAGAAATTGATATTTGTATAACATTTCATAAATAAAATCTCATTATTGTGGAACGTTGGGATAATTTGACACACTTAATGACTATCATTTATCTTTTCTGATAAGTATACTATTACAACAGACAGGTTAACCTAATGTTACTTATTGAATCAATTCCATTTGGGACATATTGTTAAACGCTAAATGAAATCTACCAGTGAAATGAGGAATAATTGGATAAAGTCACAACACCGAGAAGACAGATTTGTTCGAATTCAATGAATACTCATTAACGTTGCACTATCACGAAAGTTGTAAAACTAACAGCCAGGACCAATACGGGCCTGGCAGAGACACGTATATGGTTGACGATAGGTATATCAAATTCATGCCAAGAAGGACAGAAATTACCTTCAAGCCTACATGTATACATGTATTAATGTTTGGTTGGATTTAGGTATCATTCATGATCTATAAATAAGTTGGCATGTATTTTACATGTATAACCTGATGTCAAATATGCTAAGCATATCAACCAATCTTTGAAAGATATTCACAGGGAAAATTGCTTGCTTGTTCCATGAAGGAGAAAATCGATAATTGTTGGTATCTCTGTTGAACAATCTGATACTTTATACCTTAATGATTGTTAATATGTCAATATTTACGCCATGCATTATAGTTTTAATTTCCAATTGACATTTATATTTTATGTTTGTGAAATTTGAAATACATGTTCTGCTTAAATTTTATCTGACCTGAAAACTCAAGAATACATGTTAAGTGAAATATCTTTCTATTTAGATGATATCATGGCACAAGTAGTTAAAAAAAAACAACAACAAAAACGTAACCTATGGGGAACTGTTAATTCAAACTATACATGCTAGAACATTTGGTCTTTCATTTTCATCTGTATAGTTATCTTTATATTGTATTATTTATATATAGTTATTCATAAGAATATTTTCATTTAAGAGAACATTATGTTTATAACACTTGGATATTTTAAAGACAATGAAAACAACCACATTGTGTTTTACCCGTTCACGAGTTATACATGTATGTGTCGATGACCTTTATCAAACTCCCACAACCTTATGGTATTTGTTGATTCAGAATTATGGCAGTCATTACTTGGTCACTTAATTAGATTGACTACTGCAACAGTATGATCCTTAGTTGGTTCAAGTTGACATTGAACTTGATGTTAGTTTTGAGACAAATAATGTCATTGTTGGGAATTTATATTTGAAAGTGTTTTATCAGATTAAATAAATAATAAATAATTGTCACATGGTGTTATAGGTAGCTGTAGCTGGATTTTAACCACAATTTGCAAATTGTGCATACAGATTTGAAGAAAGCCGCTGAGTGACCAATCGTATCGATCAAAACGCGAGTGACAGATAACGTTCACCACTAGTACTAAGCTTAGGGTCGATGTATGAGTATGAAGAATTATATTGAAGTTATTATGTATAGGGAAGACATGTGATACGCCAGGATGTTGGGCAAATGTATATCTAAGACCAACGTGACTTTGTTTGTCACCGAATTATTAGCGAAAATTTCTACCTGTATATATATATTGAGTCCAGATGACAACAATGGCTGGCATTGCTCTTTTAACTGATACAGGCTTTTACCTACATTTTACGAACGTGTTATTTAATTTTCCCTGTGAAATCTAGTTCCTGTGAGTGGGACTCCAACTTGCATTACATTATGGAGAAAGCCAACATGTTAAATCTTGATAACTGGAGGCAGAGCAATAATATAACGTAGCATTAGAGAACACAGTCATAAAATGAAATAATAACTACTGAATTTGTCATTCACAAACGATTCATATCATGTGTTTCAAATAATTAAGTTGTCTCTAAAAGATTAAGCTAGGGACACACCCAACTTGAAACATCTTCTGAACTGTTGTTTTATAGGTCTTTCGGATAGTATAGTGGTATAGGGATAGGGATGAATGGAGATTAAACATATACATTAATCAGCCACCAGTTTCTAAAAGGGTACAACATTCTCCGTATATTTAGAAATATCTTATCGTGTAAACCAATAACGTTTTTATTATACATTTTGGAGAGGTACACTGGCTGGTGGGAGTTAAATACTTTATGACCTTCAGTGGAAACATCGGGGATACTAAACTCGTTAGATAACACAAGATACTGATAGTATGGAAACCTCTATCAACAATACCAGTATATAACTTAAATTGCAGAAACAAAAAATAAGTCAGGTGTCTAGAGGAGTTAAGTGGGTAAAGGTCATGTCTTGTCAAGTTAGTGGAGCTTCAAAGAAGTTCTATTTCTAACAAAAATAATGCGATTAAACTTGAAGAGGTAGATTACCTCTGCTTCAGTAAGGTTCACCCTCAGTAGTCATTTATATATGTTCATGTCCTTGTTTTTCCTGTGTCCATGTTTAATAACAGTGTTTTGTAAGCACTTTTTTTTATAAACTATAATAACACGATTGTATCCAACGAATTATTCCTTGACAGAATTTTCATTTTGCTCTTTTAACTCTTTAAGAAAAGGGTAAATATAGGAATTTGCCAATGAAGCGTTAGTTCTCAATTAAATGTAATTTAATGAGTAAGCTGTGTTTAAATTATTACATATCGGTTTCCCTCTGGTTACGACATATTGGTTTTTATTTTTTAATTTCAATTAAGTGTTATTTTGACCACAAGATGTATCATTTTAACAAAATCTTGATCTTATAAATGCTCCTTATGAGTAATGATTGATAAGGTTTTTTTCGTAAATTTTTTCGGTACCAATTATATAATAAATGTGCTTGTACCGTGTACTATATAAATTATAGCCCTGTGTCTGAGTGGCTTGGTAGGATATTGGGTAATTTAAAAGGCAAAGATATACAAATACAGAAGCTCATGATAGTACATGAACAGCATGAAAAATAAAAATAAGATATGAATACACCTGCAGAAATGTCCCTTCATATAAATCATAATGATATTAACTGTTTTTGAATATAACCATATGTATTTTGTTGGACATCAAATGCACATTGCTATTGCACTCTTTCTTTTGTTATAATATTTAACTCATGAGATGTTTTATACCACCACGGGTTTTCTAGAGTTTATGTATATAAGCTTTCACTTTTTGTCTGGTAAATATATCATAAACTAGAATTTTAACATATCAATATTGCATGTGTATCAGGTTATTTAACAGTAAATTTTAACAATAAAATCATATTAATGATCATTTTCGTTAGAATAGAGATTTATATGAGAAGACATCAACATTAAAAAAATTCTTAAAGTTTACATGAGGAAGGAGATGAAAACTCGAAACCAATATTCCACTTTAAGGAAACACAATTAAGTATGATATAAGTTGTTATGACCATTTAATTTCCTATATAAGATACCTACGGCAATAAAACACTTTATGAGACAATAAAACATGCTCGTGATTTTAGACGACAGTTAGAGCGTCGCTTAGCAAATGACGTCATATTTTATGTCACTTTGATTGTCCAATGCTAGAGAATGTGTTCTACGACGGGAGGCATTAATATTTTCAAAACATAGTTTATGCAAACAACATTATATCTCCGCGGTTTTTATAGAAAAGCGAGTAACTATTTAAGGGCATCTCATATAAGAAATAGAAGACTCGTTGTTGTTCTTTATCGTAGAATAAAACGTAGCAGAGAGCATAAAACACTCAGGGCTGCGCCCTTCGTGTTTTATGCTCACTGCTATATTTTATTAAACGATAAAGCACGCCAACTCGTCTTCTATTTCTTAAATAAAAGGAGTCCTTTAGTTATGGCTCATAAAGTGATATTTTGTAAGTTGGCGTTGAGGCATATTGTATATGATGTTAATCAATAAGGATCAAATCATCAGTTATAGTATCTTACTTTCATTTCTAAATAAAATTATAGTACATTTAACGATGAGGTCGTGTTAATGTCCATTTTCGTTACAATATAGATTGATATAATATATCAAAATTAAAAATGCCATTATATTATTAAAGGTTATTTTGGAAGAAGATGAAGACTCTATACCAAGCGTTGACTTGTTATTTCAGAATGTAAGAATGATATGGTATTTCATGATTATTTGATTTTCTTTTATTGGAGACATTTAGTTATTGCTCATAAATTGGCATTTTGTAAAGTGGGCGTTGAGGCACTTTGTAAGTTACGTTGATGATTAAAAGATAAAAGTATCAAGTGTAGAATCTAACTATAACTTAAAAAACAAAATGAAGATGGGATAATATTCAAAATGTCATAAATATTTGAGAACATGAAATTTGAGTACTTAAAATGCACTACTTATCGTAAAACAGTTTCAGTTACATCAGATAATGCTGCACGTTGAAACTGTCAAATTCAATTATCAACGCTAACATCAATATTGTCATTCATAAAAATGGATTTATATGGTTTAAAAGAGTCAACTTAACATCCACGTGTAAGAAAATGCGTGCACGGGAGTGTGCATTTAGAACTTCAAAGAGTATGGTTTTTTAATTCAAATTATCGAAACCATCCAATTACCTCCATAAGTTGTATCAGTAAATGAAGAGATTGCTTTTTTTTTTATCATTGTTCAGTAACAAATAACTTTCTTTCTCTTCCCAGTGATATCTCAATGTATAATTCATCCATGGCAATTTCATATACAGGATTGCATTCATGATGTTTCCGCAAATAATGTGGCAGGTACAATACATATCGCATTTAAAACCTTGAAACTAGGTATCGAAAAACAATGCGGGCGTCAGTTTATCCCTTGAGGTTGGGATTTCAGTTGTAACTGATGTGTAGGTATTAATGATATTCTTTTAAAACAATAAACACATTAAACGACATTTAGAATGATCATATGTCCATGCGCTGTACTAAATAATCTGCATTTAATCTGTGTTCAAATATTAATAATATTCGATAACCAAAATATTTTTACCTTTTTAAAACGTTAGTTTGTTCAACTGTGCCTCGGTATTAAATCGGTTATAAGATTTCTGTATTTACATAAATGTCAATATAAAAATCAAATATAATATGCACCCAACATGAGATGTAAAATTTGTCACCATGATTATCCAGTGCACTTAAAAGGCATAGATAGGTATTGTGAATCAAGACACCTAAACCTGATGAGGTATATTTTTAAGCTAGTTAGTTAAAGTTAAAGCTTCATGACAATCACTGATCATGTATCAAATAGTCAGTTTTGACTGACAGTTTTTTTATCAGTCACATTGCCTTCAATTCCAAACCAGGTAGTCAATTGTACTGCTGAGTGAACAGAGGCACATTTCGAGTCACTTGCCCAAGGTGACACCATGAGCCTCTCACCCTTCAAACTCTCAGTTTTTATTCAGTAATGAGGCTGGTAACCCACCCATCCAGCGAGCCACGCCCGTTGTTGCTAAACTTCACTGACAGCGGTCGACTGAGCTATGCACAGGACCACGTGCCACCACGTATATGTCAATTGTTAAAAGTGGAGGGAGGAATCGTGTGCAACTGTGAACCATAATTGTACAAAAGTGTCTGTGAAAGTGGCAACGTGTCACATATTTCTATTTCAAACGTCTTCTTGAGACATTCGCATAAACGATACATGACAAAAAGGTCGGTGCTTAGCACAATAGTGACATATTAATTTGAGTGAATGATTATAGGGGTTAACTTCAAATCACACATTATTTTAATGTTAAGAATACAGAACATAGACGTTTCTATGTCTCGGAAAGTGCGGCCGCTTTGTGTTTAAAATGACACTACAAGAAAAACGAAATTAACGTGAATTGTTAAACACAGCTCAACTCTTTTCATTTCCATTTGTTGGTGTTGTAACAATTTCGAAGAAAATAACGTACAAATATGCATTTTATTCAATAGCAGAACTCGCACGAGTAAAACAAACATCTATGCTTACATTAACCTTTATAGCATACAATTTAAAATATATATTTTTGAGTTCAATCAAATGATATAGAGTATATAAAACTGTATCTGTTCGCCTTTCTATATAATACGGTCTTGATTGATCAACAGCCGGATGGCCGGCAGATTGTTGAACAATACAAAATGTGAAAGCAAAGCGACAACTATCTTTGCACTTTACACAACAATTTCTAACTTGACACTTTGAACATGACTTAGTGTCAATATTTGATTGAATTTATTATTCAATGTCATCAATTAATTGCATTAAGTTAAATTAAGGAATTTATAAAACAAATTATGCACAGAATATGAAAGACAGTTTGACTATTGAAATGAAATATTTTTTTATCAAAAACAGTGATAAATGTCTCTTTCAATGAAATTGCTATAACCATTTCAATTATTTATTATTGGATGTAAAATTTATTTTGTTTAATCATATCACCTCATTATGCCTTCCTGTTTGCTTTTAATTTCTAGTTTCACGCTGGTACTATTTTGGCAGTTGATACTTCAATTGTAACACTCTCTCTTACTGTGTAATATTTTCAATATGCAATGTATTCAGCTCAATTATCTGTAACCCAAATACCAGAACTTTGTTTTAAAGTTGTGGATGTATATTATCACATATCTAAAATAACATTTGTTTCACATTACAGGTTTTGGTAATAGTACTTCCATCAGGTTAACGTTAATTTGATTAAATGTAACTGTCAATTATGTTTGGTACACATGTGCCTTATCATCTTTTAATTGTTGAACTTATAAATAAAACTGTTCAATCCAACAGATTAATACAATGAATGTATCTATTCCTCGATGTGGTGCAAAACTGAAATGTAAAGGAAAGGGTATGCTAATGCGTCTGTGTATTTTGTCAGCGAGAGATTCACAGTGGTAAATAAATAGCACTAAATATTAATTAATGAGTTATTGATAATTGACTCGACAACAAAGACTTCTCTCAATGATGTTTTTTACAACTTGTTAACCATCTCTATTCCTCAGTTCGTATTGCATTGCATTAAGTTTGCAAATATGTTGTATGAGTTACTAACGAATCAAATCAATGAGATAAAAATCGGTCAACGATATTCAATGATTGATATATGTCATATAGGTAGTATTTGTATCAACTGATTAGTTTCTGCTGAAATGTTCAACATCATAACTAATGCAATGCACACAAATACATCACATTTTTAAACACTTTTGAAAAACCAAAGATCTTTCATTGCTAAGAGTGAGAGGTTTTATAAAAAAAACATTGGCACTTTTTGAACTAATCACACTTTAATTGTGACAAGATCGAAATTGAAATTCAAAAAATGATTGTTGGAGACATTAGTGTTTAAAACCAAATATTACTTATTGCTTTAACTTGAGTTTTACCACTTTTACAGACAGACAAAGATTTAGTTTCAACTTGTAACTCACTCACGTTTTTGTCTATGTTTCTGGCTGTTATGCAAAAGTCGACGCCACGGGCCAAAACATTTTTGTAAATGAGTTGCACCAAGTGCAGACTGAAACACAGAGTTCCCAATAACAATAAAATAGAAGGATTTCTTTGTTGTAAACGATATGGTATTTATTATACTGTTATCTAAGATTCATTCCATATATTGAGCAATAGCTCATAGTGTACGAACACCAGCAAGCCCGTTCTGCGCTTTAGAATTAGTAATCATAATTTTAATAAGGTCTTTGTCATAATATCCCGAATTAAGAAAGATTATGTACTCTATGTAACTCCAACAAGATCGGAGATGAATTTCACAATGCATTTACTTATTTGACGTTGAAGTTTCAATGTTTTGGCCATCACGGCTTTTGAAGGGACTCATACATTTGTTCGTTATATCCGTGTTCTACTGTATCCGTGTTCTACTGTATTTGCCTTCTATATATTATTACTATACTAAATCTAAATATGTTTATTATAAGTATACTGTATTAATAAATATTCCACCATAGTGGTAGCTGCATAATTTCCAATATACCGCTGTCCAGTTGTTTTCTGTTCAACGTTCTGTAGAAATCTGATCAAGGCTTTCGATTCAATTAAGTGATTAGTTTCAAACGTAATTGAAGCATCCTCAAGTATTTCACAAGAAGTTGTCAATTCATTGGAATTCTAGTTTTGTTTCCAGTTTCAATTCCATGATCAGCTCAGGTTTATCGAATTTGCAGGGAACGACGTCCTGCTGAATGACAATGTGAACAGAGAAATTCAATTTCAACACTTTTCAAGTTTTCTTTGAAAAAAAATAAAATCCCGGAAACTACATAATTAACAGCTGCTTCCGTTTGAGAGGCACTGGTTACATGTGGAAGCTCTTGATAACATTTTGACTGCAAGTTTTGTTGTTAATTTACATTCACAACTATATCAACTTGATCCAATTTTAACACGCATGACACATAAACTAACTTTATAAGTGAGTGGTTGGCGGAAAATGGAATATTAACTACTTCATAATATGGAGATATCTAAACAGTAACAGCAAATGAGTAAGATTTTAGAGCTGGTTGTCTTATGAACTATTTAGTCTCTACTCGTTCTCTGTTATTTTATAAGTTCGTGTCATTTCTTTTGCCATTATTACATATCTACATATCTACATATTTGCTGTAAGCGTATAAATAATAATCAATTATATACATTTAATTATTTAACTATTTTTAAAAAAAATTATGAATTCGATTTAGTTACTAAATAAAAGAGGTACAAAGTACAAAGTATTTGCCACTCTGTTACATAGTTGCAAATGGATCCAAAATTATGCTACAGTTGTATTACTGTCAGCATTTAGCTTCAGGTTTGAAAAAAATTAAGAACTCCAGACACTCATAAATAATATCATACTCAGCTGACAGATTTAAACTAAGGTGAAGAGGAAAACAACCCAAACAGGTGAATTCATAACACAACCATGACAGCACAGGATAAGTTATGTTGAGCAGTTGTAATGTTAGAGGTTTCGTTCAAAATACACATGAGAGTACAAAGCAAACCATTCTCAAATGCCCAGAGTTACAGTTATGACTTAACTTCATCAACTAACAAATCTTAAAGAGCCATCACGGATGTTAGTTTTTCAAATTTTGGGAAAATATACTTATAACGTCATTCGCCAGAGAAATCTTTTATCTACAACATGGCATATGTTAAACTAATTTTCATATCACGACAATGTATTGCAATTTGGTTTCAAAGAGAAGTATCACTTCGACTAGCGCGCGCTACGGGTATCTGACGTATATAAACAGAGTCTCCTTTTTCGCGTAATACGTACTACACAAACAGCAAGCGCTTCCGAAGCGTGAAGGCTCGTCTCTAGCGCTAGTCACCACAACAACCCATGTGCTGAACGTGCTGCACGTGTTTCTCTCTTGCAAAGTACCCTTGTGACACATTACTGAATGTGACGATTGCTTTACAAACTATGTTTCTAAATGTCCTAAAATATACAAATTATTTCATGTTTAATGGGTTTTTTTTTTATTGAGATAAGATTAGCAAATTATGAAAACTTTTTACTCTCATTAATTATAAAATTCAAGAAAAATACCTAGTTGGGTAAAACAATTATTCCAATATCTGTAGCAAATACGTAATTAAATGAAATGGTAAATAAATAACCGTAAAAAAATTATATATTTCGATTTCTTTCATTGCTCATAAATATTTGTTATTCTTTCGTGTCTTTGTTTACTGTGTGTGAGCTAGACCATAATGCTTTGCGCTTGAAAATAATAGACTGGAAAACACCTTTACTAATTAATGCAATTTCTCGGCTTATTTTAAGTTGGAAAAATTAGGGAAAAATTAAGTGTATTTATTTCACGAAGATGGATTTTTGGAAAAATTTTGATATTTTCATCAACATCCGTGATGGCTCTTTAAAAGGATTAAGATTAAAGGTACATCCATTGTGTTGTTGGGGGTCACATATTGCAAACGTTATAAATGTTGTTACTTGATCGAGAAGTACCGACTGTTACCGAAAACTACCATTTTGATGATAGTATACTTAGCAAATTGACGATATGAAGGTAAAAGTAGTGATTTCTGATCGAAAACCAGACAATGCAAAGCGTGTGGCGCGCGTCAATGAGTCAAACGTAATTTTGGAATATTATTTATAACAGACAAGAAGACAAATTAGAGTTGATAATGTTTAATAGGTCACATAACTACTGTGCATGTGAATTTCGTTTTCAGTTTCGGTTTCTGCACATGAATAATGATGTTACTCAATTTTAATTGGAAACTAGTAATTATGAAATATTTGGCGATTGGGGGTAAATATGCAAGCTGAGTGAATTTATCTGTATTGTAGACAGCTCAGGTGGTGATTTGGAACGTATTTAATCCAAATAAAAATTTATGAAACACAATGGATGCACCTTTAAGGTATAATGTAATTACATTGTGTTTCACTTAATATGAGAATTAATAACTGTTAACTAATGTGCATGTACTTAAAACTAACACATACATGTAATACCATACTCATTTTTCTGTAGCCCATTTCTCTCATTAATACATGTATTTATTTCTGCCAGCTATGGGAATATTGAAATTCTGACAGAAGCACCAGAACAATTTCCTACGACAAACAGCTAATGCTTTGCAATTAATGAATCAAATATTCATTTGCCCGTCTGTTGACACGTCCAGTGGAGTATCCCCTTCCAGATGTTCTGTGTTGAAGCTACTCTCAAACTGATTTAATCTTAAACAGGATGGTGCCAAATCGATGTTCACCCAGTCTAAGAAATCTCATAGAACATGTCCAAAGCTACGATTTGTTTGAAACTGAACTGAAAACTGATTTGGGCGAGACTGTCATGTTTGCTGGTTGGTATACGTAACGTGCATTCATTAACAACAGGATATGAATGGCAGAACATTTGCTAACATGTGCCTAAGCCATATTATGTTGAGGAAACGGGTGATTAGATGTTGGTATTTCCACATCGAGAGGGAGAGACATATACCAATATTCAGGCATCAGTGTAGTAAACAAAGTACAACATGGACGTGGCATTGAGGAAATCATGCTAAAATCAAATTTTAAGTATAGGCAGACAATCATAACATTTAATTTCATCGACATGACCACGTATATTGTGTCCTTAGGTATCATATGACAAATTAACATCCCGATCTGATTGCCCACGTATTTGTTGGTATTATATTAAATTAATTCACGAAGCTTAAATTGGATATTATTCTAAAAAAAAAACTCTTTCGCAATACGTTGACAACGGGGTCTAATAGGAATCGTAGGAAGAATAGAAGCTCGAAAAAACATATATTAAAAAAATCGCCATTCGTAACATGATGAGCATAATAAATTGTTTTGAACGTCTTTCAGCATTGATAACTGTATGAAACGGTTTGAAAAACATTATCCTATGATTTTGCAAACATACACTACTGTGCAAAATTAAGTACACTGGATTTCGCGTTCAGTGTATCTTATTCTGCACAGTAGTGTTCATTGTTTTACGTGGCTCTTGTGATTCGATAATACATTTTAGGCCAGTAAATCAGTATTGCGAAATATAATGAATAATTCAAAGACATCATAACAGCTTAAATTGTAAATCGCTTTCGACCGATATATCATGTATGGGTAATGAGTGTCAAACCTATATATTGGACAGCAATGTTAATGTCGCGGTTTTTCTATTTATACTACATGTACATGTATTACTTGTCCTATTTTCGCTAAGTTTTCTTGTATCTGATATGGCCTGAAATAATGTGTCACCAATTCGCAGAATGTTTAGACTTTCCTGGATGTTTGGTTTATATATAGCGAAATTTACAATTACTTTCACAGAATAGTCAGAAGGCAAATACAGCAGAACATGGATACAGTAGAACACGGATATAGTGAACATGGTGAAAACAAGGATATAACGATTAAATCCCTTCAAAAGCCCTAATATTGAATTAATACGTGTAAAGTGAATAACGGATATAGCGAAATAAAGTTTTTGGACCCTTGGAATTCGTTATATCCATGGTCTACTGTACATACCAAACATCTTTAAAATTTATTTACTTTTAGTTTCCTCCTCTTAAACAGTAGGCCTAATTTTAAAATCCCCTCTTGCCATTTGAAGACTTCCATCTGATGCTATATTGCTGATGCTTTGAACTCAGTCAAAATAATTCTTTACACACGAATATATGTCAGTGATGTTCATATCTATAAATCATTCTTAGCTTCTTTTGAGACAAAACAGATAATGTAAGTGAAGACAGTCATGGTACATGTACCATTGTTACTTTTAAAATCACACATATAACATATGGACATGAATCATCTTCCATTTTCCAACTTACCTAATCTTATAAAGTCTGTTAACATTCACATATTTGATTCAATTCGACATTTCTTTACTTGACATGTACTTGCATGTATACTTGTCACAACTAGAGGGCTATCTGTCACTTGAAAGTTGCTGGAGATGGATAAAAGAATATATTATACATGTTAACTATTGAATAAATTCTCTTTGATTAATTCGTTGCCATACAGGAACAGATTAGTTTATTTATGTAACTACTTTCAGTGATAATTCAATGTGAAAAACTTCTCCTTCATTATACATATATACACTTAGTCGAGCTATATCGAAATATGATCAGTGTCTGTGAGTCTACTTATGTCATGTTTTAATTCAGCTCATCTTCTCTCCGCTAATTGGATAAGGGAACAAACGGATTTTGTCAATCACATAATAATTATACCTAGACACTACACCTTCAAAATGCATCAATCGTGACCTGTAGAAACAAGACAGTTTGTTAACGTGTTACCGATTTGAAGTTTACTTGACAAAATCATTATCTAGTAATGCTTCTTTTAAGATAAAGCCTAAATATTTTAATTTCTGACGTTTGCATACTATGGTCAGCCATTTTAATGTGGCACACAGATGTAGTTTTGATATGATAAACACCCACAAATCGTTACTTTAGTGTACAATTTTATGTTGAATTTCAGCCAATCATAAGTTAGAATAAATATTTTATAAAATACATTAATTGTGTAGATGTGCTGTAACTGTTACGTCATTGCACCATGGATAACTCTTTCACAAGATACAGACTGCCAGGAATCAATAGTCCGTATTCAATCTCAAGTACGTACATCATGAAACACATGATTATGACTGGATAACTATGGGAGACGCTTATCACACAGATCATATGAAATGGAAAACACATTCATTGAACATACTTTTGAAAGTCATCAGGCGCCATGTCGCTTAAAGTGCACATGTCAAATAATAGAATCCATTATTCAAACACTTTTTTTAAAACTATGTTATTCATTTAAACATGTCAGTCAAAGAGTCAAATCTGTCTATCACATCATAATCCTTGCATAACTGACATAGCCTAATTGAATAAATAATGAATCAATTATTCATGACACCTCAAGTTGTTGATGGACAGTTGGCATTATGTCCAAGTAAGCCTAACTTTGAACACTGCATACACTCACTTTGTAACAAACGTAAACTGTGTCATCTGCCAAATATTATGCCAAATATCATTAAGGACAACAATCATTTGCATATTTCAATTTCAAAATAATTCAGAAATGCTTTAACTGATAATCTACAATTCAAAATCCGTCATTTCAATGTTTCAAGAACAGAGTATTTGCATATTGGATCATCAGGAAGACTTGGACGCTCGGTGTTTCGTTTTTATTGTCTTCATAATTACACTGTCAGAGTAATGTACGAGATCGGTTTTAAACCCGAGACTGGAATCTGAATGATAACGCTTTTTTGTCAAAACATGTGCATTGTCTGTCACAAAAAGAAATTGTTTCAGATATGAAAGATACAGAATACTACCGCTGTGTATTTCATAATTCATTTGCAGAATATGTTATTTCTGTAATTTCTTTTATAAACATGTTAAAAATTTGATTTAATTTTCAAATTAAGTAACTTAAAATGGATATCAATGCTCTAGGACAGAGAATTCAATATAGATTCACAGTGTCGAATTTGAGTACACAAGAGAATGTTCCAAATAAATTCTAATCATTATTTGTGAGATATGATGAAATCGACCATGTCCGGTAGTAAAAGGAAATTAAAGTGTCATCTTACAACAAATCATACTCCTGTACTTTAATTGATATGAATCAATGACTGAATCGATAGCTTTATCATAAACATTTATTAACGTCCTTGATCATTAATTGTATTCCTGTTCAATATGATCGTTTACATCTACTATCAAAACGCCTTGTTTGGCTGAGATGATGTTTTTTTCATTATTTCCAGACAACATGAGGATACATGTAGTGAGTTCTCATTCTACGAGCTGTACATTTTCCTTCAAACAACGTTCAAACCTTGTCATTAAAAAACATCATTATTGCATACGTGTTCTGAATATCTTTATGAGGTAACTTTGGTTATTTGAAACAAGTGTTGTGTAACCAGTGGAGAATTATTCAACGACTGTTGTGTAAACCAGTTATTCAACGATAGTGACGCCATAATGCCGTACTGCATCGCCATCAGCTGATCGAGTACAATGGAAAACCCTCTTGCCACCTAATTTTGTTAGTTCATCATATCGTTTTCTTTTACATATCTTTGCTATTAGTAAACTGTTATCACAGCAAAAATAAATGTGCAAATCTCGAATTTTTTAAATCACAATAATATTTTGCTTCAATTAATTGTTGGAAGAGTTACATGTATCTGCCTTTCGTTTACAACAGCTGTGTTGCTGTGAACACGAATAAAATGGTTGTGTTTAGAAGTGCCATGCATAATCAGCTTTAAATATGATGATATACATGTATGATGTTCACAATAAGAAACTAAGAGTTAAGATAGTTCAGCGAGAACAGTTGTATGACAACATCCCCTCAAGGAATGACGATTGTTTTTGGTACAGTCATTGCTTGCGATAGCTGCCTTACTCCGAGGATGTACGTTCCCGTTCAAATCCCACAAGGGATTCGGTCGAAGGAGAACAATAATTTGAGCTATTGAAGACAGTGTCCCAAATGTTACAATGTTAGATTTGTTCACTATCTAAATGGCATGTATTTATAATGCTGATTTAGGACAATGGTGACATCAAACATTGTGATAATGATTGTTTAAATGTGATATTTTATGCAGAAAACGGGACTACATTTTTACTACTTTACATGTTTTTGTCACATGTTTTATCAATATTTTAAAATGTTGTGACATAATCACTCGCTTTTGCTCATGAAAAAATCGCAACATTGAAAAAACATATCATTTTAATATTTTTGATATTCAATACTCACTCGTTATGTAATCTCTAATTATCTTGGTTTTAGTGGCTAAACAAGTAGGTATTAGTATTAACAAAACATAATTGTCAGTTCTGTCTACAGATCAGATTACATTACATATACGTCAAGATATATAGGCTGACTTAAACTTTATTTTCAATTAATGTCATTCAGAACACCTTGCCTTAACAGATAACATCTGTCTCTCAGTTTGTGATTGTAGTTGTTTTAATGTATTCTAGGTTATGTTTGGTTTTCAGTCGGGTTTCAACTAAGATAGCCAATAAATAAAGGGAAATTCAAGAACTTCAAGCACTTGCTCGATCAAAGTACAAATGAATGGTAATCTTCAATGTTGGACAAGTTAAACTTACACCCGTTTTATCTGACTTGAAATGAGATGAATGTTATATGAACGGAACTTTTGGAATGACATATGAATCTTTGCCTTGTATAAACTATGAGTGTACTTTATTTTGTCACAGCGATGATTATTCTACAGATCCCTGCTTATCGTACACAATGTATGGCATACACCTATTTTCTTTTCGAATCAATATATTGTAAAAGTTAGCCACATGTTTCACCACGTGCTATGATTTCACGCATTTTAAAAAGGTTTATGTTAATGTGTTCGAATAAGAACTCGTTCATTACATAATTAATCAAACGAATCATATGGAATTACTTTGATAACACTATCCAAATGTTTACCATGGAACTGAGGCAGAGAAAGAGTTAATTGATGTTCTACCATCGTGTAAACGTTTTTCAAAGAGTTTTCATCCCAATCGTGGCCATATTGTTACTATGTGTGGACGGGAAAGGACATAGTGAGTGAGACTCTGATGTGAACTGTCAATCCATCTTACATCAGATTGAGAAAATGTAAACTTTCATCTCATGTAAAGGAAACCAAACATTTACATAGTGTCACTCTGATAACAATAAACAGTACAAACGTTTGACCTGAACTTCATGTATCCGATAGTCTGTTACTACTGCATTCAGAGGTTCCTGCCCATACTTTCATGTGCTATATGTGTTGTGTTCATATAGAAAGTTATTTTTTTCAAATTTCAAACAAAATTGAAATCATTTGTCAATAGAAGTACCAACGTGTCAAACACTTCATTTTAAGTTGTTAAGTTGTTAAGTTGTTAAGTTAAGTTGTAGGTATGCATAAAACAAGACAAACACGTATGCTGCGTATACGACGGTAGACAATAGAACATTTCGACAGTTTGGTGACATGTGAATTAAAATTCCTCCCCTGCATGCCACACACATGGTGAGACGCTTGAGCTTACATACTACTGGTTTGTTTCTATTGTGTATTGGCACTGTCAGCTTACATACTACTGGTTTGTTTCTATTGTGTATTGGCACTGTCAGCTTACATACTACTGGTTTGTTTCTATTGTGTATTGGCACTGTCAGCTTACATACAGCTGGTTTGTTTCTATTGTGTATTGGCACTGTCAGCTTACATACAGCTGGTTTGTTTCTATTGTGTATTGGCACTGTCAGCTTACATACATCTGGTATGTTTCTATTGTGTATTGGCACTGTCAGCTTACATACAGCTGGTTTGTTTCTATTGTGTATTGGCACTGTCAGCTTACATACAGCTGGTTTGTTTCTATTGTGTATTGGCACTGTCAGCTTAGATACAGCTGGTTTGTTTCTATTGTGTATTGGCACTGTCAGCTTACATACAGCTGGTTTGTTTCTATTGTGTATTGGCACTGTCAGCTTACATACAGCTGGTTTGTTTCTATTGTGTATTGGCACTGTCAGCTTACATACAGCTGGTTTGTTTCTATTGTGTATTGGCACTGTCAGCTTACATACAGCTGGTATGTTTCTATTGTGTATTGGCACTGTCAGCTTACATACAGCTGGTTTGTTTCTATTGTGTATTGGCACTGTCAGCTTACATACAACTGGTTTGTTTCTATTGTGTATTGACACTGTCAGCTTACATACAACTGGTTTGTTTCTATTGTGTATTGGCACTGTCAGCTTACATACAACTGGTTTGTTTTTATTGTGTATTGGCACTGTCAGCTAACATACAACTGGTTTGTTTCTATTGTGTATTGGCACTGTCAGCTTACATACAACTGGTTTGTTTCTATTGTGTATTGGCACTGTCAGCTTACATACAACTGGTTTGTTTCTATTGTGTATTGGCACTGTCAGCTTACATACAACTGGTTTGTTTCTATTGTGTATTGGCACTGTCAGCTTACATACAACTGGTTTGTTTCTATTGTGTATTGGCACTGTCAGCTTACATACAACTGGTTTGTTTCTATTGTGTATTGGCACTGTCAGCTTACATACAACTGGTTTGTTTCTATTGTGTATTGGCACTGTCAGCTTACATACAACTGGTTTGTTTCTATTGTGTATTGGCACTGTCAGCTTACATACAACTGGTTTGTTTCTATTGTGTATTGGCACTGTCAGCTTACATACAACTGGTTTGTTTCTATTGTGTATTGGCACTGTCAGCTTACATACAACTGGTTTGTTTCTATTGTGTATTGGCACTGTCAGCTTACATACAACTGGTTTGTCTCTATTGTGTATTTGCACTGTCAGAGTAACGTATGGGAACTGTTTAGAACAGGAGACTGAGAGCTCCCCGTTACCACTTTTGTTTCGTAGCAATTTAGAAGTCTGAGTAACATTAGTTTTTACTGAAAAGAATCATGCAAAAATAAAACAATGAATATGAATATTTCCAGGATTATGCCACTTGGATTATATTTCTTGACTGTTCAATTTCATACCGAGGGGTTAATGTTAAGCTTGAATGCCTCGAACCTTTCATTGGCTAATGATTTGTCTTTGATGGTTTGTTATAGCAACCATTGTCATAAAATTATGCAAGACCAGCTCTTTCAAAATTAAGCTTTTGCATGTAATGTTTATTCAGAGGATACAGTATTTTACAATTACCTCATATCCTTTTGGAAGATTCAAAATAAAGTCTATAATGAAAATAAATCAACTATTAACTTCTGCAACTGTTCAAGTCAATTCCAAATGTTATTGATGTTCTTTGTGATTTAAGTACTTCTACGATAGTAACCAAAATAGTTTCATAATGGATACTTCAGTAAACACTGTTATCTGTGTAATTAGATAAAACCTATTTGAATATATTGATAACCTTCAAATGATGAAGGTGAAAAAATAAATCATAAAGCAGCTAATTTCTTAATGACCATGGGGAGTCAATATTTGTAACAGCTTTCAATAATTCACATATTGATATAATATATTGTATAATCTCTTGTTAAGTGGATCTGTATTTAATGTTATATCGCACGTTTTCTATGTTATATAACTAAATATTATATTTGGAAATGCAAATGAAGCAATACTATAAACAGATATATGCATAATTACTGCAGTGACGTTACTATGAAACGAAACGATAATGGCCCATCGTTAGCGTTGAAAGGGCCGTTATCATTTACAGCGGCCGCTCATTGCTGATAACATGAGGGCGGTTTCATGATAATTCCATCCATTTTAGCTATAAGAAAATATATGCATAATTACTCGTATAATTACTTGTATCATCCCATGTCCTCAATACCACAATGAGTCGAAAACAACTGATTTCACACACCATAAATGTGCCAAATGATCATGTTTATAGGGAAGGCGCAGGTGGTTTGGAACTAGGAATGATTGAAGACGATTGAAGATGCAGCCATACTTTAAAACCAATGCTGAATGTCTTTTCTTGGAGACCAGGACACACAATAATACGGACTAATCCTCAAGTATTCTCATGTACGGCCGGTGGATACGAAATAAAGAAATAAAAAACCGTGTACGTTTTCTGATATTTGAGACTTACCAGTCGTCGTATTATAGATTGTGCAATTCCTAAACACTTCAATTTTGCGTAGTTCTGTAATGGAATCATATTATCTTATCTATAATGTTTACTGTTTCTAATATGCAGATGCATTGAACAGAGAGCGGTGATTTTTAAGTGGAATTATTACAGGTGATTGAGCATTAAACGATACTATAAAATCCACAAAAACATTGTACCGATTTGCCTCTTTAGGTACTGTAGTCTCTTTATTCGTCTCTCTGAATTTCATCATTAATGGCCACCATTCAGGCACATATTGGTTGACATAAGATTAGATTTCGAATTGAGCTTATATACATTTCATACTCGTGAATGATTGCCCACGGAGTGTTGTATTTTCAATCTACAACCAGCTGTTATTCACTACAAAAGTTTCTTAATCAGATAAGTAGTTTGTAAATGGTACGTTGTCAGTATATAACATGTTTTTCATAAACATGTGACTGTATTCTTAAACACTATACACATTGTAGACGTTTCTGCCAGTGTTTTGTTAGTGGAATGACAGACGCTGATAGAGAGGAGCAGGTCGCGTGTTAGGAGATGCAGGGGGCAGGAGAAGGATATATCATTACACGAGTCTTGTGGTTTGAATTACACATTGAAGGAGAAGGAGAATTAGGTTTCACTCTCTACTGTGGGGACAGTTATTTGAATAATGTCAGTTTATTTTAGAAAATAAATCTGTACATACATAAAGAAATAAATGGCTTAACTTGATACCCATATGTTGAATAAAATTATCAAATAGGTAAAGAATCCCTTAAACCCACTTTGAATAATCATGCAACTTTGCACTTGGATGTGGACATTGTTATTATTTAACAAAGTGTATTCACTCTCATATGTTATCCACGATCATGTAATTTGTTATCCCCTGTCACCCATGTATTGCAAAGGACTGGGTAGAGATATATTATTCAGCGGCAAGTGTACGTTTGAAATAGAATAACGGAAACAACTGTCCATTTGGATCCTTTTAAAATTTGCATACATATTCAGCAATGTGGAAGTACTGTTTCAATACAGATTTGTGACCTTGACCTTCATTTCATGGTCGCAACAAACCCTGCCATTTTACCCTTTTAAGTGCGAAATCTCAAGAACAGTTTCATTATCTATAAGGTTACAGGGAAACTTTGAATCGTTCGGTATGTGAACGTTTTAAGCTCGTCAGCCGTATCCAACAAGAACTGTTCACTTGATTTTCTACATATTCTACACCCATCCTCCCCAGAGAAGACGAAGGGTTGATCCAATGTGTGTGACCTTTACATTATGAAATATATACACACAATCATCACGATACAAACTCATCTTCAGAGGTCAGCTGAACTTGATTAATGATTAACGATACACAAATCATACACATTCGTTTATATCAAAATACTCGCATTTGTATGGAAAGTTTCTTTAAAGATAAACTAATTGTCTCGGAGATACATTGCGGAACAGTACGTAACTGTGAACACATTCATAATAGTTTTTTTTTATATTTATTTAACCTATACAAGTGGACTAATGCGTATGCATAGATTCATCAAAGAATAAATAATTACCAATCATCTTTATAAATATGGAACGGACAAGTCCATTACTGTGGATGACACCACAAGAATGTTTATGTCCACGAAAAATGCAAATCAATTTAATGTGTAAGTCCTAAATATAGATATGAGTATCTAAATTTCCAAACAAAAACTACACAATAGTTTCACAAAATAGTTCAGGAATACTCTATGTATCAAATTACTCGGCATTTACCATTTCACAAACAAACATTTCACACAGGTGGACATACGGAGATATTACTTTGTCAACTCGTATTATAATAAGGGACTATACAAAATCATTTTCAAGATATTGTAAGGTTTTATTATGTGTAGTTGTCCCACTCATGAAATCGATAGAACATTGATGATAGGGGATATTTCCCCTAATGTGCATATGTTATCTCTCAAATGAAATATCCTGTGCAATGGTATCGTGTTTCCCCGGATAATTTAATCAGTTGTGAAAAGCATGTAAGTAGTTACAGGTATTATAAGTGTATCAGCTACTGACTAATTATGCCTTGCTCGATAACTTTTACTTTCCCGTGCTAGTATAGCAATGCGCCGAGCCTGAACTTCATAGTGCGCGCTGCCACGCCAGTTAAGAAAAGTTAAAGTATCCAGCAAAGCTGAAATTTGTAAGTACTGGAGACTGTTATGAATTGCGGGGTAAGTTGAACGCGTTGTTCACACAATGATTAAACATTCATGATATATTAAACATGAAATTGAGAAAAACCCAATTAAATATCTAACATTACATACAGAAAAAACTCAGAGTATGTATATACATAATATGATGGTATGAACCCTTCTATCCCGGATTGAATGGAGAACACGGTTACCTCTATGCTTATTTCCCAAAACATATACAGTGATTATTATTTACTAGGATTGAAGCTGTATATTTTTGCCAACAAAACACCAACACATCAATTGGACCTGAAATTATAAACGCCAGACGGCTTATTTGAAGGCTTGTTATTTACAGATTTAGTTTGGAGACTTAATCAAATCACTGCACTGAAACCTGAATCGAAAAGGAAAAGTACCGCTCTCAATTTTTCCGAATGATACAGGTTAACAGAAAAGGAAGAGCTTAGACATAGATTTGCATATACAACGTTTTCCCCCTCACAGCAACATCGTTTTGCATCAATAATGGCATCTGTCTTGAATCCAATTCACTATCCCCAAGATGTGAAGGGAGATGTATGAAATGTTGTACCTATTCGATAAGTGATACAATGTCTTTCGTCCAACATGTATCAAATAAAATATTATTTGAGAAATAAGGATTAAACAAATCCACCTATGAAATACCTGCGGGGAATCACGCCATATTGTACGAAATGT
Source organism: Gibbula magus (assembly GCA_936450465.1). NCBI lineage: Eukaryota > Metazoa > Mollusca > Gastropoda > Trochida > Trochidae > Gibbula > Gibbula magus. The sequence goes on from OW388294.1 coordinate 5,788,459, forward strand.
GGCTGTTCAAGGGCACAATCAAATACAATATCTATTACACAGTTCATGAACGAACACTATATATTCAGCTCATAGAAGCGTCATTTGCACATGCAACGTTTGACGTGAGATGGTTAAAACCATAACGAGAGCTTCAGTAACCAAATTGTTCATGCTAAATGCTAAACAATGATATTTGCTTGGATATGACAGCATCCCAAATTAGTCTTAAATTGTCTGGAAGTCAGTATATCAAGAATGACTCACCGTTCGCCGCAGGCTATATCATTAATGGGTAATAACTTTCTTCTGTGTTCAGTACAAATAAACGTAAATTTTAATTTCATGTTAAATTAGTTTTCTATTTCTTTGTACCAATACAAACGATACTATAGTTGATATTCGAGTACGGATACGGTCACTGAAAAACAATGAAGATGTTCCCAGTATGTTTAATACTGAAATTAAAGTGAAGTTTAACTCCATCATTCACTTTGCAACTTTTAACAATACTTTATCTTCCAAGATTTGAGTTATATTATAATTGTTGGAGTATAGGACTAACATATGTGTATATTATCATTTACATGTAAAATATCCACACAAAACAGTTAAGCACCCCCTGATATTTGTGATGATGTCTTTTCGAGAAAATTTTAAATAGTTAAAAAACATTAATTTATGAGAAGAGTAGTGTTTGTGCACTACGTTCCAACCAGTAATGGGTGACACTCGCGCCTACACGTTCGGGGCATGCACGTGCAACATGCTACGCTCGATGATCACAAAAAGCAGTATGGCCCAACTGCATTTGGTGTTATGTAACGTTGCTTTCCATAGCCATTCAAGCATATCTATTGAACATGGCACGAAGACGATGGTCAATGGATATCAGAAATCAAATTATTGGCACTCTGCAGGAATTTCCTTTAAGGCGATAGGACGAAATCTGGGCTACCATTACAATGTTGTTAGTCGTTTAGTCCGGAGGAATGCGCAGACAGGAGGTGCAATGGACCGTCCAAGGTATGGAAGAACTACTCCCACTACACCTCGAGAGGACCGGCACCGTCTTTCTCCAGGCTCGGAACCCTCCAGTACAGAATTTACATGAGTTTGAGGCAGCTCTGCACGCGACATAGGGTGAAGTGTATCATCAGGGTACGTGGCGGTCCTACCAGATACTGGTGATTCTTATTGAACATGTACACTAGGGTCTACAAAGAACATTTAGAAGTGACAATATCAATGCGAATGTATTTTGTTTCACTTGCAGCTCAAAACTTTTGTGGACATTGTTTCATGGTTAAAAAAAGTACCTGTGAAAACATGACGTCATCGCTATTAAAATAATGATAACTACATATTGTTGCGTTTCTGTCTTGCCAGATGACTATTCTATCTGAAAAAAATAATAATCTTAGACTAAGTTAGGGTCATAGCAGAGCTTACTTGTTTCTGACATTCAGCTATATGAAAATATCAGGGGGTGCTTTACTTTTTTCTTTGTGTATACATGTACATTGTCTGTAACTTCTGTACACTGTACGTAACTCAAATGTAATCCATTGATGTTTAGAAATTCATATCTATCCAAACTATGCACTTTACACATAGAAACACGATCTCGTTTGCGAACATGATCAGTTTGGTAAAACTAACTGCTAAACAGTTTGGGTTGTGGATACTTAGACTTCCTGAAATATACACAGTCATGTGAATACATTCTGTTCGAGTTTTTTCAGTGTATCGACAAATCCGATGGCATCCAATCCTCGTTAGACCCAAATATGAAAGTTTCATTGTTCAGGTATTGTTCCGCTCCGTTATTTTCTTTTTAATCCGAGTTCTGTGAGATTTATGAAACTTGTTCATCCAAACTTGTCTATAAGCCTGTGGAGTTCATTAATCAGATAGAAAACAGAGTATGAAGATTTGATTACATCTAAAACTGCGATTCTGTGACGGCATAATTTGAAATGTGTTCTATGTCTTTGTCAAACCGACAATTAAAACCTAATAAAAATGTCTTCATTTTGAACCAGTATGGACTGCGTCACAACTCAAATACAGATTTAACATCGTATGAACCGATTTCAGAAACTGATGATAAAGATAACATTTTTCAGCTGCATTCCAATCTTTTAGATACATGTACATGTTTTGTGGTAAGATATATTTCTATTTTCGTTTCGGTGTTTCAACTGTCTCCTCATACAGTCTGAATGCTATACCCAATGTTAAAACATAAATAGTGTAAAATCACAGTGATGTTATTGGTCACTAAATATACGTTTTTTTTTATTATTTTATTATTAATATTTCTTTATCATGCTCGATATCATGCTTTGATTTATGAAGTATCACTTAAATGTGACTAATGACAACACAAAAGTAACTTGACAATATGTATGTTGTAATGATATAGCTTTGACTTATCACTTGAAATTGAATTTTATAAAAACAAATTTAGTCAATACAGAATAAGTTTGTAATAATTTTGTACAAATTATATCAGCGAACAATGCATTATGTTTATTCTGTTATCAAATGCATTAAATGAGAACCCATTCAGAAAGATATATGTTTAAATAGACCCTACGATTTGACAGAGCGTTGGTTATGGATATACTAGAATTAAGAAAATGCAAAGAATTTCCAATTATGAAATGAGTTGTCAGAAATTATTTCTCAATAAATTTCCTTTAGCACCGGATCCACAAAGTCAACGATTAATGAGTGAAATCTCTCAAGCATATAACTTTTTGTGAATTATATGTACAGTCAACATTAAGATGTACGAGCGAAACATAGAACATTATAAGATTATATATCCAAATATGAAACAATGTATGTTGGAATTTACATTTTCCCGCGATTGAGGAGAAGAACATGAACATAACGACCAAAAATCAGCCAGAACATTCACTTTTTTTTAATTTTGATGGACTTTTCTCCAAGTTTTACAATCATCAATGGCACGTTGTTCATTCAAATGAATAACACTGCAGAAGGTACAGATGGCTGAAAAGTACTGTATGATATGTAGAAAGAACTATTACACATTAAAAATGCCCACATGCGTCGTAATGATTTTGGATGCCTGTTTCTCTACCTAGTATTCATCAATGATGTTTCCTTACGTTATAGGATTTTATGTACACAAAAATGGACATCAAACAGAAAGAAGGTTTGTTTTTTATTAACATAAAATGCATTTCCACATCAAATGACTAGATCAATGAATATAACGCATACATATTCTATTTAAAACATATAAGTCAAACTTACAAAATCGTAAATCTGTGTCACAGTGAATATGCTCTCAAACCTCTTTCTAGCAGGTTTAGAGCCAAGATCAAAAGCACTACTTATTCCTTTGTATACAATATAGTACTGGTTTGACTCATTGAACTCACAGTACTCACAGGTATATGACGTCAAAAAAATAATTGTCATGACGTCACTAGGAGTGACATGATTGAGGATTACAGACAGGATTCTGAAAAATACGAAGCAAATTCGTGGGACAATGTAGAATGTGATTGTGAATAACAATATTTAACTATAAAAATACCGCTATATTACATCACTTTAAGTACCTCTCCACAGACACTTTATTGGGATTTAATTTACAGGTAGCTGAGGTAGAAATGTATGCTAAGAAGACAAACAACTCTGGTTTATTTGTCTGGAGGCATTGGTCTCGTCAGTAAAAATAACTTTATTTGCAGAGAACATAAATACTGCTTGTAATTAGCTCCTTCAGTCATCTATGTCTCTCTTTCTTGGTATGATTGCGCTGTTGCTTTGTTCTGTATTTTGGCAATTGTATGAATTCCCACTGTACTGATGCAAACTTCCAAAAATGGCCAATATTTGTCGATCTCAGACTTCCACTATAAGATACTTAATATACAAGTCCTCCAGATTATATTCTTGGTAACATTATGGATGGCAAGGAGGATGAGATCAGGGTTACAGTCACGATCTGTTCCTACTCTGCACATACATAGAACATGCCTCTGTTTTCAAATTCCATATTTTTCTACCTGAATTACCCTTGTACGAACCATGTAGAGTTTTACAAGAACATGTACGCTTAACTTTCTTTGGTCCTGGCAAATTCCTTAAGTAATTATCACTATTTGAGTCCGGTTAACTAAAATCGGATAAAAAAATAAACCGCTTAAGTAAACACTTTCTCACGGTCCCTGGAAGTGAATTACTCAACAAATTAAACCGGATAACTAAAATACCAATCCACAACATGATCAGACATGAGAGACGCTGGCACGTGTCAGTCATTTGTTTAACAAACATCTTAATTGCAGCTCGCTGTATTAAACAGTTGAAAATACACTGACAATATGTTCATTGTTTTAAGTAGCCATGGAGTGTTTATGACCAAGTAGCTATGTTATAATGGACACAGTAGCAATGTTATGTCTACAAGCACATATGTTGAGTTATGAAGCAATTAACATTATCACCTCTCTTATGAAATACTAAGTTTTGATATTTTTGTATTTGTATATATCAACACCATATGAGAGAGATATGGTGAGATTTAAAGTTGGTTAATAATCAAGTTTTAATTGTCCCTTGTTTTCAATATTATTTTATATTATTAGCTGTTTCAATCATGATACTGTTGTGGGAGGTGTGAGACAACATTTACATCGGAACACAGTTTGCCTCAGCGTAATGAATGAATTCATCATTTAAGAGAATTCTTTCTCTGCACTTTAGCATAACTCTCCGATTAACTTATCAGTGACTGTAATTGCATTAAGATGTAATGGTTTCTTTAAGAACCATAGTTTTGACTCCACTGAATTAGGATTCTGTCTGATAATCACACTCCACACACTTGCTGATATAAAGGGATATCATGTTATGATTTGTACTGTAAAATTTATAATGAATATCAATAACCAGATTAAAACTAGAGCTTTTAGTTTGATGAATGAGAAATAAATTGTGTGCACGGACCGCAAAGATTTCAAATCGAACACCAATATTGCCCATATCACAAGTGAAATTTAAATTTCTCCTGTATATAATTATCGATTTCCGAAATCCAATCTCCCACAATATCATAAATGTCAACATCTAAATTTAGAAAGGAATGAGTGTTGTAGCCGTTTTCAATGTCTGAAAACTATTAATGACAAAGATTACATCGACTTACTGAGGAATTTTACTACAGTTTCCTAATATGTGGAGCATGATGCATAATACAAGGACGCGCAGTTCAATGAACTCCTGTAACCAATCATAACGACAACAATAAAGACATCCAAGACTGATGACTAACTACATCATAACAACTCACCTGAGTAATATCATGCTTCCATGTACACCATATATGGCTACTTTAATAACTACTGTCAATATAAACTATTCATTAAATGTAATTATTTTTTTATCATGTTATATAGATAATGGATATTCTCAAAACGTATCACAAGCTAGATCGGTAAGCAAGCAAATGATTGTGTTAAAGTCAAATGAGCATAACATGCTTACATTGTTGTACAGTAACTAAATATACAACATAAAATACACCAGATATATTCCTTTGATCATAGAGAATGTTATCAATGCAATAAAGCAATCTGATGAATCTGTTATCCAAATCTGATGAATATGCATAACAGGTCAAATGTCAAACACACGAACCACTTTCGCAAAATTCTATACACCTCATCCGGATCCAAACATTGTTCGCCTAAATGTACCATTGGAAAGCATCACCAAGAGTTTCGTAGACCGTCTGTTTGAGTGAATATTCCGATGAAAAGAATAATCTCTACAGTGCATTTATATGTGTAGATTTGTTGCAAAATCATCGAGACTTCAGTGCACCAATGACCAGCAACAGGCAGACAGGATACTGACGCACCTCACCTCACAAATAATTATCCTTTTGTCTAAAAGATACGGCTATTCAGCAAACCAAATGAACCTAGGCAGCTTTCGAAACGTTGAAACAATAGTTACATGTAATTTCTTCACTTTGAGGTGCGAATTAGAATGACATTTCTGTCTCCTAGCATAGGAAGATGACACCAAATGGAAGTAATGCTACGTATAGGTGCCGCTATATCGTTTTAAAAGGGCGGGAGATTTGAATGGTGTAATTTTCAGCTGAGTTGCATAAGCGGTCAGTTTTACGATGAACTGTCTCGGCCACGTTTACACTGACAGTGACAAGTTAGACGCCTTTTTGAACAAGTTTTACTATTCAAAAGCAGAATTTCAAGCAGCCGTTAATGGGAAGATTTGGAAGTTTAAGAGAGGAATTCATCAGAACCAATAAAGAGGTTCATAAAATAAATGCCGGGAGGGATTTTCAATTGAAAAAAGAGGGAAACAAGATCCAGTTTGTTTTCAATTCGAAAGCAATTGAAAACTATGCACTTCAATATAAGAAGACGATTTCAGACAAGAAACGAGCACGTAAAGATGGCCATTTCATCAGAAGGGCTGGGAAACAGCTCGAAATTACACTGCACACGAATTGGCTTCGGATTATGATGATGATAAAAGAATCAATCGAGTGGACAGTAAAGCAATCAAGAGAACCAAGACTTCGCGTTCTGCACGAGCAATTCCCTACAAGCCTACTCCACATCCTGCTTGGACTGTCACTCAGGCGTTTCCGGATCCTTGTGATGGCGGTCATTTTCATGGCCGAGGTCAAAGGTCGCGATCGGGTGTGTGTTTCATGTGTTGAGAGTTAAACCACTAGAGACGTCAATGTCCCTTGCTCAGCACATCACAGAACCTAAGGAAGCTCCATCTTCCATCATGGCTGCTACTCCTACACATATACCAAATACAAAGCGGACCAAGACAACAACAGATCTCATCCTGAAGAATACAATGGTGGAGTGGATACAGGACAATGTGTGTCTCTACAATAAGAAACTCAACAGCCATGAAGCCAGCCATCAAGAAGTCAAATGCTGCAAATCTGGTACAAATCCCTTAGATGCCGCTATGGGCGACTTCTGAAAATAAGTATGGTCAGAGGGCGATTGAGTTGACAGAAAGGGCCTTCCTGATGTTTCACATACACAAGATCGAGAGACGCACGATGGTTAGTGTGAGTATAGTTTGAAATTTCTTATATTATTGTTTCTTCAGTGTTAAATTCTGAAATTCTCTCTCCCTTTTCAGATGAACTCTAAGGCTGCTACAGCAACATCTGGTGGAGACGAGGTTGATAATGAAGACCTTTTGAATCTGGATGAGGAATCTCAGGACATTCCATCAACTAGTGCTGGAGCGTCTGCTGCCCCAGTGAGCTTGGCCCCACTATTAAAAAAAATCAGGCAGAAAACGACAATTATGCTTTGCTGGCCGGCATTACCGAGAGGGGCCAAAAGTCAATTGAGCTACAATGGAAGATGCTAGAAGAGCTCAAACCCCAAACACAATGAGCTAATGAGCCCAAAATGTATGCTGACTGGACAAAAGCAGTTAGCGAGGAACTTGATCATTCAATCATGGTGTCCTCTTCAGGTTGAACACTCAATTGTACTCATATATTGGCATCAATGATGATATTAACTTTACAGCTAATTATGCACCTCCCGTCTTTCCGCGCCACCCAGAATATCCACATGACATCTCAGCCTCTACAAACCTCAGCGCCACACTCTAACATGTGGCAGCATCCACCTACAGGAAACCAGGCTGGTACCACAGTCGTGGCAGATTGGACCCACCCTCAGATCCAGCCCCATGAGTTCATCACACTTCACGGAAGAAATAACAATATCAATAGAAACAATCCCTCGGCCATCACTTCACACACTGACTAAAACTTAAACCTTCGTGTTCTCGTGATATAAGTTGCTTATGGGTGACAACATTGTTGACAGGATTTAGTTGTGTGAACAACAATCGGTTTCTTGCGAGCCACATGTTTTCCGTCCAGAGATCCACATGCATGTGACACATTCCATTTATGCTGAAACCATATGCCATGGGCATCTATTCTTCTGGGGTTGTTGGACAAGTAATCACTTCATATTTGTATTCATCCACAATGGCCTGACATTGTTTCCATGGAAATGACTTAAACTATATTTCCAGACCCAATACTAAAGTAGTTGAAATCCCCATAAAAGGCAACTTCGTTGTCGCGGGAGATAATGGTTGAAGTTGTGTCTCTGCAGATTGATAATTATTATTATTGTTTATAGTAGTAGACGGATTAAAAATTATCAATAATTTGATGACTCAATGGAACAGTTAACATGATAAAAATGAATAATAATTGCCATGATTATTTCACTGTAAATACCTTACTAAGGTCATCGATACTATCACGTTGAAAATAATGCTACACTGTCGGCCAAAAGAAACGCCTACTTGATTTTCCTTAAAAATGAAAGATACAATAATTTCTGAAATATAAGTAATAGTGGTCTCCAAGTTATGCTAAAGATTAGTTAATATGAAAGTTCATTGAAATCGTGAAAAAACTGTGTTTCGATGAAATAACATTCATGAAAACCAAGCCCAATGAAAACAGCTATTTCCGGTTGATTCACTTGCGCACCGGAACCACGTACATCTATAACGTAATCACCAATTTAATGCAAATGCGAGCCTGTATTGGTGCTCATGGTTGTATGAAAATCTGTTTCAAATGTTTTTCTGATCAAGCACTGATCGAAAACTGAACAATTATGTTGTCTCATTTCAACAATCGCCATTCTTTTGTGACTTGACAACTTCTGAAATTCAAATATCTTATGTAGAAATGGTGCAACTTTATTATGCTATAATATTGCTAAACTGCTCATTATAGTTTTTACGAAATCTGATAAGATATCTGGTAGGCATTTCTTTTGGCCGACAGTGTATACTTATACCCTTTGCTGCTCAGTGGCCTTCATATGGTTCTCTAAATGTCAGATTATTGAGACAAGGCAGCGAACACCAGCCTTAACAGTTGAGCAATAATGTCTAATCTTACAAACATGGATACCCCAGGACACATAAAGTACCTCTCCACAGACAGAAAGGTGAATATATTGTGGTTTAACATACGGACAACTGAAGTAGAAAGGAAATGGGAATTCAAGTCGTTGGAGTCGGAAACAAATGAGGCTAGTTAAGACAGTAACATAGTCTGATGATATTGTTACCATCAATAACAGTCGAGTAGCGTTCTGCAAACATTACAGTGACGTGTACGTTGTTCTTTAAACCATTCGGTACGGCCATCCGTAATCATGTAATCTATATTTAGTCTTTTCCACCGTTCCACTGGGGTGGACAATAAAGAGGCAGTATCTTCTGAGCTGCATCACAAGAAGGGTGAGATAAATGTTTGCCATAGTGAACAGTTTTCCCTTTCTACATTAACTTCCTATGGTTTCTACTTTTGTTTTTATCCAAATTAAATTAGAATGTAACTTATTTGCTTACAATGTGTTATTAACTGTTTAAAAGGAGTGGATTACAGGAGTTATATCAATGGATACTCAAATTATTTCTCTTTAAGAACAGGGCACACATATATTCTGAGAGCAGGCATCATGTATGTGATATCAATGAGGACAGGTTGAGATAGTCTTAGAAACCAAGTTCTTTACATAAAGTAATGCAACCAAATTAGTCACGTCTTTTTATTGAATATAATGTATGGGTATATTTGATATTAGAGAAACCAATCTGTCTACAAAACATTATTTACAATGCATGTTTTCAACATGAACATGAATCATTACGATTTTGAATTGACATCATTGACGACATTCTATCAACACTTAATTATTCTATCATGTGAATAGTTTGTTGTTGCAAAAGACATGAAATATGCATAGCAACCGAATTAGCCTCATTGCAACGAACGAGTTCGTCACTTAAGAGAAATCGTTGTCTTGATGTGGACGTAACTTTACTAATTAAATAATCAGCGATCGTAATTGAATTAAGATTTTTCTGTGACATCCGCAGCAGTGAACCAATTGAAGATATTCTTTCTTTGATCTATGTTTCACGGTTATATATTGGCTAATACAATTAAACCTCTGAATTTTGAAGATATGTATATTTTACTAATTATTCAAAGTAAAGCATCAGATTGCAAGAAACTAAAGTATAAAGTATATATAGTATCATGCCTGGTATGAATGGGTTCACACCAAAACTGTTTTTAACATGAACCAAAGCAATCACTTTTAGTATCTCACAAAGAGTAAATGTTAATGAAACAATACTCAATAAAGTCTCTCTCAAAGTGTTTACTTGCTGTTTCGTGTTGCACAGCTCGTTTTGCTTTAACGACCAGGATATACATTTTCGGAACTCCCTTACTGATAAGCTGAAATTATTAATAAGCATGGGTCTTCGACTGTATTAGCCCTAAGTGAGCTTCTAAAATCTAGGCCCTGATCAGCAAATGTAACAAAACCTGACATCACTCCAGAGTGAGTAGTCCACTACCATTTAAGATCATACACTGTTATGAGGTGGTGAAGAACAATTACATGGTTCATTGCTTCAACTCTCAACTACTCACAGTGACAAATCACGAATTATTAATTCCCCTTCATTAAACGACTTAAAAGCCTGTCTAGAGGCCAGGATAGGCTGTGTTCTCTGTGTCACATTAACCTGCAATTGGCATGTAATAATTACTTCTGATTCATTAACAGATAAAGCTAATTAGATTAACAAGATGTAGTCAAGGGAGTTAAACTCAGTAATGGAATCATCACCATAACACCTTTTGGAATGGAACGGGGCAAAGAACAGTGCGCAGATGATATTGCTGTGACAAATCTAAGTGGTAAACTAAATGAAAGTAAGTGCTTCTTTACATTATCTGTTAACAATTCTCAATAATGTAGCATCAATAAGGACTTTCACGCATGTTTAATGTCCCATGCATTACCAAGCACATAGGACTCCAAGATTCCAGCTCAAATCTGTTGGCTGTGTAGTGCAACGAATCACCTTAGCTGTCCACTTGAAGCAGAGGCATAACTTAAATAATGTGATTAGGATATCAAAGGAATTTGAGCAAGTCAAATAGACAGGATAAAGGATAATGTTGGGACATCATTGCCTGAAAATTAAATATTGTTACGTTGTACTACACAAATCACGAATTATTAATTCCCCTTCATTAAACGATTTACAAGCTTGGCTAGTCATATGACACATTAACCTGTATCTTACATGTACTAATTACTTCTGATTTATTAACGGATGAAGCTAATTAGATTAACAAGATGTAGGCAAGGGAGTTAAACTGAGTAATTGAATTATCACCATAACACCTTTTTGTTCTGGTCAGGTTACTATTACAAACCTAAGTAATAAACTAAGCGAGTCTTACCATTATCCATGCACATTCCTCAATAATGCAGCATCAATAAGGACCTTCAAACACGATTTGATTTCCAATGAATTAAGAAGTGCAAAAGACAGCCCATATCTATTGACTGTATAGTTACACAGTTATAGTTTACGGATGAAAAAACAATTTTGTCTAGTAATGTTCTTTGCATGATTTGGGCAACTCAAATAGACAGGACATGTTTGTGACAAACTTACCTGATGACCTCCTGAATACGACTAACATCAATTAATGAGAAATAACATTATTATTCGATTCATTTTAATATTTCGTCATTTCTTGATGCAAAATGACAATTAACTTATTTTTTTATATTTTTAAATTTGTGATTTATTACCACTATAGAAAACAATTAAACGTGGTGGCACGTGATCCTGTGCATAGCTCAGTCGACTGCTATCATTGAAGTTCAACAACAATGGGCGCGGCTTGCCACATCGGTGGGTTACCCGCTTCATTGCTGAAGACCCTGAGAGTTTGGAGGATGATTCCATGTCCCACATTGAGATATCAGTGGAAAGACTTATGGTGTCACCCTGGGTAAGTGACTTTATTGAACGTGTGCCTCTGGTCACCTAGCAATAAGTGGGTACCTGGTGTGAGATGTGGAGGTGCGGACCTTTAATTGCAAGGATTGCCCAGGTTAGACCAGGGTTATAGTCTTGGTGTGCTATATAAAAAAAACATCCATTAATCAAACTTGTTTTCATTACAACAAATGGTAGATTTTAGCATTGTGTTTCAATAAATGTCCCTTTAAAAATTGCAATCAATTAAAACCAATATTCAGTAGTGTAATGTTGCTATTTATACACTAACATTAATATAAAAGTATCTTGCTCATATATGAAATAACTATTATAATTATTTAAACAACATTGCACTTCCACGAACTCTTCACATTACAGATAAAATGATGAAACCAATAGCCCAATAAACATGTCAATGGCAACGTTTATAGAAACATAATATCCTCATCAAACACACAAGGTAGCCTCGCTAAATAAACCTGTCAGGCTGTTGCAATTATGGTGTCCAAACATAAGTCATACGCTTATCCTATTACAGACAAAGGGTAACTGATCTCTGCCTGAAACCATTGTTTGTTCTTAACGCTATCGTTGGCTCATGAAATGAGCAAACAATCTTATTATCCTCTCCATTGTGCTGGACAGATATGACTTCCTGATCACGTGACAATATGGTCAGATAGTGGACCAGACATCGTGAGACCAATAACAACAGTGACATGACATATACATTAAAATGGTTAGAAGCTCATTAACTCTTTTAAGGTGGTTTTATTGGAAGGAGAGATGCAGGACGAAACGTGTTTACTACATTTTTTTTATAACGGCACATTCATTGTATGAAGTTTTGTTCTGAGTTGAATTATGTATATTCATAACCAATACTTTCTAAACAAACATGATTGTTCTCGGGAACTATGAGTATATTCAAGTCATGGTGTTGAATTATGTAACAAATATCTCATGCAAAAAGCATTAGACATGTTGCTGTGTAACAGACATGTAATTGTCTATCTTTCAAACATTTGCAATACTTTGTGTCACTGAATTAAATACACTAGATACATTATCTTTTTTGATAATTAGATTAGGGTTATGGTACACATTAATTTTATTTAGAATTATGTTATGAATAGGCTTTCTATAACCACATTTCAGTTAATAATCAATTATGTGATTTCAAGTTAATGTTTGTCTCCATGAGTTTTTTTTCTCCAAAGTTATGTGTCTGTGGTATTCAATTATGAGTTATGAAGAAAACAGTTCAGGATTAACAATCTTTAAATACAGACAGTCACGTTTGTGTGAAATATTAACTTAGAGACACAATATGAAATGATCTAGTTAGATATCATAATCATCTCCCTTGACATAGTGATGTACCAAAGTTGCCGATATATTACTTTGAATGTGATCAAGATATGATAAAAGTTAATAACGTGATATGAAAGTGTAACCACAAATCGTTCATAAATAGAGAATCAACATTGTCAGATAGGGACGAAGATATATACAGCTGTGTTTTAGTTATAGAGTACAGCCATTGATCTCATGTAAGGGTAAGGGTATTTGAATAACGTGAAAATACAAAATAATGTAATGTGCAACTGCAAGAAGATTAAACGATAAACCAGCAAAAGGTACACTTAAGTGTGTATATTGAGATGGCCATATTTACAGGGGAGGCAATCATTTGCATATTACTTCAAATAGAAAATACTTTTCTTCACATGAACAAATTAACCGTATTAAAATAAAGTTTATTAAGTATATATCATCATACTTTTGGTCAAAAATTAACATGCATATATATATATATATCTATATATATATATATATATATATTGAAATAGGTATGTGGTATCAAACGTGGAGAAGTGTATAAGTAAATTTAAATAATACACTGAAGACGTATATATATATATATATATATATATATATATATATATATATATATATATATATATATATATATGTCATGTCATGTGATTTTTAAGACTTTTCAAGACAAATTCCAAATATTGATAAAATGACTATGATAAATTACAGGAAAAACTAATATCCAACTTCCATTGTCTTGTGTAGTTAGTGCACACTTGTATCTGAATGCTCCCATAATTACACAATGAAACTGGACTCAAGCGCTCAGACCTAAATACACATGAGAGTGTCATTACAGCCTTTACATATTTCAATGGTGTACTCCTCCTCTTAGCCAATTATAAAATCCTCTTGGGGCCGTTTTAAAGTTGATGTTGCACCTTCGTGGTCATTGAGGCTAATCACGAAAATAGCTATAGTGTATTATTTTCAGGAGCGACCTGGGATTGACTGGCTTGTCAAAGCTTTCAACAAGCGAAACGTCTTGGTTTCCGATACTCTACACTGTCTTTTTGAAAATCGGGCTGAAAAAGTACGTCATTTCTCCAGAAAATTGTTGTTGTGTGAAAGTGCCTTTATTTGAGGAGTTCATGATTTAAAAGGAATTTGTGATCAATGGGTTGTCTTTAGGTACGAGATTAATTTGCTCTCTATGAGGTTATGTGTTAAATTGACAAAAGATAAAGACATAATATATATTGGACATTGCTATGTCATTAACTTTATCAGCTGTGTATTAGTGATGTTAAAGCACTTTGTGGTGAATATTTGATGATACAATATCATTATTACGATTCGATTTAATTTATAATAGATGTATTACCCATTTTCCGACTGACCTTAGAATGTTTAATTACACAATCATAATGAGATAGCTCAGGGAATGAGAGCGAGCCAGAAAAGTGTTGGTTTATTGCATTTAATTTAATTCAATCACAAGCAGAGTGGAAATAATCCGGTCCTTCGCAATGGACATGCTTCTTGTCAAGGACTGTTGTTATCAGTCAGGTTCGTATGTACAAAGCAATGACTACTGCTTCAATCTGGGACTGGCTGACACAGCATTTGACTTACTGTTGTGTGTCAAAGGTAAACACACAAAACACAACCGATGTTCTGTGGTCGTGGGCACTAATTCCAATATCTAAGTTAAGAAATAATTGTAAGTAGATTTAATTTAGAGACACCTTGCTGACATCGAACAACGCATTCTCTCCCAACAGAGGTTGCTCCACTTTCATCTTTCATCCTAACCTCTGTTGCATATGAGCCATATCTTATCAATCAGTTGAAATTGTTGTTTTTGCCTTTGCTTTTCATGGATGGGTCATGTGGAGGATTGAAGGGTGACCCAGGGTTTCAGGCATCTGTCTTCATTCATAGTCCTCTTCTATTGACCCAGTAATACATTTACGTCCCTTTTTTTTTACTTCATTGTAAATGTTAAGTGCATGAAATTAGTTTACTCTCCATGGAACTATGACGCAGTATGAGAATGAAAACATGCATCACCACAAATAAACTCATACACAAATTATATATAGTTCCGCTAAAATGTTCAGAAACATTTCAAACAATGTTCAGAGCATTTATAAATCCAGTCCCTAAAACATTCCAAATGAACATACATTTTAAAAGGAAAGCTTGACAAATAATAAATGGCTACACTATGTTTCAGTGCAAAAAAACATTTTAGGTTGAAATTGCAGGAGATTTGAAACTCTCTATCTCATCCCAAATCTACAATTGTGACATTTGCAAAGGAAGTGTAAACTTTATGAGGAGCTATTTTACCTGTTTAATGAAACAAAACGCCAACAATAGAGAGATTACTGACAGCTTTAGCAGCTGTTGCTCGTTTAAGTGTAAAAGGTTGTGAATTACAGCATTAGAGCACTCAGTTGGCATCCATTTACTGATATAATTATATTATGTCTTTCATCAAGACATCTTTATTTTCAATTCAACAGCCTCATCAGGGCTTCATATGTGTAAGAACATTCCATTGTGACAAATATAATAACTATTTCTAGCAAATATACGTTAATATCACAGGGGAAATAAAAAAATATGAGGACAGTGATAGGTCAGAGCGTTATTGGTTATAAACGGCCATGATCACTCATCGGTGTATTGATTACGACCTACAGCACTCTGGATGTAATAATATAAATGTGATGGTTAGTTGTTAGAATCGTTTAATCGTCAATATTTTGTTTTGAAGGATCCATCTGAAAATCTGAAATGAAATGTAAGAATGCTTTGATAAAAACAATACACAGGTCAGCCGAACATATACACTGTAACTAATGTTTGGTATTTAATTATTACCAGAGACGCCAAACAACATACATGTTGATATTCTATATTAAACATCTAGCATGTATTGTATCAATTATCTCTCTATTGGGACTTTCATTTGCCACGTTTGAAAAATTAGTTTCCGGCATCGAAATGTGTTCAACATCATTAAGTGTATATGATTTATATATTTTATAGAGTTAAGTGACAACCTCTTTTAATGTACATGTCAGATGTTTATTTACAAGTGGTGAAACTCTGCATAGGCCTAGGGGTACAAACATATGTTTATGTATGAGAAAAAGCAATGTAACCGTACAACATAATTGTTGTATGAACGTTTTTGGTTTCTCAGACTGCAGAAGATGCTTATTCATATCTCTCACTCGACAGTATCAAGAAATCTGTTATGCCAAAAACATTTGACTGTTGTCTTTTATAAGCAAAAAGTATTTGCGTAATTGAACGTCAGCGACTTATTTACCTCATTTCCTTTGAAAAATAGCTCAATGTTCGGATAGTTTTTGGTGATATTGAAATTGTTTTCCAGTGGTTTGGTCTGCCTTAAAAGAGATAGCAGACTTGTTTAATTATTCCTTGCCACTAAATCGCCAAGAAAACTGCGATAAAATTGTTCTTTTCATGTCATCGCCCAAGACAACGAAACAGTAATATTTCATTCAGGTTTGAATCAGGTCACGCACTGTTTCTAATTTATGTTTGATCAGTAATACTTCAACATGGTTGGTGTCACGTTGCTTAGAATTATTGTCACAGGAATACAATCACTACTCATATAATCATATACATGTACTCATTTACACGATATGATAATGAGTGATCAATCAATAATCATGTCCAATTACATGATATAAAATCCTTATCTTAAGTGCATATTGTTATGTTTATGCTATAAAATTTCTATAAACATTGTAGATTACTAAACCAGTCCCATCTTGTTTCCATGGGATTCTTGTTCCGATCTCGAATATTATATAATCAAACAATAATAACAATAATATTTTGCTTCAATTTAGTCTAGGAATAGTTATCTCCCTTTTCTTTACAAGGGTCATATTTTTGTCAACACAAATTCCGTGTTTTAGTGTAGAAATGTTCAGGAAGGACGGTTGTATGAAAACAGCCGGTCAAGGAATGACGACATCTGTCGAGGTCAACAGCGTCAGTGTTTACTGTTAAAGTGCTTCCTGATATCTTGATTTAGGACATTGATGACGACAAAAATTGTGATAATAATTGTCTAAATGTGAATTTTTAAATAGATGCGAACAAGGGCGTAACGGAAAATGGAATATTTTCGATAGTCAACACTCACTCTTTATGTAATCTCTATATATTAGTTTAATCAATAAGTAAATAAAGGCAGGGCTTTCTGTCTTCAAAGCAGTATCTACAATGCATATTTTCAACATGAACTTAATAAATATGATTTTAAATTGCCCTTAGTGATGATATTCTATCGACGCTTAATTATTCTATCGTGTGAAAAGATTGCTTTTACATTTGTACGAACGACTTAAAATATTCATAGCAACCAAATAAGCCTCATTGCAATGACAGATTTCATCACTTCAGAATGTCTTTTGCTTCACTGGTAAAGACTTTTTAACTTTACTAATTAAATTATCAGAGGTCGTCATTGAATAAAGATTCAATGATTCTCTTTGACATCCATAGCTTCAATACTAAACCATTGAAGATAGTTGTTCTTTGATCTATGTTGACACTTATATATTGACCACTATGATTAAAACACAAAGTTTTGTGGACATGTATATTTTACTAATTCAAATTGAAGCATCAGAATGCAATTTACCAAAGTATAGTGTTTCCGTCAGATAATCTCTATAACTAATCACCTAATCATCTTCTTGTGTCTTAATATTTGTTCCAGTCATAATACTGCACCTTATAGCTCATTCTGCAATATTGCTGTGTGTTTATAACAGGAACCAAAGCATTGTATTATATCACAAAGAATAAATTTTATTAAGCAAAGATAAAACAATACTCTACACTCAAAGTCTTTACTTGTTGTTACATTCTACGTAGCTTGTTTTTCTGACCAGGACATAGATTTTCGAAGATCTCTTACTAAAAAGCTAACATTATTCATAAACGTAAGTTCTACGACTGTCTTAGCCCTAAGAGAGCTACTAAAATCAGGTCCTGGATAAGACTGATTAGTCTACCATCAGTAAAGATCTTGCAATGCAATGAGGTGCTGAAGAACAATTACATGTTTCATTGCTTCAACTCTCAACTACACACAGTGACAAATCACGAATTATTAATTCTCCTTCATTAAACGACTTACAAGCTTGCCTCGTGGCCAGGATAGACTGTGTTCTCTGTGTCATATTAACCTGCAACTGACATGTAATAATTACTTCTGATTCATTAACAGATAAAGCTAATTAGCTTGACAAGATGTAGTCGAGGGAGTTGAACTCAGTAATGTAATTAATACCATAACACATTTGGAATGGAAAGGCGCAAAGAACAGTGCTCTGTTCACAGTGCACAGATCAAATTGCTGAGGCAAACGTAAGTGTTAAACTAAGCTAACTTTACGTGTCTCTATCCATGAACATTCCCCAATAATACAGCATTATTAGACTCATCACACGGTTTAATTTCCCATGGATTAACAATTGCTTGCGACTAATGTCAACCCACAACTATTGACTGAATAGTTACACGAAACTTAACAGCCACTTATAGCAGATGAAATAAATACATTAAGAAATATGATTGGTGATTATGATTCAGCAACTCACTTAGCAATGATTTAGGATAATATTTCCTTTTCATCCTTTCCTGCGGATCTACTGAGTACTGTTACATATCAAGTAAACAGAAAATGGCAGTATTTTTTTTTAGCAAAGGATAACATATATGTATCTTTTAACATAATAGTGTCTTTTGATATTAGATATTTATTTCCAAAAGAAGCAAACCACAATAATTGGTCAGTATCACACATCAGCATATATTAAGATTGTGATTAATTTAATTTATAAATGACCTGTATACAAACTCATGTGATAAACGTAAATATTGATGAAACAATACAACAAGCAAACTTATTTCCGAGATTGCTTTTGACAATGACTTTCTTTGTAGATACATTTCTAAAATTATGTTTGACTAATTGATCTTCGTCAGCTACTGGTTTCTGGTTTCTGCCATCAGAAACAACTACTGTCACCTACATGTATACATGTATTTGTCTTCACTATACTAAGTCAACTATCCTTATTATAGCAATTTTCAGCGATAGTCAACACTTTAACACAATGTATTACATAAGGCATATGTGAGTCCAACAACACACTGGATGTCCATTTGCGATCGATTAAAACTTACAAGTATTCATGATTCATGTTTCAGTTACATTTTCACGAACTATCCACATTAAAGAAAACATGATGATGAAACTAAGCCCCCATATAAACATTTCAATGGCTGCGTTAATAGAAACGTGATATCATCATCAAACACACACATGGTAGACTTCAGGGTGGCTGTAAGTCTGTTGTAATTATGGTGTCCAAACATAAGTCATACGCTTATTTTATTACAGACAAAGGGTAACTGATATTTGCCTGAAGCCATTATTTTTTCTGAACAAAACACCTCCTTGTCCTCTCCATTGTGCCGGACAGATGTGACCTCCTGGTCACGTGACAAGATGGTCAGATAGTGGAACGGTCACCATGTCGCCGCTAATGGCTGCAATACTGCCGAAGTGGCGTTAAGCAATAACTCACTCACTCACTGGTCACCATGAGACCATCAACGACAGTGGCATGACAAGTACATTAATATGATGGGGAGCTGATCAACTTATCAGAGATCAAACAAACATGATTGTATGAGTGAACTGAAGAATATTGTTCTCATGGTGTCGGATTATGCATCAAGTAATTCATGACAATTCCTAAAAGTAAGCAATAGAGGTGTTGCTATGTGGACGCCGCCAAGTTATGAAGAAAGCATGGGGAAGGTTAACAATCTTCAAATACCGACAGTAGCATTTGTGTGAACTATTCACATCACAGACATGTTATGAAGTGATCTAGTTAGTTTTCATAATCGTCTCCTTTGACATCTTGGTGTCCCAAACTTACCGATTTATTGCGTTGTATATCAATAAGATTTGATAAAAGTTAATAACGCGATATTAAGGTGTAACCCCAAATCGTCCATAAATAAAAAGTAGTGTTGTTATGATAGGGATGCAGCTATAACCACAACCATAAACTGACTTTAACGACCGCGCTATGACGCTATGGTATAGTTACAGAGTAAACCCGTCGATATTTCAATATTGCAATTAACTTCAGGACAATATATTATTTTAGATATATGACTAGTTATGTAAAGATATAAGTACTGGAAACTCGTTTTCTTTTAAGAAACAATTTAATTGGACAATGCTAATAAAAGTATAAATAATTCTGTTATTCTTTAGACAGAAAACTCTCGCCTGAATATGATATACAAATAGAGCCATTGGCTCTGTAGCTCATCGGCGTTTCAATTACTACATTGTTAGTGTTGACAATGTCAAGTTTAACACATATATCATTATAATGTGTATCGGTCAAGGGATTTCATGGTCACACATTTACAATATGTCCGTAAAGTTCATATTAATACTAATTTTTTATACTAATTTCAAAAGGCGTTCATGGAGATGACGAAAATACATGTAGGATTTCAGAGCGTGAACAGCTCTTCCTATCATTCAGAAACTCTCACCAAATTCGAAATCTGCATAGGTAAATAAGTTTGTTCAAAAGATTTCAGCTTTCTAAGATGTTAAGGGTTTGGAGAAGAAGTGGCGGAAAAGCGTTCAAAGATGATATGTGTTAATAAGGGAATTATTGTCTGAATGTCGACTATTAACAATAAGGGTATTATTGTCTGAATGTCGACTATTAACATCGGATATTATACACAATTGGCATGTAAGTGAAAATGTATTTGATTTATGTATAAATACAAAGAAATGTAATGTGCAACTTTAAATGATAAAACTATGAAGGCGAACTATTTACAGAGAGGCCGTACTATTAACTTGCATGATACTTTAAATGCAACATGAGCGTCCCTACTCAAATTAATAATTTTGCGATAGATAATGTACAGGAATTATTTATTTGTAATGAAAAACAGTTTACTAAGTATATTTCACCAAATTGATTACATGCGTTGATAGGAATACTATAAGGGGTAAAACATAAAATAAATTGAATCCTGTTTAAAGGAGAATATTAGAGAAAAAACTTTTTAAACGTGTTTAACAGTATTGTTTAAGACAAAGTGTGTCTAGAAAAATATTTAACTTATCATGTCATGTTTTAAGACTTATCTTAATTTTAGCTATTTATCAAATGACTAAATTACTAGATTCCAGACACAACTTCAATCCACCGACAGTATGTCTTGTGTAATAAGTGCACACTTGTATGTGAATGCTCTCATAATTACACACTTGCAACTGGACTCAAGTGCTCAGACCTAAATACACATGAGAGTGTCGTTACAGCCTTTACATATTTCACTGTGTGTGCTCCAAATCTTAGCCAAGTCCTCTTGGGGCCGTCTTGAAATTGCTGTGCCACATTCGTGCTCATTGAGACTAATCAAGAAAATAGCTATGGTGTATTATTTTCATGAGCGACCTGGGATTGACTGGCTTGTCAAGGCTTTCAACGAGTCACACGTCTTGGTTCCGACCCTGGACAATGGCTATTTGAAAATCGAATTCTCGCATATTGTTAATGAATGAAAAAGTACGTCATTTCTCCAGAGGATTGTTGCTGTATGAAAGTGCCAGAATCGGAGGAGGATTTCATGATTCAAACATAATTCGTGATTACTGAGAAGTCTTGAAGTAGCTAACTATTTTTCTGGATAAAGTAATGTATTTAATTACACTAAATCTAAAGGATAGTCAAAAGTGATTGCCACATTTTGGTGCTTTGTTACATCTTTCTTGCAATATGTCTGAAATGGGTAGCGTCAGCTCCGAGGGTTACACTCATCAAAGATGCATTTTACTATATGATAATATTTCAGGATTCAAATGTTCAATTTGTAATATTGACAGACAACTCTGTAACTAAACACGTCTTTATGTGATGGTGAGATTTATGTATATTATAGTCTAATATTAAAAATACCTTACATTGAAATATGACTTGATTAGTTGCTCCACTTCAGTGCAGTAAAGTACTGAGAGTGTAATGGCCCACAAGGTGATATTCAGATATGAATTACACCGTTAATGGTCGAAATAGGTCCGACAAATAACAAAACCAAACCATGTAAATACCACCAGCGCGTCTTCTGGTAGAAAATACATCCATGCATGTTGATATGCTTGATATCAGAATACATAAGGGTAAACATGTACTCATCATTCCAAAGTCTTAATTTTTCAAACGTTAATGGTAAAGAACGAGCACCTGAACACAAAAAGTATATTGAGTTATCAACTTTGTAAAGTAATGTATTTAATTACACTAAATCTAAAGGATAGTCAAAAGTGATATTTAGTGATGTTAAAGCACTCTGCCGTCAATAACTAATGAAGTCATATAATTGTTTAGGTGATTTAAGTGATATCAATACAATTGAAGGCAGTTAAGAAATAGATATATTATCCGTATTGGCAGTAATTGAAATTTTTATTTACAAGATCATAATGTTAAATCAGCGAAACAGTGAGAATCACACCAGTTGTAGTTCATTGACATTTGATTGCTGTGATTTCAATCACTTACAGAGTGGAACTAGTAAACATAAATATAATGTGATTTAGAGAAACCGTGTTAAATTCAGACAATGCTCCAATCAGTTCTTCCATAAGTACCCCTGTTGCACATGAGCCATGTTTAATTAATCAGATGCAATTGTTATTTTGCCCTTGTGTCTCGAGGATGGAAGTTTCTAAGTTTGCAGGGTGACCCAGAGTTGACAAAGTTTCGGTGGGCGTCACACTTTATTCATAATTGACGTCTGTTGATCCAGTTATACAATGCAAATTCAAATATCCAATTTAAGAAAAAACGTAAATGGATGTGATTTAGAGAAACCTTGTTGAATTAGGAAAATGCGCTTTCTTCACATAGAGCTTACTCCACTCAGTTCTTCCAACCTTACATCTGTTGCATATGAGCCATATTTTATATCAGATGCAATTGTTATTTTGCCGTTGTGTTTCATGGATGTACAATTTGGAATTGGGTGACCCAGAGTTGTCTCGGTTGGCATCACACTTTATTCGCCTGTTGACCCAGTAATACAATTAAGTAACTTTTTTTACCTGCATTGTAAATGTTCACTGAATGAAGTAATGGCAAATTCGTGTGTCTACTCTCCATCGAACTGTGAAGGGGAATGATATTGTTGGGTAGAATGTGCATCACAATAGATAGGTGCATACTCAAATTATATACTTGCACTGAAATTATATATAAGAGTGCCTAACTATTCCAATGAACATAATTACATATGTATATGCACCTTGTAACACCCATTTTCTTTTAAAATAATAAATAGCTTCACTAAGTTTCAGTGCAGAAAAACATTCATCACTTGACATTGAAGTTTCAAGAGATTCGATATCCTCTATCTCATTCCAAATCTACAAGTGTTACAGATTTCTAAAAGAAGTTTAAAATTAACGAGGAGGTGTTTTATCTGTTTAATGAAACAAAATTCAAACAAATAGAGAGATAACTGAAATTTTAGCCGCCTTTGCTCATGTACATGTAAGTATCAAAGTTCTTTGAATTACAACATTAGAAAATTTGGGCAGCATCCATTTACTGGTATAATTATTTCATATTTTGCACCAATACTTCTCTATGTCCAATTTCAACTTCATTATTGGGA
This sequence comes from Gibbula magus, assembly GCA_936450465.1. Lineage (NCBI taxonomy): Eukaryota > Metazoa > Mollusca > Gastropoda > Trochida > Trochidae > Gibbula > Gibbula magus. Next base: position 5,812,474 of record OW388294.1, read on the forward strand.
ATACTTTGGTGTATGAACATTCTATTGTGTGGAAAATGCATTTTAGTAAAAAACCTAAGCTGCTGAATCATGACCATGGGGTGTAAATTACTGCTTTGTTAATATGCGATCAATGGGATCAATGGGAAGGATAATTTAAAAGCGAAAGGAGCTTTTAAAGAGGGAAGGTATCCACTAATATTTTGTCCAGTCACGTGTTCCAAATCATTTAATTGTTATATATAAGTCTAAACGTATATGCATTGATTATTGGGAGCATACATAACGACTTTCTAACATTCACTTTACAATGTAAGACGTTTGTCTTGTGAGAAAATATCTCATGAACCAAATGATGATTGACTGAATCATGTGTTGTTCATCAAGATGCTCAACTACCAAACTCTCTACTCTTCTTGTATTCGTGTTATTAAATACCTTATCAAATGTATGAGTTAGAAACAATTCCACTAACACGTTTTGTGTAAAAATATTTTAAAGTCTGAATAAATCAGCTTTCTTGTTGGTTTAAACATGTAAAAAAAATTAATTTTTTGGTATTGATTTTGATTTGTGTTGTAAAATGTTGCAGTGCATATATTTTTATTATATGACCATGATGTCAGTTTCACTCGTTCACATTGTTTGCATGGTTTTCAGATTTACAACAAATCACATAGTCTGTGTCTGTGAAATATCGATTATACATTTAAAGCGCTGTAGCACGATTTTCTTACTTGCAAATTATAAATATGTGTTACCAATAGCTAAATACTACTCCTGAATCAATAAAAAGAGTCCTAAAACGAATGTCAATGGTTCGGGTAAGCCATGCGAGTCTATTTTCCATCGAAATGTTCACATTAAAATGGCCACTCGAAGATAGTTGGTGTGATCTGACTGATGTAGCGATACCTAAACACTCAGAGTGGAGTTTCAAATAAGGGACAATGGTGCAATAGTCCGCCAGCTTGCTGTCAAATTCTCACGAGAACTACAAATCTGCCTCTCACACTTTCATACTACTGCCGCTTATTTCTTCGAATAAGGATAACCGTTTTCTATTTCAAATTATCGGGTCCTGTAATGAGATATTTGCACTCCTCAGGGTATCAATAACGACCTTTAGCACTCTTAGTGTAGTGATAAAAATGTGAATGTAACAATATTTATATTTTTAGAATTGTTCTAAACTTCCATTGTTACTTCCAGTTAAACAATAAGTTCTTAAAGAAAACCATCAGAGGTACTTGAGATTGGCATCTTAATATTTTCAACATCACTGACTGCATCTGGGTTACATATATTTATGGGCAAGTGATAGTCTGTTCTAATCTCAAATGTAATTTTACAAATGATTCTCTTCTTTTCATCATGTTCATTGACTCAGTTTACACGAGTGCGCATTAAAAGCAGACTGTTCATGACATCAGTCTAAACTATCAGTAAATTTTAAGTCGGCATAAAAAACACAATGAAGATATAGAATTGGTTTTATTTCTTATATGTAGAGATTGGGTTTAGATTTTGAGGCCAACAAGTAATATACACAAGGTATTTTCAGTTATTGTTTTTGCTATTTTCGATATTCACCCGATTTGAATGTTCAAAAATGTGATGTTTATATTTTCAGAATAGCTTAATTGTCAATATTTGCTTTTGATGAAACCATATCATCCCATGGTTATGTGGGGTTGACATTGTAGAATGTATGATATGTAAATATATCTATCTTTATATATAATCATTAAATACAATACAATAAATGCCAATTGAAAAAATCTAAACAAAACCTACTTCAGTTTCAGAATATAATATGGAATGGTACATGTATTTTTCATCTTAAGAAAACAACAATGCCCACAACATCTGACATTATGCGTGTACAGTAATGTTTGGTATATTATGATTTTCGGAGACACACAACCCTTTTATCATGTGTACTAATTTATCAATTCCCATAGGGATGCAAACATACGGCAATATATGAGAGTAACTGTTTTATAAACGAATTCCAATCATTCTGTTCACTTGACCTCTGACAGTACCAAGCTATTTGTTATGCCCAAAAAACAATCGACATGCTGTCTTTTGTAAGCAAAAAAATGTTTTCGTAATTGAACGTAAGTGACGAATTTACCCTATTTCCTTTGAAAAATTGCTCAATGTTCAGTTATTTCTTGGGAGATATTGAAATAGTTTTTCCAGTGGTTTTGTCTGCCTTCAAAGCATAATTCGACTTGTTTAATCGTTCCTGTCCAATAAATCGCCAAGAAAAATGCGATAAAATTGAAATTGTTCCTCGCCAAAGACGACAGAACAGTGTTATTTCTTTTAGGTTTTAATAATGTCACACAGTGTTTCCCATTAGTTATTGAGCCGTAACACTTCATCATGGTTGGAGATATATATAGATTATGATGCTCAGAAATATTGACACAGGAATACCATATTTAAAATATTTATTATATGATTGCAGGTGAAATACCCGGATCTATCAATGAAAATACACCGTGTTATCAGTCACTTGTGAAAATAACAATCGAACGTGTTATCAGTCACTAGTGAACAGTAAGCGGAAGTGGAGATAAACTTTAGATATCCTGCAGATTGTTCCCTATTGTCAAGCTAAAATGAAGAGGGATGTTCATTTGACAATATTTGAATATTTCGTGTTATGTGAAAAGAGCCCCAGAACGGCATGTATATAACGGTATAGCTCTAATGCTGCATCATTTACAACACGCGTGAATATCCTCAACAGAAAGGTAGATCAAAGCAAATACTAGCATAGTGAAAAGACATAAGTTCAAAATCTCTGTCACAATCTATTATGTATATCCAAAGAGATTTGCAAGCATTGTCCGACTAAGTAGAACATCAATTGCCAAATCCTTCAGTAATGTTCGATTATTGAGACAGACAAGAAGATGAATCCAACACTAACGGTAATTACGTCAAACTCTCACAGAAAATAGGACCCTGTGGCATATAACGTATTTCTCCAGCGACTAGTATTAGCTTTATTCTGGTTCGAGTTACAGAGAGCTGAAGTACAGATGTAAAAGGAGATCAAGTCGACATTTTGAAAAGACACAAGAATGCGATACTATTGTGGAACTGATGGATTTGTTCCACCGATAAGAGACAAGTCAAGAGAAACATTGAATCACATTGTATTCTGCTTCTCAAAGCATGCAGGTAGATCCAGTATGTCTGTTCCATACAACCAGATTTAACAAATGTATTGATTTCTTTTACAGGCTGTTTCACACCAAATGTTATATAGCTTATAGAGGGGTTTGGTTTTCCTTCACTGTTTCTTGTAACACATTTATTTTGGTAATTGACACATAATAATGACAAATAAAATGTCCATATTGCATATTAAAAGTATCGATAAAATCTCTTTGCTGTCTGAGATCTAATTAACATGCTTGCAAGAAATCTGTAATTTGTATTTAAATATACTGTACCATACATTTAACCACTCGACCCTTGTAAGAACGTTACACTCCAGAATACAGAATTTCATTATTTGAATTGACATGGCAATTCCGACAAAAGAGAAAAAAATCAAATGTATTCTTTACTGTCGAGATTCGTGTGTTACGATGCAGGGGCTCTGATTGTATATTTCTGTAATGTTGATATTGATGTCTGCATTTGAAATATGCACATGTATTTGATAATATCAATTTGAATTTTTGAAAAGGGTCCCAATCATACATGGTAACTCAGCAAGGAGATAACGTTGATTTTAAATGAAAAACGAACTGACGTCTAATCTGCTCCCCTGCTTTAATAAAGATTTTCAATTGATCTCGGCGATGTCTATTCCTTGCTTTCTTTGGATTTAAGGAGGAAATCAAATGGGAACAGATTGCTAGTGTAAAAGGCATAAAATATGCATTACAACCAAATTAACTTCATTGTACTTGTGGATTTACGCACTCTGAGAGAAGTCTTTGTCTTTCACTCTGTTGTTAATCTTCCCATTGGAATTTCTGTGGTTGTAATGAACTTAACTTTTAATGTTTGCTTTGGCTTTGAAAGGGTCATCGCTGAATTGTTTTATAGGAATATTATCAAAGTATAATATTTCATTCAGAGTTGATAACACTTCACACTGGTAAAGTTGGGAAATCTGAGATCTCAGAGTTTACTCTTAACATTATGTTCCCGAAACCACATTCTACATTGCAATTAATGCACCTAAATGCTTCCTAAATGTAATCAGTCTACTGACCAGATGTAAAAGAAAAAAGTCAAAACGACTCATTAGTTGGTCATATCCTGCTACATTTTCAAGCCATCTGTTTGTATGAATTAAGTTATTTGCATGTCATATTCAGTCTCTATCAACACCAGTGACTGCACATAAAAGGTGTATGGCATGGCATTCATGGGACAAGTTACAAGCTTGAGCAGAGGCCATATCGACCCAAGCTACCTGTGCATTGCATTCTCCGAGTCGCATTGAGCTGGAGGGTATTACTTATTTACACTTCGTTCCCAGACATCCCTTAATTAACTTAACCAACCATAGTCAAATAATGATTGCGTCCTTACATTCTCTAAACCTCAAGGGGAGAACATATGACAGTTTATTACCCATATGGTTGAAAATAACCGAGTTAATATTATTGATATGAGCACATGTGCACATATCACGTTTGCCTAGCAACCATTGTTTCACCGCGACATTTCGCCTGTTACGTCATAAAACGATTGTTCGTGACGTCACTGTAGTTTGCCGTCGCAAGAGAAGTTGGTGGTTTACTGACTCATTTTACGCGATTCAAATGGAATAAAATGGGTAATAAAGAAATTACTACACTCGAAAGTGTGTCATATGACTTTAACGAAACTCATGCAAATTTATGTATAACCCTCGCTCTCGCTCAGGCAATACACAGATTCACACTCGTTTCGTGAAAGTCATTTGACACACTTTATTGGGTAAACGCATGAACAATGCTTTCTTTACATATATTGTGTTCGGTTGAAAACTGCCAGGCCCTTAAATCAGATATCTGCCACATAAACTGAGAGGGTAATCTTTCAGTGTCAGCTTCTGTGAAGAATAAGTTATTATAGTTTTTCGTTTTCTTATTTTTTCTGAAACAGGGATAGCAGCAACGTGACACCAGGAAGAGCTTGATATCTGTTTGAAATACAGTATTTGATACCCTCTATATTCCGTTTATTGCTTGAATAAGATACATGTCTGTTGTTGCCTTCTCGTTAAAAATATCACAACTTATATAACTTTCACAATGTATCTACTTTGCAGTCCCTGTGGACACGCCTCAATGATAAGTGCATATGATTCGTATCTATCAACTATAAATGACTAACTAATTGTATGAATCAATTTAACAGCCCACTTGTAGCGAATGGGGTGAATAATTTCTGAGTTTTCTTCAAGCAATATCTTTTCAGTACGTCTGTGTGAATTAGGGAAACCCAATAAGATAGGATGCGTCCAACTGGAAAACAGAACTGTATGTTTCTCATAGGGCATATTCTTTCAGTCAACAGAACTGCATATTCAACGGTTACAACAACACAGAAATGCCAAGGAAGTACCCTTATAGTGTATGTAAATCAATATATTGTTTTTAAATGTGTTGTTTTAAATGTATGCGTGTTTCTGCGTGGGTACGAGAAGTGATCTCTACTACAGTACTATTTTATAAACGATTCAGTCAGTTCATCAGTAAAAACACCAGCATTATCCACACGATTGACCCTCTCTTCACAATGGCAACCATACATAAGGTTTCATTTGTTTAATATTTATAAACTGTTTGCTAATTTCTTTATTGTTCCCCCTTGACAATTTGATGAACTAAAGCTGCCGATTTATGACTCTTAATGTCACCAGGATTTGACAAGTTAAAAACGCCATATTACAACGTTTTCCACAAAAGCCAATTAATAAAGTAGCAACTTGTTATGATAGAGATTTGGCAATAACCACACCAATAAAATTGTTTAAACGACCCCTCTTTAAATAAGTTTCATACCATACATGTCGATATGTCAATGTGATAATAACAAACATCATACAAACTCAATAATATAGTTTAACGAAATATTATGCTAAGGACTACTGCAAATACACTGAACTCTACATTTCCGATAACACAACGATAATGCGATATTTAAAAGAAACCATTAAACTTGTTGGTGATATAACTAGAAGACTTTACAAATATGAGGACATTCGAAACATGTGTTCATAAATGTATAAAGAGGCGACTGGAGGAAAGGCTATAGTTTGCACTAACCGTTTCTTTGATTGTTCATCTGCTGATTTCATTTTTATGTTGTAGGACTGAATTTTGACATATTGTGACTTGAGTTCTGAGTTTTGGCGCTGTTGGACACGATTTTGACATAGCATGACATGTTGGTGTCCTGCCAATAATTCTCGTTTGAAGATTTCATGTCGGAATTTTTCTCACATTATTTTCTAAATCATAATATACATAAGGCAAAACAACACAGGCGATCAATGGGTCCGCCATCGTGTTCTATGAGAAAATAACACAAAGACGTCAGTAAATATGTTGTTGTCTCTTAACTTTTGAGGAATATGTAAGCAGAAATATTGTAAAAATGTTTTTGTCTCTTAACTTTGGAGGAATATGTCAGCAGCAATATTGTAAACATGTTTTGTCTCTTAACTTTGGAGGAATATGTCAGCAGAAATATTGTAAACATGTTTTTGTCTCTTAACTTTGGAGGAATATGTCAGCAGAAATATTGTAAACATGTTTTTGTCTCTTAACTTTGGAGGAATATGTCAGCAGAAATATTGTAAACATATTTTGTCTCTTCCAGCATCGCAGTTCCATCTATTCAGACTTATCAAAGTGATTAATTTGGAGATAACATTTACTGTCGTTTATCTTGGTAGACGACATTTTAGAATACTAATGTGTATATAAAACACCGCCCCTGGCAAGACGATCTCGTGTAATCAGATTAATTCTATAATGTTCAATTTGTGATTACGTGGAGTATACATCTGATGCATTATAAAACAAAACTCTAGTTTAACAGTGGTGACTTTGCTTCCATAGAACTTTTAAATGAGATATATACACCCATGCAAGTTTAAATCACCAACACCTTCCTAATTTACTATAAAATGTCATACTCTTTAAGATATGATTCATAGTATGAAAGAAAATGTACCTCGTAGATAATCCTGAATGTAATTGCAAATGTACTTGTAAACATTCTGATAAGTATTTGATGGAATGCATGATGTTAATCTTAACATTAAAGCCCACATTGGTCAATTATATTATTGAGCATTGATATATTCAGACATTATATATGGACGATTGAGTGGAATAAGACGGATTAAGGAAGAGCAAACACGGCTTAGTCAGATTGGTCTTTCTTTCAGTATTATTAATAATTTCATGGAGAAAAAGAAAACATTCTTTGAACTGAGTCAGCTGTATGTCGAATTTAGTGATTCTTTAAAGCAAACTTGAAGGTATGATGTGACCAATCTGCCAATATCTGGAACACGTGTATACTTTTCTAAAATGTATACACACACACATGTGAAGGACCCAAACACCAACTGTATACATTTAAATACGTGCGCAATAGGAAATATTATAAATTTTACTATATTCCCTTCTACCAACTTTCAATAGAGGATCCTATGATTGCCAAATGAGGAACATAACATGGACATTATCATTAACAAAAAAACAAAACAAACGAAAGCGTCGATTCCAAAAGCTTGTTTATAGATTCCAATGGATAACGTGTATTTAAAAAATACACAAGACGAAAAATGATGAGTGAAATCAGAAAATGAATGCACGCAGAAACTTGGTCAATGATACAAACATGTGCTCGAGGAGTGTTTGTCTCTCATGGAGGTTGTATCAAACTGCACACACTAATTGGAGAATTTGTTGATATCTGACAAGTTTAAACTGAAGGCTTGGCATTGATCTCACATCAGACAGTTCGATTGCAAAAAGGTTACTGAACACAGATGCTCCGGCCAGTAATGCCAGCACTGTGGACAAATAGGGTTACTAGGGTTTATTTTGCACATAGAACATACTTGATTCACAAGTTTGATAAACTAAACTCATGGGCAAAAGAAACTTAATGCCAAAATTATGTTAGTTAGTGTTTCAATTAGGATTTTAAAAATTGTCAACAAAACTTGTTGTACCCAGTGTAAAAACGTGTATCTTCCCAAATAATGACTTTGACGAACATTTTATCATCAAAATACCTAAATAAGGACACGATGGAGCCAAACTGTATGTAAACCACCAATCAGCATGCTAAGTTCCACTGTTGCAATGACCACAACATTTAAATACCACGCTTGCATGCACAAAAGCGAGAGAACGAAATGTGTACAATTCATTTGGGAACATAACATAGATGAACCAATGCTGCTGGCCTCCTCGACTGCGCCAAAACCACAATAACTACGCTTCACCAACGATGTAGACAAAGAGGCCAGACCAATGACAGGCCAAGAATCGAAATCACCGCCAAACTTACTTCGCAGTACTTAACATCTTCGTAATCATTTCGCTACTGTGACGTCATCAACAGCTTTGGCGTAACATCATGTGACCAGCAGAAGACAAGGTCTTCTGCAGGCTGATACCAGGTCAATGTAACCCCCCTACACCCAGGATTACTGGAGTTAACAAAACAGTTATTCATGCACTCATTCGAGATATCCCCAATAACATCACCTGGCGGCTAGTAAAATCTGTTCATCGACTTGTAAAATAGTTCTTTGAGATGCTGGATGCAACAGAAAGTACTGTTCGTTTTTCAGATGTGTACCTTATAAAATAAAGCCTTCTGTTTTGTTGTTTAAAAACATGTTTATTCTGCATATTGACATTTACCCTCCTGTTCCATGTGTAACTAACTGTACACTGCGTATATTGTTTTGTGGAATTGCGAACAAAGCATGGTGAAATGAATTTTCTGACAAACGTATATTACTTCATTTACCTGATATATTTGTTAACGCTGATTATATCAAAGACATTTTGGTATAGTTTTTTTTGCCGATGAGCTAATTATTATTCTGGATAGGTTATAAGACATATACTATTTTTCTATATCTATATATATGTTATTAAATTCGAAGTGAAATAATTTGATGTAGTAAAAAATAGGTATTTGTAATAATTTAATTTAATTAAAACTCTCGGTGGTTTCATATGTTACTGCATTAGTAGTCATTTCCTCTTATTCATCAAGACACAAACTCCTGATTGATTATCCGCCCTTTGTTTGCAAATGCCAGGAATTTTTACTCAGACCCATAACTAACAGCATGTGCATATGCATGTTTAATAATAAAACTGTTGTAGAATACCTTGAATTGCATTTCAACGCTGGTTCGGTAACAGAATGTAGTGTCAAACTATTTCAGTGGAGATAAACACTAAATTGTCAATAATTATTTCAGCAGGCCTGTTTCAAACTTTATGACATTTAGACAAGGAGGTTGTCTTTGATAAAGAATGGTTTCCTTGAATATCAACAACAAAATGAGAGAGCACATATTTTCCAATCTGCTGTATCTCTTATGAGATATGTGTCAATAATGTGTGGTTGTAACAGAGCCAGAATATTGATTATGGAAACAACCATATATTTGTTGTATTATATCCATGACAAAACCATTGTTTTGAAATGTAAGAATGTTCCAAAAGAGACAGCTCTGTAATAATGAAATGATAGAGTACAACCAATAGCGGACTTTGTGCCATGTGGTTCATTTCACATTACTTGTAAGACCATTATCATAGTATGTTTCAAGTAAATATTTCAGAGAAGACGGTCAAACCAGTGGTTATATTTCGACTGGTAGTAACACAATTGTTTGTAAGTTATATAATAATTGTACACACACATATAACCATATGGCAGCGACAGACTGTACAACTTAACATAAATACGTTGATTATAAACTTATATTATTTCATTGAGTGGAATGACATTTTATTGAAATACACACACTCTATTTGAACCGATACATGCGGTGTTCCATCGTTGAAGATATAGGAAATAGGGAAAATCTGCAGTTATTTTTTAATACCATGTATATTTCATCTCTTGCATTAGAACGCAAGAGTGAAAATGTACAACTTGTCTACCTTACTTGAAAAACCTTGTATCAAATTTCATCAATAAGTGGCAGCGCAGATAAGCAGTTTATCACTTGCCCGTGGAAGATACTGCAGTGTTATATGTATACGGCAATATTAAACTAGTGTAATATCACTACAATTATGTCATCACAATAGCGAGCAATTTGACCTCACGACGGTTGTAACGCCATCATAATGGTACATGACTCGTTTGATTAATTTGGGCATGTACTAAGCATAATACTCAATAGTCTACTATTTTAATACCATATTTTCGTGAATGATTTTGTATGAAACTCACTTTCGCTCGTTTTATACCAAATCATTAACTCTTTTAATAAAAATAGTATTAAAAATTGTATTTAGTATACCGTTGTTTCAGGAACATGCTTGTTCTTTTACTTAATCTGTTCCTGAGGAATGCACTACACATGCAAGGTTCTCAAATACCAACTTCTCAGAGACATGCTTATTGCAAGAATTTTTTCCATAAATTCACTTCATTATGTACGCCAGATAATAAGAGAAACTTACAGGTTACAATGTTGTCCAAGAGAGTCCGAAAATTGTATTTATTAAAATAACATTTAGTCCGTGAATCCAATCCGTTAATTGGTAGTTGCACTTTTCAATCCAAAAAACATTTATTTCACACCATCCACCTTTAAGGATAAACGCATATTAATGTGCTTCAATAGTATATAAACAACCAAAACATTGAGCGTGGCCCTCTACTGTTAAAGTTTGACATTTTTATTTTACTTGTAGGGAGAGGTGTCTGCACACCTAAAGATTGTTAAGCTATGAGATGTACTTGCTAAGACTAAAATGTTTATCAAAAGGGTAGGTCAAATCTCGTCATGTAAAACAGGTGGTTTTGTATAACTTGAAAAGGTAGGGATTACATAATACACTTCTTCCATTACCACCGATTTCAAATTTTGGAAATTAGTTCATCATAATGATTCATTCGAGTGACTTGAGGTGAGGTGAGGTGAGTTGGGGTTAAACGCCGCTTTCAAGAGTATTTCACTTATATCTCGGCTACTAGTATTATGGCAGGGAAAAAGTACGCAACGCCATGTGGTTACGCATTGTGGTGAAACCTGCGAGCAGCGGCTGGAACTAGCGAAGCATGGGTGGAACTACGCTGAAATTCAGTGTAGCACTGCACCTAAACCTTGCTGCGTGTAGAACAGTTCTCTACTGCAGACTGCCGTGCCCCTGGCGGGATTTGAACCCCGGACCTCTTGATCCGAAGCCGAACGGCTTAACCACTGTGCTTTCCTCGAGTGACTTGAAACAACAGGTACATGGAAGCACACCCCTGTGAGTAGAGTGATATACAGCAGTGTATGGCTGAAAGGAAAGAAAATTAAATTTAAAAAAAAAATAACCAATGGGAATATAAAAAAGTAAAGTCAATAAATGACAACACGGAAGTAGCTTTTAATGAAAGTTACATGAAACATTTTAGCCTGAGTAAGTCCAAAATACAAAAAATTCACCAAATATTGTTTAATTTCGCTATGCACCTCTCCTAGTGGTGAAGAAGAGATGTGCGAAATTTGAAAAGGATGAGATAAATATTGTGTCTGTAATCGAATGGGCATTCTAGCTCCGAATATGACTAAGTAAAACATTTAAAAAATCGCCAAAACTTCAAACATTCACCAATACGGTTTACATTTCGCACTGCACCTCGGGTTATAATTAGTATCAAAAGTGTATATCCACCGGCTACATGCAAAAGCTACGGCAAGCACGTACATAACTCGTGTCGGCATCGGAAGGTTCCATCGCCAGTTTATTTCACTGATAAATACCAGTATGCCATTGCTCGGTTTGTAATAATATTAGTTGCATGCTTCTCACGAGGGCAATCTTTGTACCAGTGTCGCCTGAGCCTTTACCTTTCGTCAATACCTTTCGTCAATATACTACATTATATAATAGGATCAAAGTGATTTTATGTCAGAATGTAAAACACTATTCTCATACGACCAGTTTTAATGAACCAATAAACTGATATGACTGTATCATAACTGATGTACATGTATATATGTTTATATTGTTTTATATTTGGGTCTCTGTTCCTGGTGTAAACTCCACGTGGGAGTAAACACTCCGTGATGAATATTATAACCCGAGAACCAGCAGAATATATCAGCTCAAGTTTGCATAAAGAATATAGTTGCATTCATATATGTATCTTTACTTCACAGCAACAATCTCTTATGATCAATGAATATGTGTGCAATAAGACTAACTTTGATATAAATTGAAGATTAAGTTTCTGTTATAAACACTCGAAGTTCAAATATATAGACAGTATTTCAATCACATGTGTATTGAGCTCCTGATAAAAGGTCCGATTTTAATTCTGTAAACAGACAATGAAGCACAGGTAACCCTAGAGCTATTCTCATTATAATCGTACACATTATATGTATACACCTTATATATTGAAGAAGTCTGTCTAACTGAAGGAAGTTGTTGATATCAAGTTTACCATATTTGTCTGTTTGAAACAATCACATCATTGTGATGAGAATTGATTGAGATTGTTTTTGTACTGTAAATCTTCTTTCATCAAGTCAAAGAGGGGATATCCTGTATTAAAAGTACTCTACTTTGTATATAGAGAGCATGTTTTCAGTCCATAACTTCAACAAATACAAAGTAAAGTTTTAAAACTTCCCTTGCATATCATAAGATGGCGCTTATCATAATATGCTATCATAATATTGACGAATACTATTTTAACTCAGTGTATTTACTGATGTTCAGCCTTGACAATTTGGGAATGTGAAACACGTCTTGCTGGTACCTTTGTTGGTTGTGTGTTAATAGTTTCACAATGATGACATTATTCTGAGAGAAAGGGTAACTTTCTCCGAATGTCGTATCTACTAATCAGCAAATTGTTAACATTTATGTTTGAAGAGAACATGGTGACAAAATCACAGTCAATTATATTACAAAGACATATTTCATTATTTTAGTTTATTGAAACAATTATTAAAATCCCAGTAACATAATACAATATTTAATGCGTAAGTTATGTATCCTTTGAGTTTGTGAGCAACTGTTACTATTGCATTATCCACATACAACTTGTATAGTCTTTCTAAATTTCGTTTGTACATTCTTGCTGTTAATTCCATTATCAGGTGACAGGTGTGTCACTGTCAAAGACGAGTGCTATTAAGGGATATATACAATGCCAAATTGAATTGAAAAAGGCGTCCATTAATTACATCTTCCTCGTTTTTTTATCGCTGTTAAATCCATCACCTAAAGAGCAGATTCATTATGATATTTATATTGATGAATATTGTCTGTAAATGGTTAGTGTTAACAATCTATTGAAGAATATATCATGGTGATGACCTGTTCTCTTGATCATGTTTCGAATTTTGACAAATACATGTACGTGCAAAGCACATCTATTTTTCAGCTGATTCTTGTCTCAATTATATATATATATATATATATATATATATATATATATATATATATATATATATATATATATAAAGGGACTATGCTAATAAGGAGTACATTAAAAATTATTTTAGGTATTTCAAATATACAATTGTCAATACACTAACCATAACCAAATGTCAAAATAACGTCTTGATTCCTGATTTCAGATAATATAAGTGATACCAAATAAGTATATCAGAAATGGAGATAGTTTCAAACCTTCAGTTCAGACTCACTCCTGTGAGCTCTACTGTCAACACCATGATAGACTGTCATGTCTCGAGAGAAGGTGAAAAAAAGCGTTGGGACGAGTATCATGGATACAAGCGTAATTAAAGAGCAACGGCATCTAACTTGTAGAATTCCAAAGATGTTTTGGCGGCTGCGCTATATGGTTGCTCAAAATGTTACATGTTACTGGACCAAAACGGATGAACTGCAATAGAGGTCAAAAGGAGTGATCGTGCAGCTTATGCATTTAAATGAACACAGAGGAGTGTAAATACTAACATTACGGAAAATGGTATTGTTGTCATCTCTTTTCCATTATCATGCAATGATAAACAAATGTGGTATTAAATAAGATATTATAAATATATGTTTCTGTTACACAATGATTACGTTTAATAAAAAACAAAAGAATACCTTCACACTGATGCACCGTCTTCTGTATTCCACTCTTAAAAGACTTTGAGAAAAGTGAGGTCAGTGGATGATGAATTCACGGACAAGCAGTGGTGCTCTGAAGATGTCCCAATTGATGATAGCTTCGACATAAGTCAAATAAGTACACTGTATGTCTGTGGCATCTTAAGCAGGTACTTCCTCATACCATTGATCATGTCCTGACATCGGTCATTATAGACTGTCGGGATACACGGCTATGGAACATTCGACATTCCTTAAAGTTTGAGACATTGTCATTGATTAACATATTTGACAAGAACAGTTAGCCTACAATGTTACCGATTTCAGAGATATCTTATCATAGTCTCATCCCTGACAACTCGACAGGGACCTTTTCCCTCTCATTCCAAATCGTGTAACCTACTTGATTTACGTGATCAAATCTGTTGTCATTTTTTAAATCAAAGACCACATATAAATCACAATTCAAGGAAATCTTATCCCCTTATAGTAAGAATCACACAGCAAACAAGTCCCCGGGGAAATATTCCGTTCATTGTTCAATAATTATCACAAGATAATTATTTCAAGATGAATTTAAACACAAAATTGTACTCTTGGCCATTCGTCCTTAAATAATGTATACACTACATGTATGCCTGATGGTGGCAAAGTAAATAAGGAGTTTATTGGTTGAATCCTATTGTTAACGTACTATTTGTTTTAATGCAACATAATTGTACACCAACACCAAGGTACTAATGCCCAAATGACAGTTTCAAAGTGAAATGGAACATTTTACAATACAAGTTATGAAGCTTTCCTATTAGCCAAATGCCAATGTGCCCATTTAATTGCAAATCATATAGCTCCAAATGTACAAATAAGTGTAATGTGTTACAGGTACGTGTTATGGTGATATGAAAAACATTCCATTTAATTAGTGAAATAAGCACATTTCTGAAGATATACGACTTCATCAACTCGCAGTTAAAAAGTTCTACTTTCTTTCAAAGGCCCCCTAGCTAATGTTTTGACATAGGAACTCAGATGACACTACTATGATATAACGATTTGGTACAGTCAGAGACAGCAGATCACATGACAGGGAGCATACATACCTTAGAAGCATATACATATATATTGCTGCATACACAGTAAGATGACTCATGTGGTGTTCGGTGTTCTTAGTTTACTCAGGGTGCCTTGGATGATATTACCTGAAGACAAAATAAGAAAATTAAATGACAATAGTTATTTTCATCCGTTTCGAGTGGGCTGTTCAACTGATTAATTTATTTATTCAGTTGACTGTAGGGAATGGATTCCAGGTGAAAAGAAATAGTCAGCTCTTACTTTTCCCTAGGGCTATATGTGGTAACTCTTTTCTTGTGACAAAGGAATATCAAAAAAGTGTTCAGCAAACTAAAATTAAATATTTTCTTGTAAATTAGTATTTCCTTTTTAGTTCGATGCGGGCAAATGTATGAATAATGATGAGTCTTAAAAGCGTTGAATAATACTCATACATATTTAAGGATATCATTTAAAACATTAACTATGCCTCCAGAATCACTTTAATGTTGAGGCGGGATAGCGCGTTCGGCTTCGGATCAAGAGGTCCGGGGTTCGAATCCCGCCAGGGGCACGGCAACTTTGTCTGCAATGTTACACTGAATTTCAGCGCAGTTCCACCCATGGTTCGCTAGTTCAAGTCGCTGCTCGCAGGTTTCACCGCAGTGCGTTGCGGGCTTTCTCCCTGTCATAATACTAGCTGCCGCGATATAAGTGAAATACTATTGAAAGCGGCGTTAAACCCCAACTCACCTAACCTCACTTTAATATCAAGTCATATAGCAATCTACTTTTTGTGCAAAGAGTTTCAGAGCAACCTTTATTGACAACTGAAGGTTCTAGTTTATGTTTCATCAATCTGGTAGAGTTAAGCATAAGTGTGCTTCGTCTTTCGTAGGCACACTGGAACAAGGTGGTAAAATAATAATTAAACTAGTGTTGCTAATTCCTTGACTAAAGCTGGCTAAGCTAATAATTGAGGCTTTGTTAATGAAGTGTGAATTATTAATTCGTTTCAGTTCAAGGTGACACAGGCAATCCCTCAGAATCATATGCGATAGGGGTCCCTGATCAATATGGTTATGGTCAAGTTTGTAACTCTTTTCAGAAGGTACATGTAGGGTTTAATCATTATTATTTTCTTGCTGTGAATAAAATCCTAAGCTTAAGCAAGAAAATGTTTTGCAAATATTCTCTGTTTTAGTTTTTACATTAGACTTGCCTATTACAGTTAATAGATTGCTGAGTGTCCCTTGGTGATAAGATAGTCCTAAGTGCCATAAATAAACACATTGAATGTATACATTTATACCATACATAAATAAGTTTGGGACACTTGTTTATTGGACGCTTTTATATAAAAAACATAATTTTTGTACGTATCATACAATTTAGACAGATAATTGTATTAAACACATTATATTATATGTAAGCAAGAGTTTCAGAGTTTATACTGACTGCTCCCAATACAGATATTTGATTTGTTGAAATACGTTTGTTGCCATGTTAATTGTATGCACTTCACAAAGGTTTCAATATTACTGCTACATTGCATACCTTAATAGGTAGCAACAGATTTCATTGATATACATTTAAATAAGTGAATTTCAAAATATGTGTATCGGGAGGTTGCAAATACAATCTCGACTAATTTAATGTCCCCAAATGGTCTTAAAATGGTGCATAATGTTTATCTCAACAGATACCAGTCTCTTAGTAAAGGGATGTATGGATTTTCAACCCGGTTGGTCTTGTGAGCCTCTGTAACAATGAACGTGTCAACTCTAATAATAATGTGGGCATTAACGGGTCGTGTTCTCAGTATTTGACAGTTTCTCTCTGGTTCCAGCTGGCACGACTCTGCAACTGAATTTCATATTTATTTCCCAATTAGTGTCAATTTAATGGTCACATATCCTATTAGTAGCGTGATGAAATTACACGATTTAGATAGGTTGTGGTGTTTTGTGAACAAATTTTATCAAAACATAATATTTCATACAAGAGGTGCTAGTGGTAATTGGATTAAGTCTTTATATTTGGTTGTACAACGATATTGTGTGCTTAAATTCATGATTGTCGATTTAACTTATCATAAGCCCGACTGATATTGTTTATTAGCTAACACAATAGGAATTCTTCAATTGTGTATCAATAATCAGCAGAGTTGCTTGCATGAAGTAGGATGACCATTTCTTCGCATTAACAATCGGTCTGTGCAATCAAAACATGATCAAATGATTGTGAAATAACAAATGTACGGTTTGTAGTTGTACAAATTACAATTGGCAATATATAGAAATAGAACTATAAATAAAAACTTGAACGTTTTTTCCGTAATAGTTACATATTGACGAATCCTAACACAGAGTTTCACTCCATTATGGAATGCCTCCTGCGCAATAAGGCTACACCATGATTAACTGAGGAATTCATTCAGGAGTTAAAGGCCTGCAACCATGCAATCAAAAATCACATTAGGCCGAACATTATCTAATCAAGCAGAACAAGGCAATCTTGAACCCCGTCATGTATATTCATAAACTATTAGAACTAAATCTCTTTTGGGGGATAAAGATATCCCCCTGTGTTCCTTTTTAGGAAATATGAGCTATCATTAATTTTGCAGTATACGCCTTCTCAATCCTTTCCAGACGTCTTGATTCGTACAATCAATATTCTGACTCAGCAAAAATTAATATTAAATTGATTTTAAATCAATCTGAATTTGGGAATGTAATTTTTGAAACAAATTCCTTCGTTTAATCTTTAAATGTACTTTTGCTGAGTTTTAATAACATAAAAAAGTAGAAGTAGAAAATATTTCCAGTTTTATATTTTCGGAATTGAAATGTATTACAAAAACATAATTGCTTTCTGTCGATTTTATCTACTTATTGAACATTAAATAGCAAATCAACATACTAAATAGAAAATAATCTTTGTAGACAATTTTGTAAAGAAACTGTTAATAAAATGTCATTTGACACATTTAATGAATATCATTTATCGTTTTTGATGATTATACCACTGCACCAAGCACATGAAATTAATATTACTTGCTGAATCATTTCAGGGCATCTATAACTTGGTCTTGTATATATTGCTAAATGATTTACCAGTGAAATGAGGAGTAATTGAACAGTCGTGAAAAGACCGTCGGAAGTGAATACCTACCCGTACAGACTACACTATGGCGAAAACAGCCAGAGCCAATACGCCTGCCAGATAAATTGTTGACGATAGATATTTCAACTATATGCCAAGAAGGAAAGAAGTTACATATATGCCTACATGTATATAAGTGTTTGGGTTGGATTTAAATATCATTCATGATAACGTGTTAAGTTGCGTAAGCTTGTTTTCCACATGTGTGACGTGAGGTGAATTATGCTAAGCATTTCGATCCGATCTTTGTATGGACGCAATTTCATTGAATGAAAACAACCCCAAACTTTATATGTTATAACCGTAAGAGAGATCCACCGAGAAAGTGAGATGTTCTTTCCACTGAATCATCAAATCGCACAAGCTGCAACTGTTCAGACAGCTGGACAGATACAATCGAACCATGTCTTATAACAATTGTGACATTGGCTCTGTAATACATTAAGATTGGCATGATTTATTATATAAAGTAGAATATCAAAAACTGTTTCCTCATGTAAAAAAAATTGTCAAATAAAGTGACACAATGCCTTAACCCTCATTCGCGATTTTAGATCACATTAAGCACAAGGTGGGCCTCGGAGGCCTAGGGGTATTACACATACGAATAGGACACTACTGATCATAATCATGGAGAAGTTGAAAAAAATGGTTGAGCTCTAAGGACATATATCCAATGTTCTAAAATGTTATTGTAAGGGTTTATATTTCGGTATATTTTCGCTCTTTGAAATGTAACTATTTTATTTTCATTTCATAGTCCATGTTATTTAAAATGTTAGATTGCCCTTACTACATTTCTTTTATGATATTGTAGTTAATATGTTGTTGTATTGCAACTTTTTTGTATTCCCCTTTGACTGAAACATGTCCAACTATACAATGGAAAAAAAAGGATGTATACAGATATGTAAAACTTTCATAAAGCGATGAAGGTTGTTTTTTTTACATTGTCCTGGTTCTCATTTAGATGAACGAAAGATTACATGTATAATAGGATACATTTATTATTCAAAGTTGTCAAATGGAAATAACAAGAACGTTTTCAAGTAACACCAACATTATCAAACTGGCAATCATGCAGCGTTCAGTCAGTATGAACGCAAAAGAAAATCTTACTCAGAACAATCATTGCAGATTTCTCGTGTGAAGGTGGAGCAGATCTGATTTTGCAGTTTTGCAGTAGGTTAGATACATATCTTCTTCCCTTCCCTGTGTTAGATGATTCTTCTTTCGCAGATGTGGAGGAAGAAAAGTAGATATATGCTCTTGCAACCCACATGCCAATCCACATTTCTCTAGATAAGTGCACTCATCAAACGTTTAGCAATAAGTACAGGCTTTTGATCAGTTTGTCATAGTCTCTATCAGAAAGTATGTTTGCTTAAGATCCTGCATTTAATATAAGCCAGAGAACTGTTTTATTTACCGATATTGGCACTATCCAATCTTTTGATGAGATGTCAGAATTATCAACAGTATCGATAAACAATTCATCCGTAACACGATAAACTCTATATTCAACACTGTGTATTTTGGATCGTCTCACATGTTTAGTCCTGGTACCTTGAGAGTATGTTGACTGATTAGTTCTTTCCATTCTATTTCAAGATTGACGACAATGGTTTAGCTCTCACTGTTTAACTGCATGTACAGGTGAGACACTATCAACAATGTGAAGCTCCTGACTCTGAACCTTACAGTAGTTGACATCACCAGATTTAATACAAGACTGAAGGTTACAATGAGAGACACGAATGTGCAGACTCAAGGCGTGCACTGTTGTAGTGTGTGAGAGCACTGTCGCCGTTAAATGTGAGCATATCGTTACAATTAGGTCTACCTCTCCTTCTGGTGAACTGCTACTAGAATGAAGCACCGTCTGACACAAGACAACTTTTCAAAGTCGATTGGTAGACAAAAAACCTGACTGGGCTTCCGAGGCCCACCTTGTGCCTTAAAATAATTAACACATTTTATATTTTTTGTTCGAATGCATTTGAAGAATGAAAGATATTGATGTGTTTGAGGATTAGATAGAAATTAAAATTCTTCCAATAATAAAACTTTTGAGTGCACGAGAACACGCTGATGGGCCTCAAAGACCCATCCTGTGCATACAAGTTTGGAGTGTACTTCATTTAAGCAAAACATCATTTTTTGTCTGTTGGTCTTGTTGCAACACCAATAATATCCCTTTCAACTATACCACGCCCGTTTTAAAAGTCAGAACCATCTGTAGCTTATATATTTTCATAAAGGTATCACAGGTTTCCCTCTTCAGTAAACAAAATGAGGCAATAAAGGGTTTCACACATCGTCGAACGCAAAGTCCTGAGTAGATGGAAGAGATTCCTGAGAGGATGAAATAAACATTGTGGAAGTAACAGAAAGACAATACCCTATTCATAACACTTACAACTGTTTTAACTCAATAAAATTATAAATGTACCTAAAGCTGTATTAATGAATTAATCGCTCATATGTTTATTCCGAGAAAGACTTCTCTTCTCAACCTAAGAATGAAAATGACAGGGAAAGTGAACAATGCTTCATACAATTATTTTAGTATGTACGAGATAATAAGTCCTACATAGTAGATATCATGTTCAACGTAGGATATACACATTTTTATTTCATATTTTGTTCCACGAAGGAGAAATTATGTTCTACGTTCATACTATGTCATATGAAGGAGATACTATTTTGTACATTAGAGTTAGTATGATCTATGTGGGGGTTGTATGTCCCATGTGGGTGATGGTTTAGCACAATGTTTTCATCATGACACTTACATGTATACGCTTCCCCCGTAGAAAACAAACCACACTGCCTTGTTAAAGGTTTAAAAGCGAGGCAAAAATCGATCATTTTTAATCTTGATAAAACTTGATACTTCACCATAATGAATCTAATATGTCAACGTTTACACTGTGTATTACAATTTTAATTTCATATTGACATTTATATTTTATGTTTCAGAAACTTGAAATACATGTTTATCTGAAACTTTATCCGACTTGAAAAGTCAAGATTAAAAAAAAATTATTATTAAATATTTTTCGATTCAGATTTTATCATAGTGTTCGTTGTTGGCAAAAACATCACGAAACCTGTGATTCAACTTTTATTTTAAACTATACATGTTGTGACATGTGGTCTTTCAATGTCATCTGTATCTATTCGATATTCTATTTATTGTTCATATGCTTATTTGTGTATGTTTTTGTACAGTTAAGATATGTATAAAGAGCAATGAACGAAGTCGTGTTTTCAGTTGATTACTGTGATGCAACCTTTATTAAGTCGTTCAAGTTGAATATTAACTTGATTACAGTTTTGAGACAAATAATGTCAGCATAGTCTAGTTAGGAACATTCAGTATATTATTTATGAAATATTTGGATTTTAATGTAGCTTTTCGAATGTGTTACATGTTTGTAAATAATTGTTGACATTTTAAAATTTTTGAGATGTGATAAAGCTTAAAAAAAGCCATAGTTGGCCGGTAGAATATGTCGTTCTCAGAAAACACCTTTTGGACATTGCCGAGGCTTAATGGATCAGACTTTTATTGATCAAATGCGCTTGTTTTTTTATATACTGTACAGAAATAGTCAGAGATCTTTGCCAATTTACACATTTTGAATAATAATATGTTCACACGAAATATCAATCATAAAATATTTAAAATCCCTGACATATTTTGTCCTGTATAGCTGAACATATTAAAGACACATTTTTCCACAAAATAATACCAAATATATATTTGGGGGGAAATGTTGATAGTTTGTGTTGTACCCCTTTAAGCAAGGCACACTGTATAATCAGATAATAAACTGTACCATAAACATGTTTACTACATGTTTATGTATTTGAGAAAACATTAAACTTTCTTAAAAATTGGTAAAGTGAGATAATCCAGTCAGTCAAAGAATCATATAATGATGCATGAATGATGCAGGGACAGTTTGCTACACCCATAAAGTAAACCCGTCGCCTGTTGTTGCTCTTACGTATTTTCATAATGACACTGTCAAATGAATATATGAGAATCAGTTTTACAAGAGACCATGTTCTACCTGCTTCTATCTTTTTCAGGCTTTAAAGATGCACAACAATTATGGATACAACTAATTATGTAACATGCTGCATCAATGACATGAAAACACCAGATAAAATGTCCCCTCATTAATCCTTCACCACTAAGAAACCTGTACGCTAATACGTGTTCTGGCCTCGGTAGGGGTGACAGGGTTGAATTATAACTGTATTAACTGTTTTTGAATATAATCATATATGTTTGTTAGACATTAAACCTGCACATATCTGATTCACTTTTTCTTATATTAACATATATAAATCCATTAATGTTTTATACTACCACTGGTGTTTTTGAGTTTATATATGCTTTGACATTTTGTCTGTTAAAGGTATCATGTATCTAGAATCTTAAAGTAAAGTCATATTGATGCCGATTTTCGTTACAATATAGATTGATATGAGACGAGATTTACATTAGAAAGGAGATGAAAACTCGAAACCAATATTCCACTTTAAGGACACAATTTAAGTTTGATATTAGTTTTCATGACCATTTGATTTTCTTTAAAAGAAGTCATTTAGTTATTGCTCATAAAGTAATGTTTAGTTAGTTGGCGTTGAGGCATTTTGTATTTGATGTTAATGATAAAGGACCATATCATCAATTGTAGTATCTAACTATCATTTGTAAATAATGACGTGAACAATATGAAACAATTGCTCTTCGAAACAGTAAAGTTTCTTTAAACCGTCATAACTATTTGAGTACATATAATTCTCCAGTAATCACAAAACAGTTGATGTTATGGTTATGTTATGTTATGGCATACTGTCCACGTTGAAACTGTCACATTAAGTTACGATTTATTTTCCACCGACTTTGTCCACCATTAATATGGATTATATAGTTTATTAGAATTCTACATTCACGTTTTAGCGAACTTTAAACAGTATGATCTGGGAATCACATTATCGAAATAATCCGAATTTTTATCATATTATTTTTAATTCATATCAGTTAATGAGCTCTTGTTTCCATTTTTTTCATAACCAAATATCCTTCTTTGGTGGTATGTGAAATGTATTATTCTGTCATTGCAATATCATACAAAGAATAGCAATCATGATTTTCCATAGCAAACAATTTGACAGGTACAATTTATATCAATTTAAAACTAGGCATCTGAAATCAATGTGGTTGTCAATTCCTCAGTTGCGGTTCGGATTTTAGTGGTTAAGAATTGGTGGGTATTAATAATATTCTTTTTCCAAAAATTAAATACAAACGCAGCTTTTAAAATAAGATTCAAAATGACAATGTGCCAATGTGATGTGCTGTATAATCTGCAGGTAATATGTTCTCAAGTATTGATATATAATTGTTAAGTTTTCATTACTTTAACTTCTAAAATCTTCAAACCTTCTTAAGGAATATGCATGCTGTTCGTCGGCCTTTGCCTTGTTTTAAACATTTTATCAGTTTGAAATGACTGAATAATTGTGACAAAATTTATGCATCAGTTTGGATGCATATTATTCCTTTTTTAAGTATCTGCTTTTACATTTGATTCTTAACATACATGTGACCAAAAGAATCAGATGTCAATATAGAAACCTAATTCAAAACAGGAATGGTATGTACCCAAAGTTTAAATCAATTTTGTCATAATGATTATAGAGTGCACTTAAAAATAATATTCTCATGGAAAGGTACGGTGACACCTCAACGTCATTGCAAACATGTTTACGTAAATGTATTAAAATAATCAGTTTTGACTTCCATCTTAGAGTAATAATGACGGTTCGTAATATCAAAAGTGTCAACATGTCAATTGTTAAATGTGGAGGGGGAACCTTGTCGCTCCTTCTTCCAACTGTAAATCATAATTGAACTGTGAAAGTGATAGCGTGTCACATACTTCTATTAAAAACGTCTTCTTGAGACATTCACAAGTATAAAACATGGCAAACAAGTGTGTGCTAGGCACATATGGGAATGATTACTTTAATGGAATAATGTGCGCTGTTCCAAACGAGATTCAGATAGTTCCATTACAGTTTTTTTTTGTATCATAAATCTGTGATGAAAATAATCTACAAAGATGCATATAATTCAGTAACAGAACCCACGCGTTTGTTCACTTTATAGCTTATACTATATATTTGAGTTAGTGTTTGATACTCACCAAATACCTTCAATCAAATGATGAGTTTCGAAAGTAAGTGACGAATGAATTGGGAAAGAAGTTCAAACTAACCTTGAGATACGAGTCTAATTTTCCATTTAATTGCATTAAATATTGTTAAAAGAACACACAGAGTGAGGAAACTATCATATAAATCAATTTTAGGTGTGTGATGAAGTATACAAATCTTAGTGCCAACATCGATTGCGAGTAGGGTGACCTGAAGAATGTTAAGTTATATTTTTAATGCAAACGTTGAAAGCAAAGCGACAATATTCTTTGCAGTTTACACGACAAGTTCTAACTTGGTAATTTGAATATGATTTTGTGTCAGTAGTTGATGGAATTTGTTGTTAAATGTCATATATTAATTGAATCAAGTTAACTAATGCAGTTATAAAAAACACAAATTATGCACGGGTTTTAATATGAAAGACAGTTTGACTCTTGAAATGACATATTTATATTAATAACAGTGATAAATGTCTCTTTCAATTAAATTGCAATTACCATTTCAATTATTTCTCTTATTAGCTGTAATCAAATAGACCCTCGAAAACCTTCAAATGCACTGGGATAAATCTTTAAATACAAATTTCCTTACAAATTCCTTACAATACATCTCTTCACATCAAATTTCGATGGTTGGTACCATGAAAAAAAACTAATAATTAATTAATGAATTATCGATAATTGACTCGATGACGAAAACCTTTATTAATGAGGATTGTTCTACTGAACAACCTTCTTTATTTCTAACTTCCTAAACGTGTTTATCTTTACTGTCTGTATCAAATTATTTGACAATGAATCCGAAGTACAATAAAGATCAAGTTTCAAATAATATATAAATCAGTAATGGATGAAATCAGTGAAATAACAGTCGGTCAACTATAAACAATGATTTATACGCCATATTGATAGAAATTTTATCTACTGATTGTCGTCGTTCAAATCTTCATTAATTGAATACAAGGAAAAATAGTACATCAGATTTCTCAACACTTTTCAACCCACTTTCTTACTAACAGATACACATCATTTTTGATGGTGGTTTTATTGATACTTTTGAAAATAAATCCCACTTTAATTGTGACAAGATCGAAATTAAAATTCAAAAAAGGATTTTATGGAGGCATTATTATTACAAACATAATCTTATTTATTGCTCTGACGTTATTTATACGTCTAGAAAGATTTAGTTTCAATGGTTTTGTCTATGTTTTTATGGTTGAAATGCAAAACCTGTAGCCACCAGCCATAAGAAAACATTATTGTATATGAGGTACACCAAGTACAGACTGAAACACATAATTCCTAAAAATGTCTGACTGGAGATGAGACTATTTATTTACTTGTTGTGCTGCATTAAATCAACCCTTAGAAATGGGAAATGAATGTTATTTCCAATGTCAATCTTTATTACAATATAAGAATCTCATTTGTAATAACAATGAAGACCTCGGGGGAAGATAGTGATAACCCACATTTGACATTTTGAGATAATATCAAAGTGATTAAGGTAATTTCACGTATAATCAAAATCATGTATTATTCATATACTAACGGTCTACTTGAGGTAACAGAAGAATATGGTACAATAACAAAGAAGATCATTTATGTCTGTTGCAATGATAGGTCTATGCAGTTCTGTCATCAATGGGATGCTTTTATATTTCAATATATGTGATGGGAGTCTGACACACTTTATAACTGCATATACATGTACGTGTGTTCGTGTGATGTATATCCGTAAAATGATGCAATTTGTGTAAAAAAAATTACATTGAATATCATTTTGCCCGTGTTACAACACGGCGTATTGCATTAACGGCTTGCAATTGGCAATCTAATAATAAATGTAAATACAAATATGTTGATAATATATATAATGTACATTGATACATATTAAACCACATTGGTTGCTGTATAGTTGCCAATATGATAGCGCTGTTCAGTTGTTTCTGTTGAACATTCTGTAGAAATCTGATCGATTCAATTAAGTGATTAGTTTCAAACGTAATTGAAGCCTCCTCAAGTATTTCACAAGAAGTTGTCAATTCATTGGAATTCTGGTTTTGTTTCCAGTTTCAATTCCATGATCAGCTCAGGTTTATCGAATTTGCAGGGAACGACGTCCTGCTGAATGACAATGTGAACAGAGAAATTCAATTTCAACACTTTTCAAGTTTTCTTTGAAAAAAATAACTAAATAATCAACAGCTGCTTCCATTTGAGAGGCACTTGTTACATGTGGAAACTTTTGATAACATTTTGACTGTGAGTTTTGTTGTTAATTTACAATCACAACTACAGCTACTCTATATTCTATTTCAACACGCATGGCACGTTATGAATAAACTAAGTTTATAATTGAGTGGTTGGCGGAAAACCTCTTTCAATGGATTGCAACTACTTAATCGTATGGAGATATTAAAAAGGTACCAAGCAAATGCCTCATGTGTAGACCTGGTTGTCTTATGAAATACAAATGTGATAGGATATCCAAGATCTATTAACGATTAATTTGGCAACACAGAGTTACAGAGCAGCCAATTTAAACATGATATTTTCCATTGCCATAGTTGTGTTGAGCAATGTACATAACGTTTACTTTTTCAGGTGTTATTCTAAACAAAAACGAAAGTACAAAGCAAACTCCTTTCAGGTGTTCCAGAATATGTTGACAACTGCATCAACTTACAGTTTTAATATATCAGTCTAAGGCAAAAGATAATTTCGTATCATTACAAAACCATGTTTCCCATTTTGAGTCTAATAAGCAGGAAAAAGCATGGTCATTGCTTTCGAAGTGTTCCTGCCAATATATAGTCAATGTGAAGCCGTATATCGAACTAACACATTGGTAACTAATGTGTATGTACTTAACACTAACTCGTTGTACGCGCACGTCACTTTTCTGTAGCCTCTTTCCCTCATTAATACATGTATTTATTTCTGCCAGCTATGGGAATATTGAAATTCTGACAGAAGCACCAGAACAATTTCCTGCGACAAACAGCTAATGCTTTGCAATTAATGAATCAAATATGCATTTACCCGTCTGTTGACACGTCTAGTGGAGTATCCCCTTCCAGATGTTCAGTGTTGAAGCTACTCTCAAACTGAATATTAATGTTTAACATGATGGTGCTTAATCGATGCTCACTAAGGCTAAGATATCTGACAGGGCCAGTTCGATTAGATTCCTGATATTGGGGACTGACACACGGTTATAACTAAATATTAAAATTAAAATTTCACTGCCGACAGTATATCAATAATTAGGCACCGGTGTCGTCTACAAAGTACGACATGGACGTGAATATGATGTCATTCTTAAATTATTCCTCGTTTTTGGGTTAATTTTGTTTCTCCTCTACAAACGGAAAGGGCGTATGAATATAGCTACGTCATAACTAGGCCAGGTCACATTCCATTTCGCGTCATAGCAAAATGACGTCACACAAGAGCAAAATAGTCCCGTTTTTTCATTACCTTTTACAACAATAGTATACTCGTTTTTGATGGAATAAAACGACATAAAAAAGACAAAACGTGATAAATTTTGCAGATATATTTAATATATTTCAAAACATTTGAAATTGAGATTTTAACAACAAATGACTCGCGCAGCAACATAACACAGGAACATGCTAGCAGGTCACTTTCAAAAGTTCTCGCACCGGGTAGACAGGAAACATAGTCACTCTTGACTGCTGTCGGATTCGATAACTGCAATTCGTCTGTATTTTCGTGAAGGAGGAGAGTATTTTGGTGACTTGTTGACATTGACAGTGATACTGCCACCATATATCGGAGCCGCAAAGAGAGTGTGAACCCCACCTGAGTGGACACATGCATTTCACTCGACGATCGAGAGCAGGCTAGGTTTTTGGGTGCAGAATAACCAAAGCTTGTTGATGGCCTGTTTTGGTCACACTGATGCATAGGATTGGATGTGGATGATTTTCATTTATTTTGTTGTAATTGTTGATGGATTGAATGTTTTTGTGTCCAGTTATTTGCATTATTTGCGTTGGTGGAACAGAACTATCAGACAACTTTTGTACCAAGTGTTTACGTGCGCTATGGTTGGTCAATTTCTTGGATGAAGAAAGTTTAGCATTGGAGCACATTGTCTTCATGATGGACCTGAGTTTATTCTCACCGATGGGCTGACGACGAAACCAAACTACTGAGTCGTTGTACGGGATTGATTCTCCAAGTGTGTTTGTGGCAATGTAAAATGGGTCGTTGTTACCACAATTATCCACGGGTCGCTTTGATCTGTACTGCTTGTAGATGGTGACAGGACACCTATCTGGATTGTTAACATTGGTCCACATTTTGGGTCTTACCTCTCTCACATCACGAGGATTACTGCCAGGACGCGTCTTCGACTGCTTCTCGTTGAATGTCAAGAACTCGACACCATTTGCATCCGCTTCCAAGGCAATGTCACCCCAGCATATTTGTCGGTGCTCATCACTACCACGGAGACCAAAATGGACAGTGTTGAAGAACCAAATAGAGTTAATTATGGACTGTTGTTTCCAAGTTGTTCTGTTTCCCAAAGAATATCGATTTCTTCGTCCGAAATGGGTTCACATCTATTTGGTAAGTTGCCTTTTCCTTGCTTTTTTTTTAGCTCTATTTGTCTTGATTTCAACACTTCACGAACTCGGCCGAATTCTGGAGATACAGTGATTGCATATCCATATTTTTTCTGTTTGAGGAAACGATCAACAATAAATGATCTTAGTAGGTTCGTAATCAGTACCGTCAGGCTTTCTAGCACTGATCAGAAACTTGCACAGAAATTGTGACAGATCACCGGTAGGCATTTCATAAAGATTTCTATGTTCATTTTGCGATTCAAGGAAGGATTGAAACAAGCGAACGTTACTTTTGGTTTTCCTGGCAGTGTTTCCATTTTCATTTCTTGCAATCACGCTGTTAATATCGTCGTCGTCAACGTCTTGAAATCGAGACGACGTCGTCTGCCGTGGAACTTTAGTTGGAATCTTCGTCAGGCGGGAGTGTTCAAACCTCCCTTCATACACAAGATAGACACTGTCAGGAATCATTGTGAGCACCGCTTCCATGTTCAGTCTCAAGTACACCAAGAAACAGTATAACAAGTATAACTCCGTAATTGTGGGAAACGTTTATCATCCAAGGCATATGAAATGGACACCATATGTATTGACCATACCTTTGGAAGTCAGTTACATTTAATATGCTAAATAATATAAATCATTATCAAAAGAGGAAAACTCAAACATGTTAGTCAAAGAGTCAAATCCGTCTATCGCACTATAATCCTTACAGAACTGCCCTAGCCTAATTTAGGAAATTGTTACCTAGTTCAATAAATTTATACACCTTACATTGTTGAAGTGAAAGCATTATATGAAAGTGATACCACCTAATGAAGATCAATTGCCAAGTACCAAGTGTTTAAACACGATTTAAAGCATCATTCAAGTATTATGAAACGCCCAACAATTTGCATATTCCAATTCAATATCAATTTTAATATAATGTTTAAATGCCAATCTTCAATTCAAAATCCTTCATGTCACTGTTTCAACAACTGTGGATTTAAATATTGGCTCATCAGGAAGACTTGGATGCTCCGTGTTTATTGTCTTCATAATTACACTGTCAGAGAAATGTACGAGATCGGCTTTAAACTTGAGACTGGAATATGTCCAGTAACACCTTTGTGTCAAAACATGTGCATTGTCTGTCACAGGTAGAGATTGTTTAAAATATGAAAGATACTGAGAATACTGCTACGTTTTGCGACAGTCATTCGTAGAACATGTTCTTTCTGTCGTTTTGTAACATTGAAACCTCGTTTAACCGGACCCCTTATATCCGGAATCCCGGCCATCCGCACAGTAGTATTTCTAGTATTTCAAATGTTTTCTATGCATTTCTGTGCAAATGCTGATTCGCTCAACCGCTCGTCTTGCTATCGAGACGATTAATTGTGCGGATAAACGGGTCAAATTCTTAATCATTGATATTTGTTATATGAAGTTAATAATAATATTTAACTATTTATTTTATATGTATATCAAAACAACACTCCTCTGATATGAATTAATTAGTGAATAAGCTTGAACATAACAATGTATTAATGTTTTCAATCATTCATTGTATTTCTTTTCAATCCGCTACATCTAACCAATTGTTTCATTATTCTCAGACAACATTTCCATTGTGAGTGGTTATCCTACGAGTTGTCCGTCAAACAACGTTCAAACGTGGTACTTGAAACTAGCGTCATCCTGGTTTATTGACTGCATGAGGTGATTAGGTGATTACAACTTTGTCAGTTCTGTCGACAGATGAGATCCCATAGCTATTTAATGCATTCACTGGCCTTTTCATATCACACCTACGCCACATCCATACTTGACTGTCTGAAGTCTTTATTACGGATTGACGGGGTTCAGAATACGCTTGCCATGAGAGTTTATTTCTTTCAGTTTCTGATTGTATTAATGAAGTCTAGGTGGGTATGACCAACAAAACAGATCTAGATGTATGAGACGAAGAAGAAGCAAAAGACTCCGTCGGTAAAAACCTAATTGTACCAAACATGCTATACAAGCTAAACATTCAACCATTTTATTTGACATATTTTCTCAATGTACATCATGTTTCATCAATATATTGAACAAGTTTGTCGTATGTTTCAGCACGTGCTATGATTTCATGCATTTTATAATTACCAACTTACGTTTACATCTTCTTTTTAAGCTGTATTTATGCATACAACAACGCAAACAAGTATGTTGCAATCACAAAACCAGACAATGGAAAGTTGTGACAGTTTGATGATACGTGAATTAAAATCTCCCCCTTGTAGATCACATACATGATGAGACATTCCCCTAGCTAACAAACTACTGGTTTCTTTCTGTTGTGTTTATAATGGCTCTGTCAGAGTAACGAATGGGAACTGTGTAGAACAGGAGACTGAGAGCTCCCATTACCAATTTTTATTTCGTAGCAATTTAAATGTAAGAATCTGTTGTTTTTTACTTAAAAGAAACATGCAAAAAATAGTGAATTAAATATTACACATGCCATGAAGAGAACCATTTATATTTATGGCTCACAAATTGAAATATAGTGTAAGTTGATAAGATAGGATATGTAGGTAGGATAAAATTGAACATTTGAACACGATGAATAATGTTTTCCAAAACAATTTGTCTAAAAAAGAGAAATATTTATAGAAATACTTAATTTACAATGAATCGAAAGACTTATAGAAGTGTTTTTGCATTTGTAAAGAGACGTATTTATAATAACGTGTTGTACAAACACGCCCCACAACGTGCCAGCTGTCACACGTTTTGTGTCAATTTCCTCATGTCAGATGTCAATTACATCTTCATTTTGAAATTAAATTGGGTATCTTTTATACTTCTTTGACAACTGAATTACCTGAAAGCATGACATCATTCAATTGCTTGACTTCAGAAGTGCAACGTTATTGTTTATTTCAGAACATCGTTGTTGTGAATTTCTATGACTCATCTTTTTTCAATTCGATAATGAATGGTCAATATTATGCCAACCTAATGCAAGAATTGGGAAAGACAATTCGACAGAAACGCCGTGGAATGTTGACACGTGGTGTTCTGATTTTGCATGACAACGCTCCAGTCCACAAGTCAAGAGTTACACAGGCCGCTATACGTGATTGTTGATTCGAACAGCTTAACCACCCACCGTACAGCCCAGACCTAGCCTCCAGTGACTACTTCCTGTTCAGAAACCTGAAATCCGCCCTACGTGGAAGGCACTTCCGGGATGACGAAGACGTCAAAGCTGCCACAGAGGCGTGGTTAGGGGGGCAAACGGAAGCGGCATCAAAAGTCTTAAAGAGAAATGGTATGAGTGTATTGAGGTGAAGGGTAACTATATTGAAAAATAAAAGTAAAAAATTGACTACGCGAGTTGGTTTTATATTGAAGTTGCAACACTTATTGAACGCCCCTCGTAATCTTCCTACCTTTGTTCACGACACATTCCGCGACAACTGCTACTCGACAGGTTTATGGTTTATCAATTAGTTCTGATAATTTCCGAACTAACATTCACCATGGATATAATTCTTGATTTGTCATACTTGACCTTTACACCTATTGTCACAAAAAATGTCACCGAATCGTGCAGATAATGCTATCATTTCTTTGCTGGTCAAAGACCATCTTATCCTCAATCTTAGCCTCATATTGGTATAATATTATTAAGTGAATATGTTTTGAAGGTTATATCACACATTTTCTAGTTCCTGCAATGAATAAATCAAAATATCATCAATGGCAATGCAATTTTAACAAAACAATATAAAAAACAATATGCATAATTACGGTGAGTGTAACATCCGAATTCCTCACAACCATTAAGAGTTGAAAACAACTATTTCCACACGCCTTGAAGGCGACAAATGACCGTGTTTATAAGAAAGACGTAGGAGGTTTAGAACGAGGAATGATTGAAGATGATTTAAGATGCATCCAGACCTTAAAACCAATGTTGCATGTTCCTTCTAGAGACGAGGAAATAAAAAAAACGCACACTAAACCTGACCTATTCTTGTGTACGGCCAGTGAATAAATAATGAAGAATCATTTGAAATGGTAAATAAAACATGTGTTCGTGTTCTGATAGTATTCATCTACTGTGTGTATAGAATGTTTGTTTCTCATTTCTTTTAACTTTGCATGCTTCTGTAATGGAATATCATATTATCTAATCTAAAAAATGTAAACTGTCTCTTATTTGCAAATTTGTATTTTAGGATCCGGTGGTTTTTAAGTCGAATGAGTATAATTTATTGAGGATTGAACGGCACTATTAAAAAAATGTGTAATGAACCAGTTTGGACACAGCCAGGAAATAGTTGGTTGACACTGTATTTTTTTCCCTGAATGTCATCATTAAA
Organism: Gibbula magus; assembly: GCA_936450465.1. NCBI lineage: Eukaryota > Metazoa > Mollusca > Gastropoda > Trochida > Trochidae > Gibbula > Gibbula magus. Next base: position 5,846,196 of record OW388294.1, read on the forward strand.
GGCCACCATTCAGACACATATTTGTGGACAATATACACATTTGAATTTGGAATTTGAGATGACCATTCATCCTCTTTAATGTTGTTTCCCATTTGAATTGTGTTTTCAGTGTAGAAATTGCTGTTATTCACTGCAAAATGTTCGTAATCTGATAATTGAATGCAGAAGATTTGTAAGTCCTACCTGGTATGTAACATGTTGTTTTCATAAACATGTGACTGTATTCTTAAACACTATACACATTTTAGAAGTTTCTGCCAGATAAAGTGTTTTGTTAGTGGAATGACAGACGCTGATAGAGAGGAGCAGGTCGCGTGTTAGGAGATGCAGGGGGCAGGAGAAGGATATATCATTACATGAGTCTTGTGATTTGCAGATTGAAGGAGAAGGAGAATTAAGTTACACTCTCTGCTATGGGACAGTTTTTTGAATAATGTCATTTTGAATAAAACAGTTGCATCTGTAAGAGAAGTAGAAAATCCAACGGTTATAGTCGTGGTGTTCTTCCGTCCGTAAACTTTTTGCATTTTCAACTTCTACAGGATACCGGGCTCTAGGTCTCTGAAGTTGTATGCACTCCTTTGCCAAATGGGGATTCTAAATTGTAGATTTGGTTACCCTTTGACCCCTATTTGGGGTCACAAGGGTCACGACCTAGAAAACCTTCAACTTCTTTTCCAGTACCAAAATCTGTAAAAAGCCAAAATGTTGTGTGCAGATCCTTAGCCAAATGGGATTCTAAAATGTAGATTATGAAATGTAGACTCCAAATGGGGGTGAAAGGGGTCACGACCTAAAAATCTATTTTCATCTTTATCTCCAGTAAAAAAAAACTCTAGAAAGTTGAAATGTTGTGTACAAACTGATTGGCCAAACGGGATTGTAAACCGTAGATTTGGTGAGCCAATGACCTCAAAAAGGGGTCACAGGAGTAATGACCTTAACAACCTATTCTCCAGTATGGACAGCTCTAGAATGATGAAATATATGTCAAAACTCCTTGCCCAAATGGGATTCTCAATTGTAGATTTGGTGATCAAATGACCCCAAATATGGGTCAAAGCTATTTTCATCTTATTCTCAAAGACGAAAGTCTCTAGAAAGTTGAAATGTCATGAACAGAGTCATTTGCTAGAGTGGATTCTAAATTGTAGATTTGGTGACTATATGACTTCAAAAAAGGGGTCAGGACCTAAACAAATATATTCATCTTCTTCTCAAGTAAAGAAAGCTCTAGAAACTTGAAATGTTGGGGACGAGGGAGAACAGAGGAGGGAGAACAGAGGAGGAAGGTGTTTTCAACTACCGTTTGAGTAGGGCAAGGCGAATTGTTGAGAGTGGGTTCGGCATTCTTGCTAAGAGATGGAGAGTGTTTCACACCAAGATATTGGTTGAATCAAAAATATTGTGAAGGCAGCATGTGTCCTTCATAACTACATACAAGCAACATCTTCAGAACCAGAGGTTAACACTTTGTTGGAAGGGATGGTACAGGAGAACTCGCTTCATGGTCTCACCTTGTGTGCTCGACGTGGCAACAGGATTGGAGAGAGGGTCAGAGACAGCTTCTCCCAATATTTCAACAACCAAGGCAAAGTTACCTGGCAGCTTGACACGATCAGAAAAGGCAGTTTCACAACCTAATCACTAACCTTGGCTCACCAGTGTCGGACACGTCCCCATCATCGTCGTCTACTTCTTCCTGATCACTTGGCACGTTGCTGTCAGTCCTGCAAAATAATACTTTACTGTAATGCCTTTCTCTTGTGATTTCAAGGAGAATGCTTAGAAACAATTTATTTACTTACATTTCATCTTCCATATGCTCATCTAGGAAGGATAGCAATTTGTACCAGCACCATTTAGGTTCTTTTACGTCGGACGTCCCAGCTCCACTTTTTTTACTTTAAGTTCTCTTTTTTTCCTCTTGTAAGTATCCTTGAGACTTCTCCAGCGGATTTTAGCTGTGAAATTTAAATACATATCAAAGAGTATGTAATGAAATATTCATAATAAAACAATATTCTTGATTATTTTATTTTTATTTTAAAATGTTACCTTCTGCAGCATTTACGGCCAGGTTTCCTGCAATTGATTTCCATACATTGTTGTTCACATCAACGTCTCTGTAATCCCGCCTACGTTAGTCATAAACCGGGGGGGGGGGGGGGGGGGGGGGGGGGGGGATAGCGCAGTGGTTAGCGCGGTCGGCTTTTGATCAAGAGGTCCCGAGTTCGAATCCCGCCAGGGGCACGGCAACTTTGTAGTAGAGAGTTTGGGTGCAATGCTACACTGAATTTCAGCGTAGTACCACCCATGGTTCGCTAGTTCCAGCCGATGCTCGCAGGTTTCACCGCAGTGCATAGCCACATGGCAATATGTAATAATATGCGACTTGAAGTATTAATGAAGTGGCATCAATCAATTGATTTGATATAATATGCATTTAACGTTGCCAAAAGCCGTGAAATGTTATTAAGAAATACCTACCTGACTGCTTTGCCAAAACACGTGGTGGGAAATAACCCTCTCAGATGACGAAAATATGATGTCAGGGATGGAATTCCAATGCGATTTTGAATGCTATGCGAATAAACTAGAACAGGTTCTATTTTATTCCCATCGCATCGCAACGCATGAAAAAAACGGACGTAGTGTATGACAACTCATTGAAAATAACGTGTTGAGTTCTGATGCGAATTTTTTTTAACGCATCGCATCCAAAAAACCTATTTTCAGATTTTCTCCGTTACGTCAAATACTTGAAATTTGTTATACCTATGATAAATACTATGATAAATAAGCTACAGAGCCAATGGCTCTAAATTTATCATTTGTTCTTATTTTTTCTTTTGGTTCACAATTTCAATGTGCAATGTGTGCTTCTCATAGTAAAATAATGAAGAGTTCGACGGAAAATGTAATGTAATAGTTCATGACAACCCCATATTAAACCACAGAATAATAGAATAGCTGTGATAGCTGTATGCCTATTGCTCGGACATATAAAGTTATGTTGATTTTCTAAACCGGTATTCCATAAAGAATCAGTCAAATATATTTTTAAAAAGTAGGTTTGCGCTAATGAAACAAGACCATTTTGACAGAATATGCAAACTACAGACTAAATAGAAATGACATTTAAGCCTTACTTCTAATAAGACGGCCTAGTGCTGTGGAATGCAATTAGGTTATGTTGACTAAAATGATACAAGACAACTACTGACCATTTGACTGTCTATATGAGACACAATCAATGAGTTTTATTATGATCAATAGAGAATCTCACCCAAGTGTCGTCTGATATTAGATATATCAAAATTAATGTTTTCAATATTTAGCTGTGCACAGGTTGCTACTACACTTGTAAACAAGTGTTGATAAATACGGAACTACTTATCACCCTTATCATTCTTCACTTCTTTCCACCGTTGCAATTTGAATACCAATGAAGTGAAGTCAGTATGTGAATACACAAAAGCATCATTATGTGGTGCACTCTTGTAAATACACAGTCAAAATGATATACACAAGAGATGTATGTAGGACAAAGTTTTGGATGGCAATGGTACATGTATTTAATCTCAATAATTCAGTACAACTCATATTTTCCAAAGTTGCAAAAAGGTAAATATATCACGTTGTTATGGGGGCGTTTAATTATATTGCAATTGCCTAATCAAGCCATGTGCGAATTGTACAAACACAAAGACATGAATGGTCACATGAAGGTTATAAATCACGTTTCATATATAACAGATGATATTAGCAAAGTATCAACATTAACTCCGTAAGATAGCAACGGTCCTTATACCAGTTTCAGGACGGAATCAAAAGTATTAATGGCGTAATTGTAATGGGATTTAGTCAAAGATATCATGTATATATCATGTGTTTCTTGAACACTATACATTTGTGTCCGCTCCTCTTTGCCGAAACCGAACTATACATGGGCACACCAATCTATAAACGGTACACAAATGTGTTTGTTAATCTAAATAATTCAATCTGTTGTTGTTTCCCTGGGAAATTAATTATGGCAATATCAGAAAGTATATATATTGCGTCCACACCTTTTATTTAAATATATTGTTTTAACATTATTTCCCTAGAATGTAATTGCAATATTGAATTGCTACTTGTGGAATGTAATAGTGTCACGTGACTTGTCTAACTATGAATGGATAACACATGAAAAAGGAAATACCACAAACAAACAACCCCCGCACAAACAAAATACAAATGAGGAAACACTCAAATACACATATTCACCACACACATGCACTCGTCATACACCACTGTAACTTCAATCATCACTCACACATGTATGCAAATCACTCATATGCAAATCATTCCAATACATATGAATTTGCTCACATATGCAAACTTTGCATATGTTTACGTCATCTTTCAATATTTGTCAATCACTCGAATTCAGATCAATTCAAACACTATTAACACATGGGCAACATATAAATGATTTACAAATTCCACAATATCAAATTCACAAATCACATTCCACAATACAACAAATGAAAACATCACTACAGGTTTTAACACAATACACAAGCCCTGCGTTCGTAGGGCCAGGCAAAATGTCAAAAGTTCTTAGCCTGAAGATCAAGGCACAATCCCTGAAAATGTTAAAGTTGACGGCATCACCATGACTGGTATCACCACAACGTGACTGAGGTATCACCATAACGTGACTGAGGATACATCACCCTTAAGTGACGTCACACCCGACCAAGACGTGGTGGGTTCGCTCGTCTCCACACATCCATCATCGAAGCAAGTTCCGTCTGCAACATGACCCTTGTCCCTGGTGGTGGAATCCATTTTTCCGGATACTTCCGGATTCCCCGAATGATTAGCGGACCCGAAAGAATCCGGCAAGCGGATACCACCTCTTTTGGTCCAGTGTGTGGCATATGTAAGCGTTTGAATGGAACTATGATTAGGTAGAACACAGAGGAATAAGTGTTTGTTAACTTTGCCATATGCTAACATATGCATATATAATCTAATTTTGAAGATACAAAGTAGTACTAGAAGAAAATAAAATATATAGAAATATAATATTTGGGAAGATACTCGGGCAGTTCAACTGTTTAATACACTGTCTCAACTACAAACTAAAACACCACCTGATCAGAAAGTTATGTTCAACTCCTATCAGAACACAAGTAGAATATTCATGTGTATGTCTGTTGTCTGGCTTCAAGGAGTATGGTATTCCACATGTTTAGTGTTCCCGCTCCATGCAGTCAGGACACTGATTACCCATGTTTACGATCAACGATATTCGGCCTAGACACATCGAAACATGACAAGCATAGTGTCCAAGTGTTAACAAGAAGATTTTATGGATTTTCAGTGAAAGCAACGTCAATAAACATGCAAACATCCACACATGCATACAATCACCTAAGTGTAATAAAAGTATCGATCTCATTGCAACTTGCTTGGGTTTTTTTGGATATCAGATAAATACAATCAGTGATCAAATATAGTCATATAACCCCTTTTAAGCATGCTAATACAAGGTATAGTACGGACAAAAGTAACAATAACCACTATATTGGAGGTTGATTACAAACTCATGAAGTTCATTATGATGACCCCATGTGAGAAGCATTGATTGAACTTCCATAACAAAATGCTTCTTCAGGGAGCTATTCGCTGTCGAGGCAGTTTTGAAACATTGTTCAATCAATCACTCAGGTGACATCGATAATGTCAGTAGTGCTGACAGTTCCATTCAAACATAGTTTTACTCTTTTTAGAATTCTTTGTTGATATAAGTTTGACGATATTTGTTGATATAGTTTCAACTATTGATTGATAAAACACACGAACTCTCTTTGCTCATGTAAATATATTCCTATTGTTTCCAACAGCACATTTATGTAGAGGACATATGGAAGATCACTTTTAACAAGTTTCTTTTCAAAGACAAAAATAAAAGAAGTACAGAGTATTACCACATTATTTTCAATCTATCACGATTGTGTAAGTGCATATATAAATTGTGATGTGACAGTCCGATGGTCTAACGACTGAGCTATACGGATAACGCACTTAAAGGAAAGATATTGTAATAACTTAGAGTATCTAATATCTAATAGCTTTAGGTTAAATAAAACAACATGTTTTGAAAACAATTCTAGTTCTGTAATGCGTGTAACATGTCCTTCGGGGGTGTATTTATTCCATGATCCAGTTAGTACATGTCACATGCACATTGTTTAAATACTTACAAAGACACGTACATCTGCCCCATCACATGGCGACCCTAACTTTCATCAGCAGCATTATTGGACACCTGAGGAGGTGAAAACCTATTTCCTCAAGACGATGTTATTCAAAATCTTGTGCAAGACAAAGAAATGTAATTTAAATCTATTCCGTCTTGACTTTCAAACCACAAAGCCCCTACAATGATATACAGGTCTTCTGACATCTGCGTCTCCAATCACGTGACCTTCCCAGACTAATCATTCAACCATTAATTGTCTGTCAACCAGCTTAAAACAAAGTTGTTCAACTCTCATTATGCCAGGAACCATTCCATGTTATAACCATACAAGTTACATCAGAAGTTCTGAATAAACTGTTGAAAAGGTTAATATGCTATCATGAGTAGCATAACAGAAACATAGCTATGGTTCTCAACATACAAATAAACATGGTCACTAACGAAACATTTGGTACTGAATCTCAAAATAATTGTTTTTCATTTCAGTTAACATCTACCCCTGTGGTCTGGCATCTGACAACATTGAGTCACAAGCATTTGAATGAGCTTAACGCTGTTAAATTGTATTTGTGATAGCTTCTTGAGAAAAGAGTATACCAGAGTTTGTACATTCAGTGTCTCTGTGTTGATGATGGTTTCTTTTTATTTCATAGTTTTTTTAATGTCAATGGTGAAGGATGGAATAAAATATAAATAAGTTGCAAATGTTAAGAGGAGTATTTGCATTTCCCTTTTTGTCAGAAGTGGATGGAGGAGAAATGTCGCATACATAACATTTCATTAATGATTGTCAAGCATTTCATAACATATCTCATATTGAAAAAACGAAATTGCTGTGAATCGTTTAATATCAAAATAAACTAATGAGAGGTTATTAGGAAACATCTTAAATTGAGATCAAACCATTATTTTTCAATCCTTCTAAACTCTTCCTGTCTACATCAGATAAAGTACAGTCTTGACACCCTTGACAGTCCCCTGCTGTATTTAAATCAACAAATGAAACAGATAAAAAAACGAATAATGTTCTCTGTTTCAGTCCTACTTCAAGTGGCAACACATTATATGCTGAACCGGAAGCGTTTCGCATGTCTGTTCCCAAGCTAGAGCATACAGCATTAGTTTTAAAGTCTGGTTACCTCATCAATTATTTTCAATCATTCAACATTCAAACCCAGCTGCGTCTTGGTAATGATGGTGATTTTGCAAAGTTGTTTATAAAATCACACATGTGTTGGGTGAGAATTACTCCAGAAACAAGCTCGTTGAAAGAGTTGAGAATCGAAAGTAGCGAAGGATTGATTGCCAACAGTTATTTTAAAATTTACAATTGAGATTTAAACCAAATAGTATAGAATGAATATTGCCAATTGTATTTGTTTGTATTCACAGTCTAAACTGATTAACGCTGATCACTGTGCAAATGTTTTTACGTTTGCTACAAACAGCTTTTTAAGGGTTTATCCAAAACATTTAAATCAAATTAATAGATTGTCATGAAAAACAATGTTGCTAGGCAAGAAAACATGTTCCTAGGATTTGTTTAATTAAAACTCAAGATCAATTATATGTCTTTGTTGTTAAGTTGGGTAACATTGGAATGTATTTCAATATTGATATTTGATTAACAACCACATCTTATCTCAATTTTATGTGAAGCGTTTCGTTTAGGTGCAAGACAAAAAAGAAACTGTCACGAAGCATTAAAGAGTCACTTTTGAAACAGTTTTCAAACAAAGAGAATTTTAATTAAATGTTTGTCGTGTCACTTTTCATAATGTAAATAATGTGGACAAATTGCCACAGGATTCTTTTCATCTTTATATTTTTATCTTCTTTTAGAATTCATCGATCATATAAGCTGACATTTAATTTCAGTATTGATGGAATGCATCAATCATTTACATGGAACTCATTTATCCTTCATACCATATCTGTTCTGTTTCTAATATCCTATGATGTTGGTGTATTTTCCAACAAACATTCTGAAACCAATAGAAAACTATGTATTAATAAATTGATTTGCATTTTATCACAATTACATATGTATTTGTATACATTAAACGAATTATTACACAAAAATCAATCAACAATGAAGTTAACCTTGATTTGAAACTATTTACCCAGACATTTGTAGACACCGACATGTTTTAAGGTGAGGCCGGTGAACCTCGGGAATCAACGCTTCAATATAATGTTGGACTGAAAGTGCCACACTTATTACGCTGTCACCTACGTCGATTTCAGTCTACATGTAAAACTTTCATCTACTTTAGTTACTTATTAGTGAGTGAGTGTGGAGATACACCTATTTGAGAATAGTTTACAGGCACTTCAATCCATAATAAAGCCCCTAAGCAACAGAGTAATTTTATGTATGTAATATTATATACTATATAATTTTAATATGTCGATGTATCTTCAAACTGACACTCAGCTTTGACCTTCAGTTTCGCTGACGCTGGTATCCCATTATTTTGAGACTTTTCAAACTGAACTGATTTAGGATAGACATACAATATAAGTGAAATAATAATAAAATATAAACATAAATAAAATAAAGTCATGTAAGCAGTTAGGCGGATGAATTAATTGCAAAAATAATTAGCGGTATCTGCATTTCAATTTATTGTATTCTTATAAGAGGATGGATGAGAAAATGTCACTAGTTAATCAATGTGAATAACTGATTTTATTATGCAAATATCATTCTGTGGTTCAATCTCAAATAAATGCACACTTAAATGTTCTAAATGTATTTAAAATCAGCATTCTCAAGAAAGACAACAAATTATTGGTTTAATTTCTTGTTACATCCTCAATTATTTTCATTCCTTCAACTTTCAAATCCACCTGTGTGATTCTTTTAATGATGATAGTTTATCAATGTAATGTAAAATTAATATCCTTTCATTATATAGTTGCTCGAGCATTGAACCTAGGCCTGATGAATACCATAAGATTGTAAAACAGCAATTAATCTAAAATACATAGATGCGATTTAAATCTGGGATTATAGAATAATTATTGCAGATGATTTTGGGTAAACACATTTTCAGAAACATGATTGAATATAGATTGATAATAGTATATATTGTTGTTACTGTTGCTACAACTTTTTAATACACTGTACCGTTACACAACAAGTGTAATTCGATAGACATGTGAACATTTTAATTTGTTGATTTTACATATAAACAAAGCTCAAGTATATGTATTGTATTAATTGGGGTAATGACCGTTTTTTGTATATATTGATGTTGAATTGTAAAACACATCAATTTTGAATGAAGCAAAATAGTAGGAAACACATTACATGTGTGTTTTCTATATATATAGTTTATCTGCATCGTTTAGTGAGAAAATTATGGGTGAGATACGTTGAAAATACAACTTGAAATATGAAATTTCACATGTTTCGTCAATAAAAGGGTTTCTTTTTTACAAGAATATAAAAATAAAATATTTGGATAGATACCTTGAAAGGTTGCAATGTGAAATTCCACATCATCAGACCAACATCTTACCTTTGTTGAAAGTGAGTAAATGACACTGTAATACAAACATCGACCTCAGACTCATGCAGAGGAACTGTACAGAAAATACCTGATCTATCTGCCAATGCTATTTCAGATTTTAGAACATTAAAATATGATTAGAACAATGGAATTTGCAAAGGTTAATGCGAAAACACAAATATTCACAGATAATGATTTCATTTTTCATAGATTGTAAACTATTCCACAATTCTACCAGCAAGTTTCTAATTTTGTAATTGAGGTATACATTATTAACTATAAATTTGACACGGCTAACTTATGTTCTCTGCCAGAACACTGATTACCCAGTTTGTGAAGGACTAAGGATCATTAGACGAGATTGCAATTCAAGTTCAGTTTGTTTTAATCATTTAACATCCCATTAATGAAAGGATAGATGGTAATTTTAACATTGTGCAATGTTCCGTCAACATAATGTTGGTTCAGAAATGTTTAGATATCGAATTACTACTTGTTTCGCAGTATTTAATATTATAATGTTCCAAGGGAATATGTTGCCAAGTCAATGTATTCTTTCTGTTATTGTTACATATTCATGAGCAGAAATGTGTAAAATGCATTCTCATAAATAAAGAAAGACTATTATATATATATATATATATATATATATATATATATATATATATATATATATATATATATATATATATATATATATATATATATATAATCCGATATAATATGCAATATGAATATACATGAACTTGAAAAAGGAAATGTACAAACATAACGAGCCATGTTTACAATAAAGTTTACATTTACAAAATCAATTGTTTTAAATATATAACACATAAAACAATATATATATATATATATATATATATATATATATATATATATATATATATATATATATATATATATATATATATATATATATATATATATATATATATAATCCGATATAATATGCAATATGAATATACATGAACTTGAAAAAGGAAATGTACAAACATCACGAGCCATGTTTACAATAAAGTTTACATTTTTTCAGTCAGTAAAAATGGACACTAGAAACGCCTTTATATATCAACATCAACAGTAAGCTATTGACATATATGCCAGCATGATTGCATAAACTTATTGTTACTGCAGGAAGTTTGTCTCGAGGACAGTCCAATGAACATAAAGGATATCTACCAGCTAAATGTTGTCGAACATCACACATTTCCATATTTGGAGAAGAAAAAGATCACTCTTAATTGTTTGAGACAGAAATTATTTAATCGGTAACAAAAATACTGCTATCTTTGTCGCCGTGAGGATCGATTTAGCAGTCAGTTTTGAAATAATTGAATACTCGATACTTTCATATTCATGTAGGTGGACAAATTTCCGTTCAATGAATTTTTAGTCTCATCATTCAGAATTCATCGATCTGTAGTTGTGACGCTTCAGTGTTGATGCCATGAATGAAATGGAAATATTGTCTTCCTTCCTTATGAAAATTTGCCAATTATTGAAGCCTATAGGTTATATGATGTCAATGAATGTTCAGGGTACACCTCAACTACCAACAAGCCGACAAAGTATTTTAAGACACTTTTTATCCCACCGGTTTGTAATACCGTGGGATATAGTCGTCACCCAGCCCGTCCTACCGTCCGTCCGTAATCATTTCGTTTCCGGAGCAGAACGCGAAAACCGTTTATGATATTTTTCTGAAAATTCCAATGTGTATTACCCTACTGACGTGGTGCCTTTTGATTTTTGAAAATCTATTTTTCGTTTACATAGAAACGTGTTGAATTCGGACTTTGTTCTGAGACAGGTTCGTTTCCGGAGTAAAGCTTCAAAACTCTTCATCATATCTTCCTGAAACTTTGCATGTGTATTACCCACTAATTGAAGTTGTGCCTTTTGATATTTTCAGATCTCTGGAAAAAAAATCCGTTTCCATAGAAACTAAACCTTAAGTGTTCTTCAGAATTTCCTTTTAGATGTCAGATGTTTAGAGTAAGAGCAGTTTCATCTCATTTACAATACCTCTGGGTTAAGAATGTGTGTTTTATTAGGTAGAGGATGTTTAGGTTTACTGTGAAACCTTTTTATCAACACGAAGTAATTGAAAAACGGGATTTTTGTAGGTACATGTACGTAAATAAACTTATCTCTCTGTATGTTGTCAATTACTTCGTCAATGAAGTATTTTCTCAAGAATCTCGGTGTTATCGCAATTGATCCTTGTCCTTTGGTCCATGGTTTCAGCGAGAAAACAACAACACCTCTAACCTATGCAATCGGTAGACACATCATAGTGTTAGTGATTAAATATCAATCGTCACTTTATGGTTATTTTAAATGTTTTATGCATGTTTTCATTCCTAATTCTTCATTATTAATAGTATACTGTCATATCACATTGACATACTGAATACATAATTGGAACTATTTCACAATACATGTCAAAAGGCCATCGTTTCGTATTGGTAGACTACACGAATATTGCTTGCTGTCATAGAATGGTTTAATGAAATTGACACACGTGTCATATTTACTGCGTATTTATTTTACGTTGCCTTGGAAATCAAAATACATTCTCCGAACTTTGAGAAACTTTGTGTGTTTCATTCGAAGCTAGATGGGTAAAAGTTAAAGTAAAACCACCAAAATGACTACCAAAGTGATAAGCTCCATTCCATTAGTGCTGTGATTTGGAAATCGATTGCTCAAAATAACATAAATTTTATTACAAACTAATATTATAACTATATCTTCCGGAAACAATATACAATATACAAAGATGAATCTTTTACCGATTGATTTTCATTTGGGAACAGATGACATCCAACACCGGGAATGCATATAAAATTGTAGAACTGCAAACACTGGCAGGCTATTCGTTTCTACAATCCAGGAAACGTACTGTGAGAAGAGCACTTATCTCCTATTCTCTAGTGCCCATTGTCATCATCCATTCCTTACAACACCGACCAGCACATGCATACTTTTGAAAACATTTCAATGACAGCAGTCAGTTTTTTTTCACATGGCCTAAGGAAGCTACAGGATGGCGTAAGCCCTCCAAAGCAAATTGTATAATGTCCATTAAGTCAGGCAGAATGGTAAAATGATTGTGTACTTTTGCATGGAGATAACTTACGTCTGGTCGGATGAGGGCCAAATTAAAAATGCCCACTACTGTAAAAACTTACCTGTACACATGTTTCTACATATTAAAATGACCCTCCTATGCTGTTGTATTGCAATTCATGCTAGCTAACACCAGACTGACACTGTTTTGATAAATCCTTTGTAAACAATATAAAAGAAAAACAATTTTAAAAAACCCTGAAAATCCAAAAAGGAAATAATATTTGTGATCCTTTTCTTTGTGTTTATATAATCCAACTTGATTGATTATTTCTCTTGAGGATAGAATCACCAATTTAATGGTAATCCCGTTGTTGACAATAACTAACATAATCCAAAAATGGCGGCATTTCAGACCATTTCTCCCCGAACAGGCATCCACTTTGAGTTCAACGGTATCCTAGATAAACTCTTGTTAAATTCTCCAGTCCGATTATATGCAGTGTGCATCACAGATCAAATACAGTATTTCCAGTAAAATAAAAGATACATACTCTGTATCGTCAATCAATGCAGGATAATGACTATAACGTACCTCTCTATGAGCATCACCAGTGGCTTAACTGTCCTGTCTTACATGAGATTAGACAAATATTGCATTAGTTATAATAGTTCTTGGCAAACCAATACTCTATTAAAAACACATTGGGGTACAGCTACTTTATTTTTTAAATACAGTGTCAATCCTTGTATTTCTGTCGTTCTTAGCTATGAAAAATTGCAATAAAATAGCGTGAGTGGTACATTTAAATATGCAGAAACAGTTGCGGCCATTTTGTATTGGGCGGCCATCTAAGATCGAAATAGACATGGCCCTCACACCATATTTAATGTATTTCTAAATCATGAACTTTTATTTGTTTGTTTGTAAACAACAATTAATTAACTTCGTATTAAAAATATTTAAATTTTCAACGATGATATGTTTTACACCATAATCTTTTGATGCATCCCTTCATAATCTCATTGCCACGTTGTGCTCCTTATGCAATGAGTCAGCGATCGGCCATATTTTGAATGAAGACACACGTTGTTTCTTTTTCAAAATTATGCAAACTTCACAGTTTGCGATTGGTATGGATCTTCAAGTGCAAAAACGTATCATGGTCATTAGCACGTTTTTGACATAAATTATTTGTTTCTCTCAACGTCTTCCTTTATTATTAAAGTTCATGAAATATGCTGTTGCGTTAGAGTGTAAAACATGTGATTACATGACCCGATAAGCCGTATCCTAAGAAAACGGTTATCCATATTGGCAGAAAATGACCCGACATAGAAAGCGACAATTGTGTGGGACTCTTCAAGTTGAGAGGAAGATTCGTAGGTCTCATGCGATGTTTACAGTTCAGACAGTTTAGCGGCAATTTAGGCTGCTCGATGGGATAGTGACTCTTTATTTGCACTTAAAAGGCCACAGGCCTGTAGTACATACATGTATATACAGACGATATCTTAGGTAGTTAATGTACATTTTTTCTATGTATAAAGGCATGATATATATACATTGACAGATTTTCTAAATGTCTCACATGGCTTAATCGAAACATGTATATTCGTTTGAGAACACTTTTATTGATTCGGGAGTATTTTTTTAGCGATTGCTAACAGTTATTTATATGAGAGAATAAAATATATATTTGAAATTGTCAGTAACATAATATATAACCTTTAAATAATTAATCACTCATTTGTAGTTGTTTGTTATGACAATGGCCTTAATCAACCTTGAACTAAGCTGCACGTTATTATTTCTAATGGAATACAAAGACGTCAACATAACTTTTCACAATTGCATGTATATTCGAAATTTATATGGTATTATATTTGTTATTCTAATTGCACACACAGGTTAAAACGATTGCCAAATTTAAATTACATTGTATAAACTTCTTATTGTCTTACACTCTTAGTTTGATAACCAAGCTCAGCCAGCTTGACAGTATCTTCATTAATAATTACTTGATAAGCTGCCAAATATAAACTTGAATTTATCAGAGTAGATGTGCTTCATATCTTTAAGTGTTTTTTTAATGATGCTAAAGTGATGGAAAATCTGAGATGACGTCCTACCATCACTCTTTTGAATTCGTTTGATCATTCAACTTAACACATAATCATGAAATTCAGCAATATATTTAATGTGTGTTTCAGTAGACGTTTTTAAATAAATTTAATCGTTTTCTTATTTAATTGCCATAAACACCATCTGAGGTAGCATTCATTTTTTTAGTTTCCAGGTCATACAATTTCGAGTGATGCTCTGGAAGGAATCGTTTTCGGACAAAAATGACGATCAGCTATGTTACTGAAGTAGACCCAAAAATTATTTGCAGTAGAGACGCGTACCCTTGAAGTACTGCCACTCCAAATGTATTGATATCTTTGAAATTACAGTCCTAATGTGTACACTGCTATACACTCATTCAAAGAAATTTGGGAACACATGATGTTTTGTTCGTTGATAAGTGAATTAAAAAGCCAAAACGACTATACTCTTATCATGGTCAATTTCAATGAAGGGATGTTGAAGAATAAAAGAAGACAGACGCAACCATGCACGTGCTTAACCATAACATGGTCCTATTTAACCATTAGAGAAGACGGTCTAAGGAGTTTTACATTTGCAAAATTGTAATTGATGAATTTGTCTCTGTCACAAGTAGCTTAATGGAGTCGGGCATCAAAGTTGAATATTATCCTTTTATCCATATAAGTGAAATACTCTTGAAAGCGACGTTTAACCTCACCTCACCTCACCTTCACCATTTAACAATCTGTGGATACAGCTGTAGGGATCCAGATCGACCAATGAGGTTCAACACATATTTTCCTTTAAATGTCAAACCATTTACAGGCACATTAAGCATGCATTCCAGTCGTAACTAAATAACACTTTTTCATCTCTCTGAAACTCAAACCACACATCTTCCAAAAAACATGCAATGATGTATTTGGTTTGCTGTTTTTGTGTCTGAAATAATTTGATATCATGTAATCAAAAACCATATTAAACCGATAAACAGACACAACAAGTCAATCTTTACTTTCACCATGTATATTAATGAGCTGATAGAACTAAAATTCTTTTAGGAGGCAATTAACACCTTCAGCTTTCTTTTTATATACTACATATCGGTTCTCAGACATCTGATATACCTTCACAATTCATTTCAGAAAGCAAAATGCTTGCAATAGTACTCTTACTTGGCAATAACTAATGTTGAATTAAACAAGTAAAAAACCACGTGGGATATGTATATAGATTAAAATGTGAATTTACCTGTTACCCAGCTTATCTAAATAGGTTTTACTTGAATTATGCCTCTAACCCTCACCAAACCCCCCCCCCCCCCCCCCTTGAATTATGCCTGAATTATGTTTAGATGTATAGCTGTACAACTTGTACAACAGTAGAACTAATATCCATGAACACACTTTCCAGATGTAGAATTCATTCTTCTTAATAAACAATTAACAAAACCACGAGTTGAAACCGTCTTAGTCTTAGAGTATTTTTGAGCGATTGGTAACAGTTATTTATATGAGAGAATGAACGCTAATAAAATATATATTTGAAAGTGTCAGTAACATAATATATAACCTTTAAATAATTAATCACTCATTTGTAGTTGTTTGTTATGACAATGGCCTTAATCAACCCTGAACTAAGCTGCACGTTATTATTTCTAATGCAATACAAAGACGTCAACATAACTTTTCACAATTGCATGTATATTCGAAATTTATATGGTATTATAGTTGTTATTCTAATTGCACACACAGGTTAAAACGATTGCCAAATTTAAATTACATTGTATAAACTTCTTATTGTCTTACACTCTTAGTTTGATAACCAAGCTCAGCCAGCTTGACAGTATCTTCATTAATAATTACTTGATAAGCTGCCAAATATAAACTTGAATTTATCAGAGAAGATGTGCTTCATATCTTTAAGTTTAAGTGTGTTTTTATGATGCTAAAGTGATGGAAAATCTGAGATGACGTCCTACCATCACTCTTTTGAATTCGTTTGATCATTCAACTTAACACATAATCATGAAATTCAGCAATATATTTAATGTGTGTGTCATTAACAAATTGTGTTCACTATGTAAAAGAAAACGATACTAGACGTTTTTAAATAAATTTAATTGTTTTCTTATTAAATTGCCATAAACACCATCTGAGGTAGAATTAATTTTTTTTAGTTTCCAGGTCATACAATTTCGGGTGATGCTCTGGAATCGTTTTCGGACAAAAATTACGATCAGCTATGTTACTGAAGTAGACCCAAACATTATTTGCAGTGGAGACGCGTACCCTTGAAGTACTGCCACACCAAATGTATTGATATCTTTGAAATTACAGTCCTAATGTGTACACTGCTATACACTCATTCAAAGAAATTTGGGAACACATGATGTTTTCTTCTCGGATAAGTGAATTAAAAAGCCAAAACGACTATACTGTTATCATGGTCAATTTCAATGAAGGGATGTTCCGAGTATTCACTGGAAAATGTATTGTCTGAAGAATAAAAGAACACAAACGCAACCATGCACGTGCTTAACCATAACATGGTCCTATTTAACCATTAGAGAAGACGGTCTAAGGAGTTTTACATTTGCAAAATTGTAATTGATGAATTTGTCTCGGGCATCAAAGTTGAATATTATCCTTTTATCCATATAAGTGAAATACTCTTGAAAGCGACGTTTAACCTCACCTCACCTCACCTTCACCATTTAACAATCTGTGGATACAGCTGTAGGGATCCAGATCGACCAATGAGATTCAACACATATTTTCCTTTAAATGTCAAACCATTTACAGGCATATCCATTAAGCATGCATTCCAGTCGTCTAACTAAATCACACTTTTTCATCTCTCTGAAACTCAAACCACACATCTTCCAAAAAACATGCAATAATGTATTTGGTTTGCTGTTTTTGTGCCTGAAATAATTTGATATCATGTAATCAAAAACCATATTAAACCGATAAGCAGACACAACAAGTCGATCTTCACTTTCACCATGTATATTAATGAGCTGATAGAACTAAAATTCTTTTAGGAGGCAATTAACACCTTCAGCTTTCTTTTTATATACTACATATCGGTTCTCAGACATCTGATATACCTTCACAATTCATTTCAGAAAGCAAAAATGCTTGCAATAGTACTCTTACTTGGCAATAACTAATGTTGAATTAAACAAGTAAAAAACCACGTGGGATATGTATATAGATTAAAATGTGAATTTACCTGTTACCCAGCTTATCTAAATAGGTTTTACTTGAATTATGCCTCTAACCCTCACCAAACCCCCCCCCCCCCCCCCCCCCCCCCCCCCCCCCCCTTGAATTATGCCTGAATTATGTTTAGATGTATAGCTGTACAACTTGTACAACAGTAGAACTAATATCCATGAACACACTTTCCAGATGTAGAATTCATTCTTCTTAATAAACAATTAACAAAACCACGAGTTGAAACCGTCTTAGTCTTAGAGTATTTTTGAGCGATTGGTAACAGTTATTTATATGAGAGAATGAACGCTAATAAAATATATATTTGAAAGTGTCAGTAACATAATATATAACCTTTAAATAATTAATCACTCATTTGTAGTTGTTTGTTATGACAATGGCCTTAATCAACCCTGAACTAAGCTGCACGTTATTATTTCTAATGCAATACAAAGACGTCAACATAACTTTTCACAATTGCATGTATATTCGAAATTTATATGGTATTATAGTTGTTATTCTAATTGCACACACAGGTTAAAACGATTGCCAAATTTAAATTACATTGTATAAACTTCTTATTGTCTTACACTCTTAGTTTGATAACCAAGCTCAGCCAGCTTGACAGTATCTTCATTAATAATTACTTGATAAGCTGCCAAATATAAACTTGAATTTATCAGAGAAGATGTGCTTCATATCTTTAAGTTTAAGTGTGTTTTTATGATGCTAAAGTGATGGAAAATCTGAGATGACGTCCTACCATCACTCTTTTGAATTCGTTTGATCATTCAACTTAACACATAATCATGAAATTCAGCAATATATTTAATGTGTGTGTCATTAACAAATTGTGTTCACTATGTAAAAGAAAACGATACTAGACGTTTTTAAATAAATTTAATTGTTTTCTTATTAAATTGCCATAAACACCATCTGAGGTAGAATTAATTTTTTTTAGTTTCCAGGTCATACAATTTCGGGTGATGCTCTGGAATCGTTTTCGGACAAAAATTACGATCAGCTATGTTACTGAAGTAGACCCAAACATTATTTGCAGTGGAGACGCGTACCCTTGAAGTACTGCCACACCAAATGTATTGATATCTTTGAAATTACAGTCCTAATGTGTACACTGCTATACACTCATTCAAAGAAATTTGGGAACACATGATGTTTTCTTCTCGGATAAGTGAATTAAAAAGCCAAAACGACTATACTGTTATCATGGTCAATTTCAATGAAGGGATGTTCCGAGTATTCACTGGAAAATGTATTGTCTGAAGAATAAAAGAACACAAACGCAACCATGCACGTGCTTAACCATAACATGGTCCTATTTAACCATTAGAGAAGACGGTCTAAGGAGTTTTACATTTGCAAAATTGTAATTGATGAATTTGTCTCGGGCATCAAAGTTGAATATTATCCTTTTATCCATATAAGTGAAATACTCTTGAAAGCGACGTTTAACCTCACCTCACCTCACCTTCACCATTTAACAATCTGTGGATACAGCTGTAGGGATCCAGATCGACCAATGAGATTCAACACATATTTTCCTTTAAATGTCAAACCATTTACAGGCATATCCATTAAGCATGCATTCCAGTCGTCTAACTAAATCACACTTTTTCATCTCTCTGAAACTCAAACCACACATCTTCCAAAAAACATGCAATAATGTATTTGGTTTGCTGTTTTTGTGCCTGAAATAATTTGATATCATGTAATCAAAAACCATATTAAACCGATAAGCAGACACAACAAGTCGATCTTCACTTTCACCATGTATATTAATGAGCTGATAGAACTAAAATTCTTTTAGGAGGCAATTAACACCTTCAGCTTTCTTTTTATATACTACATATCGGTTCTCAGACATCTGATATACCTTCACAATTCATTTCAGAAAGCAAAAATGCTTGCAATAGTACTCTTACTTGGCAATAACTAATGTTGAATTAAACAAGTAAAAAACCACGTGGGATATGTATATAGATTAAAATGTGAATTTACCTGTTACCCAGCTTATTTAAATAGGTTTTACTTGAATTGGAATATTGTATGTATGATTATTAACATATATAAGAATCTATGAACATACTCATGATGTTAAATTGCCATTGTTTTGACAGGATGCTTCAACAATATGGTATCATTATCTTTCTGACAAAGCACCTTGTCAATTCAGCTCTTAAAAGTCTCAGATTATCCAACTATGAAACGGGGCATCTTTTTGGGAAACTGCACCAATTGTTAGATTACACTGATAAAAGGAGAAACGCACAGGACAACTTGACAACGTGCACCATACAATGTAGTTACATTGGGTGTGCTTGTCTCTCTATCCTTCTTTTACTGGCTTAGTTATGATACTGTGAATTGTCATTAAAGTAGCTAGTCATGACAATGCATGTTTCTACATGATACTTTCCATGTCAGGCGACCGTGTAGGACATAGGTGGAACATTAAATCACTAAAGAGATGTACGTAATACCGAGTACCGGTTGCCATTTGCATAGTTTTGTTTAAAATTTGCATCACACTGGTTCGAAGAATCCATTCCAATGGGATTGTAACTTTGTGCTCAACATTTATTTTTTTAATGAATTCTGCAGTTCCTATTTGGATTACACCCATGTACCAATGTAATAATACCACTTATTAATATAATCAGCTCACATTGTGTCAATTTCCATTTGTATCAATAAATGAGGTGAAACAAATTTAAGTACGTAAACAGGAAACACTGATGTACGTGTAAGCTATATTCCATATCCAGGAAACACAACCGATAATGACACTTCTTTGCAATTCGAAAACATGTCTTTACTAACATAAGTCTAAATGTATAGCTGTACAACTTGTACAATAGTAGAATTATTATCCATGAACACAATTTCCAGACGTAGAATTCATTCTACTTAATAAACAATAACACGAGTTGAAACCGTCTTAGTCTGGAACAATGAAACCGACTGACAGACTTCCATAGATATATAGGATATATAACAAACAATGAGTTTGATATGATTCAGTGATTACATAAACTTAATGCAATATAAAGACCATTTGTGAATCGTTTCAGTGAACTTCTCTTCAGTAAACAATACGAGGAGGTATTCTCTTTTCTTTCCGGTAAACGACACTTGTATTCACAATTGACATATAACTGTTCTGTTAGCAGTGAAACAGTCATTCATGTTCATGATAATTTAATTCAAACATCTTAATCCTTGACCTGTCAGTATAGGACGCAACATAGAAAGTAAGAATTCAAGACTTAATCACATTAACATTAGCACTTCTTACAGATGAAATATTACGTTTGGATATGACTTTTTCACAGAAAATCACAACCTCAACGAATAAGGTAATGTATCGACGCTACCATTCGCCTGTGCTGCACAGGCTCAATGACTTGATGCTAATTGGGAATCCCTTCAAATTGACAGTTTCATTTGTTGAAAGTTGATCAGGGTTTGCATTCAACTTGTCGCTTTTTACATTCAAATATGTCTCTGTCATTCAAGTATGTCAAATGAGTTCTTTGTATGAGTATACATTGTGTTTTATTTCGTTTTACTTTGTCAGAAGGTGTGGTTCGTCCTTGAACGTTGCAATGGTAAAATGATATCAGAGCTGTAATGAAAGTTTAACACAGATCTTTTTCTCCTCCTAATTGAAATTGCTCTCGATGATGTCTTTTATTTGGCTATAAAGAAGTCAATCAGATTAACCTATCGAAACACATTTCTGGTGTGAAATGGTTAAATTATGCATTGCAAAGAAATCTCCTTAAAATGAAATATTTAGTTGCACTGAGAGAAGTCCATTTATTGTTCTTTGACGTAACTGTACTGATTAAATTAACAGCATTTGGCAATGAATTAACATTCAATATTTTTTTTATGACAAAGGCAGCTTTATAAATGATTTTCATTTTTGATGGAACACATTCGTTAAGTGGTAATCATAGCAAGTGTTTATTTCTTGTCGAATTGTTCAATGCAAAGAACTTAATAAAGTGTTTCTATTACATATTCACTCACTCTAATTTCCAGCCAAAACACCCTCCTGTTAATGTGAAAGACATTAGTCATTTGGGGAGAAGATAACACACTCACTACTTTCTCAAATTAATGTTTTTCACATGATCAAAATGTCAGACAGTTTTATATTAATATTTAATGAACTAAGATAAATATAAAACATCTAGTATCATGTCGGTGTCAATTTGAGTAAATTCAAATAATATTATGTCATTCATTTCGTTTCAAAGGTCATTTCCCGTCTTTACATTGATTATATTAATGATTATATACATTTCTCCGTAGTTATTAAGCAAGGAAAAAGACAGCTATACATGCATGTCCAACATACTAATGTTTAATGAAACACCATCATCTGCCTCCACCTCTCAAAGATCCGGGATCCGTTCCATAACAGCGAGCACTTATAATCGCTCATTGATCGCTCAATGTTGTGCTCAAATAGCCCTCAAGTAGCGCTCCTCCTCCCCCACGGTGCAAAACCTCAAAGATCGCTCGCTTTGCTATGTAGAGCTAAATTGAGCAATCGCGTTCAAGAGAGGTTTATCTAAAAGTAATCGTTAATTAAGCGATTACTTTGAAACCTCTCCTGAACACGGCCCCGATGAAAGAGAACTCAGTGCCTGAAACAAGCACAATGGTATGTATATTGCCTACAACAGGAACATGGTATGTATATCCTCTGAGTATTTACAAATTAAAATTGCTTAATTCTTTAAAATTATTCGTGCCTGCTTCCCTAAAGACGGTCTCTGCTCAATACATTCCATACGCTCCTGGTAATGTATTATTACTATTGCACATAACGCACACACGCTATCAAAGCAAAATATCCTTATTGAATTTACATATGTATTATAATGTACACTAGGGCACACAAGGTCACTTGGTAATTACTATGGTTATTATAGATAGTATTTTTAAAAAGTAGACAACAAAACAAAGCATTAGTATCTGAGATATGTTAGGTGTCGTGATTACCGAGTGAATTTCATCAATCGGGAGAATGTATGAGGACGATAATGTAGAAAAGCTGTACAGTTATGTGTTGGTTGCGATCCATTTGAAACACAAAGTGCAATTCGCATTACTTTATTGTTTGATCAAGGTTACTTAATTGGACAATATCAGACAATAAAAACATCCTTTGTACAGGGTATATATCAGCATAAAGAATGTGAATTGAAACTGTATAAAAGATGGACTTGGAAGCACTGACGTGTTGGCCAAAGAAGAACAAGACACTCAGTACCCGGATGCAGTTAATATGTTTACTGTTTTATTTTGTTTAAAAAGATAACTGTTATAACAACATGGTTTAAGTCTAGACAGACCATAATTCAGAATATAGTATATCAGTATATGGAGGACAAGTATAACTATAAAATATAGTAATATAGACAGATAATGTCAATGTACAACCTTTTGCCACAACAAAGATGTTCAATTCAGGAAGGTAATACAACTTTTATGAGTTGCAAAATTGTTTAGAAAACAAGTTCCGTATGGCTTGTGTAGTTGCAATCAGAATGCATGGATGGTAATGAAAATATTAAAATATTTATGTGCAGAAAGGAAATAAGCCTCCTTTTACAATTGTATATGTCTGGAATAAGTCCATATATAGATACAGATTGATAACAGTGGATGATACATAAGATGTTTGTGGGAATATGTTAAGCATATTAAACACATCATGATAAGCATGATTTAACGATTTAACAACTGTCTAACCTAATTTTCTCATTTCAACAAATATACATAAACTGCCAGGCAACCTCAGTTGGTTTCAATTAATTCAATATTTAGAAAGAATCAGATGCATTTGATTATGGCCCGATACAATGATACTTTATGCAGTAGTTTGAATGATTTAATTGGTGACTGTGGTTAAATTTTAGTTTAATAAAGACAGCTGTAAGAAATGAAATTTACCCCTTCCATGTTTAAAATGGTGTAAAAAATGTGTGCAGAATCAGGTACATTTATTAATTTTCACATAAGATATAACAACAACCGAATTTACATAAATTCATAAAACTGTCCGTCTGTATGCTCGTTTCGTATGTGTTTTACAAGTGGCATCCTTTCGTTTTAAACATATACATTTTGGAGAATAGTTCATGGAATTATTGATTCAGAATAAAATGCATTGTAGCTGAAAGTTGGATGTTGCAAAAGTCTTCTGTTCAATGGACCCCCTCAGAAAACCACACAACATCTTTGAGTGAGTAGGCAGAGACAGTTACATGTAACTTTGCTTTAACTTACGACTTTCCTCACGGTGACAAATCACAACTAATTCCTTCTCCTTCATCAAACGAGTTACAAGCTTGATTAGATGCCATATTGATCTATGAACCCCGTCGCATTGTATTCTGGGAGTTTGCCTGTGTCACATCGACCTGCACCTTATGAATGATTCACGCTTCCTTAACAGACAACTGCTAATTAGCTTCGCCAACGTCAGTATCGTAATGTCATTATTAGCTCAACACCTTAATTATTTTGTCAAGAATTGCATAAGCAGATCCCAGTGAGCGTGTTTGCCATCTTTCAAAGGTAGATGGTGTACCAGACTGCCAGCACATAAACTACAACCTTCTTGAATCAATTTAAGCTACATTGAGGATTATTTGCACACCTTATATTACTTTTGTAGTTTAGTTCGACACAAGATGTAGAGACGTCATGACATGACATAAAAGTGAATCTTTGGACTTATATATTTTAAATGACAATAAATCAGTGTATTTCTCTGCCTGTTGTATAATGAATTTATGGTTCATCAACAGAAGGTACACACATGTACTTACTACATTTATAACTTAAAGCATACTATATATTTCCATAATAGTGTTTGTGTTACTCTCCCCCACACTTCAGTGTCTCTGGAAATAGACATAACATATGATTTGTATCTCACCTGTATTCTGTTACATGTATAGTCGACTGAATAAATGTATTATCGATTTATCAGCCCACTTGAAGCGTATGCAATGAATCGTCGTCTTTTAATGTTCTTATGTTGTTCTCAAGCAATCTCAAGAAGTTTGAGTGAACTCAGAAAATAGAAAAGAACATAATTCCAATGTGTACGTAACAATATATGCTTCTAAGACAATAATGCTGCATAAACATATTATAATTCTACTTAATCTGTTTGCAAGAATAAAACATACATGTGATAGTGAACAAATATAACATTGATACATCGTTTGACACTATGTGTTGTTTCGTCAATTACATGTGCTTTGCTTCGTTGCACATACAGCGCTTTTATATGTCAATGTGGTAATATAAAGCAAAACGAATATTCGATAACAGAATAGCATGTGTTTTTTTGTAAAATTAAATTGTTATTATTTCGGAAACATTGACATTCCAGCTGACACATAATCATTAATGAATAATGCAATTTTCTCACATTTAAATTAACTGTTCTATGTTGTGGTGAAAGTACGTGGAAGCTTTTTTAACTGCATGGAAAGCAGGAAAGCATGGGATATATGTAAGTAGCTATGTTAATGGTTTTAAAGGTGTGAACTACTAACAGGTATCAATTAATCTAACAAGAGCATACAACGTCATCGCCAATTGTCGTTTCTGAATATAGTCTTGTTAAACATTGCTACTAAATAAAGACATAACACACAGGTTGTATATATAATAAGTAAAGAATACGAAGACATCAAAGCCAATTTACAAGAAAACAGATCCTGCAAACCATTTATCTGATCCGTCGATCGTGTAACGTTGATTGATATCATTCACAATAGAGCTGCTGAACAAAAGTTTGTTACATTGCTATGTTTACATGACGTTTGAGACTTAATACACAAATAACAAGTTTATATTGTAGCACTATTTGGTATCAAAAGAAAGTACATCCACTCAGGAATATTAATATCTTTTGTTTTTCTCACTACATGTATTGGTTTAGACATGAATTCCTGGAAACATCGACAGGTATCTTTTTAGACAAAATACCAATATTTATTTACCAACTTTCCAAGCTCCTGGCTTGAAGTAGGCGATCCCTTAGCAGTTGCGTTACCAATAATGTCCCAGAGAGTCCAAATAGGCTTAATGTATGGGAATGCCAAGGGTATTCCAATTATTGTATGTTCAGAACAGCCCAAAATGAACGACCACTCTTAGAAAATTGAGGAATGGATTTTATTTTGTAGAAATCTGATTTTTTAATCAGAAATACAAGACATTCTTATTATGTTTTAAGTCGTTAATGATCAAATTCTGATATTTCTTCGAATTACAGAATACCAACCACCGTTTAAGATTCCAGCAGCAATTTTCTGACAATATCCCTAAAAATGGACTTGAGGGTTGGTGTTTTACAGTCACCTCTGGGCAATAACTTCTGTATCTCTTACTTTGAAAACGCCTTACTTAGATGTTACGAATATTACTAAAACATTTGAAAATAGATTTGTCAGCGAAAGGAACATGGTTCCAATTTGGCCGCCAGTTAAATTTGCGTGCTCTTCTCCAATTTCTTCTTAGTTTTCACTCCAGTCATTCAGTGTTTTCTGCACGAGGACCTAGCATTTAAACCCAAATTGTTGAACATGCCCGGAGATAGTCATGTGGCTGATCCACAAATCAACCCTTTTCTGTACAATACCCCTCAGAATGTTAAGAGTTGAGACTGTTCTCATACAGTGATTTCGTGTCAATCTCACTTCTCCATTAGTTGTGTTTCGTTGTCTGCAAAATATTACTGCAGGTATAACATGTTCTGTAGCATGAAATTGTAAATCAACTTCTTCACACCATGTGACACACTGGTAACCATTCCATTCCGGTATGCCTGACGGT
This sequence comes from Gibbula magus, assembly GCA_936450465.1. Lineage (NCBI taxonomy): Eukaryota > Metazoa > Mollusca > Gastropoda > Trochida > Trochidae > Gibbula > Gibbula magus. Next base: position 5,873,256 of record OW388294.1, read on the forward strand.
GGCAATCCAGGTTATTTCACTAAAAGTCGTATTTCGTGACTTTTAACATATTCACTGCATGATATATTTATATTACCAGTTGTCTGAGACAATTATGCCAATGAAAGCAGATACATTTTTTATTTGCAATATAAATCGTAAGAGATAACGGGCAACAAGTTTTGAAACATTTTTCAGAACCTGTGTAAATTTTTAAAACTTCACATTGGATTAAATAATCTACATACTTTATTCAAAAGCAATTTATGTGGTGAAGAAATATTCAATAGCTTTGTTTCAAAACATTTTAAAGTTGATATGCATAACAAGAATGAACTCACCGCCACGAATTGGTGATACCTGCAGTATTCATATTTGCAACTTCAGCACTAATTTCAGTGCAACCAGAATCTAGCTTAACATATGCATAATATCAACAATTTCCTAACCTAATTTGCATTTACAATGATTTGACTACCTTATTATGAGACGAAAACACTACGTTTATAAGTTTTGTGGAAAATAATGAAACAAATGTTACGAGTGTTGTGAATGTAACAAACTTTTGTTCAGCAGCTGTATGTACACTGTAACGTAATTCACATACAATTATCTTCTAAGCATGTTTTCCAAAACATTTTTTATTTAATTCTATCATAGTTTCTTATAAAATCATATTAAATGTTCATACGATATATTGCGATATATATTCACATTGCGTTTAAAATTCTCATGACAATGACACATGAGAAATTGACATATTACCTTAATGAAGCGCTACATATTGATGCCGATGTATCTACGCTGTACATACGATGTTGTCATTAAGCTTCCAATGTAATCCCGATTTATACAACACAGTATAACCAATCTTACACCTCCCCCGTAAAAATCTGCGAACAAGGATTCAGATTTCAGCCTGTTTGCTTGTCTTTATTCAAGCTGGTTTCGTGAATCCACAGATCCCTTGAGCTTGACATGTCATCTCGATGAACCATTTGAAATCATGAACAAAGAGAGCAGCCATAAAATTAAAAACAACTTTGATAACAGAAACTTAGTATTAGCAATTCAAAGTAAATTGTATTGTAAAAGTATTGAACGTAGAACGCAAATTACACCTCTCAAAGTTGGTGACACTATTTTCATGTGATTTCACTTTCGCAAATCGGAACGAATGGGATGGGTTTTCTACACACAGGGAACTGTTCGGACTAAAACTTGTAAAGAGAGTGAGTGGAACACGAGTAAACCGGTAGCCGATCTGCATGTTCTTGAGTACATTGTACATTGGGAGGATGGCAAATGGACCATCACATCTATGGTAAATTCGTTATGGTTGTTAGGGCGCGATTTGAGCATAATTACCACCGAGTTGTGTCTGGCCAGAGTACAGTGCCAGTAGAGCATGAAGGTCGTTAAATAATACTCCTGCAATCATAAGTAGAACATTAGCCAAGATCTGCTCCTGATGTTTTTTTTACGACGGGTTCCTTTTTTTCCGGTTTATTTACATGGTCACCGACCTAACAGATGCTGCCGATTCATATGACGTTTATACACAGTCGTTACACTAGGTTTGAAGTCGAATTTTGATCGGAATGGGGGTCTAAAGTAGCCACAGGCAAATCGTCATTGTTGTCCCAATTTCTGTCCCCATTGTAACAGATCCACTCACGTTGCTTGCAGGTGTTAAGAGTGAAAATGAACGATTCTATCCTCCGCGTGTGTCCGATAGTTGCACATGCGTGTTCAACTGGTTCAGGTTTTGGTACGTTAAGAACAGATAGTTTGTGTGACCCCAAGTATAGAGTGAATTCAATAAAAAGTATGAACAACAGGAAATACGTTTACATTTAGTACATGTGACTTTGGACATCCTCCAGTGCCTCTTAGAGACGAGGTTCATTCTTTAGAGATGTATTAAACAACTTTTATATATTCCTAGTCAAAGAAATTAAAAAAAACCTGCATTACTGTTGGCCATGCTAGGTATGTCAAGATATCTGAAGTACCACGTTCTTAACTAGGGCATTTAAGTGATAAGATAGAGCGCATATCGAACGCGATCTCGTTGAGGTCGACCGGCAGCTTAGTTTAACCCATTGTCTGGTCAGCCAGTCCTCACTTCCTGACGATATTAATTGTTGTTTACATACGCTACTGGCCTTTGTCAGAAGCTTCACGACTGGTCCCTTTAATGAAGCGCAACTATTGCAAACAAGGGCGAATGTTTCTGCTCTTTTTAATAATGGATTTAACGGCAATAACGTATCAATGAATATTTAGATGTGTGATAAATGTACGCCCTCTTCAATCTAATAACGAATGTGCATTATATTTTAGAAAAGCTCTTAAAATCATTCGCGTTTGACACTGACACCATTGAGACAGCAATGCAAGTAAAAGCAAGCATGAATGAACAAAATACTATTATTTTTGTTGAGAGTTGATAATTCAATATAAACAACAGCTCAAACTTCAAAGGATCAACGAATAAATAATTCATATGATTATTGCTTTTAATGAAGAACTATTAATTTCCAAAACCGTTTTAAACACGTGTAATCTGCTAAATGTCTTCAGTAAACAACACATTTGCAAATATATGTTGTCACCCAATGAATATTTGAATATTTTCATACAGTGTGTGCAAACCTTTTAACTCATGTACTCCATATCATACATATTGCAGGAAAAGCGTTCTCAGCCATTCAAAACCATGGACAGTTGATGGTTTTTTCACTTTAAGTGTACAATGTACAAAATGTCGTTCTTGTGAATGTTATCTAAATCCTGATAAATTTCAGTTTCGGATTCGAGGCTTAATCAACTTGGTTTACAAGTTATTGTAGAATATTATATCTGTAACAGTACTGTGAGATTCATTGGATATGTCTGGTCCAACATCGATGGAAATATATCATTAGCAAGAGTCTGACCTGTAAACCGAATCACAACATTTTTTGGTTATGTAGTCTTAGAAAAGTAAAAAAAAATTATTGAAAAGCATCGAAGAAATTAGCAAAACGGGCTTCCGGTGAAATCTAGAGTTGGGCCCGCAAACCTACAAGTTAAGACCAGTTTTTGCAACACTTGGCAAAACACTATCAGCTTTTGTTCCTCTCTGGCACTGAGTAGAAAGATAGAGGCCGCCATAACATGCCATTATCTGGACAGACTGTGAATAATACCTTCTTTGAAATAGTCTACCATTTAGCGCAAAAGTTGTACATTTATTACGTATTTTGGTCATTTAATTTCATATGAATTAATTGCAAAAAAGACATACGTTTTAATTTGGCTATGTCTCTTCTAAATAAGAAATTATAAGCCATCATGTTTTCACATCCCTTATCAAAATCAGCTCACAGTTTACGATCATTTAGATCATTATTGAAAATGTACTGTTTTGGAATAGTTACAAAGTTATTAGTTTTGAAAAATGAAATTTGATAATAATTGCATTTTTTGTCAAAACCAAACCTCTGGCGATTCAAGTATTTGATATCAAATTAATTTTACAAGTTGTATGTGACAACGAATCGAGTTAATGAGATACCATAGTGAAAACTATATAAACTCACGGGCAAAAGAAAGTATAGGTTCTTTTCAACAGAGTCAAACACAAAATATTTCTGCCGGATAAACTCGGTTTTGACTGTTTGTGATGAGGATATATCTCGTTAAGAGTTATACACAATTTAATTCATGAGGGTAAGATACTTCATTTTAATAAATACAAGTCCTCAAGTTCGTCATTCACAGCGACCGGCAAACGGTAACCATTTTGAATGTTGCGTGATATGCTTAGCGGGTTACTCCAAAAATGCGGAATTCTGGAGAAACGAATCCTGAATGTATGAACGTGAATGTTGAGAAAACAAAATTAAAACTCCCGTAATAAATGACACATATATTAGATTTTTTTAATAGTAAAAGACAACTTATGGGGGAAAAGTTTGTGTATAACAACAATATGTTTGTACGAAATCGCTGCTGTTGTCAACAATGGATTTTTCGAACGTAATTCGGAGCTCGCGCGCTAGCCATTGTACGCACTGTCAGCATCTGACAAAAATAGTCCCGTGGTAAAACGGTCATGGTAGAATGGAGATAAACCTACTGTTTTTGAAAATCAGAGACATGTTATACTGGATTGATAGCGAGTAAATTTGAAATTGACACCGAACGCGTAGTGTGAGGTTTCTGATTTTCAAACACAGTAGGTTTATCTCCTAATTATTACACAGCAGCATGCAGTTTATGGTATGAACTATGTTATGTTTATGTTTGAGTTTGTGTTTAGTCTGTAAATCGTTGTATCTAGGTGAGAACAATTCATGTTTATGATTGATTTATCTATTCGTCAATACTTTTGAGGTACAAAAAAAACGGAACTAAAGATATTAAAATCGTTAAGTCTGTTGCCTTTCAGAAGCAATGACATTTTAACATGTTATAATTTTATGAAATGGCAAAGACAAAAAGGTCATTGTTGACAGTTTAATTAAAACAATTTCGAACACCAATTTAGTATTTGAGGAGAGATCCCAAAAACAAGTGACAGAATTTCTGCATCCAGCATTGATTGTGTCAAGAACAAAAGAGTGTGAACTGATATTACAAAAGATACATACATACATATATATATATACTTGAATTTTATTCATTTTGTATCAACATGTATGACATTAGGTATTGTCAACTTGAATTTCAACACATGTGAATCGTTCTGTATCATATAGAATGATAAATACATGATTTAATGTTACTTTTAACTGATTTTGTTTGAATAACAAAGTGATTAGGTTCTGTGAGAATCATAATGCAACACTGATATTCACGCACACATGTTGCGAATAGTTATGATGTTAACTAACCCACAAACATTACAAGAGCCGAAGTAAAGCACGTTTTACGTTGATTCAACCATCTTAATCATTTTTCCTGTAAAATGAAGTACACGGCAATTGAGGAAATTCAAGATCGGCAGAACACACTTAATGAAATTAACATTAGCACCCCTGTTATGAAATAATACGTTTGAATACAATTTGTTCACAGCAGATCACACGAGTCCTTGCTTCTTTATGCTAATGACAATCCATTGATTTGGCTGTAATTGGTTAGTTTGAAATCAGTTGCAGAGTCGTGCCAGCTGGAACCAGAACGAAACTGTCAAATGCTGGGAACACAACTCAATGTGAAGCCCTGGCCCCACGCCGTTGACAAGACGCGATTTAATGCTTCATTCACGAGTTTCATGTTTTAATAAATCATGACTTCAATGCATTCGATCATTCCAATTTCATAAGCACTCTAACACATATATATGCAGAGAATTTATTTCCAATCTCTTAGAAGTCTGAAACTAGTCATATAAACTTCAGAACTCACTACGTTAAAACAGATCTCTTTCTCATCGTCTTTCTAATCTTTGTAGCAAAGGTTTTGCATTCTTTGATTCTTTGACACATTTGCCTTTGACAGTTGACGCTTCTATCCAACAATGCGGAAAGACATGAAATATGCACAGCCAATTAGCTTCTTTATAACGAATGATTACTTCACTTTAAGAGAAGTCTTTGTCTTTTACTTGGACGTCAATCCAGCGTTTGTATTATTAGAGGTACTGGTTACATTAAGATTTCACATGACATTACGTTCATAATGTCTGTAATATTCGAACCTGATTGTGCAATGACGTTTAAAACCCAAAACTGTGTTCTACAGGAGATATTGCTTGTGGGAGATCAAGCGATATCTCCCAGAAAATTTTGCACAATGCCCTGTCACCGTCAACTACATGACATCACAATGCTTTAACATCATCAAGTAATGACATCACAATGCTATGACGTCACGAGCATGATGACGTCACAATGCTATGAGCTCTTCGCACTGGAAGTCAAATGGCAGAGATGTGCTCAGAGATGTACACTTTTTTCACTTAAATGTAATAAGAATGGTTTTGAATGATAAATAGAATCTCACCCTCGTGTCTTCTGATATCAAATATATCAACACTCGTTGATAAAAGTAAGCTATCCTCGGCAAGCCTTGGATATTTGTAACTTTTATCAACGAGTGTTGATATATTTGATATCAGAAGACACTTGGGTGAGATTCTCTTTATATTATATTATATTATATTATATTATATTATATTATATTATATTATATTATATTATATTATATTATATTATATTATATTATCATAACTTTGCAATCTGTTTTGGAAATATTAACAACTTAAAATTAAATATAAGTTAAATAATATAATTAAATAAAGTTAAACATTAAGAACATTTTTGTTACATGACAAAAGTGACTTTAATTTACTGTTTTTTTGTACGGATACAAAAACGAATTGCCAGCACATTATTGCAACGTGGTTTTAAACAAATTATTTCGTTTTTACTACGTTATTATACCCGCTGCGCATTGCATTGTGGGTTACAAAATGGCGCTTTCCATAAGCTCAAAGTGTTTGAGACAATCGGCCAAGGAAAAACAGCTATGATGAATTTAATGACATGAACTTGTTGACAAATGATTAAACTATGCATATAAAGTAGGTTTGTCATAACCATTTTCAGTGATTTTGAAGCTAATTTCGTTCCGACAATCACAGCGTTTGATGTTTGCGCCGGGAAAATAGCCTCAATCGGCTAAACTTAGGGTCAGGCAAATTATCAACATCCGATAATAAATGAGACCTACCACGACGTTTATCATTGTTGAACTAACCACTGCATCAGATGTTGCCCTTCAAGGACGTATTTAACGCAAATAAAGAAACATAAGACACGACATTATGTTTGTGTGTGTTGATGTCCATCGTAATGTTGATGCAGTCATGTCATTAAAGAAGGTGCCACAGGAGAATAATTGATGCTAGTTATATCTTTATCACATTCCAAATGTTGTACTGACATCTTTATATAACATGCTCATATTGAACATTGTCAACATTTCCCATTTAAACCCCTGTCACAACCCGTCGTACGTGCAGCTGCGTGCTGTCTACCGACAAAAACGTGGGGTAAATTGGGGAATTCGTGCTTCCTCGGTACCGACGCCGTACCGATTTTGGACAAATTTGGAGCACGCAGACTCGTCGTAGAACTTTTAGTGCATGCAGAACTTTCGCTGCGTGCAGTCTACGAACGGGCTGCGAATTTTCCTCTGTACGATCGACGTGCGTGCCCTGTACGACAACCGCACGCATAACGCACCGAAATCGTGCGTTTTTTTCAAGCTTACCCACTCACACTTTCTCTACGAACGACGCACGTTGCACGTGCGTACAACGTGCGTTGTACGTGCGTAGTTCGTGCTTACTCGGCACGTCCAAAGTTTAACTATCAAATAATTAAAGAAAACTCACGTCGATCGTACCGAGTAAGTACGTACAACGTACCGAGTAAGCACGTACAACGCACGTTTTGGGCACCTTTATTAGGATATATAAAGCCGAGCCGACGGACGATTGCCATCATTTGAAGAGAACATGCCGTATCAAAGAAAGCAATGCCACGTCGAACTCCTGTGCTGCCATCTGAAGTTGCTCATGCAGCATCAGGACCCGGAGCGGTGGAATAGGCGGCATCTTGTGGCGCCAGCACATGTGACAATGTGTACCAAGCACCTGTCAATCGGGCGGGAAAAACCTCATTGCACTCGCACGCACTTACAACGTGCGTGGTGTAAGGACACTGTACGTGAGACGCACGGCCCCCGTACGACAATGTGACAATCGCACATCACACGCACGTTGTACGCACGCCACACGCACGTACCACGTGCGCATCGTACGATGCACGCAGCTCTTAACTGCCAGACGTGTCGACGGGCCACTTACGTACGACGTGCGTTTGACGTGCTTACAACGTGCGTGTGACGTGCGTTGGCAAACTCCCTCTCTGTTCTTGATAAATCCACCCTACGTTTTCAGATAAACGTAGCGACCGTGGCCTCCCCAAGAAACGTACGAACGAATTGCACGCACGATGGGTTGTGACAGGGGCTTAAACTTACTACGATTTCAGATATACCTTGACACATTGAGGATATTCATATTTTGCAAATAGAAAAAGGATTTTGTTTCACTGACATTTGTACACCATGACATACTTTCAAACGATTTCCGTAGCCTCATAGCTTTGAAAATAAAATATGTTCCGTTATACATCTTTCTGATACAACGTTAATACAGAAATGCGATATTGATCCTGCAAAGAAACCAATTGAGTGTTTAGTTGAAATGTAATTGCAGTAAGATTCATATTTCCCAATGAGGTTTCAAATGTCATGAAATACTGATTATGTTCCCTCCTTTTAGGCCATGAGGCTAATTATACCCCCGCTACGAAGTAAGCTGGGGTATATGGCGGTCATTCCGTCCGTCCGTCAGTCCGTCCGTCCTTCCGTCCGGTCAATTTTCTCAAACACCGTCAAAGGTACATCAACCAAACTTTGTACAGATGTTAACCATGTTCTTCCGATCGCGCACAGACAATTTTAAATTTTCTGAGATTTAAATTGTTTGTCGTCTCCATGTGTTCAATGGGGACAAGTTTTCTCGGATACTGTTCAACCTAGGTGAATTAAATTTTGGTTGTGAGTACTCATGACCATACTCTTTATCGAGTTCCGAAATATTATTTTTTTACGGAGTTATGGCCTTTGAATCCGAAATTTAACTTACATATATAGTACCAAAAGAACTGTGATGCTCCAATGGGGACAAGTTTTCTCGGAAACTATTACATCTAGGTGAATGAAATTTAATATGGAGGTAGTCCAGATAAAACTCTTCATCGAGTTCGAAAACCAGTTCCGAAATATTATTTTTTTACGGAGTTATGGCCCTATAATCCGAAATTTAAGTTAGTACCAAAAGAACTGTGATGCTCCAATGGGGACAAGTTTACTCGGAAACTATACATCTAGGTGAATGAAATTTGACATGGAGGTAGTCCAGATGATACTCTTCATCGAGTTCACAGTCCAGTTCCGAAATATTATTTTTTACGGAGTTATGAAGCCCTTGAATCTGTAATTGAACTTGGTACAAATTACCGGTGTGATGCTCTAATGGAAAAACTTAAGTTACCTGAAAAATATTACATCTGGGTGAATGAAATTGTGTAATAACAGTCAGTTCCTAAAATTATTTTGGACAATATTATGATGCTTGAAGCTGTTTTTTAAACATAGTAACCTTCACATCTATAAGTCTCAATGGACGGATAGCGGATGGCAGGGGTATGTGAGCCATGCTCACTTTTTTCTTGTTACGTTTGGAGGGATTGATAGTCAACTGATTGTCGAACAGAACAGATAAATTCAATCAGACCAATATCACTTCATTGATATGTCATTTCTACATCATTTACAGTTGCGTTTCTATAAAAGTGGCAAATCTATACAATGGACCATGTCACTACTTACAATTAAGGGGGATTGGCCTAAAGCTTCCACGTGTCATCATAGCGTTTCATAACATATATTTCATTTACATGGATATATACATGATTTTTATGAATCAATAATGAAGACTCTTAAGACACACTAAAATCGTTATGCATACTTCTCATTGGGTAATTTATGTATTGTTTTGGTTCATTCAATGGTAACAGAACATGTCGCCATTTTTCAAAAGATAGACGTGAAACAACACGTAATGTTCTGAATTCTAAACCGAAACAAAAGATGAAACGATACACCCATCTCATGACACCTGCATCTCTTGGCACCAACAAGAAACAGGAAACACGTTTTCGGTTACAATCGATAAAATCAACCTCTTGGATTTGGTACTGCATGGATCATTTTGTTGTCAGGACAATATAAATGAAATATTCAACCGGGTGGTGACAAACATGTCAATTTGATGTACTACTAGGAAATCAACGTTCTATAACTATATAGTTACAAACAAGACCGAGCAAACACTAATAAGGAATTATGATTTATAACAGCTTTGAAATAATAAAATCACATGTTAAGTTATTGACCACACATACTATACCATTGGCACAATTGAAAGGATTAAACTCTAATGTGATCAACAAAGGATCTCAAGTCTTACCTCAAGTTCACATGAGAATACAAATACTTGAATGTGCTTAAAAGAGATATTAGAAGCGGTTTATGTTTAGTTGAAGACACATCAAGTGAACATGTGTATAGCATGTGTCAGTCTGATTAAAATCGACGGTTTTCCGTGGAATAAAAAATGCAAAATAGTGCATCTACCGGGATACGAACTCGTTCGTGGGTTTCCACGCCAAACCGTCTGAAAGCAACCCGTATACTAGCGTGTTCGGGCGCAATTCAGCTAGCCAATCAAAAGATGCCCAACAAATGCTTTCGGTGCGAGAAACTAGGGGCAGATAACTCCAAACAGCTATCCTTTTGTCTGTTCCGAATGCTTTCAAAACCGCAACCGTTTAAATACTATGATGTGATTGGTCAGCTATTTGACTGGGTTTTGGCTGCGCTAAACTGGTTCTGAACACACGCCTATACGGGGTGTTCTCAGACCTTGTGGCGAGGAATCTACAGAACCTGTTCGTATCCCGGCAGATGCAACATTTTGCAAATTTTATTCCTCGGAACAAGGTCGATTTTAATCAGACTGTAGCATGTGTGTTATTGATACTCACCAATATACCATCTGAATTTGATAAACTACAGACCAATGTGTGAGTACTTGTGACATTCGGAAATCGAGTTTGTTAGGATTTCTTTTCAAAATGAACATTTTACTTTCTATAACATCAATGGTAATATTTCCTTTCAATAATTTTCAAGCACTGAAGTTATTTAATCCATCATGTGGACTCCACTAAATAGCATTGCTGACAAGCATACTTTGACTCGCACATCCAGTATATAGAAGATACTAAACGACCTTCCGATTCATATAGTTTGTATTAAACGAGTTAACGATTTGGTATTAAACGAACAAAGGAGAATTTGATACCAAATCATTCACGATATCACCAAATCCTTCGTGACGAATATAATTCTTTCTTTACGATCCCTCATCGGACTATACTGTCTGAGCGTAGGTCCATCATGTCTAAACGTCTGGCAACTTGATATATGAAACATAAACCGTTTAACTGCGGTTAACTTACATACATGTACACTTTATGTGCAGTTGAATGGATTACCTATTCCTAATGTTTTGGTATACTGTTTTCCTTTTCCTAAAATCATTATACATTCTCTGATATATTTGCAACGTAGTGAATTATACAATGTAAAGATTATGGCATTATTCTCCAGTGTCGTTTAGATTCATATTTTAGATGCATATTCTGTCTTCTGACATTTCTATATCAGCAACTTTAAATCATCATTATGGGATGAGCAACGGAATCTCGTAGTGATCACTTAAACTTCTTGATGTCTACACATGATAAATATGTTTTCAACTTGTCAATTTTCTTGATACAGAGATTATGTCATGCCATGTTTTTTTTATATTTAGGCCTTAAGTCTGTGGTTAATGACAGAATGATGGATGAATGTGATTCTACACATTTCCGAAACCAATAGAAAATAATAATTGTATATTGCATGCAATTTCTTTCAAAATGATCAATATATGCTATTATTAATGACGAGCTGATGAGAATGAAATAATGTCCTCTTTTATCATCTGTTCTTAAAAGTTTTTGTTCGCAAATTAAATATGCAATATATGCTTCTCATGACAAAGAATGAAGAGTTCTTCCTAAACGTTAGGTTAGAGTTCCTGCAAATCTCATCTTGTACCACATACGAATTAAATTTATGCATATTTTAAAGTTAAGTTGATTTTCGTGACAGGTATTCCATAAAGAAATCTGCCTAAAATAAAAAAGTAGGATTGGGCAACATTTGTAACATGACAACCCCATATTAAACCACAGAATAATACAATAGCTGTGGTAGCCGTATGCATATTGCTCTGACATATAAAGTTATGTTGATTTTCGAAACCGGTATTTCATAAAGAATCAGTTAAATACATTTTTAAAAAGTAGGTTTGCGCTAACGAAACAAGACCATTTTGACAGGATACGCAGACGGCAGACTAAATACATATGACATTTAAGCCTTACTTCTAATAAGACGGGCTAGTGCTGTGGAATACAATTAGGTTAGGTTGGCTAAACTGATACAAGACTACTGAACTTGTTTCAGCCAGACAATTTGATTTTTTTTACTCATTCTCCTGAGCATTTGACTTTCTGTATTTGTGGGTTTTTTTTATGATCAATATAGAATCTTACCCATGTGTCATCTGACAATAGATATATCAAAATCAATATTTAGCTTCATGTACATGTAATTAATCTAAATAGTTTCATAACAAGGTTCAGTCATCATTATTCATAATTGGCAAAAACATTAACATTAATTCGATGAACAGCAGCATACAAAACGTAGTTCTAGAAAAAAAATACACGATATTGTTTGGCAAGATACTCGGGCAGCACAACTACTGAATATACCGGGTCGACTAGTAAATGTGTCGACATCTTATCACATACAATGCTCAACTATTCCTAGAAACAAAGTAGAATATGCATATGTATGTGCATGTCTGTTGACTGGCTTCAAAAAGCGTGGTATTAATTACCCATGTTTAAAAATCAAAGATATTCGGCTTAGAAACACTGAAAAATGACAAGCCTAGTGACTGAGTGTTCAACACTAACATCTATGGACAAAGGACAGAGGACAAATGAAACTTGTTTTCCTTTTCAAACACAAAAATGAAAGAATTACAGTTATTACCAGGTTATTTCCAATATATATATATCTCCATTGTGTATGTGTACATACAAATTGTGACATCAAGAGTGATGCGACAGTCCGGTGTTCTAGTGACTGAGGTATATAAATATCAAACTAGACCAAGATCGTAGGAATACATGTACTTCTCGACCCACGCCTCACATACACCTACTTCACAACGTGACATGGCCTGAGTCTGAAGGAGGTTAGAGCTAGAGACCCTCAGGGTAGTCTCAGATGCTCTACGAAATAAACAAAAAATGTAATTGTTGAAAATATCTTATATCTTGTAGCTAAACATTTACTCAATAAATAAAAAAAAATATGTTTTCGAAACAATTCTAGTTGCAATACATGTAAATATCCTTCAAATGTGTGAGTATTTCATCATCCATTTAATACATGTAACATACGGCTATAGTTATCATTGCTAAAACACATGATGACCCTCACTTTCCTGAGCAGCATTATTGGACACCTGAGAAGGTCAAAAGCTCTTTCCTTAAAACGATGTTATTCAAAATCATGTGCCAGACAAAGAAGTGTAACTTAATTCTTTTCCGTCTTGACTTTCAAACCACAAAGCCCCTGCAATGATATATAGGTCTTCTGACATCTGCGTCTCCAATCACGTGACCTTCCCAGACTAACCAATTAACCATTAGTTGTCTGTCAACCCGCTGAAAACAAAGTTGTTCAACACTCATCATGCAAGACAACATTCAGTGATACAACAAGGTTACAGCAGAGTTCTGAATAAACTCTTAAATATATTAATGTGCTACCATGAGTAGCATAACGGAAGCATAGCTATATTTCCCTACGTATAAATATGGTCGACGGACGGGGTGATCCGTCCGTCCGTCTGTCCGTCTGTCCGTCCGTAATCATTTCGTTTCCGGAGCAGAACTCGAAAACCGTTCATGATATCTTTCTGAAACTTTCCATGTGTATTACCCACCAACTGAAGTGGTGCCTTTTGATATTTTCAGATTTCTGAAAATTTTATTTTTGGTCGTTTCCATAGAAGCATGTTGAAGTTGGACTTTGTTGAGAGACAGGTTCGTTTCCGGAGCACAGCTCCAAAACCGTTCATCATATCTTCCTGAAACTTTGCATGAGTATTACCCACTAACTGAAGTGGTGCCTTTTGATATTTTCAGATTTTTTTCTGAATTTTCTGTTCTTTTTCTGTTTCCATAGAAACATTAGAGGGATGTTGGTTGTTGTTGATTTTGACAGCTTCTGGAGCAGAAGTCTAAAACCCTTAACATACCTGAAACTCAGCATCTGTAATACCCACTAACTGAAGTACGGTAGTAGATACACAGGTATCTGTCAAAGATGTGTTTTACAAATTTTGTGGAACCGTTGGGATATGTCATCTTCTTATGACTTTGTTGATGAAACTATATAGATTTTCTTTATTTCATAGTGGATATCATGTCAATGATGGGGGATGGGAATAAAATATCAATCAGTTGCAAATGCTAGGAAGAGTAAGTAGGAGGATGGAGGACAAATGTCGCTATAGATATACATGAAATTTAATTAATGACTCAGATTATCAAGTAGTTTATAACATAGCTTTAAAATGTAATCGCTGTAAATTTTTGAATATCAAACTTAACTAATTAGATAAAAAAAAATGTAATTCGAAAATTGAGATCAAGCAATTGTTTTCCAATCCTTCTGTCATCTTGTCCTCATCAGATTAACTACAAGCATAACAACCTGCACAGGTCCCTGTTGTAGTTAAATAAACACAATTGAAACAGATAAAAGAGTGAATACTTTTCTCTATTCCAGACCTACATGTAGTTCAATTGCCAAAACAATCCAAAGCATGATTGTCCCCAAGCATAGAGCAATGGTTTTAAAGTCTGGTTACCTCGTCAATTATTTTCAATCATAAAACCCAGCTTCGTCTTGCTAATGATAGTAATTTGTCATTGTATTTTATAAAATCACAGACGTTTTGGGAGAGCATCGCTTCAGAAACAAGCTCGTTGAATGTATTGAGAATCGAAAATTGTAAAGGATTGATTACTTCCAGTTATTTTTAAAACATACAACGGGGATTTAAACCAAGGAGTGCCAATTGTGTTTCGTGAACGCATCTTCATAGTCCAAACTGATTGATGTAACATACTAGGTTTGTGTTAAGGTTTTAGCCAAAACATTTAAAACAAATTAATAGATTTTCATGAAAAACTAAATTTTCGCTGGGCAAGAAGGTCTTGTTTAATTTAAACCAAGATCAATTATATGTCTTCTTTATTAAGTTTGATAACTTTGGAAGGTATTTTGATATTGATATTTAATTATGAAACACATCTAATCTAAATTTTAAGTTGAGCGTTTGTCGAGGTCCAAGACAAAAAACACACTGTCGGGATGCATTTAAAAGTCAGTGGCGAAACTGTTTTCAAACACAGAGAATATAATTAAATATTTGTCGTGTCACTTTTCATAATGTCAATAATGTGGACAAATTGCCACAGGGTTCTTTTCATCTTACATTTTTCTCTACATTTAGAATGCATCGATCATATACGCTGACATTTAATTTTAGTTGCACTTTTTAAGTATTGATGAAATGCATCAATCATTTTACATGAACTTCGTTTATTCTTTATTTCTTTCTAATATCCTTTGGTGTCTTTTCAAACAAACATTCTGAATCCAACAGATTCAATCCAATCACACGGAGGTGTGTATTTTGAACAGATTTAAATCTTTATCTAAACAAAAGTCCATCAACAATGAATATACCAATGTCCACGTTGTCACGGTCATATGGCACTAGATCTATGCATTTGTATGTGCATGTTTGCAGACTGACAATTGACTTTGACATAGTGCTGCATATGGGTTGGTGGTGGCATGTCCATCAGCATGTAAGACGGAGAGGGATCCATGTGTTTCGAGAATATTAAAAAGTAATCTGTTTAACGAAAGCTTGTATACAACCTCAGTGTACGTATTGTATTAATTGGGGTAACTTTTGACCGTTTTTATATATTGATGTTGAGTTGTAAAACACTAACCCCAATTCTTTGAAATTACACATCTTCAATTAACATACCACCGTATTATTCGTCATGAAATGTGATTAACGGACACTGCAATAAAACCATGAAACCTCAGACCTGTGTTGAGGAACTGTACAGTCTTAATCTATCTGCTGCTGGTATTTCACATTCTGTGCCAATTTCAAACATTAAAGTATGGGTAATGCGAAAACATTAACATTCACGAATGATAAGTAATGTTCATGCACACACAGGTGTTAAGCTTTTTGTGGATTTATGTATGATATATTGTAAACGATTCGTGAATTCTACCAGCTAGTTCCTAATTTTGTATTTGAGGTATACATTATTAACTTACCTGTACTATTGGAAAGTCTAACAGATGTTCTCGTGGCCAGAAAACTGATTATCCAGTGTAACATTTCGGTATCAAAATCAGTTCTTGTGAAGGACTAAACATCATTAGATAAGATCGTATCCCAATTCAGTTTAACGAATATGTCATTTCAACATTATGCAATGTCTGTTAGAAGACATTACTTCATGTTTTGCAGTAATTAGTATAATGATTATGCAAGGAAATATGCTCAAAGACATTGTATTATTTCTATTATTGTATTATAGTAGATGTGTGTAAACTGCATAATCATAAATAGATAAAAAAACGCAGAAGGATTATTGCAATCCGATATATTCAGTATGAATATGCATTGACATGAATAAGAAAGTATGCAAACATCACGAGCCATGTTGACAATAATACATCATCCTTAAAAAGAAGTCAACTGTGCAACTTAGTCAGTCCCACAACGTCGTTATGTCAACAGTCATATAAGTTATCGACAAAAAAGACAGATTGGCCAGCATGATTGCTTTTAAAGCTTAATGTGACGGCAGAATGTTTATAAAAGTAGGCAGGCATGCCATTAATGAATTTTTTTTGCAAATACATAGATGGTAAACGTTTCTTTCTGGAGAACATTCCACTGGACATTTCCTTATTTAGAGTTCACTCTTACATTTTGTGGACAGACATTGTTTAATCGGTCACAAAACTACTGCTATATTTGTCACTGTGTGGATCAATTTAGCAGTAAGTTTGGGAAACCTTTTTAAAGAAATAATTGAATTTGTCTCATGTCGTTTTTTATAGTGTCATTGAGGCGGATAAATTTCCTTTCAATGATTTGTTATTTTCACTTCGGAATTAATCGATCTCATAGCTTTGACACTTCCGTTTCGATGTCACTCGAGGCATAAATGGAATGGAATATTGCCTTTCTTTCTTCTGAACTGAGTCGGTTTGTGTCAGGTCCCTTTTTCCTTAACTTAAATAAATGAATTGCATGTCTGCTATGTACATTTGTATATTAGGACATACGTCTATTATATACGGGTCTCACAGACACGCTAAGACAATGCTTTTTCACTTGTCATGAATCGAGATAAATAACGGAAGAAATGACAATTTGCCAACGAGGTCGGTTGACTGTTCAGGGTCCTTCCTTTACCACCCAAACTACCAAAAAGACAAAAAAGGGTTTTCACAAATAGTTAGAATATATAAGTGAATATACAGTGATGTCAGTAATGATATTTTAGCGCTGTTCTGGACTGACGTAATTTCTTTCGCGAAGACTGACAAAGGTTATGACGTGAGGGGGAAGTGTGGTCTGACATTTGAATTTAATCGGTATCATAGAACCTTAGGGGTTGTAAACCAATGTAATCCCTGAGATATTTTTCACATAAATGATGAGATGATCGAAAGAGAGCTAAGTGTTGCACATAATAAACACCGATGTCGTCAAGGATGAATGTGTGTTTATTACTGTAGGGGGCCACCGATCCATTATACATTGCATATAATAGCACGATAACATGTACATGGAGCACCACATGTAGAGAGGCAATGACTTTTTCTTAGTATAGTTAAATATTATAACAAACTTACACATATTTACTGAAAAAGCTAGTACTCTTCTTATTTCCTAGGAATACATATTCAGCTAAATATGCCGTCAAGGGCTCGAAGAGGTATTCGAAAAATACATGATTATATGGTTAGAGATTTAAATATACGTCGTCAATTTCAAAAGTAATAGAAAGACGTGGGATATACATTTATGAAATTCAATAAATTTCCGTAGACTCGTCAATATGTCAAACGAACTCTGGGGATTGTTATTTCTGATGTTTTATGCATGTTTTCATTCCCAATTTGTTCATTATTAACATTATAGTGTCATATCACATTGAAATACTAACTATATAATTCGAATTATTTCACAACACTTGTCACAAGGCCGTAATTCCGAAGTGGTAGACTACAAGAATATTGTATGCTGTCAGTGAATGATTAAGTCAAGTTGACAAGCGTACGCGTGTCACATCATCTGAATATTCAATGTGCCTTGTCTCATATACTTTTATTAAATGATCGACGGATTTTACCAATTCTGATTGGTCCAAAGGCGGACACATGACAGTCCATATAAAACGATTTTGACTTTGTAACAATGTACGCATCAATCAACTTTGATATTGATCATTGTTGACGTAAAACCTCGTCACGGCAACCATTGTTACGTAATGGATAGTAACGTTTACGTCACCATTAATGTCGGCGTTTCGCGGTGAGGATGAATCGTTTTGCCGACGTGAATGTTGAACAAAACGTAATTGTTAGTAGAACTCGTATGTTCTAGCTGTTTCTTCTCAAAATCATATATCAAAACAATTATAGATTCTTAGTGAGGTCAGATGCGTGTGTTGTGTAACTTGAAATTAATTAGTGTTGCAGTTGGTGTGGTAAAGAAGCTTCATTTCTTCTAGATATGTTTTCTTTGAGCCATATAATGTATAATTATGGACTCTTGTAGAGGTCAATATCGTTTGACTCAGGTCAATCAAAACCCGATATTGACATCTACAAGATTCCATAATTGGATAATATTCTCTGAACTGTGAGAAAGTTTGGGAGAGGATAACAAAATGGATTAAAAATATGACCACTTAATGTCACTACCCCACCATACATAAACATAAGTTTAATTTTATTACGCCTTTATATAATATTAAGTATACCTTCTCTGTTTGCTTCCTGAAATTTAAACTTTTTAATAACCGGCTGCGCAGGCTACGCCGGTTATTCAAGTTTAAATTTCACGTTTCAAACAGGTTATAATCGCGTGGACAAACACATTGTGACATTAATTTCTTAAGTGAACTTACTTTTACAGATTTAAACAACGCAGCTAATCACATATGTATTCAAATCAAACTAATTTTAAATTTATTTTGCACTATCTAAATGACAAGTATTTATAATTTAAACGATATGGATTTACGCCATACTATGTTTATTCCTCCCTTCATAATTTGATCGCTGTTTATGCAAAGAGAAAGAAAACTATTCATGTATCTTTTAAAGTTATGAAAATAACGGGACTCTGAATATTCAACGATCTTTAAGGTAATCATATTAAAGTCAGCTATCTGACAACTTTTCTATGGAGACAAACTCGCTGTTTTTCTCTCAAAATTATGCAAACTTCGCTGATTTGCGATTGATGTTGATGTTTAACTTCAAAAGCATGTTATGGTCATACGGAAAAGACAAGAACACCGATGGCTTATTTGCAATCGTAACCGAATTGTAAGCCGGTTCTTTATTATTTGACAAAACGACTTCAGACTTCAAACGCCTCTAAGAATAACCGTCAATAAATTATATTTTGAAATTTGAAGCAACATTATTTTTAACTTTTTAACAACTTATCAGTTACGTATAGGTGTTTGTTTGGATAAAACTACAATTACTTTAATCAACAATGAACTAAAGCGTACAGGAGCATCCCGTCAATATACCGATTAGTTTCACACTTGTATGTCTATTCAAAGTAAAAATGATTTTATATGTGTTATTCTAATTACATACAAATCTTAAATAATTTATGAATTGATTGCATTGTGCTATTTCTGAATAAGTTTGCTCATTCAACTGTTTACAAAATAAATTACATTTAGCAATATCATAAATCAGTGTCAATATCTTGTCAGTGACAGATCCTGTTCAATATGCGAACAAAGATTATAAAAATGACATGTTTATTTTCAAAGTGCTAAATTTAATTTGTTTTCTTCTAACATTGCCATAAACTTTCAAACTTGGACTTAGGTTATTTCACGGAAAGCGTCGGTTGTATTTAAAGAGACGCTGTACTTGTCATTGTACTTGTCCGTGATATGTTCCTTCTCCAGTGTCTAGCATCCTATCATTACATCGGCCACGTGCATGGGATGTCACATTTTAGATTCTATTACATTTATGTACATATTTTGACAACATTTGCGATTATAAATTCACGACACTATCTATTTTGTAAACAAACCTTAACTTACGTATTGATATGACACCGATTACGTAAATAGTATAGCTATCTTACAGTTTATAATATTTCATCCCTATCTTTTTAACACGCTTAAGTTATGCTCAAATTAGTTTTTAATCTATATTCGTAGAAAGTATAATCTAAATTGTAGTTTGATATGTTTGCTATACGAGTTGATAAGCTGACAGCTGCAGAGGACTCTCCTGTGTTTGCATGAATATGTATAGAGGTCAGCATGAGAGTGTGTTTTGGGATTGTCAACATCCTGCATTCTTCATTCATATTGCGCAAAACCCCTTGACAACATTACTTTCAAAGTTGAATTAAACTACGCGTATTGATATATGCAAATTAAGAGCGTGCTATTCTTACGGTAAAATGACACAAATTAAGGCCTCCTAAATGGTGCTTTCAGTTAAAATAATTTTTTACTTTGGCATGAGCTAAATTTTCAATTTTGTAATACGTTTTCCAAATGAAAAATATTTTAACGTAAGAACGGCGAATTCGAACTCGCGTGAAGCATGTATATTAACATGAAGCTGTTATAAGCTATTATACAGCTGTTACAGCAATATACGTTATTACAGGCGTTGGAAATGTTAACGCGTGTGACGTCGTTTTCAAAAGATGTTCCGCCACTTGACGTCTGTAATTTGCATCTTTATCCGTATATGACCCCAACGGATATCGAAATTCCGGATACCGGAAATACACCTATGTAGCAGTTTTTCCCCAGTAAAGTCACTATATAGCCGTTTTTCCCCCCGATCATTATGTAGTTTCATGAAGTGCATGTATACGTTTGGAAATTAATTAAGCAACACCATAGTCTGTAAACTGAAAGCTGTGTTTTTGCGATGTTAGGATAAATTGAATGATTTTATCACCCCAGAAAAAACAATTGCTTATCTATTGATAAATTCATCCAAATAAAAGTCAAAATGTGATGGTATTCAATTTTAACCCAAAATATATACATGTATTGTCCTAGGAGATAAACTACACTACAAAGTTTAGACGTTTTAAATAGTAAATAATCCTATTGACATTCATGCACAAAACATGTTTTGTCATGCATGATAAGAAGCTAGCCAGACATTAAACTTTTAACAATAATTGAAAAAAAGCCTACAACCAATGCATCTGTGAATAAATTTGCGGTTATTTGAGTTCAATCTATTAATTACACACTTGTCTCGCATCAGATAAGCCAGTACCGTTGATGCTGACCTTATCTGTTCATAAAGTATATTTAACTTAATTTGGCAGTTCTGTGATTTTGTGAGTTTTAAGGTTCATACTATTCCTCCTATTGAATTATGTCACCAATATACCGAATGGTCTCTTCTTCCTTTCTGCATACAGACCAAACAAGTGTCTTGTGTTATAGTATATACGCTTTCAAGAGTTTGTTTAACATAGAGACAGTAAGCCGCCTGATCTGTCTTATTGGTACACTCTCACTTCAAGTGTGTACTATATCATCTGATCATGGTGCATGATGGGTAATAAAGAAAGGAAAATGACTATTGTCTTATGCATGATTTTTTTCAAACGCGCATGCTCTTAAATATTACAAGCACAGATATATGTTGGTTTTATAGATGAGAGTAAATACAGATGGGTAGAGGGTATGCAGATTTGAAATACATATGGCCAAAACCTCCTTGTAATCTTGATACTATTTGTACTCTTTATAATCCTTTCCAAGAAAGGGGAAGTCCTGTAACTGCCAGACGCTTATAAAAGGAGGACGTGGCGGGTGACATGAATAGCGCTTGATAGAACCGTAAGGACTGACACTCGAGTCTTATTATGGCATGTATTTCAACTGTATTTGCTGTTCTGGTTGTTGCTTTATCAGGAGCTGCAGCAGTAGACAGAACCCTAACACCCGGGGCTACAGGAAAAGTCATTGTTGACGCTGTTGTGGACAGGATCCGATCAAACTGTATATTCGGGGATGACCGACTCTTCCTACGTCGTCTGGCGTATGTCGAGACGTCACAGGGAGAGGACCCCAAAACCTACAGACCTGACTATCATGGAGGAATCTGGCAGGTACATGTAGATACAAGATACGATAGCACCAATTTGTATTTACACACTTTTAGTTTTCGAAAAGACTCGACATGTAACTGACATTACATTAACGTTTCTACATAAAGCTTATCTCAACTCGCATCCATTGATAAATCGGATTCCTTAACCACTATTGCATTTTATTGTTTCTCTTCACGTCAGATTGACGAGGACAAGTATCGACAGATCAGCTGCAGTAATCGGCGTATATCTCACATGTGTAACCTGATCAAGTCCACCTTCAATATCACCTGGTCTGGTGTCCACTGGAGTGACCTGAGGACACCACTTCTCTCTGGGCTGGCGGCGGCTCTCTACATCCGTGGCAGGACACTCAGTCCACCTATTGATATATCCAGTCAAGCACAGTTTTGGGTCACTTACATGAGGCCGGATGGCAGTGAATTCGACTTTGAGAACAAGGCCCGACAACTGACAGGGAGCGGTAAGAAGGACTCACGTGCTGTCTAAAACTGTGTAAATTGTAGAATCAGAATTACAGTTACAAGAATGATTTCCCAAAATAGTGTTTCAGGTAAATGTTCATTAAATAATATACTTTATAATATACTTTATACTATATAATTATTATGGCACAGAGGCACATTTTAGTTCTTAATATGCATTATTTTCGGAATGTATACACAAGAAGAGACGAGGCCAGGAAATAGAATAAATAATCATGATTTATAGTTGTTGGCGACGTTTTTCATGAGTTTTTTTGCAGATTGTAAGACTGAGATCGACCTTGCGTTCCTGTTGGATGGATCCGGAAGTGTTAATCGGTGGGACTTTGAGCGCATGCTCAGATTCATCCAGCGAGTTGTTGACAAGCTGGAGGTGGATGAGGAGGAGGTGCATGTTGCTGTTCTGGAGTACTCCACGTTCATAGGGACGACTATCACATTCAACAAATTCACCAGCAAGGCAAATTTACTCAGGTCTATTGGACATATCAAGAAGGGAGACCGAGGTACAAACACACACCTAGCTATCCAACACTCCACATCTGTATTGTTCAACGCAACCACAGGTGCCCGTCCTGGTGCTAAAAGAGTCGCAATCCTGCTGACAGATGGAGCGTCGAATCATCCCAACCTTACACTGAATGCTGCTGCCGAGGCTAAAACTCGGGGTATAACTATGGTTACTGTTGGTGTCGGAAATATCAACCTCCTAGAGATAGAGTCCATAGCTACGGCGCCGAACTGTACCCATTCGTACGTATTGCAGGACTTTTTAGAAGTGGACTCATTGCTATACCAGCTCAAGGACAGGTCCTGTTCAGGTATGATGATATCTAGGATGACCTTTGATTTCCCAATTATGTGTCCTATCTGGTACAACAATTCTCTCTCAGAGATGGCTTCGGAACTGTACTTAAGTATATCTTTGTGATTGTTCAGTGACTTCCCAATACTATGTTCCGTTAAGTTATTGCATCGTCTCTAAGATAACAACGCTATATTGAGAAGTTAAATATATCTAGTCTAAAACCTTACATAATCTTCGGGACGGTTTGATCTTAAGTAAGGACTGTTAGCTGTCAAAATATTAGTTTGTTGACTCGAACTTGTGTCACTTTAAATGAATTTAACTCCTGAAAATATTGTTCATGTTTATCGTTTGGGCAAAACAGTATTCACATTTCTTTTCACGTTGACTTGTCAGAAACTGTTGGGTATGAACAATGTTCAGGAAATAAAAACGAAATAAGATTTTTATGCAACTTTTGTCTTCTTTTTCTCCAGCCTCCACCTCGCTCCCAGCAGTCGGTGAAGAAAGGAAGACAACTCGGAAAATCCCGGAAAATTCAACCGTCACTGAAACATTTGATGTCAAATTACCAAAACAGGAAGAAAATGGAAAAGAAAATGAAGAAGTTGCACCAGATGCTACTGAAGTTCAGCCTGTAGTGGTAAGTTCAACATCAAATCGATTTGAGGATTTAGCTTCAGAAATAATTTTTCAGGTTCACAGATTATGTCACAGCTGAATAAATATTCACTGTGTACATCAAAACCTGATATTTGTTCATCGACATTCACTATTGTTCAAACAAGTATACAAGCGAGCACAGCTCACATACCCCCGCTTCCAAATATAAACTGACGGGCAAAAGAAAGTATAACACTCACTTGTTTTCGATTAATTCAATATTTTAAAGAAATTAGATGCATTTGATTACGACACGATACCATAACACCTTTCGGCAGTAGTTTGAATGACTTTATTGGTGACTGTTTTATTTTTTAACTAAAATATCATTATTTAAAGTAGACAGGGGTAAGAAATCAAGTTTACACCAATATGACCCCTACCATGTTCAAAATGTTGTAAATTTGTGCAGGACGAAGCACATTTATTGATCTTCACACAGAGTATATGTTATATAACGATGAAGAGTTGTGTTTTATCAAAATTAATTTTAAAAAATTCAAACCGCGTAGAGGTATTCTTTTACTGATTTAATGTTTTGGACTAATTTAAATAAACAAGTCCGTTTTTGAATATGACGTCGAAAACTCGAGATATGTGACTTTGAAAATTATACATATGATAAATACAACTGAGCCATATACTTTCTTTTGTCCGTTAGTGTAGTTTGACATAACTGAAAATAGGAAAGGCACAACTATGGGGAGGACTAACCTGTGTGTAAAGTTGAATGAATAGCGACTGTACAATTCCAGAGATAACTGTTAAACTGCGTTACCATGGAAACTGCCAAAAATAAAATTCAGAAATAGGTCTAATCCTCAAAAGGCACATCTAGGCATTATGGTTGACATGTGTATGAAGTTTGGTGTAGCTAGAATGAGTTCCTTATTGAGTCACTGTTTGGTAATGTTTCCATGCAAACCGCAAACAATAACAAAAATCGATCTAACCCCCAAAAGGCACAACTAGAGATCATGGTTAACATATGTAGCAAGTTTGGTGAAGCTAGCATGTATAGTGTGAGAAATATGCTCCGCACAAAATGACTTCCTTACAGAGTCACTGTTTGGTCATGTTCCCATGGAAACCGCAAAGAAAAATTCAGAAATTGATATAACCCTCAAAAGGCACAACTAGAGATCATGGCTAACTTGTGTTGCAAGTTTGATGAAGCTAGCATGTATAGTTTGAGAAATATGCTCTGCACAAAGTTTTGTGACAGACAGGCGGACAGAATGAACGCTATGTACCCCCGCTTACGCTGTAATTTTAAAAAAAGTATGTTAACAGTGGTTAACCTAAAACGAAAAATAGCATTCCTACACTACATAACTTTTCTATCCAACAAAGTGTTTTGAGATAATTGAAATGTAATCTGATACTTAAGAAAACAGAGGTACGGTGTGGAATTTTGGAGATCTTCGCCTCCTACAACACTCCACGTCCAGGCCCAGCCTTCTACGACATGCACGACAGTGCCAGTGATGATAACCCATCCCTCATCTATCTCAACACCACTGTCCAAGGGAGACCACTCTATATTACAGTAGTCGCATCACGTGATCCAGCCACTTTCGACGTCACGTCTTGTCTACACGCCTCTTACAACATCTCTCTAACTACTGTTCCACTGAGTGAGTGAACAGCAATAACCTTCTGTTTTCACCACTCAATGTCAACGTAAAAAAGGGCTTTGATTACAAGTCATGCAATGTTTTTAAAAAAGGCAGATATGACGTTCAATTATTTTTTTTAAAAATAATTCCGAAATCGTTTCCGGGAATACCTCGAAAGCTCGAAATATGACTTGGCAACTTCAAATTTTACAAATCAATGGTGCCAAATCTATGTGTACATTTTGACCAAGCATGGCCAAAATTCTCGTATTTGATTATCTTTTCCTCATCACTACTCCTAAACAATGAAAAACTTCTCATTGTTAAAAAGACTCTCAAAATGTCTCCGAAAACGAATCACAAAGAAAGCATAACCACGGACATAAAAATGGTATGGATACATGTGAGTGTCCTCGTTGTTTTGCAGATAACGAACTCATTATGCTGCATCGTATTTTACATGGATTCAATCTCTCCAATCAAGTCCTTCTGGTCAAAATAGCTGTACATTTCTGACTTTATATACCTGATATTAATAGTTGACGATTTATCTGTTTCAGAAGCAGAAGTTGTGTGTAGAGTTGGTGAAAAACTGCGCATGTGCACGAATGAAGACTTCCGCTCAAGCCAGTACAGTATTCTTCAGTGTCAAGGTTGGCTTTCAATTTCTAATTGAACTGCTTTAGTTTTACAGGCAATAGTGGGAATTTGGATTAGATTAAAACATATATTCACTTGCCCATATACAGTAATATAAGACCGTGAAGTTGGAGGACGGTGTACATGCTTATGCTGATCGAGCCTCGGATAACACTGAAGTGACCCGAACTTCGGAAACATTACTGCAGTCCGTTTGCTTTAAATGGACGCTTTTCACCGTTTCCTGTCTTTTAGTTTTTGAAGAACATAATGGTATTCATGTAAATTTTATTCGTATTTTAGGGAATGTATTTATGAAATATTACTTATTGTACAACAATTGCTCAGAGTTTACCTTCGAAAACCTGTAAAAGTGTTGAACTCCGCCTATCCATCGCGTGTTTAAGGGTATATAGAATTAATCTAAACAATTGATGTATTTACGAAATGTTGGTGCTACTGACCGAAGTCAAAACTCTCCTACAACTAAAGCGGTTAATCTTCGGTTTACAATTCTGCATATGCAGTCCGAAAGCAAAGTACTTTATTTTCTAAAGATAATTGTAGATTTTAATGTTATTCATTAAAGATGTCCGTACATGCCCTGTTACTCGGCGGACGTAGATTGTATTGGCACAAGACGGGAGCCAATGCCAGAGACCGCGATCTCGGTAGTTCATTAATAGTATATAATTTCTCATAATATAATATTTTAATGGAAACAAAATGTCCGATTTTTCCTGTTTGCCCTCAATGACCCCACTTATTGTTCACGTTGCTTCAGACGACGGAGAGACCAACAATCCATGCACTGCTGGACAAGTCAGTGTGCATGAACATCCATCAGACATGACCAAGTTCATCCGCTGTGACGTCACAGGGAATATGTACATCACGCAGTGTCCGGATGAGGAAACGTTCAACATGAACACAGAAAGTTGTGGAAACGAGGCCGTCGGAAGTGGCAACGGAAACCCCCTACCTGCTACCCTGACCAATGACTGCACAGAAGACAACCTGAGAAAGAGAAAGTTCCACTTCAAGCACCCTGGCGACGTGACGAGCTATATCCAGTGTGACGCGTTTGGTAGAGCCTGGGTCAAGCCCTGTCCCCAGGGTCTCCACTGGTCTGAGAGAGACAACACCTGCTCCCACCCTCAAGAATCAAATGCGTGCAAAGCAGCCTTAGACGGGACTATGTTGCCTCATGTGGAGCACCATAAGTACATCCAGTGCCTATATGGCAAGGAATATGTCAGGGAGTGTGCTCCACCTCTTGTCTTTGACAGAAAAAATAAGATCTGTAACTGGCCTCATTTCGTGTAATCTATCTGACGAAAATCGTAGATATCGCAAGCTATACTTCACGGAAGGTACACATTGCAATGGACTAAACTGATTCATATTGATTTCTTTCTTTAATAAGAGTGTCGTCTGCGCAGTGTACATGTGTATGTTATTGAATCAAATAAATAAACATTTATTTTATATTTGTGTTGTTATGTGCGTTTGAAATATGCTTTAGATCTTTAAACCATGTTTTACTTTTAGCTCCCGGAATACTGTCAAAGATGTTTATATCGTCTCTCGGAGTCAATGAGTATTAGCCTAGAAGAAACCTTTCTATCATATTAGGCAATTCGTTTTGAATGAAGAAACATTACAAATAATGAGTGTCATGGATCTTAGTTTTACCTAAAATGTGAAATGTCTCACGCAGATGGGATTGTTTATACATATAGAAAATATATAATTTACAGGATGTTACCTTTTTGGTTTAGTTAAAGTTTGAAATGGATACCAATACTGATGTCACGCCAATTTATTTTGAACTGTTGCCTAAATAGATATGAATCCACATCACTTCATCTTTCTGTTTTGATAAACGATAAAAGAAGTCATTGCATGTCTCCAAAACTGATCATAATCATTCATGTCAAACCACGTTTACTCTTTTTACTAGTATCTAAACATAACAAAACAAGAGCAAACAAGTTGGTACTTAAAATTCGACTAAAACACAAGACATTCTCCAAGAATGGAGGCATTCACCGTCTGGGCTGATGATTGATATGGCTGTCGAGGCAACTAAACATGTCATCAATCAGCACCGACCCAATCCCTCTGAAAACATAGTTTGCCGATTTGTCAGTTTAAACATTGATATAAATATATTGAGAATGCCTTCACGTCATGCTCTGACACAAAATCTATATAAATCAAAATAGTTTCTTGAAAAACACTTTAAGGTCATAAGCAATGCAGATATATGATTAACGTGGACGCATTGGGACAACGCATATCATAACACATCCAGTATCAACGAGAGGCGACGACACATGATGTTAAGACAAATTCAAGTCGGTCAACATCATCATTCACGAGCATTAACCGAAACTACACGTCCCATTTACATGTACAGTAGTTATATGATTTGCTAAACCTTATCAACCAAGATGATTACATTGTTTGTTGCAAAAAAAATTCCAAAATTAAGACTAATTGACGCGCGGCAATATCGGTGCATTGTCCGGTTTTAAATGCTTATAAATATTTGTACCTGGAAACGAGAGTTATTTTGCATTCAAAAGATTAAACGGACTTGACAAGTGTTTGTTTCCAAAATAAACACCCACGAGATGTGATGCATCAACCGTACAAAAACGTTTAAATAACTTTTCGAATGTTGCTTAATCTTAAACAACAACCACTTACGTCATCTGAAATGTCTGGCGCTATATAAAGCAGCATCTGTCACTAAAGCACTCAATCACAACTAGAAGAGCTGCGACCAAGAAGTCTTGAAGGAAGTCAAGCACATTGTTGTTTAATGCGGCGCAGCCAGCCAATTGTGTTGCCAGTGGTGAATATTCATAAACTGATTGCAATTGACCTTTGGGAGTATTAACTGTAGGGTAGCTATTTTATGATCATGTTGTAAGTTACACCATGCGACTAGTTGACCTAATGTAAGTGTCAATCTAGCAGGTATACGGATTTCATCTTGGAGTTTATGATCCAAATTAACAGTGCCAGACCATTTGATTTTAAAAGGATAATAACGTTTCGTATCTGAATGCAAATATCGAATGTGCAGATATGCAACCTTATTATAGTTTATACTAACACATCAGGTAAAAGGCTATGAAACTGTCAATCAATGACCGACGTTTAATCCAGTGCCTGCAGTTGAAAAGATGAGTGATGATTTAAAATATCGCATTATCATCCCAACCACGCGTTGCTCGTATTTATTGTGGAAATTAGATTTTGTGCATTCATGGAATTGTTCAACTTCCAAACGCAAGGCATAACTCATACCAGTCTGCATTACTGGCTGATTTAAGCCTTGCGGTATTCCCCTTGCTTTGTTGTGCCTAGATAGTGAATCGCTGCACCAGAAATGCATAGTGGGCCTGCATTTCAAAGCACAGATTTCTTGAGGAAATACTGCAAGGCCTAAATCAGCCAGTAATGGAGACTGGCAAGAGTTATGCCATGCATTGGGAAGTTGGGAATTGTTAAACATATTGTTTACTTCATAGCTAAGGAAAGTCTAACTTTGATTTTGTAACAATATTCTCCTAAAGCATTGCCAGATAGTTAATAGAACTTTAGGCACGAGGATGTCGTTACAGTAAAACACTTCCAATGATGGTTTTAATTGAATTTAGAATCCATCACTTTTTAAAATGTCGATTAGGTTGAAAATTGTTTTATTTTTTACTAATCAGTCTGTATTTGTCAGTTAGATTACGGTTCATGGCTGATTGAGAGTTTTAAATGTATGTTCGCTGATGTTTAAATGTCCTTTGTGAAATTTTCATTTCCGTAATTAAAACTATTTGATGCACTTTATGATGAGTAAGACATTTTTATATATTTTATGTAGCCGATTCTTTACTAATTTATATCATCACAAACTCGGTATCATTTCCAAGTAACCCATAAAACGCTAACTTAATTTCTATTATTTATCATTTAGTGTTAACGTGAAGAGTTACCATCCTATTGTCCCCATTTACAGACAAAACAATGAGCTAAAAGTGAGTTGTTTAATCATATTCCATTTGTTCCTTGAAAACCAAAGGTTTCTATTACGTGTGGTAATCAATGTCATGTTTTTGTTTTTCTCTTTACATTATAGGTACACAAACAACTTCCATGTCCCTTTTTTGCTTTTAATTCGAAATTACTCCAGTTTAATCAGAGGAAACTCACATGCTACAGATGTATGAACACTACTCTCTTTTTAACCTTATAACTCACTTGAGAAGGGGGATACAGTGCCAGAGGTTGCCGTTTTTCTAGTTGAAGGACAAATTAAACCTGTTGCTTGACTGTGTATATTATATACACGTTTGCTTCTGATATTATCAACTGCTTATTGCAGACTTAAGATAGGTATATTCGAAAACTCCAGTGTTTTCACATAATATTTCATGAAATCAGGAAATCTTGCCTTTGTTCATCCATTCTGAAATCCAATGTCGTATTGCTTAATTTATTTGTCGTTAAAGCAAAACGAGTGTGTATATAAATGGTAAAGGGTGGAACTTTAACTCCAATACAAAGACCCTTCGGATAGAACTGATCATTAGGTTTACTTTAAAATCAATCATGTAACCATTTCTTTCAAAACTAAATTCTTCACATATCATATTCAAATTAATCATATACCGTTGCAGTGACTCACTTTTCATAACAGAAATGATTCGGATCTAGCTGTTGTAAAAAGAGGATGAACATTTAATTAAGTAGACATAACAAAGTGCCTTAAGGGTTCGAGTTTTCTTTTCAACATATCATATTCAAATAGTCACACAGTCCTTTTGGAAAAGTCGATTAATTTTGAACACGTTATTTAAAAGAAGAAAACATATTAGTACACAAAAGTCCCAAACTATCAATCGTCAATTCATGATAACAACAAGGGAACTGGAACATCATGGTAGCTGAGGAAAAATGTCCTTTGTATCTAATTAATGTATTACGCGTCACATGATTGTCTTCGATGCAGATTGTATTGTTGTATTGGATCACACTATCTGCAAGGGTAATTACAGGTCATAATTTGTAATTATTTAGTGACATAATGATTCATATCTGACTTATTACTTTTGATATCCTCTTTATGTCTCTTAAGTCTCTCAGGCTTGTTATGCAATGCCATTCTATTCATTGTCATCTTGTAGACAGATTTTCTGATCAGGTATATGTATTATTCAAACGCTTACTCGTCATGCGAATATTTTCACGGTTCAGCAGCTGGGAAAGAATTGTCATCAATGTTAAGCATTAAAACTGCTTACCGGAGTGTTACTATGAGGATATTATTCGATATTGTATTCAAAAAGATGCTACGTTCCTGATATCTTTGCAGAAACAAGCTATTATGTATTTGTTAATGTGTAAAATGGTATCGAAGTCACATTCAGGAACGTTTCAATCCTCTGGTAAAGTGGGCGAAGTGTGAGACATGAGGCGTGCTCCTCTGGCTGATGAGTCAACATCAGTGGATAGGTTTTACA
Source organism: Gibbula magus (assembly GCA_936450465.1). Taxonomy (NCBI): domain Eukaryota; kingdom Metazoa; phylum Mollusca; class Gastropoda; order Trochida; family Trochidae; genus Gibbula; species Gibbula magus. Next base: position 5,905,280 of record OW388294.1, read on the forward strand.
CTTGGCATTCTATTTGTTTTGTTTGATGTCAGAAAATCCTGGAGAATTAATCAAAGTATACACCTTTTGATTCACGAATGTTAAGGGGGATAAAGTGTTTTGTCATTTGATATAAAGTTTGTATCAGCGCGATGATACATGCTGCAGAAAGATGGAAATGAACGATTTTCAATATTCATTCACTTTTGTACCTAAACTGAATAGATATGTTATTCGGTAAAAGAAGATAGCGAAATACACAGAAAATTATTCGATTAACGAATTTAACGAAAATAGATGTCAAAAATCGTATGATGTCACTAACTGTTGAAAAAGGGAATCGGATTTAAAGTTACTTCCATATTTTGCATGACAAAAGATGTTTTGATGTATGAAAGTCAACACTTGGTTATAAAATTTGTGTTTACCTCCTCTGAATGCTAATGTTTATCGTGTAGTTTCGGCATCCAAACAATAGTTACTTATAGTTCTGTCGTGCATACTTAAAATGTCAACATGTACAATTATTATTTGAAGAAATTAGTCATAAAGTATCCTATTTTATTCCGTTAATGTTTAATTCAATCAATTTATTCTGACAATCTCAAGGCACTTTAGGTAGAAGTGTAATTTTACTATGCATACAGTGTAGTTAACAATCAGACGAAAACACAATAACAGTAATAAGAAATTATTCCATATAACACTTTTTACACAGCATATTGGTGCGATAAATAAATATTTATTTTTATCACGACCTTTATAGGGCATACAATGTTTTTTGCAGGGATATGTTTGAGTGAACCCAAACAAGTATTCAAATACTATGAAAAGCATATTATATAGCTTCACTGCTTATTAACAATGAATAAAATTTCCAAATTATGCACTTAAAAACTGACATCTGTTATATGGTGTTAAATTACAGGCTTACAACATCCCCTTCAACAATTGTCTGCATTATGCCATGTAACTGGACATTTGAAACTTTGATGAAGGTGATTACTGTTTTTAGTTTAACAATAAATATATAAACTTATAGTAAACTTATATCTAATTTCAAAACTGTCACATCCATCACGTGTGGGGCATTTTCCTTACGTAACGCTCCAGTGCCTTCCGTAGCTACGAATGCCATAACTTTCCAACGGTGCGTATTATAGGTTTCCTTGAATTATGCACCATAACTATCTCCAAATAAGCATTGACAAACTTGCGAGGATATCTTTTTTCAAGCACAAATGGAACATTTGGTATGAAATGATGATCCATGACTTAGATTTGCTCTCGCCCAAGTTCTGCAATATTCACCCTGTAACTCTTCTAAAGCCTTAACCGAATCCTCTATTGAGATACCTAAGATATCAATTGCGATACCAAAAGCTTTACTAAATTTGCCATATTGTTTTCTTATTGGAAACTGCAAGTACTAGTGTTTCACACAGAACAGATTAAATTTTACTTCATTTAGAATTGATCGTAAAACTATTATTTGATTTTAAGGTGTAATATTATCATGAAATATTAATTCCTACATTTATGGGAGCAATAAAGTTACATAATCTGAGAAACATTAAATTGTTATTTTTTGGTATCAAAATTTCTCCTTCTAATACTCGATGTGTAAAAAAGATTATGTAAAGCTATTGACATGTCATATAAATTGGTCCTTCGATACTTTGGACTAAAGGATACTAGATTGCATTGATGCTATGAAAAACCCCAAAGACCTATAACAATAACGAAAGAAATAGAAATAAAAACATAGAAATAGCATAAATTCCCACTTATAGAATAAGCGACCGAATCACAATTTTGGTCAACTGCTTTCCACTTGACCTTGTGGACGTCTTTGTGAAACTGGCTCTGTGTCTTTTGTTTTACTATATCTATACTCTATACTTTTTAAAGTTTTCAAAAGTTGTCTATACGAATTTATCTTCTAAAAATGATTAAGATCATTTCAAAAGAATGTGCGTCATAGTTGAATCGTCCTTACCTGGTTCAATGTCCCTGGGGGATTCGATGAATTGCCCATATGGCAACAGGCTCCATGCTTCACGCTTGAGAAATACGTTGAGCGTGCCATTTTGCTGTACTCGTGTTATCCAAGGAAGGAAGGGAGGCAAAGGGTACCGCTAATTAAATGATACATTTAAGAAATCGTCATACCAAACACTTTAAAAACAACATTTTGATTGGAGTGGCTTGTCAATATTCGATGCAGCGTATTACTCACAAGACGGCAATGTGTCTTGTTCTGATGGCATGAAGTTAGTTTTCAATGACTGTGAATAACAAGGGCAGAAAATCAGATATATGTCTCAACCAAAATTCTGAAAAAGAAAATGGCGTTTATTCTCTGATTTGCAAAAAAGATGTACATGTGTGTCAAAGTTAATCTTCGTGGTAACAATATTCATATATGTTACTGTATATTGAAAACAACGTTAACACCGTTATGACATGAAAACAGGAAATAGTAAATAGTAAATGGTTTAAAGGGTGCTTACAATGTATAAATGTGTTATTTTTGTGTGTCAGGATAAAACTTTAAAGTGGGTTTAAATAAACAGCAACAATATTTTCTCTTGTGAATTTCCTTTCTGAAAAGGCATTTGACATACAGATTCAACGACCTTTGGATGTTAGTAAATAGCTACTAATAGCGTGTCCTTGTCAGCCAAATACTTAACGGAACAATCATATGTTGTATTGCCAATGTGTCACCTTCTTTAAAAGCCTAAACTGGACACTCCTGTTCAATAACGCAGTATTTGTCAATAAGCTACTCGATCGAAAATATAAGACCTTCAGCCATGCAACCTCGAAGGAAGTCATGCACATGGTTGTGTACTCGTGCATAACATGGCAATTTTGATTCCAGTAGTGAATATGCATAAAACGATTAGCCGTTGGGAGTGTTTACTTTTGCGTCATTATCTTGGTCGCTGCTTAATGATCAAGTAGTCATGATGGTCTGTGACAGCATTGATAGTAGATCTCAAGTATATGGGCTTTCTATCAATACTAATAGAAGATGTTCCATGTATCGGATACACATCAGCCGGAATGACTGAGTATCTTCCTATAACTTCATTCTCTCTTTCTATGAATCTAGATGCTTAAACTTATGCGACCAGTGCTTGGGTAGAGATTGTTGATCCAATGAAATATTAACCCTTTTTTTTATGAAAAGGCTGATTAATAACATCGATAAAAATTGCACATTTTACGTGCTAATGTATGTACGGGTGTAACTGTAAATACTATATATTTATATACACTGACGGGCAAAAAACAGTTTATCGCTCAGTTGTATTTAACATATTATAATTTTCAAAGTCAAATATCTAGAGTTTGCGAAATGAGTCCAAAACCTTAAATCAGTCAAAGAATACCTCTACGCTGTTTTATTTATTTTTTATTAGCATTTAAAATTTAAAATTTGAAATTACCCCAAAATAAGTTTGAGAAAACACAACTGTTCATCGACATATAACACATACGCTGTCAAAATGCCTCGTCCTGCACACATTTACAACATTTGAGGTAGGTGTCATGTTGGTGTAAATTTCATTTCTTACCCCTGTCTCCTTAAATAATGATATTTTAGTTAAAAAATAAAACAGTCACCAATTAAGTCATTCAAACTACTGCCGAAAGGTGTTAATTAATAATTAATTGCATCTCATTTCTTTAAAATATTGAATTAATCGAAAACAAGTGAGTGTTATAGTTTCTTTTGCCCGTCAATTTATATTGAAAGACATGTAAAGATGGTTTAACTATTTCTGTATTCATACATTTGCGTTGACAGGCTAAGGTATCTTTTAAACGAGATTGTATGCATATATAACTGGACTGACCAACGCGTTATCAACAATGTAATAAAATGCTGTTTTCTGAGATTTGCGGTTGGTGTATACAATGCCATCATCATCTTAGTTAAATTAACATTCATGTGAAACTGATATTTATAAAGTCAAATGGATGCCATTTGCAAGGACAATATCCCTTGAATGAAGCGACGAGTTCGAAATTAACATACACCTTGACATTGTTTGTCATGTGTGACACAACAGTCATATGATAGCGAATGATGGCCAGTTCACGACAGGTGAAATATCAATTTCAACAGCATTAATAACAAACAAGAGATATGCAACTGTCATATCGTAAAGAGACGTGTTGCCTATATTTAATAAGTTGGCTAAAAAGTGTGATATATCAATCAGGAAGGATTGGATTGGAAACAACGTTTTTTTGTGAATGAAGATGTGAATTGAATCAAACATCTGCCATTTTAAATAATGGTGTGTTTTTTAGCTGTCAGAAAATACGATTTCTTTAACTTAATATCCTGTCATTTAAGTTGAGCTGTATTATTGAGTGTTGGTAAAAGAAATTCGTATCCAATGTGAATATTGAGTATATGTCAGAACTAAGATATTTCTTTAGGTGGGATTATAGAGTACGGCAATACCCCACAGTTCCAGAGATGTACACCAATGTATATAGTGCTTGAGAAACTATCAGTTAAAATAAAATGAGGAACAGTAACTGTCACACACATCCACATCGGCCGACAGTTACTTTCTCTGCAACTTGTCTCAACTGTATACTGATGTCACTTACCATGTGCTTGTTCCAACATGACACAATAGCAAGTAAATAATATTCTTCATTTGAAAATCATTTCGCTCCCTATTGATTGATGAATGAAGTCAATTGTTAAATCTATATTGCAGTCCCATAGAATAACTATTGATAAATATAAACAGTATGCATGTCAATTGCAACATGTAAACTTATAGTCACAAATTCTTTTTTTTATAATGTCCCAACTAATTTCTGATCCTGAAACAGACTTTCATACATAATTTAACACAATGTTTCCTCCACACCAGTCGATGTTAACCTTTAAGATAATCAAGCATTTTGTGACTTTGGAGGACAGTAGGTGATAACTTGAAGAATCACGTGTACATTATCATCAACTATTTAATTTAGCAGCTACCATAATGTTTCTATGACTACCGTCTCTTTGAAGTACATGAACATGTATATGTTAACGTCCGTTTCAGATCGTACATATACATGCTTTCTGATCGTGTTTAAAGCGTTATATCCTGATGAAAGAAACACCTTTGATGCCAATGATAGTAGGAGTCAGACTTGCTTTATCTTGAAGAGACACCAGGGCGCATAATGATCCAAAAATATACAATAGAAGTACTATTGTTGCATGACCAATTATGTGGCTAACTATTTACAGTCTACTTCGTATGAGATACCAATAGCATAACTGATGTGAAGGGAGACTTCTTTCTGCATAGGTATACCCTTGTAAATAACCTTTGGAATTACATGGACAATATAAAGTGCATATCAATGTTAAAGTTTTATCATGTAGAAAGTTTAAGATAACTTATTATAAGGGCATATATATTGGGTACGTGAGATATTGTTTGAATTGCTTTGATATTTCAAATTTCATCTCACATTATATTTAGAATATCAATCTTTTAGTTGTATTTCACTTCACTGATAAACAATATGTAGGTCAATGGTAGTTTCAATCTTATTCGATACGGTTTTGTTTTAATTGCAGGATACATAATCATGAGTAATGATATAAGGTAATTATATTAAATGTATTACATCCAAGAGCTAAAATGCCAGATTAACATATGTTATATGTTTAATATGTCATGTTTATACTTTGACGTTACTGACTAGGTAGGGCAGGTGACCTGACTGTGCTGGCTGTGCTATTTCCTGACTTGGTCATTTAATGACTCTGGTAATACTATTAAACATTCGTGCCTATTTACTGGCATATAGCTCTCCGTAAGGGGAATGCCAGCATTTAGGCACTCGTGCCATAAACTTAACATGGCATAGGCTCTCATACAATATGTTCTTTTTCAAGCTCTCAGTTTTCGTCCTGTATTTGACAATATTTTAGACAGAACAGTTACTATCATAATAACCGCATTACTCATCTCATGTGTCTTTAGTACAAACAATGACATACAGGTAGCCATGTATATACATTATGACAATGCGTTTTGACACATAGATTGGAAGAACGTAAAAAGGGCGTCAAGTCACTACATACAACTTAATGATAAAATATAAGAAACTATGTTATTTCAATTATAACCGTTACATATTTTTAAAAGATGAACGTCATATAAAAATGATGTAAAACGTTGCATTGGTGTAAAAACACACATTAGATGTTGATAGCAATATGAACTATATTGAAACAGGTTCTGCTTGAGGAAAAACACATTGATTTATTTGGGATTTGGGACACGTACATGTTCATCGTCGTATAAATTTGGAGGCAAGATTGATAGCTCAGTCTAAACTAACATCAAAGTCAATTTTAAGGTGAATGGTCACGATCAAGTATTTATTTCAAATGTGATATTACTGATTGCATATATAGAGTTATGCGTTAAAGGAATAAGTGTCTTTAGATGTACACTTATATTGGTATCGCTACAGATAAGGGTCACGAGGCGATTAAGACACTACTCTTTTTAATTTAAGCAAAATATGATTTTTTAATATGAATATTTTACTTACATTGCCATTGTTCCCCAACTGTGAACATGAAGGAGAAACGTTTATCTTAATCCGTTGATAACACTGCCTGTATAAATGTACACTGTTTAATATATTCTGAACATGTGAACAAATATGTGTTTCCTTGTGAACCATGGGTTTAATAATACTAATGTGGAAATGTTTAGAAAAGAAAGCTCTTATTTTCAACTCATCTACATATTTCAACACACTACGATGAGTATCTTGTTTGATATTTTCTAGTGACAAGATTAACTGTCCAAATATACGAGGAAAACCCGTATCCAATTAAGTAAGTACGGGAAATGACACATAATGTAATAAGGTGCAGTTGATGGGCACTTAATAAGGGCAGATAATGTTGATAAGATGACTCTTTGATGTATCTATTATGTTAGTTGGTCTACGAGATAAGATCTGTAGTGTGTGTCTTCTGTCTATCACATGTCATTCTCAAATGTCAGAATGGGATTTGAAAACTTTGTTACTAGCAAGTTACATCATTGACGACGCCACCAATGGAAGACAAAATAATGTAAAATGACAAACCATGTTTCTTCATGCTAAATTTACAACTTTTTTCATGAACAGAGTTTAAGAAATCAGAATTACACTCATATATCACACTCTTGCTTATTGGAATCAGAAGTATCAAAAACATATTGAAACTGATCAAAACATATTACTACATAGCTGTAATACAGGTCGACAAACACAGCACATTACCAAGATTTAAGTCATTTTATAAAAGACTAAGAAACTGTTTTAAGCTGGTTATAGACAACAGCAGTCAGTTGATAAAATACAAAATCTTGGTAAGGATAGATGTCAATACAGGAGTCATATGGGCTTTTTGTTAGAACATTAGAAATATCTAAAAACTAAAATGTTTTTAGAAATAAAATGTTCATTCAATTTAATGCATACGCTCTAGCGTAAAGGTGATAAAGTGAAAATGATATCATTGTAACTTTCCATGCTAATATAACCATTATATACACATTTAATACGCATATAATCAATATCAAAAATGCGTATGTACTTTCATTTTCTCATTGGATCTGCTGTATCCAGATATGATCTAACATTATAAAAGCTGAAGTTGGAGTTATAATGTCAACGAAAGAAACATATTCCATATTTTGAAACAATACCATAAATCAGTCTATGCAGAAATATATTTAGCCTTTCACCAAACATTAAAGATCTGCCATTGTCAAAAGGCATTGGTTATGTTCAGATATTAGTCCATAATGTCATAATTGATATAAGAAATTTTAGTAAATTTTGACAGTAAAGTAAATACACATAATAATTTGAAGGTAAAAAACATTTAACTAAGCTGAAAAGTAAACTAGAAACTGTAAAGCCTTTACGGATATATTCATATATTTGTAATAATATTGAACATATACATCTGACATTATCAGGTTAGTAAATATCACATGTTTTGTTAATTGTATTTTTCCAGTTCATTCACAATCACTCACATTACAAACTAATACAATAGTTCTAGAGAGCTTTGACCTTAACGTTCCATCAAATGAGCTCAGTGATAAATAAACAAGGAGTTTTATATGGTGCAAGTCGGTAAAACAATCAAAGGAAAATTTCGTATTCAAGATTGTGTTTTGTGTTATCTTCGTAGCAGTAAATTTACGAACATGAAAATTGACAAGGCCTCATCTGGATTTGACTGTAATATTTATGCTGTCAAATTATTGTCACATCATATCAAGACACAGAACTTCAGACGCCATGTGTTCCAAATTTAAAGCATAATTGGAAATGGGTGTCACTCTTGCTACCAGAGTGTGTTAAATCTATTGATAACCATAGCCTTGTCCTGTTCTTGTGTATGTCACTTCTACGTGCCCTTCAAAGACCTGAACCATAGGTTGTATCAACATCATGCGTAACATATGACAAACCATATTGGCTGTCCGTCATGGGTGACGTTGATGGCACATCATTAGATTAATATATCAAGGGAAACAGGAACCAGAATTAACATGATTGTTATGCTTTACAGCTACGATATGTGATTAATTCATTTATTTATTAATTTATATTCTTTGTTTAATATTTAAGCACATACCAAAATGGGATTTGAAACTCAGACCAAACAGTACAACTATGATATGACAACAATAAAAAAAAATACAAAATATGAAGACAGCAGGAATATCGTAATCTCTCGTTAAGTGCAATGGTATTACCATCACAATACAATTTTATCACCTCTACATGCACGTATCACGGGTCGGTGGACTTCGTAACGTGTTGGTTATTTTAAATTTAAAATCATTATTAGCACAGCGTAGCGCAGGACTCATTAAACAATGATATATATATTTCGAGGATAGACATTTCTGGTTCGTCTTGCAAATTTTTTTGTTTTCATGTGAGGTAAATCTACGAAATATCCATTTTCTTCTCTCCATATAATAATGCGAACCTTGAGTTGTAGGTCCAAAGACAGTTTGGATACATATCGATGTAATTTACCTCAATCATTGAACACTCATGTCCAAAATCTTGAGCAATGAAACAAGTATGATATGTTCTTGAAATTAATATGGATTCGTAATTACGTATACTGTATATATTACGAGGAAGTTCCCATCCCATACAATGCCTGTATAATTCTATACCAGATAAGCACACCGTTTAATTGAAATAGGCAATTTAATTAGGGTATTTCATAAGTGGTAATTGTTTAAGTCTCTATATACATGTATCGCTGTCTCCTCGTGTCTTTCAATACTTTACATAATGAATCCTAGTTATCCATGAAATGAACCAGGTCATATCTGCCTATGAAATAATTATTTGAACAGTCATTTTATTGTCAAATCAGATCAGAACACAGAACTTCAGACGCCACATTTTCCAAATTTAAAGCTTTATTGGAAAACAGGTGTCAATCTTGGTACCACAATGTTGGGGAAGCTGTTGATAACCTTGGCCTTGTAACCAGCACCATGCATAAAACATGACAAATCATACTGTCTGTCAGTCTTGAGTGACGTCCATGACAAATTATTTAATTATTTGTTTGAAGGTTCATGTGGATTAGAGAACTTCGTAGATGTATGTCTGTGTACATATGACGTTGCCTCATTTTAATCCTAATCGAAAAGCAGAAATATATAGAAATGTCATTTGATTAAATGATTAATAAATACAAATAAACGTATTTCCCATGTGATGGAACTTAGTGTTGGCTACAAAACCCAGATAATACGATCTCATTATCTGTGTTTGTGCTCGATTAAGCAACAATTTGACTTTTTATCAGTTTTGGATACATTTCATTTATGGTATTTATTGTTGAATTGCTAGCCAATATGTTTTACTGCACGGAATATCGAAATTGGGTGAAATACAAAATAAGGAGTAAGTGTAAACATATGATTTAATGATTTTGTTGCCCTGGTAATTTAAACTTTATTTCAGAAAATAATAAAGAAACATTTATACAGTTCATTTTCATGCTTACATCACATTATGAATAATCATTCCAATGGCTACATTTTCTCTTCCAACTATCTCAGCACTAATAATTGTTTATGTATTGAAATTATACAGTCGACTTTAATTTACAACGTTGAAAAAGCTGATATAATTGTTTAAAAAATAAATGTGCATTTATCAAATTTACCACGATGACAGTAGACATAGTTAACCCATCATATGACCTGAATCAACCTACCTCTGACTGATACGCTACCCTGGGTAACAGCTTTGGCGTCAGTAGAATCTATGTTTTCAGCTTATTCAAAATCTTGTATATGCCCTGCATCTGATTCTGAGCCAAATAAGCTTAGCCACATCTTCATTACTAATGTCATTATACATATTAACTTATATCCAATATGTTCGAATTCTGTCATTATACCTACATATTTAGAAGCATTTGAACATGTTATGATATCCTGACTCACAAGTAAGTAGATGTAGACAGAATGAGAGCCCTGAATTGTCCTGCAAAATATTTATGATGTTTTATGTCCATAAATACACGTTATCTATTATACATCACATGATTAATTATATTATAGATATTAAGGTTTCCACTAGAGAGACATGTCTATTCTATCATACTTTGTTAAAATATTTATTTAAAAGATTATGTTGTATTTGAGAGCATGAATTGCATTTGAGGCATGCAGTATGAGGGACCACACAATTCACGTCACTACGTCATATATCAGTCATTGGTATAAAAAGCCAATCCCTTTCCTTGCTATGTTCATCATATTTTTCATTTTTCGGTAAAAGAAAATGCCTCGACTGACTACCGTCGATAGAAACATCACCATAGGTCTACTGGAAGCTGGACAATCACAGCTAGCAGTTGCCCGTCACATGCACACCCATCAAAGTACGATATCTCGTCTTTGGGATAGGAATCACCAACAGAATTCTGTGGAAGATAGACCTAGAAGTTGGCGACCTAGAATTACCACTGCAGCGCAGGATCGGTATATACGGCTACACCACCGACGTCATCGTACGGCTACTGCGACCAGTACAGCTAGACAAATACTTGGATTGAGAAGAATTTCAGCTCAGACCGTCATGAAGAGACTCCGAGCTGCAGGTCTGAGAGCAAGGAGACCATACTTTGGACCTGTTCTACGTCAACAGCATCGACGACAACGGGCTGCATGATACATGAATGTTCAGCCCTGGAACCTGGTTAATTGGCGTCGAATCTGGTTCAGTAATGAATCAAGATTTCTTTTGGAACGATGCGATGGAAGAATTCGTGTATACAGGCGCCGTCATTTTACTGATGCCTGTGTTCCCCAGGTTGACAGATTGGGCAGGGGGAGCGTGATGATGTGGGAGCCATATCCTATACTAGGAGGAGTGAGTTGGTGTTGATCCAAGGCAATCTCACAGCGCAGCCCTACTGTGATGAAGTCCAAAACTTCCTTCCTATTGTACGCCACCAGAGGGAGTTATTGCAACAAGACAACGCTAGACCACACACAGCACGCGTAAAAAGAGACTTCCTGCAGAATAATTACATCATTATGCTACCCTGTCCCTCTAGCTCGCCAGACTTGAACCTGATGGAACATCTTTGGGATGCTCTGGACAGACGGGTACGACAGCGTAACCCACAGCCCCAGACACTACTGCAATTCCCAGATGCACTACGGGCAGAATGGACTACGATACCCCACAACATCAAATTCAGAGACTGATTCGCTCCATGCCGACACGATGTCACACAGTCCTTAGTGCCAATGGTGGTCACACAAGTTCAGTGACTTCAGTGCCACCAGGGTTCTTAGTGGGATCCACTGAGACTTTTCTCGAGCTCTCATCCTGAAGGGATAACTTAACTTTAACCATGTGAAATTTCGTTGGATTCAGTGATCGAATAAACTCAACATGTTGTATCAAAATAAAGGAAAACAATTCGTAAACAATCTTTATATGCGTTTCTTTTTTGAGAGAGTATATGTTAAAATAAATTGACAGATAGACACGAACGTTATGGTGTGTTAGTAATCTGGTAATATAATGTCCTGGCCAACTAAATACTCAACGGTACGAGTTTCTGCTTATGTGGTACCTGAATAATGTAAGTAAATCTGCAAAATGAAGTTCAATAAAACAGCATTTGTCAATGGACTACTCGATCAAAACTTGAAGATCAGCTGCCATGAACGAAGCCATGCAAATTATTGTTTATTCGAGGGTAATATCGCAATCTTGATTTCAGTCGTGATTATTCATCAAGCAATAGTGATCAACCTTCGGGAGTCTTTACTTCGGACGCTGCTTTATTATCTCGGTGCCACGATGGTAGGTGGCAGCGTTGATAGTTGACCAAAAACAGATGGAACCATTTTTCTATATACACTTATGCATATGTTCATAACATATATTGAAATAGGTATGTAGTGCCAAACGTGGAGAAGTATATAAGCACATTTAAATAATACACTGAAGATGTATATCAACTTTCAAAATCAATACTTTATAAGTGATCTGGTTGAAATAGACTTAAATCAGAACCATTTGAAAATGGTTGCCAGGTATATGAAATACCAAACACTTCTATCTGATCCACACAACGAAATAACATGATATTTATTTATTCAGTATTTAGAATATAACATTGGCTTATAGTATTAAAATGCCGCTCATTCCCAGGAGGGTAATAATATATAGATTTTGATTTGAATGGTGCCCTCAAATGTCGTTTACAAAGCTAAATACGACTTTACGAGCATTCAAAAAGGATCTTAGATTGGAAAACCCTACAATTATTTATGGCGTTCGTGTAATTAGAGAGTGGGTCGTCTTCCTTATGGAAAACACTGATCTGTTTTCCATCTTTTAGTGCAAGATTGAAAGTTGTTCAACATAACAGAGGACCAATATTGGATCTGAGGGCGTGGTAGTTGTCTCTTAAATTGGACCACATATTCAACAAGTCGCTGTATACAATATATCACACACAACGAAACAACATGAGATTTATATATTCAGTATTTAGAATGTAACATTGGTGTGTTTGAATGCCACTCATTCCGTCTTTACAGATATGTTATACATAAGATATATAGCTTTTGATTTGAATCGTGTCCTTCAATAATCGTTTATAAAGCTTAATAAATTAAACAATTTTCAAAGGGGATCTTAGCTTGCTAAACCATACAATTTTTTCGGGGTTTCGTGTGATTTCAAGAGGGAGTGGTCGTCCTCCTTATTGAATGTATTTTCCATCATTTGGTGCAAGACAGATAATTGTGCTAGATAACAGAGGAGCCATATTGGGTTTAGGGCATGGCACGTATTTTTTAAATGGGACCACATAGTCATCAAGTCAATGTGCCCAATATGTCAGCTTTCTAAGGTTTTGATTCTAGAGAAAACGAATTTCACTTTGGCTTTTAGCATTGCGCGTTTTGCGCTGTTACACACCATTCCTGCCTCGCGAAAAGGTCAATAAATGTTACCATTAGCTAGATGGGTTCTAAAACTACATACATCGTTCGGTTAAGTCAAGTGTGTCCATGCCCCTTCGAGGACATTTTAAGGTGTTCATATTAGAGTAGATTTGTAAATATGGCACCATGATGGAATGATCAACCATCGTGTTGTCTTAACTCACTTAACCTACAAGTCTCCCTCTCACACTGTCGCATTCCACACCTTTGCCGCTTCATATGTCGCGCAGTTGTCTTCCAATAGGGATAACCGTTTTCGATGGATACTAGCATGTTGTGTACTGAGATGTTTTACCCTGGAACGTAACAATATATTATATTACTTTTAATAATGAAAAGCAAATTTGAAACAAACAGAATATGCAACAACATGCTACAACGCCTAATTATAATTATTTGCAAAAAGATGCTAAAAATTCTCAGATTCTTAATTCTGGTGATGTTGTTATCTTTCTTGTACTTTTGCCAATATTTAAGAGAGGGCAATAATCGTTCAAAAATGTAAATATTAACAACAATTTCAACTTCAAGGATTTATTCTTTATGTTGCACATCAGGTGCAAACCGTTAGATGTTGTCAAATATGCTTGCTTACAGAGCTAAAGGCTAAGTTTGCCTTTGCATTATATCTGTTCACAGCATATAAGCCATAACACTCAATAACAACTCCTTGAAAAACTCTTGAAAACTACATTATGATTACAGTGGCTTGTCGGCATTACATTGGTTCTTATCAATCACAACAAAGGTTACTTGTTCTGATTAGACTACGACAGTTAAAACATATATGGAACAGTGACAATTCTATAAATCATTCCACGGTTTTAATTTATCTTGTTTTTTCAAAGCTTATTTCAAAACAATGACATATAATCAGACGTTGTCTCTCTCAGATAATGATAATGTCACAACACACCTACATGACACTTGACAAATTGGAACAATGTTACAAGTGATGGTGAGTTAACATACCTGTGATTCCTCAAGATGTGAAACATGCACAATGAATTTGTTGTGGATGATGTCTAATTTGTATGTTGTTGATATGTTGTAGATATCTGGTTGATATCTGATGAAATTTGGTTGATATCTGGTCGATGGCTAGTTGATATCTGGTCGATGGCTGCATATAGATATATATAACTGATTAAAGGGACAGTAGCACGTTTTTTCGCTGAAATAAGTCGATGAAACGTATTTGAAAAATAATGTCACCAAAAGTAAAACACCCTTCGCTCTTCGGAAAATTAAGTTAAAAATGAGTGTACATGGCTCAGTAAAGCCATGGAAATCGTTTTTGTCATTCGAAATAATAAATTGTGTTCACAATAAAATGGCCGCCATTATAACTACTACGGACTATTGGTTTCTGTAATAGGATGTTTTCCCATCTAAAGTAAATATAAATGACATAAACTATCATTATAAATGAGAAATTTGAAAAAATAAAATTTGCAAAAAACGTGCTACAGCGCCTTTAATATCTAGTTGATAACCCACTGCCAGCTATCGTACAACAGATATATGGTGTATCTAGCACTCTCAACATTTATGGGTTGTGGATGTTTCAGGCTCGTGGGCGGAGTCAACATGTAGGCTGAACTATAAAGATGACCTCGGGGCGGACAAGACGAAAGTGTTCCAGTGTGAAGGCTGCTGCTGTGACGAGCCACACGACACACACTGCTGTACCTGCTGGTAAACTGATGTACTTGCACTCTATATGTGCACGGGTTGTATGCGAATCAGGCTTATTCATACCGCTTATATGTTGATGGGAATATCCCAATTAACAGCCCCTTTTTCATGTTTAAATGGTAATCCTCATCACAATAAGACAGAAAATAGTAATAATTGTATGTATTTGTAATTGAGTTCATGGTGAATAAATAATGTATGTTGTTTTATAATCTTTATATAAGGTGACAACAGAAAATTTGATTAATATATATGATACAATAATTATCATCAAACTACTAATAATTTGAAATCATTCAATAAGAGACATTAACAATTTTTATTATACCCCCGACCAACGGTTGGGGGTATATAGTTATACCAACGATTCCGTCCGTCCGTCCGTCCGTCCGTCCGTCCGTCCGTCTGTCCTTCCGTCCGTCTGTCCTTCCGTCCGAAGACAATTTTTGTCCGATCGATTACAGAAAAACTATTCGTCTCATCCTTTTTAAATTTGGTACATGTCTTCTTCACCACTAGGAGAGGTGCAGTGCGAAGTTTAAACCGAATTGGCGAATTTTTGAATTTTTGGCGAATTTTTTTATTTTCTAACTTAGTCAAATTCTGAGCATTTTTTGTCCGATCGATTACAGAAAAACTATTCATCTCATCCATTTCAAATTTGGCAGATGTCTCCTTCACCACTAGGAGAGGTGCAGTGCGAAGTTTAAACCGAATTGGTGAATTTTTGAATTTTTGGCGAATTTTTTTATTTTTTAACTTAGTCAAATTCTGAGCATTTTTTGTCCGATCGATTACAGAAAAACTATTCATCTCATCCATTTCAAATTTAGCAGATGTCTCCTTCACCACTAGGAGAGGTGCAGTGCGAAGTTTAAACCGAATTGGTGAATTTTTGAATTTTTGGCGAATTTTTTTTATTTTTTAACTTAGTCAAATTCTGAGCATTTTTTGTCCGATCGATTACAGAAAAACTATTCATCTCATCCATTTCAAATTTGGCAGATGTCTCCTTCACCACTAGGAGAGGTGCAGTGCGAAGTTTAAACCGAATTGGTGAATTTTTGAATTTTTGGCGAATTTTTTTATTTTTTAACTTAGTCAAATTCTGAGCATTTTTTGTCCGATCGATTACAGAAAAACTATTCATCTCATCCTTTTCAAATTTGGCACATGTCTCCTTCACCACTAGGAGAGGTGCATTGCAAAATGTAACACGATTTGGTGAATTTTTTAATTTTGGGCGATTTTTTATATTCTTTTACTTTATCATAGCTAGAATGAATGAAGCTACTTCTGTATTGTGATTTGTTGACTTCATCATTTTCTTTTTCATGTAACTTTCATCAAAAGCTACTTCTGTGTTCTCGTTAATTTTACTATTTTATATTTCCACTGGTTATATTTTGGGAAAAGTTAAATTTTCTTGCCTTTCAGCCATAAACTGCTGTATATCTCTCACTGTGCCTTCAGGGGTGTGCTTCCATGTACCTGTTGTTTAAAGTCACTCGAATGAATCATTATGATGGACTAATTTCCAAAATAAAGTTGAAATCAGTGGTAATAGCAGTAGTGTATTATATTACCAATACCATTTCAAGTTACTTTTATTCCTATTTTGACTTAAACCACCTTTTTCACATGAAGATCGAGACTTGTCCTACCATTTTCACAAACAGTTTAATCTTAGCAATTACATTTCAAAGCTTATCAATCCTTAGGTGTGCAGACACCTCTCTCTTTAAGTAAAATGAAAATGTCAAACTTAAACAGTCGGGGGTATTAGTGAGCCACGCTCACTTTTTTGCTTGTTTCTCTACATTTAATTAACAGAGGTAACTTGAATACGAAGTTCACGCAATTTACTTCAACTTGATATGTTTCACATATATGTAATTTCTGGTTTCTGTGGATATTATGAACAAATATTATTGTTTCCGTCGGTCAGGTGGCTATCAATAGTGAATCGTGTATGTTTTGTGCTTAATGAAAATAAATTTACATATATAACTTTATTACATAAGAACAATACGTTTTTAAATAGTTTAAGATTAAATTAATTTATAAAAAATATGACTTCAAGTAGATTAAAGAAATTCGTCAGTGTATTTGGAGATGCAGATGTAAATAAGTGGATATTTGCTCAGTTATGGATGAGGAACTGTGAACTGTGCGATATGGTGAAATACCATGATATGTAACAGTGAATATTTTGTTTGTGACAGGTTCGAGCACATCTGCCTGTGACAGAATTATTCAAGAAGGTGATATACAGACGCTCTAACTGTAAAGAATAATTATAAATAGGTGACATGCGTGGTACATATCGTTAGGAATAACCACAACAAATGGTGTTAATCAACAACTAATAGGTGAGGTGAGGTGAGTTTTGGGTTTAACGCCGCTTTCGAGATTATTTCACTTATATCGCGGCTGCTAGTATTATGGCAGGGAGAAAGCCCGCAACGCCATGTGGCTATGCATTGCGGTGAAACCTGCGAGCATCGGCTGGAACTAGCGGACCATGGGTGGTACTACGCTGAAATTCAGTGTAGCATTGCACCCAAACCTTACTGCGTGTAGAACAGTTCTCTACTGCAGACAAAGGTGCGAAGATCCGAAGCCAAACGCGCTAACCACTGCGCCATCCCGCCCCCTCAACAACTAATAATAGAATGTCCTGTCTAGCCAAATATCTAATGGGCCAATTCACTGCCATATCCAGTACCATCTTAGGACACAACAGTTGTAAGCAAAACTGTAATGCCCCTATTTCACTATGAGCCGAATTGTCACGAATCTTCACGAAAATTAAAATTTTCAAATTCGTGAACATTCGTAGACAATTCATAATTAATTCTTGGAATTCGTATATGATTTGTAGTTGATTCGGCAACATTCCTCCAATTCGTGGCATTCGTGAACAAATTTTGATTTGTTCAAAACTTTTCACGAATCAACTACGAATTTTTAATTCGTAGTTGCTTCGTAAACTATTCGTAGGTAATCCATGACCAATTCGTAATAATTCGTATCTGTTTCGTAGGGCTTAAGCATGAATATCTACGAAGTTTCGTACAAGTGGAATTGCGGGTCACAAATTTTGCCGAATGTTGACGAATTTATAAAATCACCTATTCTTGGCTATTCGTGATAATTCGTCTCGTAGTGAAATAGGGGCATAAATTCCTCATCTATAACATAACATATGTCACTGAGCGACTCAATCCAAACCAGAAGACCTGCAGTCATGAGTCATGAGTGATTGTGTATTCGAGCATAAAATGGCAATCTTGGTTCCAGTCATGAATGTTCAGTGTTTGAACAGTGTTTGACCTTTGAATTTGTTTACTGTTACGTTATTGACTGGGTCGCTGCTTTATGTGAAGGTGCCATGATGTACTGAGGCTCTAATATTGAACCTAAAACAGACGAACTTTTTTTATCAATATCTATGAGACATGTTTTCGTTTCCCTGAGAAATAAATAAGATGTAAGCATATGTTTCACCTAACGTCAGCTGGTTTTTGTGTCTTTATATCGTAATTCAGACTTATATTAGTTGAATTGACGGGGTCAAATTGATGCGGTTTGCAAAGTGAAGCTTTTTATCGGCGCCACATATTCAAAATAAATATACAATTTAAACAGACATAAAAAGGCGAATAAGATTGACAGATGATTTGAGAATTATTTTCAAGCAATATAAAATTGAAGTGAAATGTAATGTATACAAAGTAGTCGAGTTTCATTTTACAACAATCAACAACATTTTCATTTAAAAATTAGTCATAACTAGAGATTACAATTGACATATTGTGGAGAGACTTTCAGGCCCGGTGTGATAGTATTATTGAATTCTCAAACAGGAAGAGTAAGAAGCATTTAATTGGTTCCAACAGCTGTCGTCGATGTTGTTCTGAGTAGTTCACTTTCCGCAATTCCGATTTCAACGTTATATCTTGCCATTTAAGTTGAGTTACGTTATTGAGTTTTGGAAAGGGTAAATTATTTAAATTGATTCACGCTCAGTCACGTTAATGCTCATGTTGCATTAGTTCATCTGTCAATCGGATATGAATGCCTGTTACGACTTTAGGAGACATATCAGCGGGTGTTACGTTGAAGAAGAACTTGCATTGTACAATGTCTTATACATCAATTACCATGACGTGTCCATAGACACGATTACAAGACAATATCTTATAGTTCCCTTCATATCATAGATATACAACCTTCCTGTTCGTGTCGAAAGCGTTTGATCTTAATGAAAGAAGCACTTATGAAGCTATTTACAGCAAAGGTTAGTCCTATACTTTCTTTACACCACACAGTCACCGAGTCGCTCAAACTGACTTTAAAATCATGCAGTTACATGACAAATTATGTCACTATTTTCAGACAATTTGAAATTTGATCCCATTGTGATGTTTATGTTATGTAAGGAGTCACCATCAATAGGTTGGTCCATGTAAGTATCCTTTAAACCGGTAATGATAATACGGACTTAATAGCAATATTAATGTTTTATGATTTGATACTTTAAGTAGATCTTGAATGTTAATAAAGTTTGGGGACGACTTTACAAGACCACATCTAGACCGTATGATTATATGTCATGCCTGGTACAATTCCTTTTAAATCAACATCGAGGATACACACAAATCATGGGGTTGGCACATAAATAATGACCAACAAATACGAAACAGGCCTAGGTCTAGGTCAAGACAGCAGACAACCTTTTTCACCTTATGAAGGACTGTTGTAGAACAGTTCCAGAAGGACGATAAGCATCTCCACATGATTCATGTGACAGCTGTACGTTTGAGAAACGATAACATTACAGCTTTGCACATGGCCCGCTGAAAGTCTGGACTTGCATACATGCACACATTGAAGTATCTGTATAGAGCCAATATGAAGCTTCAATCCCTCGTTAATATCCCTCTATCATTGAATTTCCTCCAAATCCGATGCGTCTTTCCTTTTTAATCTCAAATCGCATTGCTGTATGAACTTTTGCAGGTATTTGGCGCAGCTCGTTAAAGCAACATTTTCATCATAGCGAGGTATCCTGTCCCAGCTGGTTGGACTTGGACACATAGTGACAGACCTTTGTCCAAGTATACTGCACGTTGCTGCACCAGCAACTAGGTGCCTGCTCCCATTCATGTGGGCCTGTGACGTGATGTGACATCTGTGATGTGTTTAGTCAACGGGTTTGAATTTTCTAAATTTAAATTGAGAGTTCTTTTTTGTTTGACATGATCATAACCTGTAACAACCTAATATGATATGCGATCTTTAGTTTTGTTCCTTCAGTACATAGCGATTGGCAATTATTGCCTTAGTTTTCTTTTTCTCAGAATTCAATAATAATGGTGTATGTTTCTTAAATAACAATTAGAAATCTAATTTCGCCAATATGAGTTCAACAAATTAATACTATTTGGTAGCTTTGTATAACTCATAACTCATAAATCCAACACTAGTTTAAAACATGATCAGTGATTTGCTGGATATAATTGAGAATTTAGAAAGTTTAGTATAAACTTTTCGAATGATGTTTATAACTCTTTGATAAAGACATAAGGTAGCTGTGGGTTGAATCTATTGTTATAAACAGTAGTCAGCTGATATGAAACAGATTCTTAGTAAAGAAAGAATGTTAAGACAAGAGCCATGGTGCCTTTTTGTTAGAATATTCAAATATCGTCATGTAAATTGTTTAATGTTTCTGGAAAAAGAACTGCCTTAAGCGCCATGATGTATACATTTAATCAATTTTTGTTATGAATGCGTGTTTTATTTCATTTTCTTGTTGGACATGAGTCGTTCCAACATTATATGATTAGTTGGATTTGAGATGAGAAAGTTTCATTTCAAAGAAAGAGACGCAGACATTTTCAATATCTTCTAAAAATCATTCAGCGGTAGAAGTTTGCAAACTTTATGACAATTACGAGTCAACACACGAGCGTTTCGTTCCAAGAAGGCTTCAGATTGATTTCCATAACATCGTGATTTATATAAGTAATTTGAGTGAATTTTGATAGTAAAAAACATAGAATGAACTAAATCCTAAACTGCGCTGTGAAGGTCAGTTAAACTGATATGTAAATGGGAAAATGTAAAATATGTATGAATATTAGGTCATATATTGATAACAACATTAATAATATTTATCCGACAGTTTTGAAAATTATATGTTCATCCCTGATTTATGTTGCACATTCGATGATCCAGTAAATAGTGTCAGAGAAGTAATTTTAAGAACAGTAAACTTGACAAGGCCTCCTCTGTATTTGAGTGTAATATTTATGTTGTCAAATAATTGTCAACTCCAGAACTTCAGATGCCATGTGTTCAAAATTCAAAGCATAATTGGAAATAGGTGTCACTCTTGCTACCCGAAGGTGTGTTAAAGCTATTTATAACCATAGCCTTGTAACCAACATCATGCATAAAATATGATAAACCATATTGTCGGTCAGTCGCGTCAGTCAGTGACGTTGATGACACATCGTTAGAGTTCTGGCTTGAGGGTAAACAGAAGCCAAAGTATGCATTCGTTTAAGGCTGTTGAGGGAATTAATAAAAATTCATTACACAAAAATAGGTTCTGCAAACTTTATAACAGAAATCCGGCATAATAAGATGGTATGTGGAATCTATGCGTTTTAATATACAGTCAAGCCGCGATAGTCCGGCAACCAATAATCCGAATCTCGCAGTGTCCGAACAGTAGCAAGCTGTAACCAAACTAATCTCTTTATAAACTCATTAAATGTTGATTCATTAATCCGTTGATTCCGTTTCCGAATCCGAACGCCAATTAGCCGTAACGGATTAGTAAATTACAACTATTTCTGCTTCATTAATCCGGTGACAAGCGATCATCACACTGATTGGATCAGTAAACTTCAATGACAGTGGATTGACATGGGAGTTGAGCGTGTCAGTAGTTTGTAATTGTAATATATTGAAATATCTCATTGTGTGTGATAGTTATAAATATCCAGCATGTCAAAGTAAATTTGCTATTCTGAATACGTTCTCGCCTGTCTGTAGATTCAAAGGTAATAAACTCCATCTTGTTTGGTTCATTTCAATAGTCCAAACATTTCACTATCCAAATGTTTTTGATGAAAAACGGAAGCGTTCCGATTATCGAGGCCTGACTGTATTTTAGAACTGAATAACACAGCGCCGGGGGAACGAATAACATGGCTTAACATTGAATAACTTCTGTACAGATAATCCTCCAAAGTAGATTTCATTTCCAACAGTTGATAAGGTATACATTAGACAGAATTATTGATGCGAAGTCAAAATGTCAATATATGTCCCGTCTTGTTTTCTTTATGTTTCAGTTAATGTGAGATATCAGTGAAACCGATATCAATTTTTCTCTCTCTTTGATGTCCTTTCTGTTCTTGTAAACTCTGTTTCCGTGACGTCAATCGCAGGCATGTGTAATAACTTTATATATTTAATAAACAGCAAAATCTTCAATAGACGAGTTATAATACTATATACTGACGTTCAAAAGAAACTTCCCACTTTTAAAAAATCTTACGAATCGAATCCAAACAAGTTTCACAAACGTTTCCAGCCTGAAAACATTCGCCAAAACACAATAAGGGCATATAGGGCGACTTCATCATGCCGAAGGGAGAATCCGTGTATACCGAAGAAGAGGAGAGCGACTACCCCCATGGACAAGGTGGTGTCATGATATGGGGCAGCATTTGCGGTGACCAGAAAACTCAGTTAGTAATAGTAAATGGTAACCTGAATGCACAGAGGTAACGAGACAAGATTCTTAATCCAGTTGTAGTGCCATTTTTACGTGGACAGGGCCAAGGAACCATTCTGCAGCATGACAACGCAAGGCGCCATACAGCTCGAATTGTTCAGGACTACCTTGCCAAGAACAATGTTTAGGTTTTGCCATGGCCGGCATGTTCCCCGGACATCCAATTGAACACATATGGGACCATATGGACAGACAGATGAAAACCTCCAAAACCCTCCAGCTTACAGAAATCAGCTTAAACCGGCCCTTTCTTACATATGGCGTCAGATCCCTCGTGACGTCATCAGAAGACTGACGACATCCGTTAGACGACGTGTATTAGCATGCACGGATGCACGCGGAGGACACACACGATACTGATCACCAGAATAACCAGAAATGGCAGCATTTGAAGACCTTCAATAACCTGACTAACCTGAGTAACCCTTTGTATGATCTTATAAACAATGATGAAGTATTCAAATACACTAATCAAAATATCTGTATTCGAGTTTGTGTTTCTTTTACAGGCCTTCAAATTGAGTGGGAAGTTTCTTTTGAACGTCAGTATATATTAAACTCACGGGCAAAAGAAACGCTACCAGGTATTTTAATCTAGATTGAAGAATAAATTTTTAAAAGTCAGATTAAAAAAACAAAATGTTTATTCAAAAAGAACATGTGCTGATATCATATTCATAAGTCTCACAGACGCGTTATTAGTCCGGGGGTCAAAAAGTCCCAAGTTCACGGTTATGACTTATCCCGGTGCAGGGAAATCCAGGCTCAATGTAACGAAAACAGTTCACATTTATAACGTGTATGGCCTCCCCTTGCCATGTTACACACAGTGACCCTCAGACGCATGGAGAAAATCAAAAGCCTGACGTCATTACGTGGAATGCGCTGCCATTTTTCTTGGAGAGCTTGGACAAGTTGCAGGCGGTTATGTGGAGGTGATCGTCGAGCATGCTGCCCACGGCAAAACGTCGATGTTGTTGTTAGCAAGAAAGTGTTGAGTAACTCGAGCTGTGTACAGTCTGGCATTGTCTTGTTAAAAGATCACACCTTGTGCCTGTGGCGTTTGATACCAATTTTCAATATGAAACAATCATTGTTGTGTTTGGGCGATGTGTTTTCAAGTGGTTGGGTTTCAATCTGAGTTTGATTTTTTTCATCATTTCAAATCTAAAGTAGTAACGTTTCTTTTGCCTGTGAGTTTACATTGATTCTTAAAAATACCAAATTGCCAATTAAGTTCACATCCACGCCAGCTGATAATTTCAAAGCATTTTATAAAGCTTAATTTATCTCATAGATAAAGCTTTTACCAGTGTCTTCAGTCAGACTATCTATCGTTGTTTGTTCATGTATTTACATGATGCATCCTATATGTCCCTAAAATAGAGATGGGCATGTTTTTGTTATAAACTTTTAACAGATAAACGTGCAGTTTTTAATCCATTGTAGATTTAGTTATGTTGTAATTTATCGTTTTATTGTAAATTAAAAGCTTTTAAAGGTTCATAAATCAAGTTTGCACCCGAAATTTTAAAATGATACACAAAAAGTACTGGATTAATTGAGCTGATAAAAAAAACTTGACAAATATATCAGAAAATGGTATTAATCACGGGAATGATTTATAAGGTAAACTTATTTCTATGTCTGTAATATAACGATAATAATACTATTGACGTTGCGTTGTAAAGTACAACAATCATGCAAGAAATCGACCAGGACATTACCCATTAACCGTTATTACCCATATGGGACCATAGAGACAGGCTAGTATTTTCATGTTGTTCATGTTGTTCACAAGGGCGTTTAGACCTGTTTGTGAACGTTTAATGTATGTTTGAATATATGAAGGTTGTAATTGGCTCATATTAATGCTGGGGCTTCTTTAATCGTATTTATAACTTTCCCAACTGGTACCCATATTAAAGGTTCGCAATTCACATAACCTGTCGTTCCCGTCACTCTAGTTACTGTATAAGCAATAATGTCTGAACCTGGACTAAATGATGCATATTCTAGATATCACACCAGATGACGTCAAGGCAGGAAGGGCTTGCTGTGAATTGTTGCTGAGGGAAAGAATAGGCCCATTCATATTATTACATCGAGGTCATCTAAACATTGCAATATACTTGTGTATGTGTGTAGTGTGATGCAGAATGAAATATAATCCATAAATATAAATAAGACATAACTAGTTTGTTGTCTACACGTGGCTGTACAAGGTGTATATTAAACAATAAAACAGAAGAAAACCAGTGCATGACTCTGTGGGTTTGGGTTCGAATCCTGCTAGGGAATCGGTCCGGCAAATGTACAAGAATGTGTACTATTGAAGGTAGTCTTATCCGAAATGTAACAATATTAAATGTGTTCACTATCTAAATTGCATGTAGTTGGACCAATTTACATCTACTGATGTACTGAATGTGAAAAGTAACCCCATGGTGATGTGGCAAGCTAGTGCTGGCGATAGTTGCCTGGCTAGGAAGACGTGGGTTCGAATCTCGCAAAGACACTAGAATGTGTACTATTGAAGGTAGTGTCATCACAAATGTAACAATCTTAGAAGAAAACAGTGTTAACAGTACAGACTCGTATAAATCTAAGTTAAAGTCGAGGTTGGTCCTAAAATTATTAATCTGTCTAATATATGATCAAGACAATATTCGATCAATCGTGGTTCCCATATTATCTGGGCATGTACGCTCACATTAAGTCAAGTTAACAATAAAATGCTTTTTATCAGTAGCTAACTGAAGTAAATAGTTCTCACAAAAATAAATAAGGGTCCCAATGCCTAAATAATACACCTGAGTAAAAAAAGAGTTCTAAAACGTTTGCACATTGGTCGGTTAAGCCATATGAGTTCATTTCCCATCGAGCGGCCATTTTAGGATGTTCACATTAAAATGGCCACTCGAAATTAGTTCACATCATTCAGCTGATATAGCGATACCTAAACACTCAGAATAGAGTTTTAAATAATGTACAATGATGGAATGATCCACATTCGAACTGTACAACTGCTGTCTGTTCTCACTTCACTATCATACATGGGGGTACAGGTGGTGGCAAACAAACATTGTATAGCAACATTTAAAATAAAATTGAATATAAAAAAATATGCTAATAAAAATACCAGCTTCGTTTCTTTTTATTCAATTGCTTACTTTAATCTAGTGTCCTAAATTGTCATTAAGTAGGTACAGATTAAATTAATTCTTAAATTAAATAATTTGTCATCCCTTCTACCCTCAACACCCCGTTTAATTCGAATCATTCATACCACTTCTATTATTGTGAAAACATTGCACCTACTATTTAAGGCATCCCTTCATCTTACGCAGTCATAACAATGTAACAGCATCAAGTATTGTATATATATTTTATTGTTATTTTTAATTTATGCTCTGACTGAATATACTATTCAGTCAACCATATCTTTTAACTTATACTTCACACTTAGTTCACAGCCTTTGCATGAGCATTTTGCACTCACTCAATCACCAGTGCACTGTCAAACAATAGCCTGCCCCAAGCGCGACCTTTCTACTTTCTATTGTTCTAGGTTTCTCAGCTTCTCTCTTCTGTATGTTAGGTTTAGGTAGGATTTTAAGCTTTACTCCTTAGATTTGTCAGGAGGTGCTAAGACGTTGTCTCTTGCATTTGTGACTTTATTTGGAACTTTGTGGTATTCTTTAGGATCTCTTGGATTTGGATTCATAATATCAAGATGTTGATGATGATGACGTCATGATGATAACGTGATGTGACGTCTGGTCGTGTATAAACCCAAGTCCACACACTTGGGTTTTCTTTTTATAGTATATTCTTCTATGAATAAACTGGCCATACTGCGAACGACAACCTTCGTCTGTGATTTGTCACACATCTACACATTCGACTCGGTTACAATGGAGCCCCCAGTGAGGAACATGGCCTGAACATCAACCAGACAGTGACGACGTCAGTGACGTCATATCATCATGTGTAACGTGAGAACGTCTTGTGAATCGACTCTATATATATAGACTATAATGTGAACTCTACGTTAGATATTGAACTTTGATCAAAGACACTTTTCAGTGATGAACTATTCTTGTGACTTTATTGCATATATGTATTACCATGTTTTGATATATTGAATTGAAATGATGACTTTGTGCTTTTTTATCCATATGTATTTGCATTTCATTGTATGTATATGTATGTGTTGCCGGTATGAATATTTCTCCTGTGTATAACATGCATGTATCTTGTGTCATGATGCCTGCGTGCACATGTTGTATTCTTTGTGGTACCATTTCATGCTTTACTTAGTGAGCGCTCACATCTTGGGTTTGAGTTAGTTTCTTTAGTTAGTATTAATTAGTGTTACTTAGTAATATAAGCTTGCATATTTGAGTTAGTAGTTAATTACTCTTGTTGCATACCCTGTGTTTGTATGATTGCTACTCGTGTGATTTGTGTGAATTAAAATATAAACTAAACTTAAACCAAATAAAACTGCTAGGTTTCAATAAAGCATATAAATATTTAAGTATGTAGGGCTAGTGTTGTGTTCATAGGTTTGGTGTTGTGGTCATAAGTTGCATGGGTAGTTAGGTTTGTGTTTTTGTGTCATAATCATGTGTTTGCTTCTTCATCATGGGTTAGTTTATTATCTGGTTTAGTTTATCTGTGTAAGGTTTCTCCATTCTACCTCTATTTCCCCATGTCCCTGCGCGCGTGCTTATAGCATTACACCATGCATTTGTACACATGCACACATTTATTTTTCATATTGCACACATGTTAGTATATTTCATTGTGTGAAGTATTTAAATTTAAATCTTTAAATTCCAATTAATTTGTGTAATTCATATAATTACATAAATTGTAGGGTATTTTCTCTTTCAGGTTGTTACAATATCCAACATGTTAATCAACATTCAACCACTTGCTTACACATTGGCACCATCATTATTGTTACTCTATTGTTATTTCATTTAATTCAACTTGTTACCAGCCATTCCATTATGAGTGGGTTATTGCCGGACGAGATTACAAATCTCGTTTCAGCTTTTTAGTCACTAGGATCTTGGCCGAGTGTTGATAATCCAGAGGATTTGTTAGACTGGATGAAAAAGTTCACCCAGTCTAAGGTTAAATCTGAGGATGCTACACAGGAAGTCAACCCTAGTTCCCCTAACCCTACACCCACTGCCCAGGCACCTGTTACCATTTCACAGGCTCCTAAGTTGCCTTTCTTTTCGGGTGAGAAGAAGGGTGAGACCTCTTTTGAAGTTTGGCGTTATCACGTCAAATGTTTGATGCAGCAAGGGTCACTTTCGCACGACACAGTTACTACGGCAGTACAGCAGTCATTACGTGGCAAAGCAGCTACTGTCGCTATGTGTCTGGGACCTGATGCTGACATCAAACTTCTTCTTTCTAAGTTGGCAGCTACCTTTGGTAGTGTTGACAGAGGTCAAGCTCTTCTCTCTCATTTCTACTCGGCAAAGCAAGAAGAGGCAGAAGAAGTTTCACAGTGGGCCTGTAGGCTGGAGCAGCTCCTCCTACAGGCGGACACTCAAGCACCAGTATCCATGGCAACCAGGAACGAGATGCTAAGGAACCAACTGTGGTCAGGATCCAGACCAGAACTCAGGGACCAGACAGCTCACCTCTTTGATACCGGATGTACCTTTGATGACCTCCTCAGAGCCCTGCGTCGAGCTGAAATGGACCTACAGCAGAGAGGATCTGGAACCAAGAAGAGGATTCCTACTCCTAGTATGGCAGCTGTAGCTAACAAGGACTCCGAGTTGACGGAAATCAAGGGGATGTTGAAGCAGTTGTCATCCGAGGTGTCAGAGTTGAAGAAGAAGCAGAACCATCCACATCCTGACCCTATGCCATGGATCAACCAGGGACCTCCTGTCCCTCAAGGACCTCCGCCCTTTATGCAACCACCCACTCAGCAATGGACACAGCCTCACCCTTCACAGTGGTACCCACAGGACACAGGTCACATGGATTATCAGCGTCCATCCAAAGACCCAGTTACAGGAGAACCGATATGCTTCAGGTGTAAGCAGCCAGGACACTTGCAGTATGGATGCCGCGTACGCCTGGATCACAGCCGGACTTTAAACCAGAAGAAGTCTATGGGCCGGGGCAAACCATAGGCTACAGAAGACGACGCCCCATTACAAAGCAACATGTCGCACAGCTCGTTGGAGAGCCCAACGAGGGAACAGTTTTCATAAACAACATCCAAACTACAGCTCTTTTTGATACTGGCTCTACAGTTTCCACTGTTTCACAAACATTTTACAAAACCTCTCTTTCTGATATCCCTGTTAAGCCACTAGATGTGTTTTTGCAGATTGACTGTGCTGATGGCCAGAATCTTCCATATTTTGGGCACATCGAAGTCAGTCTAGCGGGCACAGGCTCTATCTCCTCTTTACCATGTTTACTTTTGGTTGTTCCTGATACAGCTTACAACCTAAAAGTTCCTATCCTTCTGGGTACTAACATCCTCTCCACATGCATGGAATCCTGCAAGACACAGTATGGAATGCGTTACCTCCAACAAGCGGACATCCACACTCCATGGTACATCGCCTTCAAGAATATTATTCAGCAGGACAAGGATCTGACAAGAAACAATTACTCTCTCGGGAAGATCAGAAGTGCAGAGAATGAGCGACTTATCATACCACCAAACACGGAGCGAGTCATCGATGGATACATCAGCAACCCACTTGTGTACAGAGATACAGTTGCCATGATACAGCCTACCACTGGATCTGTTATACCATCTGACCTTGACATAGCTCCTACTGTTATGAACTATCGCCACAGTGACAAGATCATGGTCCAAGTCCACATCGCCAACATCACCACAAGAACAGTCGCCATCCCAACTCGTGCAGTATTATGTGAGCTTCAGGTCGTTAACGTTGAAGATCTTCCATCTGAGGTCAACCAAGGTGAAGGCCAAGACGTCATCAACCTCATGAACTTCAAGGAAGGAGAAGTGACACCTGAACAGTTGAAGGATTGGATTGAAGTCATCAAGAGATATGAAGACATATTCTCTCACGGCGAGACAGACTTAGGACATGTCCCCAACGTAAAGCATAGGATTGACCTTGAAGATGAACGACCTTTCAAACAGAGACACAGACGCATTGCTCCATCTATGTACCAAGAGGTCAAGGAACATCTTCAACAGCTGCTTGCAAGTGGAGTCATCCGTCACTCTTACAGCCCATGGTCATCCAATGTTGTCCTGGTAAGGAAGAAGAATGGGAAACTGCGCATGTGCGTTGATTTTAGACAGCTCAACCGTCGAACCATTAAAGACAGTTACTCTCTGCCAAGAATAGAAGATATGTTTGACGCACTCGCAGGAGCCAAGTACTTCAGTACCCTGGACATGAAGTCTGGATACCACCAGGTGGAGATAGAGGAGTCACACAAAGAAAGGACAGCTTTCAACGTCGGCCCCTTGGGATTCTTCGAGTATAACCGTATGCCATTCGGTCTCTGCAACAGCCCTGCAACATACCAACGGGTGATGAACGAATGCTTCGACGGCCTCCACCTCAACATATGCCGCAGTTATATGGACGACATCATCGTATTTTCCAACACTTTCGAGGAACATCTCCAGCGCCTGGACCAAGTCTTGAAGAGATCACGGGAAACAGGGATGAAGCTAAGTCCAGACAAGTGTTCATTCTTCAAGAAGAGAATCAAGTTCCTCGGGCATATTGTTTCTGAAGATGGAATAGAGACTGATCCAGACAAGATTCAGAGAGTACTCGACTGGCCAACACCTACCAATCCAGATGACATTCGCAGATTCCTTGGATTCGCAGGCTACTACAGGAAGTTTGTCAAGGATTTCTCAAAGATCTCCAAGCCTCTCTCAGCCTTAATGCCATCCACCAAGACAAAGACAAGAAGGAATCACCAGCCTACCAAACAAGACAGACCATGGGAATGGGGACCAGAACAGGAAACAGCATTCAAGACTATCAAGACATGCTTATCAACGCAACCAGTCCTTGGATATGCTGACTACACACAGCCATTTGAAGTCCATACTGACGCCAGTGGCCAAGGACTCGGAGCTGTCTTGTACCAGGACCAAGGAGGACAGAAGA
Source organism: Gibbula magus (assembly GCA_936450465.1). Lineage (NCBI taxonomy): Eukaryota > Metazoa > Mollusca > Gastropoda > Trochida > Trochidae > Gibbula > Gibbula magus. The sequence continues at coordinate 5,936,518 of OW388294.1, forward strand.
AAGTCGTCAGCTACGCCAACAGAGGCCTGAGTAAGTCAGAGAGTAGCTATTCAGCACACCGACTTGAGTTTCTTGCACTCAAGTGGGCTGTGACTGAAAAGTTCAAGGACTACTTATACGGGAATACATTTACTGTATTCACGGATAATAATTCCCTGACATATGTACTCACCTCTGCGAAGTTGGATGCTACAGGTCACCGCTGGCTAGCGGCCCTGTCAGCATACAACTTTGACATCACCTACAGGCCAGGGCTAAGCAACGCTGATGCTGATGGACTATCCAGGCTACCAGGAATTGAAGCTGAACAACAGAAGATAACATCTGAGTCAGTGAGAGCTGTGTGCAATCCCCTGCAGGAACACCCACTTGTGCACAGTCTCTGCTTCTCAGCCAATCCTAACTTGCAAGACCTTGAGGATCCTGGAGACAACCTAGAAGTTATGACCAACAGGGATTGGAGGAAAGCTCAAGCAGCAGACACCATTTTGGCACCATGGATGAATCTTGTGAGAAGAAACATCAAGCCTAGGAGACAGGATTATCCCCCCTGCCAAGCCAACACTGCACTGCATCGGAACTTTGACAGCCTACTACTCAAGGAAGGAATTCTCTACAGGAAAGTCAACATCAATGGAGAAGACCGATTGCAGCGAGTGTTACCATCTGCTCTTATTGAAGATGTGCTCAGAAGACTCCACGACGATGTAGGACAACCAGGAAGAGAGAGAACCTTGTCCCTTCTACGTGACCGATTCTTCTGGCCAGGCATGGCCAAGGACGTCGAAGACTGGGTTCAAGGATGTGACAGATGTCTGAGAAGGAAGTCTCCCACGAACAGCAGAGCATCACTAGTGAGCATTACCACTACACAGCCACTGGAACTTGTCTGCCTTGACTTTCTCTCACTGGAAGCATCAAAGGGAGGACACCAGAACATACTTGTAATCACGGACCACTTTACAAGATATGCACAGGCCATTCCAACGAAGAACCAAACTGCAAGAACAACAGCAGAAGCCTTCTACAGGAACTTCATCATGCACTATGGAATACCGAAGAGGATTCACAGTGACCATGGTGCTAACTTCGAGAGCCATTTGATGAAGGAACTGTGTAGTATCTTAGGAATGGAGAAGAGTCGGACTACAACCTATCATCCTATGGGTAACGGTATGGTTGAACGCTTCAACAGGACACTGCTTGACATGCTCGGAACACTCCAGCCAGACAAGAAAGCAGATTGGAAGACCTACGTCGCACCACTTGTCCACGCCTACAACAGCATACGGCATGAGTCCACCAACCAGTCTCCATTCTACCTGATGTTTGGCCGTGAACGTCGTCTCCCGATTGACTTGGCATTTGGGATAGAGCTCAACAGGAACCATCCCTCACTCTCTGTCTACTCAGACAACCTCAAGAAGAAGCTCCAGGAAGCTTATGAGCTTGCCTCCAAGTCCTCCAAGACAGCCAAGGACAAGCAGAAGGCCAGCTACGACCTGAAGACGAGAGGAGCCACAGTCCAGACAGGGGATAGAGTTCTAGTGAAAGCCTTAGCCTTTGATGGGAAATCCAAGTTGGCGGATCGTTGGGAAGAGGATCCTTACGTTGTTCTCCTGCAGCCAAACCAAGATATTCCTGTGTTTGTTGTGCAGCGAGAATCTGGCGAGGGGAGGAAGAGGACGTTGCACAGGAATCATCTTCTACCCATTGGATCAGTACCAACGTCCACAGACAAGGAAACACCAGTCAAGAAGCCAGCAGCAAAACCAAGGACAACGCTGAAGAAGACAGCATCAAAGAAGACAATTGAAGAGGACAGCCAGGAGGACAACGAATCAGCAGTTGATGCTCCATTTATTTTCACCGGGATTGCTGAGGATGTATCCATCATCAGTGAAGAGACCGTGGAAGAGAGTGTGGCTACTTCAGAGACATCAGGTGACGATCTACAGTCCCTTGGAGTAGCAGGTGAAGCTTCTGGTGGTGACGACCACAGCACTGGAGACAGCAGCGCAGAAGCGGACCCGGATTCAGAAGAACTACCAGCTGACACTACAGAGGAGCATGAAGATTCCATTGAGGTTGAAGAACCACCACCTGCACCTCCTGACGCTGTACCTCAACCTATACCACCGCCGCGAAAATCCACCAGAGAAAAAAAGAAGCCAGCCTGGCAGAACTCTGGAGATTACGTGATGTCCCAGACCACAGATCCTGAATGGCAACAGAAGAGCCGTCGGTTGGAGCAACTGGCGGCATCAGGAATCCTTGGGCATATCAGCACCAGTATCTCTAAGGCACTTCTTTCCCTTGTTGACGAAGAACCGGACTGACGAGGACGTCATTTTTCAAGGGAGGGAAGAATGTAACAGCATCAAATATTGTATATATATTTTATTGTTATTTTTAATTTATGCTCTGACTGAATATACTATTCAGTCAACCATATCTTTTAACTTATACTTTACACTTAGTTCACAGCCTTTGCATGAGCATTTTGCACTCACTCAATCACCAGTGCACTGTCAAACAATAGCCTGCCCCAAGCGCGACCTTTCTACTTTCTATTGTTCTAGGTTTCTCAGCTTCTCTCTTCTGTATGTTAGGTTTAGGTAGGATTTTAAGCTTTACTCCTTAGATTTGTCAGGAGGTGCTAAGACGTTGTCTCTTGCATTTGTGACTTTATTTGGATCTTTGTGGTATTCCTTAGGATCTCTTGGATTTGGATTCATAATATCAAGATGTTGATGATGATGACGTCATGATGATAACGTGATGTGACGTCTGGTCGTGTATAAACCCAAGTCCACACACTTGGGTTTTCTTTTTATAGTATATTCTTCTATGAATAAACTGGCCATACTGCGAACGACAACCTTCGTCTGTGATTTGTCACACATCTACACATTCGACTCGGTTACAACAATATAAGAGATACGAATATATCAGTAACACATAATATGTGTACACTATACACTGAAATTATATATTGCGTTATAAAAAATAGCCCAAGTATACGTTGTGAATTTATTATAAAAACAATGTAATGGTTAGAATGTCAATGCAATTTGCTTAATATACACATATTAATCTTAATTTAATATTACATCCTGTGTCTTTACACTCTGTACTATCTGTGCAAACGGGTAGTGCTGTACGATTTGCATTTGGGCAAACTGACCGACGCTCAGACAATTTTCTTAGCAGTTACGTTATACCTTGGACAAAGACTAAACTATGGTTAAAGATAATGTCTTCGTAGTTCTGCCTTACCATAAAAGTCCGAATATATTTGACACTCCGTAGCCACATGATATCGTCAGATTCAGAAATGTGTCAAATAGCACCGGTTATGTCATATAATAAGAAATATGATTAATGAAATGGTCGTGATCCTCCTAGTGTGTACATGTATGAAAATATCTCAACTGACACTGTCTACAAGTTTCGCGATGATGAAATTACCTCTGAAAATATGATCAAATATTTGATAAATTGAATGTAGAGTTGAAAATGACACTGGACTAAAATGTAAAAACAACTGATCTAAACTAATAATCAGCCATACGTTTTTCATTTTAGATCAACAATGTTGATAGCACAGGCTTTATAGCCCTTGGCTGCAAAATCCTTTTCTGGGACAAATTTCAATCCAGATAAGTGAAATGTTTAATCATCCTTAATACAGTAACATACACGTCAAATCAATGCAAGTAGTTTGTTCTACAAGTCTTATTTTCCATTGGTTAACATTTTTAAAGGACATAGCCATCAATAACAATATCTTGGACACATAACATTATTCATAAATTGTATCAATTTTCTAATAACTTGGAATGTCGTTCATTTTGCCAATTTTTTCAAATTTATTTCATCTGCCGAGGTTATGAAATGAAATTACCTTTTGGAGATATTAAGTCACAAACAGTCATATATTTGGTGTACATAATTTTCTAGGGGACAATATCGTTGAAGTATCTGTTGCAACGATTTCGAACTGAAAATGACACGAGAATCAAATGACATGACAGCTATCTCTACCAGAGTCATCGGTATAATTATATTTCTTTAAATTTCAATATTTGATACTATAGGCTTTATTCCAATATAAGGAAACGCACCGGGGGCGGATTGGTTTCAATCAAAATAAGTGAAATGGAACTGTATCTTCACCATAACAATGTACATGTCTCGTCAAACCAACTTGAGTGGCTTGTTGACCATTGCTTACACCTTATTAGAACAGACTTAGAGGTTATGCACTGAGCAAGGTAACATCTATGGCTACAATCATCTACATGTCAACTGTCAAAATTTAATCATCTGCCAATATTTGTTCATGTAGGCGACTTGATCAGCATTGTTCTCCCCTTCGTGTATTCTGTACAACTTGGAAATACATCTAGTTGCTGAGACAAGTTTCAATCAAGCAAAGTGTATCCCGTCTGGATCGTTTGCAAGGTAAATTCAGGATATCATCAGTCCAGTAGAGGTTGATTACTTTACTAACATTTTTCACCACAGTTTGGACATATCACTGGAATACGGGGGAAATCGATACACATAATATTATTAAAAACCTCTCGAGGCTTATATTCAGATACTTCTTAACTGATAGTATGTTTTACTGTTTCCAGTGATGGCTGGAGAGATGGTGCATATAACATTCTTTTCTGAGGACATTGCTAGTGTTGGTATATGAGCACAATAGAAATTAGTTTAACTGACGAATCAGAAGGATGAAATATTGTGAAGTGAACATGTACGAAGGTAGGTTGATATGAGAGCTACTTATTAACTTAACATTACCTCTCTACGAAGGCCGGCCAGAAAACTGATATTTTAAAGAAGAGAGCATAATGTGCAATAGTATTTCCTCGATTTCGTTGAGTTGAAATGGGGAATGTTAACTAATAACTAGCGATTACAAAAAGGCTGATTAAGAGCAACAAATGAAAGAAATACCATCCTTTTACAAACAAAAAAACCAAACAAATTGGGTGTAAAAACTCTTTAATTCGTATACTCACTGGAAATTTTAAGAAAACACGTTTAAAGTAGTAAACGTAAACACAGGGCACAGTGACGTTTATCAATACAGTGTAGAAACCAGAATTGTGTATGTTTGTACCGAAAAATAAACAGAATCAGCGAAGAAGGACTTAATTGATTTACTTGAAGGGGAGAGGAGTCGAGGCAGATGCTGCAGTGGACTGCAACAGACAAGATGGTACGAGTTGATGGGTTCTTGTGGACTTTGATGGTGGCACTGTCGAAGTTTGGTGATGAGTGAGGTGTCTGGTGGGGCCTGTTTCGTTGTTGTCTAGTTGTTGTCTTTGAGGAGGGCATTGTGTTATCGTTGGAGGTGGTTGGTGGGGTCTTTCATGACTTGTGGGTAGCCTGCAGGATCGTTCAGAGTGGTATCGGTCAGGTTGGCTTTGCCTCTGTCCTCTGGAGCCGATGGCTTGATCGGTTTGCTATTGTTCTCAAGTTTGTTTTCTTAATCAGTTATTATGTAGTAGAGAAGACTTCTTATCAGCCATGAGAAGAGATCCATCCTGACCTAAACACCCATCTCTCTGTAGACAGCATCATCTGCCTTATCAACTCATCAGCTCTACCTACTTCACCTGGTCCGACAAGATTTTCAAGATTTCAACAGACCCATGACATCCCAATTGGTCCCCCCTCTCCCAAATCAACACCGATATCTACACGACAGAATTATAAAATATCTAGAGACATGCAACCATCACATCGTCCAGAGACATGTTGCCTATTTTTTAATAAGTTGGCTGAAAAAGTGTGATATATCAAGAAGAATGGGTGTGAAAACAAGATTTTTTTTGTGATGGAGGAAGTTAATTGAATCAAACATCCGAAATTTAAAATAAAGGTGCTATGGTAAGAAAATCCGACTTCTTTAACTTAGTATTCTGTCATCTAAGTTCAGCTGTATTATTGAGCGTAGATAAAAGAAATTCGTATCCAATGTGAATATTGAGTATATGTCAGAAGTAAGATATTTCTTTAGGTAGATTTTCAGAGAACGACAATACCCCACAGCTCCAGAGATTAACAACAATGTATATGATTCTAAAGAAACTATCAGTTAAGATGAGGAGCAGTAATTATCACAAACATCCAAGACGTTCATCATTCGGCTGACAATTACATTCTCTGCAACTTGTCCCAACTGTAATGTACTGATTTCACTTTCCATGTGATTGTTACAGCATGACACAATAGCTCATATAACTCAAGTTAATAATATTCTTCATTTGAAAATAATTTTGCTCCCTGCTGATAGATTAATAAAATATATTGTTTAAACTATGCTGTGGTCCCATTCTTTAACTATTGATACATAATAGGAGTATGCATGTCAATTTCAACATGCAAAATTATAGTCACAATTGTTTTCATAATTTCTTAAATAATTTTTGCTCCTGATACAGAGTTTCATACATAATGCAACATATTGTTTCTTTCAAACCAGTCGATGATAAGCAAGTTGAAATGAAAATATGGCTTTGGAGGACAGGAGATAAACGTTGAAGAAGAATGTGTATAGTGTACAGTGTCATTAGCCATTTTATTTATCTTTGAAGTACATGAAAATGTCTCTTACCAGACAATATGTTAACGTTCGTTCCAGATCGTACACATACATGCTTCCTGGTAGTATTTAAAGCGTTTGATCCTGGTGACAGAAACACCTTGAATGAAAATGTTAGCAGGAGTCAGACCTGCTTTATCTTGCAGAGACACCAGGGCGCATAATGATCCCAAAATATAAATAGAAGTCCTATAGTTGCATGACCTATAATGTGACTAACTATTTACAGTCTATTTCCAATTATATACCAATTGGAGTACTGATGTTAAGCGAGACATCACTCTGCATAGGGATATCCATTTAAATAACCTTTGGAATTACAGGGACAATGTAAGTTAATATCAATATTAAAGATTTATCTCGTAGAAAGTTTAAGATAACTTATTAAAAGGGCATATATGTTAGGAATGTGAGATATTGTTTGAATTGCTTTGATATTTCAAATTTCATCGCATATTATATTTAGAATAATAATATTTTAGGTATTATGTTTATGTACGTAAATGGTAGTTCAAAACTGTCAATCTTATTTGATATGATTTTGTTTTAATTGCAGGATCCATAATCTTGAATAATGATATAAGGTAGTTGAATTTAAATATATCACATCCAAGAACATGCCAGATTAACTTTTGTTATATGTTATGATGCATGTTATGTTTCTACTCTAACGTTGCCGCTAGGAGAAATGCCAGCATTTAGATACTTGTGCCAACGCAACTTAGCATGGCATAGGCTCTCATACAATGTCTTCGTTTTCAAGCTCTGAGTTTTCGTCCTGTATTTAACAATATTTTAGACAGAACAGTTACTATCATAATAACTGCATTACTCATCTCATGTGTCATCTTTAGTACAAACGGTTACATACATGTAGCCATGTATATACATTATGACAAACCATTTTGACACATGGATTGAAACCACCGAGCATAATCATGTTGCTGGTAAGAACGTAAAGGAGCGTCGAGTGATTACATACAACTTAAAAATATAAGAAAATATGAACATATAATATGAAATAAGAACATATTTTTAAAACGATTAACGTCATAATTATAAAGTTGATTTAAAAAGAGGAAATTGGGTAACAAAAACATTAGATATTGATAGCAATATGAACTACATGTATATTGATACAGGTTCCGTCTGAAGTGAAAACAATAATGGATTTTGGATCCGGCAGACGTGCTTGTCCATTGTCCTCTACAGTGGAGGCAAGCCTGATAGCTCAATCTATACTAACATCAAAGTCGTTCTTTACAGGTGAATGATAACGATCAAGTATTTATTTCAAATGTGATTACTGAATGCATTTATCAAGTTATGTTTTAAAGGAATAAATGATGTATACTTAGATGTATATTGCTACAGATATGGGACACAATTTAAGCAAAATATGATTTTAAATATGAATATTTTACTCACAATGCCATTGTGCCCCAACTGTGAACCTGAAGAAGAAACATTTAATTTGATGACAAAACTGCCTACACATTTTAACATATTCTGAACATGTGAACAACTATTTGATTCCTTATGAACCACAGGTTAATACTAATGAGAAAATATTAATTATGGGTAGTTTTTATTGTTTAACTCATTTACATATTTCAACACACTAAGACGAGTATATTATTTGATACTTTCAATCGACAATGGTTTAAAAGATGTACTATCCAAACAGAAAACACCTGAACTGACAGAAAGCAACATATAATAAGGTTGACTTGATGGAAGTGAAGACAATGCTGTTCTAATGTAGTTTGATGCATTTATTATTTTAGTTAGTCTACGAGATCATGTAGTATTTTTATTGAATGTCAGAATAAGATTTCAAAACTATCTAAATGACATGTATTTCTAATGCATTCAGCCTTGGTAGCTGCGCCAATTTTCGTCTAACATAGGTACTGGATGTAAAAATGAGCTCACCTGTTAATTGTTGGACATCGACTTTTGTCGAGTCGAAATGGTCGTGTGGTAAACTGTTGGTACGGTCAGTGAGTGCTGGCGATAGTTGCCTTACTCTAACGGCGTGGGTTCGAATCTCGTGAGGGGCTCGGCCCGAAAAAAATAATTTAATAAGCATTTAATCAATACTTGTAAGAATGTGTATGCCATTTTATTTACTTATTGGATCTGCTGTATAAAGATATGAGAGTCGATCTAAAATTATATTTTTAAAAATGTATCTCACATGTGAAGGTATAATATCAATGAAAGAAACATATTCAATATTTTGAAAAAATATAATAATAATAACATCATCAAATGAGCTCAGTGATAAATACACAAGGAGTAACAAACATTCCATTTTCTTTATATTTTGCAAGTCTTTAAAACAAAAATCTCAGGAAACTTTCATATCTAAGATTGTGTTTTGTGTATAACTTCATAGCAGTAAATTTACGAACAGGAAACTTGGATAGGCCTCATCTGTATTTGACTGTCATATTTATGCTGTCAAATTATTGTCACATAATATCAAGACACAGAACTTCAGACGCCATGTGTTCCAAATTTAAAGCGTAATTGGAAATGGATGTCACTCTTGCTACCAGCCTTGTCCTGTTCTTGTGTATGTCACTTCTATGTGCCCTTCAAAGACTTGAACCATAGGGTGTATCAACATCATGCATAAAATATGACAAACCATATTGGCTGTCCTTCATTAGATTGATATATCAAGGCAAACAGGAGCCAGAATTAACATGATTATGATTTACAGGTTGGATATGGGATTAATTCATTTATATATTAATTTATATTCTTTCTTTAATATTTATGCAAACACCAAATGTAGGATATGAAATGTGTACAACTCAATATATGACAAAACGTATACTGTATATATCACCAGAAAGGTTCCCATCCAACATAATGCCGGTATAATTTTATAAAAGATAAGCACATTGTTGAATTGAAACAGACACTCTAATTAGCATGTTTCAAAAACGATAATTGTCTCAATGTATCATTGTCTCTCATGTCTTTCAAAAAATTACATAATAAATCCTAGATATATTGAATGGATCAGCTCACATCTGCCTTTGAAATAATTATGTGAACAGTGATTTTATCGTCATATAAGAAATTCAGACACCAGGTGTTATAAATTTGAAGCGTTATTGGAAATCAAGTGTCAATCGTGGTACCACAATGGTGGGAAAGCTATTGATAACCTAAGCCTTGTAGCCTGCATCACGCATAAGATATGACACATCATACTGTCTGTCAGTTTTGAGTGACATGTATGACAAATTATTTAATTATCTATTTGAAGATCCATGTAGACCGAGAACTGCGTGGATGTATATCTGTGTACTTATGATGTTGCTTCATTTTAATCTTAATCAAAAAGCAGAAATATGCAGAAATTTCGTTTTATGGAATCATTGATAAATAATAGATAAAAAACAATAACTTTCCCATGTGATGGAACTAAGTGTTGGCTACAAAAACCCAGATAATACGATCACATTATCCGAGTTTTATAACAGTTTCACTTTTTAACAGTTTTGGAAACATTTCATTTATGATATTTATTGTTGAATTGACAGCAAATATGCTGAACTTGACGGAATATCGAAAAATAACGAGTAAATTTATTTATATGATTGAATGATATTATTGTAATCTTTATTTCTGAAAATAATAAAGAAACAATTACTCAGTTGATTTCAACGGCAATATTTTCTCTTCCGACTATCTCAGCACTAATTATCGTTTATACATTGAAATTATAAAGTTAACGTTATTTTACAATGTTGACAAAACTGACATAATTGTCACAAGTCATTTTTGAAAAATAAAATGCACATGTATCACATGTACCATGATAACAGTAGACATGACTAATCCCATCATATTACTCCAACGTACCTCTGATTGATACTCGACCCTCAGCAACAGTTTTGACGTCAGTAGAATCTATGTTTGCAGCATTAACAGCTTGTTGGACCGTTTGACACACCAGAGGCCTACATTCCGTGGATCCGATTACGAGCCAAATAAGCTTAGCCACATCTCAAACACTAATGTCATTACACCTATTTACTGATATCGTCCAATATGTTCGAATTCTGTCATTATACCTATATATTCAGAACCATTTGAACAATTATAATAACCTGACTCGCGATAGAATGTGAGGCCTGGAAATGTCCTGCAAAATATCTCTCTTTGATCATCATTTACTTAAAGGATGCCAGAATTCATCTTTATCTTTTTTTCATTTCTATGTCCAGAGTTTCGAAACATAAATACACGTTATCTATTATTATACATAATACGATTAATTAACGAGGTTTCCAGTATAAATAATGATTTCAAACCAATTATTACATGTTATTAATTAACTATCAATGTTATGGCACGTATATGGTATTTAAGGCCTATACCATATGATTCGACAACTGGGCCAATACGGACAAATTGGGCCAATACGAGACAAACTGAGCCAATATGGGATAAACTGGGCCAATATGGGTTTGAGCATGCGCAGTCGCACATTTGGTGAAAGCCCGAAGCTGTCGCTTCACAACTTTGACCCATGGTATCTGTTCACCAATCTTGTTTAGACTTATTTTTTTAATTTAAATGAGATGTTAAGTGTTGTGCAAATAGAATGAAAAGAGTTAAATTAATAAAATTGTCTTTCATTAAGTATTTCCGTATTGGCCGAGTTACATGTCCTCGGTAGCCCGAGGACCTGTAACTCGGCCAATATGGAAATACTTAATTAAAGACAATGCCTATTCAATCAACGTTGTTAAAATAAATTAGAATATGCCATATATTTACTTATCCCAAACCTATGCTGTGGTGTATAGTGAATCTGTTGTAGAATACGTTTATTATTGCCAATTCTGATTATCTCCTTTTGTGTGTTTTTATAAGTACTGTCACGCATCTACAACAACACAACACTTCAACAACTAATTCGATGACTAAAGAGATGTTTCACCAACCAGAGTAAAAGGTTGTTGTTTTTACATTAATAATATATTAAAAAGTTCAGAGAATATATCTATTCTATGGTTTTTTGGAATATGCAGAAAATGTCTGCTGGAATGCTCTGGAAAGTATGTTAAAGTAAATTGACATATTGACACGAATCTAATGGTGTGTCAGTAATCTGGTAATATAATGTCCTGGCCAACCAAATACTCAACGGTACAGTTTTCTGTGTATGTGTTACCTGACTAATGAAAGTAAATCTGTAAAAAGGAATTCAATAAAACAACATTTGTCACTGGGCTACTCGATCAAAACTAGACGACCTGCTGCCATTCAATCATGAAGGAAGCCATGCACATTATTGTTCATTCGAGCATAACATCCCAATCTTGAGTTCAGTCGTGAATATTCATAACGCAATAGTGACAGACCTTCGGGAGTCTTAACTGTGGTCGCTGCCTTATAATCAAGGTGCCATGATGGCATGTGGCAGCGTTGATAGTTGACAAAACAAAGATGGGATTTTCTCTACCAATGGAACCATTTTCAGAGACGAGAGACACAAGAGGCGGGATCACTGATCATGTTCATATATATTGTATACATCTATAATGATGATATGATGATTACATGATAGATACTGAAACGTGTATAGCCGAATCTTGTTGAGTGATTGATTCATATGGGATTGTTGATATAAGTGACCTGGTTGAAACCGACATAATTAAATCACACCCATCTGAAAATGATTGCCATGTATATGAACTACCAAACACTTCTATGTGATCCACACAACGAAATAACATGATATTTATTTATTCAGGATTTGGAATACAACATTGGCTTAAAGTGTTAAAATGCCGCTCATTCCCAGGAGGGTTATACTATATAGATTTTGATTTCCATGGTGCCCTCAAATGTCGTTTACAAAGCTAAATACGACTTTACGAGCATTCAAAAAGGATCTTAGATGTCAAAACCCTACAATTATTTATGGCATTCCTATAATTAGAGAGTGGGTCGTCTTGCTTATGGAATACACTGATCTGTTTTCCATCTTTTAGTGCAAGATTGAAAGTTGTTCAACATAACAGGGGACCAATATTGGATTTGAGGGCGTGGTAGTTTTGTCTTAAATTGGACCACATAGTCACCAAGTCGCTGTATACAATATATCAGCTTTGTAAGGCTTTGATTCTAGAGAAGAAGATATATGGTTAAAATGGCACCATTATGTTTTGTTTTCACTGTGTCAACCTGTAGATGTTTACCAATATACTTGCATACAGAGCTTAAGGCAAATTTTGCCTTCACGTTGTATCCGTTCACAGTCTATAAGTCTTACCACTCAATAACAACTCTTTACTTTATGATTACAGTGGCTTGTTGACATTAAATTGCTCCGTATCAATCACAACAAACAATGTTGCTTGTTATGATTAGACGAAGGCAGTTAAAATATATATGGAAGTTCAACAATTTAAAAACCCTTCCACTGCTTTAATTCATCTTGTTTTTTCAAAGCTAGTTTCATAACATTGGCATATAATCAGGCATTGTCTCTCACAGTTCCCGCAAATGTTAATTACACTCATGTTGTGAGTAACACAACATATATATATATATCAATAGTGAATCGTGAAGGTTATTAGATTGACGAAACTAAATTGACATATATAGAGAATAGTTGTCTTTACTTGACTAATACCATGTTTATCTCATCGAGTGAGGTAGAAAGGTTATATTTTCACGAGTGGCGCAGCCACGATTGAAAATATATAACTTTTCTACCTCACGAGATGAGATAAACATGGTATTTGTCAAGAAAAGACAAATTTTCTATTTATTATATGACCAAATCCTTGCATATTCACCGAAATCGACTTGCATTTAGGTTAAGTCGGCTCCAGAATGAGCCTGTCGCCTAAGCAACAATGTGACGTCATGAACGTGTCATGACGTCGGAGCATTGTTTTATGACGTCAGGTCATTGTTATATCAGTCACTAGTGACTGAAAACACGTTCCATTGTTAATTTCACTAGTGACTGATAACACGGTTTATTTTCATTGATAGATCCCGGTATTTTACCTGCATATGGATATTTGCTTAGTTACCGATGACGAACTGCGAACTGCGATATGGCGAAATATCATGATATATAACAGTGAATATTCAAATCGTGACAGGTTCGACCACATCTGCATTTGACAGAATTATTCATACATTCAAATTATCGTCACAGAATGTGGACGTACAGACCTTGTGTTCTGGCATAACTGTGAAACGGGTGAAACGTGTGGTACAGAAGCGTTTGGAATGGATAACAATGAACCATGGTGTAAGTCAACAACATAATGTCCTGTCTAGCCAAATATCTAACCGAACAATTCACTGCCATATCCAGTGCCATCTTACAGACACAACAGTTGTAAGCAAAACTGTCAATACCTCATCAATAACATAACATATGTCACTGAGCTAATGATTCCAAACCAGAAGACCTGCCGCCATGCAGTCATGAAGTAAGTCGACTGAGTGATTGTGAATTCGAGCATAAAATGGCAATCTTGGTTCCAGTCATGAATGTTCATAAAACGATAGCGTTTGACCTTTGGAAGTGTTTACTGTTAAGTTATTGGCTGGGTCGCTGCTTTATGTCAAGGTGCAACATGGTCTGATGCTCTGATATTGAACCTAACATAGACGAAGTTTTTTTTTATCAATATCTGTGGAACATGTTTCTATTTCTCTGAGAAATACATACGGTGAGTGTGTATGTTTTATATAACTTAAGCGGGTTTTTGTGTTTTTATATCGAATGCAGACCCTTAAATTAGTTGAATTGACATGTGACACTGACATGAACGGTGTCCAATCGATGCAGTCTGCAATTGAGAAGCTTTTTAACGGCGCCACATATTCGGAATAAAAATGCAGTTTAAACAGTCCTAAGATGGTGAATAAGATTGACAGATGATTTGAGAATTATTTTCAAGGAATATGAATTTGAAGTGAAATGTATCTAATACAAAGCAGTCGAGTGTAAACGATATCATTGTACAATAAACAACAACATACTCATTTCAAAATAAGTTATAGCCTTGTATATTGTGAAGAGACTCTACGGCCCGTCGTGATAGTATTACCAAATATTATTGAAATACTAGGTAGGAAGAGTAAGACTGAAAAACAAAGGTGTGAGAAGCATTTAATTTGTTCTAACAACTGTCATGTCAATGTTGTTCTGAGTAGTTCACTTTCCGAAATTCCGATTTTAACGTAATATGTTGCAATTTGAGTTGTGTTACGTTATTTAGTTTGGAAAGAGGAAATTACTCATATAAATGCTCATGTCGCATTAGTCCATCTGTCAATCGGATATGAATGCATGTTACGATTTTGGGAGATATATCAACGGGTGTTACGTTGAAGAGGAACTTGCATTGTACAATGTCTTACACATCAATTACCATGACGTGTCTATGGTGGTCCATAGACACCATTACTAGACAATATCCTATAGTTTCCTTAATAAACAACCTTCCTGTTCGTGTCTAAAGCGTTTGATCTTAATGAAAGAAGCACTTACGAAGCTATTTACAGCAAAGGTTAGTCCTATACTTTCTTTACACCACACAGTCACTGTGTCGCTCAAACTGACTTTAAAATCATGCAGTTACATGACAAATTATGTCACTATTTTCAGACAATTTGAAATTTGATCCCATTGTGATGTGTATGTTATGTAAGGAGTCACCATCAATAGGTTGGTCCATGTAAGTATCCTTTAAAATGGTAATGAGAATACGGACTTAATAGCAATATACAAGTTTTATGATTTAGAAACTTTAAGTAGATCTTGAATTTTAATAAAGTTTGGGGACGACCTTACAAAACCACATCTAGACCGAATTATTATATGACATGCCTGGTACAATTCTTTGTAAATCAACATCGAGGATAAACACAAATCAGAGGGTTGGCACATACATACTGATCAACAAGTACGAAACAGGCCAAGGTCGTCAAGAAAGCAGACAACCTTTTTCACCTTATGAAGGACTGTTGTAGAACAGTTCCAGAAGGACGATGCGCATTTCCACATGATTCATGTGACAGCTGAAGGTTTGAGAAACGATAACATTACAGCTTTGCGCATGGCCCGCTGAAAGTCTTGACATTGAAATATCTATGTAGAGCCAATATAAAGCTCCAATTCTCCTCTGATTTCCCTCTATCATTGGATTTCCCCCAAAAATGATGCCTCTTTCTTTTTTAATCTCAACTCACTTTGCTGTATGAACTTTTGCAGATATTTGGCACAGCTCGTTAAAGCAACATTTTCATCATAACGAGGTATTCTGTCCCACTTAGTGGACACATAGTTACAGACCTTTGTCCAAGTATACTGCACGTTGCTGCACCAGCGACTAGGTGCCTGCGTGTATTCATGTGGGCACTATCATGTGACGGAGATTTTTGAATAATTGGGATGCAATTAGTCAAAGGATTCGTACTTTCTTAAAGGTCTGATGAAATGCATTTTTCTCAAGAATGACAGATGATTACCTCTACGTATACATTATATCGGAATCAATTGAGCATAAAATCGAGACAATATACACTTGCAATTGATAATTAAGATGATTTTAATTCACCAATTTTAACACTACAGCACTTAGTTCAGCGAATCATTTTGAAAATGCTCACTGAGGCGTGACTGTGATAAGCGACAGACGGGGTCGGCTAGACAGCTACTCCGCCGAGTCTCGTTAATTAATTAATGATGATTATTACTGCCGCTACATGAATTCATGAGGTGTATTACATCGCCAAAAAGACATGTTTATGTAATAATTGTGTAATTGTCATTGCAGAATTACCTAGTCGGATATCTAAACATTCGATATATGGGAAATTTAAGTTGGTTTATTGAAGATTTCTTTGTGAAAGTAATAATCAAAATGTTGCGAAATTACGTTAAATTATGACTATCGCCTAAAATCAGATTCCTCCAGATACGTCACAGAAGTCATCCCTTCACGGGCCACATCCCCGCAGACTTTCATTCTGGTCGCCGGGGCTAAATAAGGCGTTTTTTTAAAAAGCCGTATAGAAGTAATTTATGGACCGATTTCAGAAATTAAAAATCGAGCATTTGACATCCCATTTTAATGAATCCGATTTGGACCATATATCATTGCATCTATCCTTTAATTTAAACTGGGACTTCTTTTTGTTGGACATAATCACAACCTGTCACAACCTGAAATGATATGCGATCTTTAGTTTTGTTCACTCGGTATATAGCCATCGCCAATTATTGCCATAGTTGTTCTCGGTATTCAATAAAAATGGTGTTTCTTCAATAACAATTAGAATTTTAATTTCGCCAATATTAGGTCAACAGTTCAATACTATCTGGTAGCTTCGTAAGTGTAGGAATCATAAGTCCAACACTAGTTTAAAAAATGGAAACTGATATACTGGATATAATCTAGAATTCAAAAGGTTTAGAATAAGATTTGCGAATGATGATAATGATATAAAACAATTGTGGGTTGACTCTATTTTATAAACAGAAGTCAGTTAATATTAAACAGATCCTTAGTAAAGAAAGAATGTTAAGACAAGGGCCATGTTGCCTTTTTGTTATAATATTCAAATACCGTCATGTAATTTGTTTAATGTGTCTGGAAAAAGAACTGCCTCTAGCGCCATGATATATACATTTAATCAATATTTTTTGTATGAATGCGTGTTTCATTTCATTTTCTTGTAGAACAATGAGAGTCGTTCCAACATTATATATTTATGGATGTGATCTGTGAAAGTATTACTTCAACGAAAGAGACACAAATAGTTTCAATATCTTCTAAAAAGTGTTCAATCAGTCGACTGTAGAAGTTCGCCATCTTTTAAGAACAGTTAACTTGACAAGGCCTTAGCTGTATTTGACTTTAATATTTATGTTGTCAAATTATTGTCAACTCCGATCCGGACACAGAATTTCAGACGCCATGTGTTCCTAATTTAAAGCATAATTGGAAATGGGTGTCACTCTTGCAACCAGAGTGTTTGTTAAAGCTATTGATAACCATAGCCTTGTAACCAACATCATGCATAAAATATGATAAACCATATTGTCCGTCAGCCGCGTCAGACAGTGACGTTGATGGCACATCATTAGAGTTCTGCTTTGAAGGTAAACAGACACCCAAAGTATGGTGTATGCATTCGCTACAGGCTGCCGAGAAAATAAACAAATTCTAGTTCATTTACGTGATTACAGATAAATAGGTTTTGAATAATTCATAACTGAAATCCAGCATAAAAAGACGATATGTGATATCCATGCGTTTTAATATATTTAAGAACTGTTTAACACAGTGCCGCTAGAACAAATAACATGGCTTCACATTGAATGGTATATGTACAGATAATCTTCATAACGAAAATTTCATTTCCAATAGTTTCGATTCGGGTGAATATAGAGAAGGTGTTTCAGTTAGTGTGAGATATCAGGGACACCGATATCCATGTTTCTCTCTCTCTCTCTCTCTTTGATGTCATTTCTCTGTTTTCACGCTCTAATATACACCTTCAGATATTATTGATTTAATTCACCTGGGTCAATGATAAGGAATGTCCATTTTCAAAATTAGTGTTAAGATAAATTATGTCCGTATATATAGAGAATACTAAACGATGTCCCGTGTAATAACATATAAAGGAAGGAGATATTGGTTTGGTATTTATCGAGCGAAAGCGAGATAGACACATCATTGCCGATACCAGTTTCATAAATATCTTATTTATAGGGACCAAGGTTTGTTTTAATTCATTAATCGGTGATTTCGGTCATGCTTTAGTGCACGAACTCGTCGATACATGGGCCATATTCCATTGCGACCACGGTGCTGATATTGTGACGTCATGTATAGCCACCATGGAGTGACGTCAATCGGAATTATGTGTAATAACAATGTAAATTTTATAAACAGCGAAATCTTCAATAGACGAGTTATAAAACTATATATTATATATAGATTCTAAATAATATGATATTGCCAATTAAGTTCACATCCACACAAGCTGATTATTTCAAAGAATTCCTCAAGCTAAACTTATCTCATAGATAAAGGTTTAAAAGATAAAGATTATCTATCGTTGTTTGCTCATGTATTTACATAATGCATCCTATATGTCCCTGAAATAGACGTGAACATGTTTTTGTTATAAACCTGTAACAGATAAACGTGCAGTTTTTAATACATTCTCGATTTAGATATGTCATATTTTATGGATTTTATTGTAAATTAAAATATTTAAATGGTTCATAAATCAAGCGTGCAGCCGAAATTTACAAATGTTACAAGAAAATTATTAGTTTTATTGAGCTGAAAGAAATGGACAAATTTATCACCAAATGGCATTCATCACGTGAATGATTTATTAGCTAAACGTCTTTTAATGTCTGTAATATCCCGAAATAATACTATTGACATGGCGATGTAAAGTACAACAATCACGCAAGACCAACGACCAAGATACGAGTCGTTATTTCCATTACGGGACAATAAACACAGGCTAGTATGTTTCATGTTGTTAACAAGGGTGTTTAGACCTGAGTGTGAACGTTTAATGTATGTTTGAATAAATGAACGCTGTCATTGGTTCATATTAATGTTGGGACCTCTTTAATCGAATGTTTATAACTTCCTAAACCGGTACCGTATTAAAGGTTCGCAATTCACATAACCTGTCATTCCCGTCACTCTATATACAATAATGTCTGAACCTGGACTATATGATGCATATTCTAGATATCACACCAGATGACGTCAAGGCAGGAAGGGATTGCTGTGTATTGCTGCTGAGGAAAAGAATAGTCCCATTCATATTGTTACATCGAGGTCATCAAAAACATTGCAATATACTTGTATATTTGCGTTGTGTTATACTGCATGAAATATAATCCACAAATATGAATAAGGCGTTACTAGTTTTTTGTCTACACGTGTCTTTACAAAGTGTAAATCCGTAAGAAAACAGAAGAAAACAGTTGCCCGACTTTGAGGGTTTATGTTCCAATCTCGCAAAGGGACTCGGCCGACAAACCTACAAGAAAACTTTTTGAAGGTGATGTTATTCGACATTTTCTTCCAATACAGAACAAAGTTTTTGATATGAATTTGTCATGAATACATGAGGAAAAATCATTTCGTATTGTAGCAAAATGATGAGGAGAATGCATTTAGACCAACAGATGTTCCATACTTACACAGTGCCTCATGGGAGTAGCGCATCAATGCCCGAAAGCTTATATACAAACGCGTTCACTCAGCCCCTTTATCGGTATTCTCCCAGAGGTCTGTTGAAGTAAGATGCTTATTATATTGTTAGTGGTGAAATACGGCATTTACCGGTTAAAATAAAATCCGTATTTTCAATGAGTGAAATAACAGGTTATTCTTCTCAGTGAAATAACACGTTCAATCATATGACGTCATCGTAACAGTGGGATGACGTCATAAGATGGCCGTGGAACAGCAAGGCGATATTCATAAAATGAACATCATTTACGAAATATTTGACTAATAAATAGAACATTTGACATTTCTCGTTGAATACCATGCATATCTCTTCTCGTGAAGTAGAACTCATATATTCACACTGCGCCACTCGTGAAGACAACAACTATAATCATAATGTATACATTATACATATATGATAATGATACTATGTACATAAGTTCACAGACAGGTTAAAGCGTACATGGATAAATACTTATAACTGACTGATTTCTTATGAATACTCTTAAAAAAGTGGGCATATCCACGAGTACTAACCACATGATAAAGCAATAAGAATCACTATCACACACGGGGTACAAGTCATGGAAGACTAAGATTACATTTCATTTGTATCAACATTTAAAACGAAAAACCCTCTTAAAAATGAAATAGACGCGTACGCTAACAACAATACCGATTTTTGTTTCAATTGTTAACTTTAATTTAGTTTCTCCTAAATTGACAAAAAAAGTACATCATATAGTTGCTGTTTCAAAATAAATTATACGAATTCTTTATATCTTCGTCCCTTCTACCCTCAATGACTTCATTGTAATAAATATGATTAAGTGATAAGTTGTTCTAGTTTTAGTTGTGTATAAGGGGCTACACCGCCTTTATTTCGAATCAATTATACCACATCTATTACTGTGAAGACAGTGCACCTTATACTTAAGACATTCCCTCATTTTATGCAAAGTACTTTTAATAGCTATGCACTCTTTCTATTACATATTGAAGTTATGATAAATAGCTAAAGTAGACATTGTAAATTTACAATGAAAACAATGTAATGGTTAAAATGTAAATGCAATAGAGATACCCATATTAACCTTAATATTACATCCTGTGTCTGCACGCTGTCGTATCAGTGTAAACGGGCAGTGCTGAACAATTTGCGTTAGGGCAAACTGACCGAACCTCGGACAAATTTCAATATTTGAATCGGATCACTTTCCGAAAAACTTTTGTCCTATTCAGTTTACGAGGCCAAGCTGCTGAGAAACGTCAGTTACTCAGCAGTTACGTTACCCATTGGACAAAGACCAAACAATGGCTAAATATAGTGTCTTCGTAGTTCTTCCTGACGATGAAAGTCCGAATAAATTTGACACGCCTTAGCCACATGGTATCGACAGATTCATAAGAGTGTTAAAACAGCCATCATTATGTTACATAATAGGAAATATGAATAACACAATGTTCATGATCCTCAAAGCATGTACATGTATAAAATCTCAAATGAAATCATATATATACAAGGTTCGCCATGATGAAATGACCTCTGAAAATATGATCAGATATTTGATGAATAGAATGTCCTGAGTTGAAAATGACGCTGGACTAAAATGTAATAACAACTGATCTCAACTAAAGCCATATGCTTTCCATTTCAGATCAAAATTGTTGATATTCATAACACTAGGCTGCACAAAATCACTTTTTGGGACAATTTTCAATCCAGATAAGTGAACTGTTTATTCATCCTGAATCAATGCAAGTAGTTTATTCTATAAGTCTCATTTTCCATTAGTTAACATAAGGACATGGCCACCAATAACCATATCTTGGACAGATAATATTATTAATAAGGTTTATTCATTTTCTAATAACTTCTTGGAATGTCGTCCATTTTGCAAATGTTTTCAAATTTAGTTCATCTGCCGAGGTTATGAAATGAAATAACCTTTTGGTGATATGAAATCATTGACAGGCAGATATTTGATGTACATACTTTGCTGGGAGACAATATCGTTGTAGTATCTGTTGCAACAATTTCGAACTGAAAATGACATGGGAATCAAATGTCATGACAGCTATCTCTACCAGAGTCATCGGTATAATTATATTTCTTTCAATTTCAATATTTGATACTATAGGTTTTTATTCCAATATAAGGAAACTCACCGGGGGCGGATTGGTTTCAATCAAAATAAGTGAATTGGATATGTATCTTCACCATAAAATTGTAAATGTCTCGTCAAACCAACTTGAGTGGCTTGTTGACCATTGCTTACACCTTATTAGAACAGACTTAGAGGTTATGCACTGAGCAAGATAACATCTATGGCTTCAATCATCTACATGTCAAATGTCAAAATTCAATCATTTGCCAATATTTGTTAAATAAAACGGTTTCATGTAGGCGACTTTATCAGCATTTTTTTCTCCTTCGTGTATTCTGTACAACTTGGAAATTCATCTAGTTGGTGAGACAAGTTTCAATCAAGCAAAGTGTATCCCGTCTGGATCGTTTGCAAGGTAACTTCAGGATATCATCAGTCCAGTACAGATTGATTACTTTATTAAACTTTCTCACCACAATTTGGACATATCACTGGAATACGGAGGATATCAATACACAAAATATTATTATAAAACTCTCGAGGCTTAGATTCCTATACGTCTTAACTGATAGTATGTTTTACTGTTTCCAGTGATGGCTGGAGAGATGATGCATACAACATTCTTTTCTGAGGACATTGCCATTGTTGTTATATTCGCACCATGGAAACATTGTGAAGTGAACATGTAGGAAGGTAGGTGGATATTAGGGTTACTTATTGATTTAACATTACCTCTCTACAACGTCCAGTCGTTGTCAATTTAAGGGAAATGTTAACATGTCACCAACATAAAATATAAAGGATGGGTAGTACTGTAAGTACAGTTCTCACTCAATTTAGATAACCACTTCTACACTACCAGTTCAGTTGTGTTTAGTATAACAAAGTGAAGTATCCCTACATTACGAACTCCTGATATTCCTGCCTGTGATTAATTGAATCTGATAAGTCTGGGTGCCTGCAGCTCTTTGTTTGATACATTTAATCAATATTTCATTTTGTAGATTTTACGACTCGTTAAATTCAAATTTCTAGTAGAATAATAGAGCCGTTGCGAGGTTATGTGAGTAATTGATATACGATATCGTGAATAATACTTGATACCCATCGTTCTGTCTTTTTGTCATGAACAGAATATTGAGTTGAAGACACGGAGCATACACCAAGAAGGCAGGATCAAGACGTACAAGGAACATAACTATATCGTCACAAAACTACACGGAATATTTTTGTGATGGCGACTGCATTGAGTATGCTCAGTAGAAACGCAGAACGGTCGCCAAGATGGTTGGTATTTTAACGGAAGCTCGAGCAAGTCGTTCAGATACATTCACCTTCCTAAACAAAATCACGTATTGAAATATCAAGGTGGATGGACACCACTCAAAAGCAACTACAAAATACATCATAAAACGAAAGAAATTGTTATTGACTTCCGAAAATCTTCTATCTCTTCAAGTCCTATTTCAATCAACAATGAAAAAATTGAAATTGTAAACAAATACAAATATTAAGGCACTTTTATTGACTGTGAGCTTACTTGGAATGATAATCTTGATTACCTGTTCAAAAAAGGTCAGCAGAGATTGTATTTCTTACGTCGTTTAAACACTTTTAGAATTCAGTGTTCTCTTACGGTTTTGTTTGACAGAACATTTATACAAAGCATTTTAACTTTTAACCTTCCTTTGTTGGTTTGGTAACCCGTTTGTTCAAAACAAAACTAAATTAAACAAAACTGTTAACACAGCACACACAATCATTGGAACAGCTTCTATAATATATATCGGCCAACTGTACGAGCAGAAAATTGTTAAAAAGTGCACAAAATTGTAAATGACAGCTCTCATGTTCTCCATTACGATTTTGAATTTCTCCCATCAGGGCGTCGTTTTCGCATGCCGATAGCTAGAACAAACAGGTTCCGCAATTCTTTTGTTCCTGTCGGTATTAAATCTTTTAACAACAGTTAATAATTATGTACTTTTTACCATAGGCAACCACTTTACATTACTGTCATTTTAACAATCATTACAAGTCATACATCTTATCCTTAATTCTATTTTAGTGCTCTTACCTATTCATGTATATCTTAGTGCTCGTTGTTGTGTGATATGTTGTGATTTCATGTTTTGTTCTGTTATATGTGTTTTACAATGTGACCAAAATTTCCTTCGGGATAATAAAGTATTATCTTATCTCATCTCTTATCTTATCTAGTTATTACATGTGCCTTTAACATGAAAAAGTTCACTTATATGCATGTAAGAAATTTCTAGGAGTACAATCAACTACACCCAGTGTTATGGTTTATGGTGAACTTGGGAGGTTCCACTTCATATTTCCACTACCATAAATGCAGTAAAATATTGGTTAAGACTTCTAGCTATGCCTTCTAATAGAATACCGAAATTTTTTTATAATTTGATGCTATTGTACGATAATAATGGTCAAAGAAATTGGGCATCCCGTGTCAGAAGCCTACTATTCTCTATCGGCTTCGGGAATGCTTGGAATTCATAATATGTAGAATCTCATAAGTTATTCATCCATTCGCTAACGACAAGGCTAAAAGATATATGTTTTCAAACATGGTGTGATAAAATTACTCTGTCAAAAATATGTTTCTATTATGCAATATTTAAAGAGGATATGTTAAAAGAAGCTTACTTATCATGTGTTGATATAAAAAAAAAAGTACAGACGATCATTAGCAAGATTTAGATAAGAACAGGAAGATTTTCTTAATAACAACTTCTTTAATGTGAAAATACACGACGTTTCGGAGTACATACTCACTCCTTCATCAGATGGGCACCTGGTGAAGGAGTGAGTATGTAGTCCGAAACGTCGTGTATTTTCACATTAAAGAAGTTGTTATCCAGAACATCTCCCTGTTCTTATGTATACCACTTCTAAATGCCCTTCAAAGACTTGAAGATTTAGATGTTCATCCAATGATTTATTTATTGAAAATGGCAGGTATAGAAATATTATAGAGAAGACAGAACATGTACACTTTGTAAATTAAACGAAATTGAAGATGAATACCACTTTCTTTTCACCTGTTCACTATATAACTGATTACGTTGTAAGTATATTAAACAATATTACTATGTCCATCCAAGTATCACTAAATTCTCTAGTTTAATGAGCAGTACAAATCAAAGAACGTTACAAAATCTTGCTATGTATAATAATAAAGCTATGATTTGTAGAAAAAAATGTCACAACGAACTAATGTACACTATTTATTTATGTATATATTCCCATGACTTATGCAAATGTCCTATAGACCTGAGTCCTCTTCAGGACGGAATAAAGATTGATTGAATGACACAGTGGGTTGTTATTCTTTGATCTCAGCCGTTAAACGAAGTATGCTATCCAACGATGCAATTCATCTAGTCGAAGTAATATATCTATCTAAATCCCCTCTATGTACATACACCTCATCTATTGTATAAACATTCACCTTGCCTCCAATCACCCCTGTAATCTATCATTCATTTACATACATCGCATAACGGGGATCCAATCAATTTACTTAATCTCATAATAACCTTTGTACATCAACATCTCATCTCCAATCTATTGTAATAACAACTATGTGTAATTTTATGCCTTCTAAGTTTCTTCCCTGAGATTAGAATCTATGACGAAACGTCGCATATGCAGGACAAAGAACTTCTAGATCCAGAAGTCATCATCAGAAAGTATAAAAAGGAAGCTAAAACAAATAAATATTACCATCAACCAGTGGTGTGGAAGAGATTAAACCACAGTTTGTAGGACGAAAATAGTATTCAACCTGAATTAAAGTAAATATTTAGAATACCCCCAAATCCTCGTGAAAAGATATTGAAAGGGCATTGATCGACCTTATGTTAACTTGAATTGGAATGGGGAATGTAAACTTATAACAAGCGATACCAAAAAGGCTTGCAGCACATAAAATAAATACAATCCTTTCACAAAACACAGATTGGGTGTAAAGACTCTTTTAATTGGGATAACCACTGTAAATTTTACGGAAACACTTTCAAAGTAGTAAACGTGTCCTCAGCATAGACTGATTTCTATCAATACAGTGCTGAAACCAGGATAAAGTATGTTTGTACCCAAAGAAATAAACAGAATCGGGGAAGAAGGACCTGGCTCATTAACTTGAAGGCGAGAGGAGTCGCGCCAGATGCTGCATTGGACTGGAACAGACAAGATGGTACGATTTGATGGGTTCTTGTGAACTTTGTTGGTGGCACTGTCGAAGTTTGGTGATGAGTGAGGTTTCGGGTGGAGACTCCAGCCTATTTCGTTGTAGTTTCGTCAAGTAGTTTTCTTTGAGGAGGGCTTTGTGTTGTCTTTGGCCGCGATTCTTGAGTTGTTTGTCGGTTGTGGGGTCATTCAGGATGCTATCGGTCAGGTGAACTCGGTTTTGTCCATGATGACAGTGGCTTTGCCTTTTGATTAAAAGTTTTCTTGACCAGTTATGATGTAGTAGACCTTTTTACCAACGTCCCAGGAGAAGACGCATTATCAGCCATGAGAGGAGAACCATCCTGACCATTTTTTAATTTGTCAGTATACCAGCTTCTGAATGCCTCTTAAAGAAGTTAATGGAAACAAATATAACAATTTTGCCCTTTATTTTTAATCCAAATTCGGAAATCATATGGTTTCAATATTCACTTCTAAATCAAATTTGCACAACGAATGATCTCCTACAAAAGATGGAACTAAAATGGAAAATGCTTCGGTGTATAAGAAAAAATAACATAAGTAATCCTCTTTCGATTGTCCTACTGTCAAAATATATTGACGTTAGTTAAGGAAAAACAAAAGCACATTTTAAAAAAAAGAAGGAATCCCACCAGGGACACTGCAACTTTGTCTGCAGTAGAGAACTCTTCTACACACAGTAAGGTTTGGGTGCAATGCTCACAGAATTTCAGTGCAGTACCACCTATGGTTCGCAAGTTCCAGCCGCTGCCTGCAGGCTGCGGGTTTTCTCCTTACAAAAATACAAGCAGTCGTGATATAAGTGAAATACTCTTGACTGCGGCGTTAAACCCAAATCATCTCATCTCACCTTCACAAAATAGCATTTGCCCTGTCTATCCTGAATACGGGAACAAAGTACTGAGCATGTGGCTGAATTGGTAAGGATAGTCAATGCTGGACATTGGTGCCTGACTCGGAGGGTGTTGTTTCGATTCGCACCAGGACCCGACAATAGAACAAGACCCGAAAAGTAGACTCATGAATTTGTAATATTACAGATAGTGTGTAACATTATAAATGTAACATTGTTGTAAATGTAACATTGTTGTAAATGTAACATTGTTGTAAATGTAACATTGTTGTAAATGTAACATTGTTGTAAATGTTCCTTGGTTGCAACTTTGAATATCTCTTAGAGAGACATGCTTGGACTTGGGGAAGAGAAGACAAGGGAATTGCTGGATGATTGAGTTCTCTCCTTAACAAAGGGGACGTTTCGGTATGGAGCAGTAAACCTTTATCAAGCATATTCTTCTGGTCGTTGACTCTCATATTACTTTCAACCCGGATTATTAACTTATACTATCATCCCATCCTTCACTCTAAAAGGGTATTCACTATTAGTTACTAAAGTAGATGCTGAATATATCATGAATTTATGAGTAACAGTTATTAAAGTTAATTAATTGTAATTGTAAATTAATCTTATAATGGTGATAATGTCTGTTTGGATAATATTCTAACTTGAAATGTTAACTGATTTAAAGCAATGTCAAACCATTTCAAACTAATTGACATTTCTATGAAATGGGCAAACAATATAATACAATTTTCTATTATGAGGGTATGCGTCTGTGTAACAGAGGAGCTCCACAACTATCGCGAACGCACTAGAATATGATGTTATATTTTAATTTAATGAAATATCCGTTTAGCTGACATATGCCTACGAGACTTGTCTAAGGGTAATATCATAAACTAGACACTGAAAGAAAATATTCTACAGACTTAACGAAGACATATATACTTAATGGTAATTCTTACTTATATATAACCTTACGTATGGAATGAGGAACATAATGTTTAGCAAAAGGCCTCAGACGAGAAGTATATACACACGGACAAATGAGAGGAATACTTAGGACCCACGGACACATTGTGTCAGTAACAACTACTAGCTTCAGTTTGTCGTGGTAACTTGATGTTGGGCAAAGTGTCACAATACTTGGGTGGTAGTGTTTATTGTTGACAGTATGTGAGTAGAGTATGAAATTATTAAATGTTATATGTCCGCATCTATGTCTGTGAGTTTAGAGATTTTACACTTGATATTTCTGATTTGATTGAAGCCTGTCTGCCTTAAATGAGCAATATATACATTACGAGGGAGATCACAAGGGATTTATGGTTCTTCAACTTGTTTTATTTTCACAATTTTTTACATTTCAGTATATATCTTTATATTGTTAGTATACCCGGGATATATACCTGAACGTTACCATTGTGAACATAAAAGAAGTTGATCATCCATAAAACAATATTCTAATCCAGTCTACCAATGTCCAGGATTTCTATCAAAAAGTTCATTTAAGAAAACCGTAACTGTCTATCGCTATTCCTCTATCATTGATTCGTTGTTGTTTTACATACAAAACTAAATACTTTATATCTAAATCCATTGATTGAATGCCCTGTATCTGCAAAGGCGACGAAGCGCAAATCTCTAAAAGCAAAACATACAAATGAGATAACTCTAGAATAATCATTGCAGATCTCTATAGGAGTGTTTACATTGAACTGAGTGTAAAGTTTGCTCGCTGTTTGTCTACTTGATTTCAACTAGTCGTGTTTGACCTGTGTTTGAGAAACAGGGGTTACTGTGCACATAACCCTGCCATTCAAAAACTCGGTAAACATGTCAATACGACTTTTTACGTAACTGTTTATACAGCCATGTTTTGCAATACTCGTTAAAGGAATCAACCTTTTGCAAATTGTACAATGCCTAGATTAACCTTATACTTCGCTAAGAATGGGAAGAATGTTGTTTTGGGGCTGTTTTACTTTTTAAAAGACTTTAAACACGGAAACTGTATCAGTTAATTCAACCAGTTTCTTTATGTCCTAATTAACGTCATTAATGTAATGGGTTGTCATTGTGAAATTTGTGTTGAAACGTTTGTGACATTATTTCAATCCTATGTATGTTCTGTTATGCTTTCCTTTACTTGTTAACCAAAACAATATTTCAGAACGGATTTATTAGTGCATGTGCAATCTAAATTTTTTAAATGAGATTAACAAGTTTGTTTATATATAAGATTATACCGTATTGGATTACCATGATGCAGGACAGTCGATCTCAATTAAGAACGTTAAATATTTTATTGCCTAGTAACTGTTAAAATGAACATCTAAAATACTATTCGTCCCTACTGACTACAGCTTTCTAAATTAAAACGTTGCTCGTATCAACGTAGCAATTGTGTGGTTAAGTGTTTTATGGATTGGTTGGATTATTAGAGTCAATGTTTCTCACGTTTCTACTAGTTTTCGCTACTTCAGAATAGTCATTTATATTTGGTAACAACTTCTATTTTATCTTCAGTTTATATTCACTTGGTTTAAAGCGTGTATCTGTCAGCAAGCGTCCCGATGACGGGCAGTTCTGGTGCCGACGGTGAAGGCGACTGTATAATCACCTAAAATGATCAGACGAAGAAGAAATAGGAATTAAAAATGGTCCTGAATTAGGTGATGGATCTATCCTCTCTTCTTGTTAGTGCTGGTCTGCAGGTTAGACTGGCAAGTCGATCTCTCTTTAAGCGTGTAGGTCAGTGTTGCCGACTTCACACAGTGTCCAGTTATCAATATTTTGAATCACGATAGACGTTGCAATAGTAATGAACTGGTAATGAAACAAGACTGAAGGTCGGGAAAGATGCGAGACAGATAAGCTTCTCACAGTACCATTTGTTTACTTACCAAGATTCATGAATATCTAAAATATATCTCACAGAGTGAGCAGACAATGTGATTCATTCCCGATAGCACGTTTCCTGGCATTGCCGTATTTCAATGTTTGTACAGCCATATTAAATATTTAGTGTTTTGTGAAACATACATCCTGATTTTCTACCTGAGAACGTTTACCTGTAATTTTATTTATTATTATCATTTATTTATGTGGGTTATGACGATTCGTTATGAAACGTATGCTTGGTAATACCTTCAAGAGATTTGATTGAAAAACGATGAATGTAAGCTATTCTATCCATTCACAAACACATGTATTTTAAACAATACTGGCTAGTTACCTCATTTTAAATTTGTTTCATAAAATCATTTTCACCACAACGATTGATTTTTATGAGTAAACAAATATCATTATTTCATAAGACACAAAAGATTGAGAATGCGGCATGAGTGTGTGTCACTGTGTCGAATGTGCCCGTGTTATACGCTTGATGAACGCTCATTGTAATATGCAGGATACTAAGAATAGTAAGTACTCAGTACACAACTAATAACAGATAGAAGGGCAATGCAACAGCAATATACAGCTAAACCTTACTTTAAGGTGGTTGTTTACCTTTTTTTGACAAGGAGAAACATGCAAATGGCCGTCGCCATTACAAGGCGCTATACTTGAGGGACAGATAACTCACATCTTCTGTCTGTTTTATTCAGCATAGTGCAACTGTTCATCATACCGCACATAATACAAAAAACGAATGATTTAATTTCAATAGTCTTAATATTTAACGTCGTAACATTATTAACTTGGATGCTGTGACATGTTTTATATTACTCCGCTGTTTCGTGTCTGTAGGGGAAATACGACCATAGTTTATAACCAGATACATGCTTTGGATTACAAGTTAGTAATAGATATGATACTTAACTTGTTCCCCTTTCGGTTCACGTCCATGCCCCTTATGAAATAGTTTTTTTTTATCCCTAACCAAGGCTCGTGTCAAAGCAAAATTATGTCACTTGTGACAAAAACGGCACAAAAATTCATCTCGATAGATATCCTATGAATTGTAACAGCATCGTGAGTGCATCATTGTGCCTATGATCTTGTTTATCAACATTGTCAGATTGCATCGAATAAATCCTTCCATCTTTTATTTACTTGTACGTATCTTATGTATATATTTATAACACACATTTTTCACATAATTTCTGATTGTGTTCAGTTATTCTGTACACGGTCATGTTTGAATTATGTCACATGTAATAATAATGTACTTAATAATAATAATATACTTATATACCGCCTAAAATTCCGTCCAACAGGTTGCTCGGTGGCACTTTTACAGGGGGGGGGGGGACTGAGAGAGTATATAGTTTATGATTGATAACCGAATGCAAGCTGGAACATGTAGGTCATTAATTTGGTCTTAAATCGGGTTTTGTCCGGTACAGTTGTCAAGGCAATGGGTAGTTCATTGGGGACCGACAATCGAAGGTGTCGACAGATCGGAGGGTGCGTGGTGGTATATGCAAGTTGATAAGACTTCTCAGATAGGGACATGATGTGTCGTCATACACACAGCTATGAGTCAGAAGGAGAATCTTGTACTGAATCCTGAAATTCACAGGCATCCAGTGGAGAGTCTTGTGAATCGATGTTGACAACCCTTGCTGCTGCATTCTGGATTCGTTGTAGCTTGGTGATCAGTAATGAAGGGATCTGGAAAAAGAGCGAGTTACAGTAATCCAGTCTAGATATGATGAGCGTCTGCATCAAAAGTTTCGTCGTTTCACTGCCAATGAGATGACGGATCTTGCTAATGTTATGGATGTGAAAGAAACAAGACTTTCACAAGTTCTTGACATGAAGCTCAGGGGACATGTTGGCTTGAAATCCAGTTTTGCTGTCGTTCAATTTCAGGAAATTCACTGTCATCCAGGATCTAACTTCACTCACACAGGCTTCGATTTGACCAATTCCAGAATCCATTACAGGTGATTTTATGGATATATAAATCTGATTATCATCTGCATACAGATGGAAGGCCAGAGCATGTTTCCTGATGATATCACCAATTGGGAGGATGTATATGCTAAAAGCAGAGGTCCTAGTACAGACCCTTGTGGAACACCGACGTTGATTGTTGTTGGACGTGAGGTAGAATCACCAATCTTGACGACCTGAATTCTGGTGGATAGATATGGCTTTATCCAAGCTTGGGCTTTTCCTGTGACACCAAGTCGAAGTTCCAAGCACAGTGTGGTCGATGGTGTCGAAGGCCGAGGATAAAGAGAAGGACCAGCAAGGTGACATTCTGTTGGTCCATTGCCCTCATGACGTCGTTATGGACAAGCACAAGTGCAGTCTCTGTGCTATGTTTGGATGTGTAAGCACTCTGGAAAGGTTCATGCAGGTTGTTTTCTAGTAGGTGATCCTCATGCCTTCGTGAAACAATCTTCTCCAAACACTTCGAGATGAAGGACAGGTTTGAAACTGGTCGATAGTTTTTCAATTCATCCGGATTTAAGTTTGGCTTTTTGATGAGTGGAGTGACGACTGCCTGTTTGAACACTCTGGGAACAGAGGCATCAGTCAATGACCTGTTGATCACATCAGATAGTGGACTGATGAGAGAGTCAGAGCTTGCTTTAAACAGCCAGGTTGGTATAGCATCCATGCTATGGGTAGACTTAGCTTCGGATATGACCTGTCTTATTTCATCTGGATATGTTAAGGAGAGTACAGTCAGAGATGAACCATGAAAGTATGACTCGCTAAAAGTCTCATTCTGAAAAGTGCGTCTGATGTCAAGTTCTTGACATATATCCATTATCTTGGAGTGGAAAAAGTCAGCAATTCATTCAAATATATATCTATATCCAAGACTTGTGTTATCATTCTTCTTCTTTTTTTTTAAGCAAACACATATTCATCTATATCAGACATTAATTACATCAGTATATATTATCTCTGTGCATTATTCATATAGGTTGCTACTGCTTTAGGGAGTTATCCATCCTTTCACTTTCCTGAACAGTGTTGTTTATTTTCACCTGTGTATATATTACACTGTAGACCAAAAGAAACGCCTACTTGATTTTCCTTAAAATGAAAGATGATATAATTTCTTAAATATAATTAATTGTGGTTTCCACGTTATGCTGAAACAATAATCAATATGAAAGTCCATTGGAATCGTGGGAAAACTGTGATTCGAGTCAGTAACTTTCATGAAAACCACGCCCAATGAAGACGGCTATTTCCGGTTGATTCACTTGCGCACAGTAACCACGTACATCTGTAGCGTCATCATCACTTTAATGCGAATGCGTGCCTGTGTTGTTGCTCTTGGTTGTATGCAAATGTTTTTCAAGTGTTTTTCTGATCAAGCATTGATCGACAATCGCCATTTGTTTGTGACATCTTCTGAAATTCAAATATATTATGAAAAAATGGCGCAACTTCATAATGCTATAATACTGCTAAACTGTTCATTGTAGTATTTACGAAATCTGATAAGATATCTAGTAGGCGTCAGTGTATCTAATTTCCAAAAAATAACAGTTTGTAAATGAAGTTCCCCTTTCCGTCTTGTGATTTCATATGAACTACAGTTCGTTCGCTTCGCAATCTACATATCACCAAGGAGGAGCTCCGGTCCAGTACTCCATTTGCAACTTATTTCAGCTGAATATATAACAAATGTAATGCTTAGATATCCCCTAGAAAATCAACTGTTCCTGATAAATACGACCAGAATGACATCCATACACAGTGACTAACACACTTCCCTTATTATTACAAGACTCCGCTGACCCGTGTTTGAATACTGTTGTAACACAGGTCCTAAGGTGTTCACAGTTTTTAAATCCTATATTGATTTGTGTTTGTTTGTTGTTTTGCTTTCCAATTGCTTGATTGAGAGTGACTGCTAATGACATGTGGTAACCTGATAGCTTTCAAGGAAGTCAATCGTAATAGAACATATAGTGACACTACGTGTATAAACGATAACAAGACATAACATAGCAACTCAGTGAGTGCTATATATTGTTGAATTCTTATGGGTAAGGTATTAAGATAGGCTGCAAGCCTGTTTACCAATCCCTTTCTTTTGAAATAAAATACCGGGCAAAAGAAAGTACTCACCTCAGATGATTTCGATTAATTCAATATTCAAAAGAAATCAGATGCATTTGACTATGGCAGGATACAATAATTCTTATCTTCAGTAGTTGGAATGTATTATTTGGTGACTGTAGTTAAATTGTAGTTAAAATATATCTTTGTTTAATGAAGACATGAGTAAGAAATGAAATTTCCACCAACATGACCCTCACCATGTTTAAAAGGTTGTAAATGTGTGCAGAATCAGGCACATTTATTAATTTTCAAATAGAATATGTCTTATATGTCGATGAACTGTTGTGTATCATCAAACTAATTTTAAATGTTTTTTTTTTAATTTTCAAATTTAAAAGACATGTATAAGTATTCTTTGACTGCTGACTAAACACCTGTACTTTTCAATTTTAGATCTTGACGTCGAAAACTTGAGATATTGGCAATTGAAAATCATACGTATGATCAAAAGAAGTGAGCACTTTCTTTTGCCCTGTAGTTTAAATATTGTTTATATCATGTTGAATTTATTGATGAATTATAATACTGATAAGCTTTTGGGTGTTTATATATAAACATCGAAGGTATGCTCAAGGCGCTCCCCGCATTATCACCAAGCTGACAGTTGAAGGTCACTTCCTACATAACGTTCACAGGTACCCACTAATACAGCTGGGTGACGGAGGTACATCCTGAATAAAGTATCGTGCTTAAAGTGACACAACAATCACTCAACCCATCCACTAGTGTTAGCTGACCATTTATACTTTGTGTTTTGTGTTCCCCTGACTGCTGCTGTGAAAAAAACAAGAAAACATTCCCGATTTTTACTGAACGTGTTCACATTTGCTGTCTCTTTTGAATCCTTTTCCTTTATTCGACTCAAAAGCTATTGCTTTGCACTTTTTGGAGTGTGAATCAGTTTACCTTACAATATTATCTTACTATTACAAAAGCCTTTATGTTAAGAAAATATTAAGTGTATTCTGTTAAAGGAAAGTGACATAATAAACTTCGTTGCGTTTTATTCAAATCAACTTTTATTTTTTTACTAATCTTAATTGAAGTTAACGAGGTTAATATTTTTAGGTTATTTCCTTACATCTCTAACAACAATTTCTAACGCGTCCAGCCTCGAATGAAATGACCTGGCGTTCAAATCTCGCCAAGGTCCCGACTATTTGTGTTCTACAAGCAGTAAGGTATGGTATGCATCTTGCCACATGGGAGTATTTGTATCTCACTCCAATTCCCTGATCCTCAACTCAGCTTTCACCTCGTATCACTCAATGTTGTTTTCTATCGCTATTTATAGCATCTATAGCTTGTCAGCCAATGAAATGCAAATGAATTGGCAGGTTACTAACACCGCGAGACGAGTGGACAGCAGAGCAGAGGATGGGAGGCGTGAAGTAGTCTTGTGGCTACACATAGTACATACCTGATGGAACAGGAAGGATGCTGTGATACATTGTAAGTTTGTACAGTATCATGACAACGCGATGGAATGGTAACACTCTGAAAACATAGTTAAGCTCAACGTCACCTAACATTAGGATAGCATAATAATTCCACATTTTTCTTCAAAGCACCCTTATTTCGGACGCATATATACTTTGTACATATTTGAATACAGATTTTATACATTCAAATTTATTTGAATTGATCGAAATTGATTTCTGAAAGTAATGACTTTATTACTACCTGTTAAATATTTTGGAGAAGAACATAAACTATACTGAGCTCAGTGGGAACCATTAAGTATTCATTAACAAATCAATCAACGAAGCTCCAAATCTATTTTCGGGACGGATTTGTGGTATCATGATCTCATCGCTGAAATATTTACTCCAAGTTCGCTTTTCAAGTTGCCACTTTCATTTCTTAATTCGTAATCTTGTATTGAGCAAGTGATTCGAGTTTTTGTGTTGGACACTAATGACATGTCACTGTTCATCCTATCTTCAATCTCTTACAGCGCTACTGGGCATTAATCGACTGTCACGAGCTAAACATAGTTTGTAGCAAATCTTCCCACAGTCAACTGTCTGATTGGTTGTGTTTACGGGTTCCTTGGGGCGAAACTAAACGTTCATGAAAGGGCTTTCTTGTTCGTCATTTACCGTTACTCAAAGACATATTGATCTGTCGAGCTGAGATGGCCTAACGGGGCATCCTCTGTTTGTTCAGTCGTCTGTGGTTCCGCAATGACAAGGCAGTCAGGTTTATGTCATTTGTTAAATAAACAGAATCGCCTTTTTTACTTAGCAAACGTTCCAGTGAAATAATATTATTCATAAAGTAATATAGCCTGTTATACCTGTTATGAATATCGCCCGGTCCCTATAACACATCAGTTAGGGTCGGCAAGGTTTACCACTTTCCATCGATCAAAGCGAGGCCGGAAAAGGATAGAAAAACCATGGAAACGTAAATTGACAGAACTATCAATAAATTTCGCAGATATCAAATAAAAGGGACAAATAGCACACGGATATCACAAACTCAGATTACCATTATTGGCGAATTATTAGTTTGAACATTTTATTGTTTTAACAGTAAAACTTGACCCCGAAATTGAATTCTTTACATAATATTAGTAGAAACAGTTTAAAATAGAGGACACCAAACCGTTGTACCACGTGAGTTATAGGAACTGCATTGCATTTAATATTTTGAAGGGCATGTATACATGTACGTGTACATAGTGTTGGTGTCAGTGAGCGCGCGTGTGTATTGGTGGTTTTCTGTATGAGGTTCATAACACACGTAGTCTATACCATCATGATCATGAATATCATATGTGATCTCCAGAGATCTATTAAAGTGTTATCGTTGAAGATGGACTCTGTTATTCAACCAATCAAAACACAGATTTCATTTCGAGTACAACGCACGTTTATTATTTACAAAATACTGTTTACGATATGCCAAAAATAGCAACAATGGGGGACGAAACATAGCGCCATTGGAATGATAACATCATGCACATTTGCATAACAAAATGGATTGATGTATTTCATACGTCTTTTCTCAATGTTATATAGATAATACAGAGTAATGAAATCATACGAACATCACTCTCATATGGGTTAATCTGAAAACTGACTTCAGAAATAGAAACTGTCAAGAATTCCCTTACCAACAACGTAGATTTCATATTACCATGCAGCTTATCGTCCACATTTATAGCAGTATAATTTCAATTTAGGTAACTTGAGTATGATCAAGTTGACACGAAATTATAGAAGAAAATGATCGAAAGTTCAAAATATACAATTTTGAAGATACATGTTAAAGGTATCAATAAGAAGTTAAGGTTCATAAAAACTACATTTTAAATATCCGTACAAATTCGCAAATTTTAAAATAGATAGAGTTCACAATGGATATTGAACCGCAAGTGGTTCGATGAAGGCTGACATTCGACAAGTAATATACTGCTCCCAACCTCGAGCACGTGTAACATTGAAAATACTACAAGAAGAAACATCATGCCTTCAAAGTAACAGAGATCTGCACTAGCCTAGGCCTGAACAAAGGACTCTCCTCGTTTCTCGCCACATTCACACTCTCAGAAAGGAAAATTATCAACCACAACGCCCACTCGTTCAAAACGTGTAGTCACTGCATGCTTATATATAAAACATAAAGTAAGCTGCCGTTTAACCTAGATTGAAACAGAATGGTTAACATTTAAAATCAACAGACCCAGCTTGAAATAAATGCAACTTGAACGATTTGTAGTGATTCATAGACTATGTACAGCCATTGTCAGTCATCTGCAGGAAATACTGACTACAAATACGCATTATTATGACAAATCCATCTGAGGAAAGGATGACTTTATGACACTTCAAGAAAGAAATTTATCGACATATTCGTTTGAAGTAATATAAAAATTTACAAAACCATGTCACTAATTAACTAAAAACTTAACCTTTGGCATGGAACAAACATAAACGTGAATGAAATATTAAATAACAACTGAGCAACATCGTATTAAATACAATCTAACAAACAAGAAGGGCAGAATAGCCTTGCTGTACGACTTGAGTTGGATAAGCTTTGCAAATGAAAAAGCACCGATAATCTAGAGAACTCTAATGTGGATAATATGTACTTTGAATATTGTATATTCTTCGAAGAGTTTTTGAGCAATCACTTACAAATATGCAAGATATTTTTCACAACACGAGCATCGTTGTCGGCTTATAAAGGTTTAGCTGCATAGCAGAATAAAATTACTCTAATGACCTTTAATGATAGATAGTGTAGTTTTCACAACTCGACATGATTAATCACAGCGCATGCGCACTTAGGAAACCGGAAATGACTCACAAAAGATTTCATCAATATCATCCGGATTTAAAGTGTAACTACCGGAAGTAGTTGTATTGTCATCGTCATCCTGATTGCGAGGTATCTTAGGATACCAACTTCCTCCATTTGAAAATGTCACGTCACTTCCGGATTTAGCGAATCCGGCACTGTCACAGAGAAAAGCTAATTTGTTGGTGGGTGGGTTATTACTGCTTGTGTGGAGGATTCGCTCAAGATTTTGTAAGTTCTTCTGAGTGAGACCTTCATTAGCAAAGGTCACTCGCTTGCCGATGCTGTTCCGTTTAGCCTTGAGAGGGTCGTCAAAGGATCCCACGCTGAGGTTCCGTGACTGGCGCTTCTCCGGGATATAGGCATTTTGCTCGAGTCGGGGCTTGATGAAGGAGGTTTTGGCTTGTGGGTGGTGTTTAAAGGACGGGTGGATGTGAGGCACAAACGTTTGGAAGGCGGGGTCCTCTCTCAGAATCTTAGCATTCTGTCTGCTCCTGTGTCGGCGTTCTTTCAAGTCTACAACTACGTCAGATGAAGAGTCCTGCCCTGAGTTCTCTCCTGAAATACACACATTGGGTTTTAATTGGCGGCGGTAGAATAACATTGTACTTGAATGTTTAAATGTTTTAAAGTATAAAATATATAAGTTCAATCCATGGGTAAGCTGATTGAAATGTAACTAATATTCACGTTCATGTTTACGCTGATGGATTATGGATGAGTTTCGCTGAAGGATGATATCGTCAAAGTACAATAAAGAAGCATATCACGAAGTAAATCATAAAAATTATATTTTATAACAAGTGATATAGGGAAATAAAGTAGTACATTCAAAATTAGAAAAGTACAATCTAATTTAAATTAACAATGTCTGTACTTATCTAATTTAAACTTGCATTGTATTGGTGTGAATAATGTGCTTTACTCTCAATGAACTTTGCTTTCTGATGTTGAATAGTAAATGTATGTTTCTGTCCACGATCTCAGACAGTTGATCATTTATATAGATAAACTTATGCTGCATACCTTCAGAGCCAAGCAAGGGAGGTAACTGTATGTCCTCCTCGCTGCCTCCCCTCCCACTGTCACTGGCTGTGAGCTCGGCCGAGGAGTTACTCTGTATGTCGTCCATCACGGGGAGCATTGGGTGCTGCAAACATAACACTTTCTATTAGAAAACTGGCTTCACAAACATGAATCTAATGGAATATTTCAAAACACTTAATGCCAAACCAAGGACATGAATTGAGTAAAACGTTTCACTCTATACGAGTTCAATATGAAAATAGCTGATGTAATGGCACCTAATTCTCCGAGTGAGGTTAGAGTGGGGGTTTCTATGGCAGCTTTGGTCACTTATGACAGAACAAATACCTCCCTCGCTGTGAACGCCGATCAAGGGCTGTACAAATCGAATGAAATTGAAAATAAACATGCTATCATTTTCAAATTTGTTTCAAACATTACCCTTATGAGAAGGAACATGTATTATAAATGGTGTTACACATCACCGTTCACTTTGCGATCATGCTCAGGAAACTCAACAACGCCTCTCATAAGCGAGCGTTATGTTGATCGATGGTCTAAAACGACACCAATTTTCAAAGAAAATCCCTTCTGAATGGCTCCCAACTGCTTTTGTGTGCTGCATTTGCCGCGTCATAATGTCTTCATTCAATATATCGTGATGTTAAACAAACGAAATGTTTGCTTTTCCCTCAAACACTTTTTTCATTTACAATGCAACAGCCTAGGGCAATTCTAGCATTGGTACTTTTAAAACTTCTCTTCGATTTAATAACAGGCTCACACAGAGCATAACCAAACTGAAACAAAGGCACATTCTGCTCATCCAGAATCAAATGGATGCCAATATAGACAAGGCTTGAAAACAGTGTGGATTTCCTATATTGGACTGACTATCTCCAATCATGTATCATTGACCACGGATCTATACCAAACACCGCGGAGCCAAAGGTTCTTAGCGATAAAAGGTTCATATCCCTTTTGGG
Organism: Gibbula magus; assembly: GCA_936450465.1. Classification (NCBI taxonomy): domain Eukaryota; kingdom Metazoa; phylum Mollusca; class Gastropoda; order Trochida; family Trochidae; genus Gibbula; species Gibbula magus. The sequence goes on from OW388294.1 coordinate 5,976,978, forward strand.
GGAGACGACAATTCCTATCAATACGACACATGCAGGGATGGAATATTTGCTTACTTGACAGCGCGGCGGTAACAAAGGGCAGCCAGACAGCTTATGTCTTAGACATTAGGGAACGTATTGACATCCGCTTTATGAAATTATGATTGGCGTGTTCCCGTGTGATGAAAGGACAGGATAATATCTACACAAGTGCGAGACATTGCCAATACATTTACTAACGAAAAACCACTTTACCACGGTGCGCTAATGTGTCTTTTATATCAACGATAGAAGGGAGGTTTTCTTATTGGCAAATTTGTAACAAAGCCTAATTTGTTTAACGCGCTTATTATGTTACAGGTGAACTGTGTTTTACTAGTCCAATAATATTGCGCTCTGTGTATTATTCTTTACATTTACCAGAGTGTGGTGGATAGCTGGTCGATGCCTTGGGTAGAAAACTATACATTTTACCGTTCTCCAAGGAGACTTATTTTACAAAAAAAAGTTATGATACAAATGTCTGTTTCAGAAGTGTTTGTAATCCTAGAATTGCAGAATGATATTACGTCCTGGATCAGTCTATAAGGGTGAACGATTTAATATTACATAAGCTTTTATATGATGTATGTGTCATTTAGAAGTTGTTATTTAGGAAAGGCGGACGCTTACAGTTGCAATGCAGATTCTTTAAAGCTATAGTCATGATCATGAATCAGGATTGAATGTTAACTAACCTAACATAAATTTACTTAAATGTAAGAACTTATCAATGTTTCCATGTGGAATTTAGCAATTTGTACATTGCAAGTTAAGTAAAACAATGAAGGTTTTAAAGAACGAAGGGAATGTAGTAGATGGCATTTTGATCCCCATTTTGGTGATAAAACACTGTTTCCTGAAGTGTGGCAGTGTTAATGCTCACCCTTTAACCTTTCTAACTGACTTCTCAAAGAACACACCGTTCTTACAAAATAAAATGCATAAAATATTGACACTTTACGATCGATAACATTAGGTTTTAAGTTTTAGTTTTCAGAAATGAATAATGTATATCTTTACTTTTAGAACGTGTACCTAATTTATATGTATCCAAAGCCAGAGAATTCAGTTAGTTACGTACATAAAAGCGACTATTTGGACACAGACTATTCCTGTGGTCCGTCTTTCAATACATTTCTTCAAATGAACGGCGGTACTGAAGCTGAAAAAGCGCAGTGAAATTCCGATACATCACCGAGGATCACTCCGTGAAAAGGTCTTTTATTGCGTCTGTGAGAAGAAAGCTTATAAGAAAGTCAAAACCACTCACGGAAAACGTTATTTCTGCGAGTGTGCTAATCAAATACTCGCACATTGCCGTCTCACGGGAGATACTAAAGCACGGACAAAGAGCATGTGTCGGGCAGGAGTAAAACAGCAGACTGATTGTGCAGCGCGTATGAGTAGCCGGTAAAACATCATTGGAGAGCCCTGCTCACTCCGTCCTCCCCCAGATGAAGAACAGTGAGAGCGATAATCTAACCTCAACCACTAACGCTCTTAGGTGATGCATTTGTCTTTCCAGGGCGATAACAAGTCCCATTTTTTGCAGTCAAAACATCTATTGGATGGGTTGTCTAACAAAGAAAGGTTAAAGTGGAGCTCATTATTTTTCCCGCTGACGAAACGGGTCAATACTCTCGGTGAGAGGGAGAGAGCTCCACACGTCTCAGCAATATGCTACAGTCGTCTTATCAAGCCCTATCGTTGGCTCTCCAGCGCGACTACCATCTGTTGCAAGAGTGCTTGCATATAAACATATTTTTATTGCTACTATTCTACTAATTATGTATCAACAATACTGCAAGTAGATCATTGCATCTGTTCTTACAAGATGCTTTTTACTGTAGTGCTATGACTGCTTCAAATGTATACCTTGTCCGGTACGTTTACGATAACAAGTACTGCTACCATTACATCATGGCAATTTATTTAAACTACACTTACAAGGTTTTAATTTCTTACTACCTTCGTAACTACAACTCCTGTGGATTGAAAAACTATTTTAGGGGTAAAAACTTCTACATTCTGGGTAGACGACTTTTAAACAGAGATACCAATGTTGTTGTCAATCAAGTAAAGCACATGAACACATTGATGGACTTTATATACATGAAATGTTTATACAATAGATAGGGATGGCAAGAATTGGGTCGTTAAGGCAGAAGATTGGTTAATGTATACTAACTATGAGCAAAGGCTCTTGTGCTTTATCAAATTTACCTATCTCTTTCTTATAACCAAATATCACTGCTGTTGCTTCCACTTATGTATACAACTACTTCAGGTGACATTGATGTTTCTTTCATCTGCTCACTCTATAACTGCTTGTGCTGGTGTCTAAAGCTTTATCCGAAGAAATACTTTTCGACTAGAAATCATTAACTTCGTCCAATATTGACCCCCGCGCACAAAAGTGTAAAATGTAACCAAATCACTTTGAAATAATCGAACATAAAGAGTAGCAAGGTTTAAATTTAACTTAATCTTTGCAGAGTTCTTTTCGCCGCCGCTTATCTTTGTCCAAATATTTGTTCCGACATGACTCCAGTCACATGGCCCTCGTGTGGTCGTAATACGCGATTTTGCACTATTTGAAGGCATTATCTCGAGTCAACAGACAGAGAAGACGTTCATTCTAATCTACTACAGTGTTCAGACTTGGAGTGCAAAAACATGGTCATTAGTGCAGAGAAAGGATAGATGCTCACCCAGATGGTTCAACCACTCAGTACATACCAGAAAGAGGATTGTGTTTATAAATCATCGTTTGAAACCCTAGAAGCGGAGATGAATCATAAACTAATCTGGCTAAAGCTATGAAATGAGAAGGTTTCAAATAGCGTAGATGATATTGATGTAAGCGAACTGTGAAGTGAATGCTATCCTCTCACGTTATCGAACTGATTGGTCCTTTATTGAATGATTATCGGCTTGTAAAACACTATTTTGGTACGTAATAACATCACAATGCCATTTTAGAAAACAGTTATCTTATTTGGTTTCCAATCCAATGATAAAGACAAGAAACAGAATATATACAGAAATTGTCATTATCATTACATTCGATATAATCGAACCACAAAGCGTTTCAATGATTTCCGCTTGTAAAGCTTCAGGGCAGGAACAACCTCAGTGTCAATCAATACAGCATCTAAACCGCAGAGATCGACATATATCAGCTACATGAGATCAAATCAGTTACCAATCAGGGTCAAGTGCCATGTATCATATTGATGCCCTATAGACAGGGGACTGCACGGCGCTGGGTATCAGACATATCGGGAGCATCTCACTTGCCATAGTTTGCACCGATAAAAACTCTCCCCTGTCACTTTGAGTGTAACTATCCTCTTATAAAGGGCCCCACTATCGGCTTTACTCCCCCATTGCGCAACCGGGCGATCTGCTGGCAGATTTAATATCCTGTACCTGATTAGCCTCTGGTTTATCCATCACTTCACAAGTAATAATTAGAATGGTTTGTCTCGACAGCTCGTAAAGTAATTACGATTTGCCCCGCGTGTTGAATTAATATTCTCTACAAATGGCATTGTCGCATCCACTGGGGTTCTGTCAACATTGTTATAGTGATGTATCCTCTCATCTCACGGAGCGTATGACTTACATGAAAGGGTGTTACGGAATGTCATTTTTGGAAGTGCAAAGTGTGTTTGTTTAGACAGTCGATTATCATGTTTTACTTCTGAAGGAAATGGGCTAGTTGCGTCAAGTGCGAGGCATTAGTTGCAACTCGAGTGGCGAGATATCAATCCTCATGTCGTGGGAAATGTAATTACAAAGAAATATCATTTCAAATCTGTTGACAAGAAAAAAGATAACTGCAATTCAACTTCAATTCAATATTTTTCATTTTTTCTACGTCCAAAATATTCGAAATTTCATTTTGTTAACACACGTGGCGATTAACATCGATCAGGACAACAAAAAGCGAATGGCGCAAACATAACATTTCATTTCAAGTAAATTGCCAAATTCCTGCAACCACTCGCCGGACGGATTCTGGTTCGATAGCACTATATTCCTAATGTATTGAAATTCTTAAGCGAGTTTCAAGAATCTTTTTATGTGTTATTGGCAACTGAATGCTAGATTTGGTGCGGTTATCAAGTAACGTGGTCCTGGAACGCCAGCAACTGTTCATATTTGTTAGCACTGTGAGACTGTGGGAACTCGGCAAGATCTGGAAGACTTTGACAAGAGTATAATCTTCAACTTCTTCAACAATTCCTCTCAGATATGATACAACTGCGACGTACTCAAAATAGAAAACTTAACAATCTGATAATGCCATTTTGGCAAGAACATTTGACCGGATGGTGGATAAGCCAAAAGTCAACAAATATGATCCATTCGAATCCGACAGGTCCAAATCAAACATGTCCTCCGCGACCGTTGACATTCTCATACGAGATCGCTTATCCTAGATGGAACAATAACTTCAAAAGAATTAATATATAGAGAGCTTCTTTCACTCTTTGTTCATCTGACGAGCAAATAATAGTCAACTAATTTCAAATCCAGATGGCCTGCCGTATCAATATTTATGAGACTACACCAAACAATAAACAGTCTAACGTAAGCTTTCTCTTGTAATAGGCCGCCATGTAAACTCAACCAAACTATTGTCTATGACGCTGTAACATATTTGTTTTATAAATTGGAAATTGGTCCTACTTTCAGTCCATTAGATAACTGAAGATGTAAATTTGATTTACGACTCGACGGCCTGTACAAACTGAATACATACAGAGTCTGTTACTACCGCAATTATAACACAGCATTGTGCGCCATGGAGGTGCTATAAACATTTCCTTTCGCCACTATGCTAAACCTACATCAAAGAAAAACTTCTCAAAGGTATTAAGCAGAGAGTATACACTTCCACCAAACTTTACCTAACGCAATAAATGTTCATCAAGCTTCATTTCCTCGGCTACGTGATCAAAACGGAAACGGACAAAATAAGTCTTAATTTCAAGTCGTCCAATTACAGTCTTAAAAGGATTGACGCCCCAATTGTTAGATCTGAGAATGTTTGAAAGGTCAAGATACTAGTGAAAACATGAATTGCCGCTCATAAAACAGCTTTAGTCACACCTTCTGTTGAGACGAACCCTACACCAATGTTGCATTTGGAAGCGCCGGTGCGTGTAGTAACATATTCATTTTATGAGGTGGGCCAATAAAACCGGATGACCTCTCTCACCTTTTGCATTGTTCGTGTACCTGATACACCGTTGACCAATGGTCAAGGAAAGTTAATGTCTGGTCAGAACAAACCAGACCTAGCCGACAGGGTGGGGACAGACAGAGGAGTTGTTCTTTGTCTATGTACATGTAAATGTTACTCGTGACATAGATGAATTACCCCTGGATTTGGACAGACATCAGTGGCCATGTCTTTGTTGACGAAATTACCAATACTGACACAGCCCATAAATATATTAAATGTGAAGAAACCGCTTGATAGTACACCTGCCGGGTAGAGCGTCAGGTGACTCCTTCACCTTGGAGATGCGCGGAACTGATACTGTAAAACTAATTTATTTTCCCTAACGTCAAAGTCCGTGCCTGATGTATCGGTTTGCTGCTTACGGTCTGGCAAATCAAAAGGTAGATAACTGATTATTCCACATTCAGATGGCTTCGTGACATAGCCTCTACTCACATCAATGTGATTAAAGACTCCATAATGAGGTAGAATTATGTTTCCTTTTGCAAAGATTAGAGGACGCCAAGATCAAATATTCCGATTTTATTCAGATATTATTAAGGCAAAATATCATTTTCAATTCAACGCTTATATTAATGGCTTTATAAGAATGAAGGAAACTCTCTTTTGTAAGCAAATATTTTTTCAAAAATAAAGAAAGTAATAGGGTAATGTTACAAATAACTCGGAGAGCCACTTATAGTTTTAATCACTTTCGAGATCATTATTTTTTGTAAAAGGTAACCTCATCGTTGGTTAAATGTAGCGACAAGTTGTCCGTAATGCTGGTAATAAGGAAAGCCGGGACTTAATGCGGCTCAGGTGTACCTAATGAGCTAATAAAGCACATCTCCACTGATGCTTCGACCTTGTACTCGTGCTGATAAGGGTATTTATTACGCAAAGCCTCTGACACGTCTAATAAAAATATTAACGGCATGATTAGTGTTCAATAAGAGTTAGAAAATCGAAGATGGGATTTGAGCATTATGCCTGCGGATATAAAGAATCCTCACGCCTTTTCGCTGCCCTCCTAACGCTCGTTAGAAAAAGTGACGCTTTATTTATATTCAATGCATATTTACGCGTTATGACACATAAGAGACGCATTCGTCTGTGATCAAAGGCACTGTATGCTTTTCATATTGACCACGATTTAACTGTCTTCTATATTATCTGTATCCCCTCATGAAGCACGCGTTGGAACGCCTGTAACAGTTACCTAAGTACGAATTGGGACATTCTTTGTTATCACTCGATGCTTTGATTGGAACAAGGCAGTACCGGTCGATAAACATAACACTGCCGCTAGTTACTCCGGCGAGATCTCTTCAACCGCACTTCTCATCTGCCCTGCCACATGGCCAAGAACCCTTATAGAATCTGCTAACGGCTATTTAATGAAGTTACCCTAATCCATTTTAGCCTTTAGACCGGGATTACTATAATCGGAAGACAAACCCCGTGTTATTCAAGATTTATCACAATTTTATTGATGAATGAAGGAAAGCCTGGGTCAATGCTAGTTTCTTCACAGACTGAAGATTCCGGTGGAAACCAAATAAATCACCAAAATGCCGTCATTAAAAAAGATAAACGAGTGACTGAGTTCTCCTTATACAACGGTTAGTCTTGCTCTACGGAGCAAAGTCTGGCACCTGATACAGAAAGCCGTGATAAATAGGGAGGAATTGAAAACCTCGCCTGTATAACAGATACCAGTCTAACATGATATGAATGTAATATGATACTTGTCATGAACTCGAAATCTCATATTAAAATATTTTTATGTTGAACATAATACTCCTGTTCCATTTCAAAACTGGTTTGAATTTTCATTAAATATTAATAAACTAACGTCTGGGTGATTTGTTTCTATCTTAATTTCATCTGTCAGATATTGCAGCGTGGCGGAATTTGATTGCAGCTCGAGTTTGATACTCAGTCCCGCACTTCATAACACTGCTAATTCATCACAGTCTCTCTGTACATGGCCCTCCAGAAGTCGATATAGGTATATTGAACATAAAACATCAAAGTAGGGTCGGTATCCGCTCTGGATATCACGTCGATTAGACATTACGAGGAATGACGAAAGAAAACGTCTAATCAGGCAGAAAACACCTTTAAAGTATTTCCTGATTATCACAAATTGATCACGTGACAGCGAGACCGAAATGCATTTCCCATAAAGGGTTCGGTCTTGCATACATGACAATTAGATCAATTCGCGAAACGAATATGGAAGACGAAAAAAGCACTACTATGTTTTTAACAATTCAATGCTGATGAACCGAAAAATTCTATTTTCTCCGCACGGCGAGTTGAAGTCGGAGGATCTCGGTGTATAACTAGTCTGGTCGGACAGGGCTCTGGCACCATTGACAGCACCGTTGAAAAAGCCGTGCCATGAGTTTGTTCTTCGTTTTAATTAGTTCCAGTGGTGCCTGAACCAGTGGAAGGTATCGGTATGACATTGTGCTAATGGGGGGCAAGGGATTTGACACATACTTTGATCCCTAAACAACAGGAAGAGTGACTGTTCTAGTCCTCAAATAATAGCCCAACGGATACATTTAACGGCGGAAGCGCTCTTCGAGGTCTAGATCTTTGGATCCGGTAGGTGCTTAGCCTACAGTTAAGGCTGTACAAGACTACGCGACTGTTATGTTTGTTCGGACCGACAACCACTGGTTCCCTATCCCGACATATTACCCCTGGAGCGACCGAAACTACCTTCCGCGCATGCGGGTCAAAGATTAATATTTGTGTAATTCTCAATCAACAAGCCGATGTGATTTCTGTTTTAATTTCCTGGAAAACTGTTCCGAGCAAACTTTAAATGTCCACAAATGTTCCCGAGACAAGAAATCCGATCTATTGAACTGACATTGGCGGCCTCTGTCGACAGAGGGTAAATATCTTATGGCTTCACAATGTCCTTAGAGCATGATGTGGATTCGTATGGTCACTTCCCCTGCCGTCAACTAAGCGGCGTTGATCGAGTGGTCATTGCTTGTTCGGCGCAAATGACACATGAGGCTCTTCAAACAGACGCCATCTTAGCCTAATTAGAAATGATTCCCCCCTTTAAAAACTTGAACATACTTAAATGGATAAATGGTAAAATTAAATATTTAAGCGCCTTAATTTATTTTATGTGTGTTATTTGTTATATTTGATTGCCGTAATAACCAGTCAACCTTTGTAAATGTTTTAAGGAAATATACATGCCACTTAAAGCGATCAATAGCAGACGTTCTCATGACGACCTTGGTAGAGAAGTAGACAATGAGGTCACGTAACAGTGCTATAACATCTCAGTTCTTTTCTATTGCCAAAACCACTAGCGGGAACAATTCTTGCGTTTTCGTCCTTGACTAAAAGCATTGAAATTTGTCCTATAGAGAAAGAAACAGATTAAGCAATGGACGCGGGGTCGAGTGTGCCACTGAGATAATAGGAAAATCCAAAATACACAAGCGACAGTGCCCCCGAGGGGGTAACAATACTGTCCACGCTGGTAACAAACTACCAGATTTATTGGGCTTCGCATTTTCATGGCCACAGTAAGCTATTATTTCAGAGGAATCCTTTGAAGGCGTGTTTTATTAAGAATGGAAGAACCCGGTTGTCTTTGAGACAAAGAAAGAGGAAAAGCCATACACTTCAAGCTGTGACGTGTTTCCTTGGAACACGTAATTCGATTTCGAGTTAATTCCTAACTGACATTCGCAACCCGAAGGTTTTACAATCGTTGCTAATCATACGCTTTGATTGTACTCTGGAGGATAATAAATGTTTAATTCGGTCATCCGAGTGGTACTTTCAATGTTTGAGAAAAGCTTTAAGTAAATGAAACCCTCAAATTCCAATCTTTGGATTGTCGCAACAGACTTTTTTCTCCAGAGGTTAATCTGTATGAATGGTTTATCTATAACTGTGTCAAGCACTAAATGATCGGGGGAGGGGGATTAAACCACGTCATTCATCACATACCGCTGTGCATGTGTGAACTATGCTTACAGATTATCTAAACTGAGCAGCACAGCAAATCACAAGGCTACTGGTCCAAATTCATCTTAATTACGTTGGTTCTGATGTCATCACATTGTATAATGCTGTGTGTGACTAAACGATTATATTAACAATATGCAGAAGAAATAGCGTGTCTTTCGCATATCATAAAGTGTATATGTGGAGTGCAATGTCTCGATTTATAGAGTAAGTACTACATGAACTGTTATTTATATATCTTGTGATGTGATGCTTTGTGATGAAAGCATACGTGTGATGCATGCTGTGTTAATATAAGAGTCTATTTATGAGCAACTACATAATTTGTGATAATACTATAATCTTGTCATCTAGTAGATGCACTATTTGGTTGTTTATCACGATGGTTGTAACGTGTTGTGAGGGAGGTAGTATCTAGGTATATTAACCAATCCGTGATGCCTATAGAAGGGACTGAGTGTATCAAAGAGAACGTTAACAACGACACCGTTTGGGAGACTCACCTTCCTGAATGTGTAGAACTGTTGGCCGCCATATTGGTCCGAGTTCAACTTTTTCAGGTATGGGTCGTCTAACTCTGCACCACTGTCGAAGGAGAAACTGGTAGTGTTTCCCATTTTCCCCTTCAATATTTTATCAATGTTTTTCTCGCTTTCATCTCCTGCATTCTCCTCCCCAGGGACGCTATGCCAGAGCTGTTTGTCAAACGACCGTCCGTCACCCTGCTCCTGGATAGCGATGGAACTACCATTTCTTCGTCTTGAGTCCACACGCTTGATGTGAAGTATGATGATAACTATAATGATTGATAGAACCACTGTCACTCCACCCACCGCCCCTGCTATGATGATATATTTCAAATCGTTCGGTCCTATTCCAGCGACTAACGTTGCGTTATAATACACAATCTTTATGTAGAGTCTGGCTTGTGTTTCTTGCTGTGGGTTGCCATGGTCTTGGACAACTATGCTAAGTCTATAGGCTTCTTGGTCTGCTGGTCTGAGATGCCTGGCAAGTATAATCTCGCCAGTTCGCGAGTTAATATGAAAGGCACTGTCTTTATTACCATCTGTTATATGGTAAGATATTTGTCCATTTACACCTTCGTCATCATCATAAGCAGAAATCTCGGTTATGACCGTTCCTGGATCAGTATCCGAGGTGATTTGGACTGTGTGGTTTCTATCATTAGGGAAGAGGATTATTGGGCTGTATACATTGGAGTCAACTATATTGATGTACACGCGACCCGTACTGTTCAAGGGAGGCCGACCCCCATCCTTAACCATCACGTCAAAATCGTACTTGTCTCTCAAACTACGATCAATTTTTCGATCTGTTCTGATTACGCCATCTTGGAAGACAGCGAAGGGTGGTAAATCCCCTCTCACAAGCATCAAGTAATCAGTCTCCGCATTAACACCGATGTCTCTATCTTTGGAGGTCAGCTGACCGACCTTGGTTCCGGGAGGTTGACCCTCGGACACATTGAAAACGAGGTTTGACGGGTCGAGATAGGGCTGGTTGTCATTCTGGTCCTGCACCGTTACTACAACAGTGGCTGTACCGGACATTGACGTTTCTCCTTCGTCCACCGCCTTGACCGTAAAGGTCATCTGAGAGAGCGTCTCCCTGTCAAAAACAACGTTGGCCGTTATGTCGCCGGTTTGGTGATCAATACGGAACATAGAATCCCCGTCTAGGTTCATGAAGTACAACATCAGAGCATTCTTTCCGGTGTCTCGGTCAGTTGCCGTAACCTTGGTAACTACAGCACCCAGACGGTTGTTCTCCGTAATGTTAGCGTAGTAAGTTTTTCTTGTGAATATCGGTGGATTGTCGTTAACATCAGTGACCTCGACTATTAACTGGGAAGTAGTTGCCATTCTGGGCCTCCCGTTATCCTCACAAACGACTGTCAGATTGTGTTTGATTTGCTTCTCCCGGTCCAGCTTCCTCTTGAGTTGCACATTGTATCCCCGCCCCTCCATAACCTGTACCATGAAGTAGCGGTTCCGGCTCCGGCAGTTCACCAGGCCGTTCTGACCCTCGTCGTTATCCTCCACCTTGATGTGAGCCACCACCGTCCCGACTCGGGCTCCCTCCGATAGGATCACCGTGCCCTGCATCTCCGAGGATACAGGGTTCATTGTGATCTTAGGCGCGTTGTTTCCAACATCCAGAATACGAATAATAAGTATGGCTTGCGACAACTTTTGTTCCATTTCACCATTGTCACTCGCCTCAACAACTGTTTCAAAATTGTTACCAGATTCGTATTCCAGAGGTTTCTTGACACTGAGCTTTCCTGTTTCGCTGTCAAGGTTAAAGAGTTGAAGAATCTTGCTACTTCTATGAGGGCTGAACCTGTATCTGATTTCTCCATTCATTCCACTATCTCTGTCTCTGGCCCGGATAAATCCAAACACCGCACCTACTGGTCTATCTTCGGTTACGTTGAAGTCATACACGTTCTCCGTAAACACTGGAGAGTTATCATTCACGTCAGTGACATTGACAATAACAGTGACGTTACCGGAGAGGGGTCTGCTACCCCCATCCTTGGCAATGATGATAAGTTTGTATTGATCATGTTTCTCACGATCAAGATGTTCCTTAACTTTGAGTTTGATACTTAAACTCCCATCAAGAGAGTGATCAACTATGAGTCCAAATGCACGGGTGTCTGAAATCATTTCATACGAGCTCACTGAATTGTTGTCCTTATCGGGATCGACGGCACGGTCTAGTCTGTATGTTTTCCCTAGAGGTACCGACTCGGGAACATTCAATATCACCTTGGACTTAGGGAACCTGGGAGCATTGTCGTTCACATCAATGACAGTGACCTTCACAGTGACGATCTCAAAGTAGGATGTACGTGAAGACCTGACGGTGACGTCGAAGGTGATGCTGCAGTCGAAGGAGTATGAACAGACAGCTGGGGACTCCCTGTCAATCATAGCGGCAGTGTAGATGGCTCCTGTCTCCTTGTTGATGGTGAAGTACGAGGACGTCCGTAGGTCGTTAGGGTTGAGGAAGTTGTAGCGGAGGGTCCTGAACTCTTCCTGGGACACGTCTTTAATGATGCCGCTGTCTGTAGCAACGCTTCCCACATAGGTTGGAGCTCCTGTGTTTTCGTTCAGTATAAAGTCGAGGGTGATTTTCTCTGCTACGGAATTCCGGACTGAGATTGCTCCTAGTAGCATCAAGAGGATGGCCGCCATGTTGATCACGTGTCAGATGTGGGTTAAGAAGAGTGACGTCACCTCCGGTTCCGTTCTGATATCTGTCTCATCACCGACCACACAGTCTCACCTGTAATATAAGAGAATGAAATTAGATCCTAGTAAGTTACAATTGGAAACTTGTCAATGAATATGCATACTTAATAAACGCAATACCAAAAGAGATATATACTAGCTGCGTCTACAAATTCCTCCAAAATGAAACGAACAATCCATAAGTAAAGGCATGACATAATATTTATATGCAAAATCATTTTGTATATTGTATAAACTTATTTTTTAAAACATGTTTGGAGTTCCATTAACTTTAAAGTAGATAGAAAATGTCTTTGTATCCAAATGTATTAAATAAAAATACGTTGAGTCTATCTTTACTGGATTTATGACGGTAGGAAATCTTCTATTATGCCCTCCACGTCACGAAATACGCCTCAAGGCTTACTTCATGTTCTTCTTTACAAAGTTTGGTCACTTTAATAACGAAAATGGATTATTAGGAATCTATAAAATGTCCCAGATTGGTGTTATGTTGCATCCCTAAGTATAGTCAATGCACGCCGTTGTTCTCAAGCGAGATGATCGCTACAGCTCGACCGCTCGAGAAGACGGATTTGGCAGTTCATAAACCGCTTCCGTGGAGGAGAGGTCGGATAAGACGTTGAATTGATCGCGGAACGATTTGAGAGGGGTATTCTATTGTGAAACAATGCTCCAGAGCACACGACGGATCTGCCCTGCCATAGTGTAAGACAATGTTTGCATGGAGATAGAATTTCATCCCCAAATCAATATCAACGTTTAAAAGCATCGGAATTGTATTGTCAGAAGCAAGGGAACATCTTAAGAGCAGCCGCTAGTACAAATTATTCATCTCCACGCTACAAACATGTTTCTCTTAGCTAAATGCTTAACTAAACTCACATCTTTAACGCGGAAAAGTCGATGTATTCTCCACATGCTGTCAGTTCAATGCAATCATCATTTCGAGAGAGTTATGTCAATTTATATGCATGTTCTGAATAGCCAGTCATGAAGAAAGTGCCTGATGCATTTTTGTTGGTAACATTACAATCTAAATGTGTATCAAGATTATTCTTTCGATGACGTGGCCTCTTGATCCACTATGCGAGCAGCATGATAACATGTAAATGAAGACGATAAAGGAAGGGGATACAACTAGAATGAGATCATTTGAAACAGGAAAGTGAATATTTCTTACTGTAAAACAGTAGTCAATGAATCAAAAACATCAAATACAACTTGAATCGCCCAAAAGAAGTACTTTCATAAAATCTTTACAAAACAAAATGTATTTTAAAAAATCAATAATTTTTTTTACGTCTTGGGGCGAATATAATTTTTTTTAAATAAAAACAGGACTTCCTAATCCTAGAGATCAAAAAAGGAACTCGCCTAAGAGGACTTAGCGTGAAGCATCTGGATGATGACTATAAAGAATGATCAGGCCATAAGAACACTACCTCTGTTTCCATATCACGCACTAAAGTCTTGAATTGTAGATATTGCGTATAGGTCTGCTATGTATTCGCTGGTAAAGGTTCGCTAGTTGGAGATCCATTATGCATGCATGACACACCGATAATACGGATGTCTTTGTGCTTTGCAAATTCACATTGGCTAACAAGTTCTGATTACACCCTTTACCGAAACTAATAAAAGCACAGAGTGTTATGCTTCTTATTTCTCCTCAAATTAGGGAAGATAATTCTCCGATTGAACGATAATGGATCGCCCTGTTATTCCCGGAGTCGGCAAGTACCTGCGACAATCTAGGCCCACAGAGATACAATCGATATGGAGAGGTATATGATGCCGGTGCTAGACAGGCCAGTATAGATGAGCTACTAAAACAATAATAAAATATCTTGTTAAGTTGTTATTCCCATGCGTGACACTATTACTATCAGTCAATACCCATGATACTATGTCAACTGTGCAGGCGTATGATGTATTCCTTGAAATATTTAAGTCATGAATATATCATTATCAGACTGCGACATCTACATCGCAGCACAAACCATTTAGTTTGAGAATGAGAACAATCAAAAGAGTCTCCAATTTTGCATGTACAGCAAATGAAATGTCGTTTGTGTATTCTATAACGTCACGAACACCTTACCATTTCATTGCAGCTGATGAATATATCGGAATAGATCCTGAAACTGCGCGACTCATCAATTATGGAAGGAGTTGAGGTCTACTATAGCCTCGACAACCGAGAGGAAATGATAATTAACTAATAAAAGTACATACATACGAATAATCCGCGAACACACAGAATAAAGAAACAGCAAATACTTCCTTCTTCTAGGGATGTATGTAATAATCTATAACAGCAAAGGATGAACTAGACCGACAAGATATCATATACTGAAGAATAGACAGTGAAAGTAAAGGAGACGCTGATGCCTACCCAGTCTGTTGGTTAACGCCAAGGATGCCTTAATCATATCCGTTCCCTTAATTGTATAACTATCAAAAATGTCCGTCAATTTAACACATAAAGTAAAACATATTAGAACATGTAGTGAAAACACAAAAAAACGAACTTACCGAAGCAGCGGCTGATTTAAACTGACACAATACTGTATAGAAGATTGGATCTGCACGTGAGGAAGACGCTGATGGTGTAGACAGGTAGAGGAACAATGAGGCGCCCACAGGTGTGTCAGCGTTATCTACCTGTTCACAGTCAGCCTCGCCCTCCTAGCAGTTATCTACATCCCCTCTCCTCCACAACACCACAACCCTATGTTCTACAACACGCTAAAGAAGATAATCCCAAAAGTCAACGTGTGCCTATCTGGACTGTTATCTCAACAACTACTCAACGATGTCAACCCGATGAACGCCTGATTAGCTCGCCCAATGGACATCAACTGGACAACTGGACGCTGTTAAAATATCCCGAATGCCTGAGTGATCAACTTGGAGTCCTGGCATCCCCGTTCAAATATTGATTCTTAGCGCAACCCTGTTACAATACATGGCATGGGCAGTGATTTCCTGACTGTCAGATCGTCTGATTATTTTGTAATTGTTTATGCTAGAGTCCACATTGCTAAATAGGAAACATAAACAAGATACTGCTCCACGTCATGTCAGTGTGTTTGTGAAGTTATCTGACGTCAAGATCGTGGAACAGTTATAATATTGAAACAATGACAAATGCTATATATCGTAACTTGGTTGCAGGTAAAAGAGCACCTAACACTGCAAAAACGCATTCTGTCCATAACATCGGTTCAGCAATGATAATAATGGAGGGAAATTCCCGTAATCTTTACTCAAGGTATTTACCAATGTAGCCCAGTTCAACGAGAAACTCCCAATATCGCCTTTCCCACCGAAGAAACTGTTGTGTACCAACTAGACCGAGTCAACAAGTAAGATTGTTCGAGTCAAATCTTGCAAAGTATCAACAATAAGCACGACTTAGCTTAGCGGGGCGAAATCGCCGTCACAACACAAAGCGTCACTATTTGTTCTGTGCCGTTGTTGTAGTATGCAGAGTGTTTGACGGGGGAAGAGTGTGTGTATCCATCAAATATCCCACCCAGTGAAGTGATAATATGTGTTAATAGTATTTCAAAGGTGCCAATTGATGTTCTCTTTACGAATACCGTTTTCTCATTGTTATGTCATTAGATACATGTTATCAGATAAGGAACACAACACGACAACATTCCATTCAGGCCGACACATCGCTATCACTATTAAAGCACGACTACATTCTACTTTATCTGATGCTTCCCAGTCAGTGTGTTTAATCTGATTTGTTCATATTTCTTATAACTCGCGTCAGTCAAAGCTGTTAAGTACAAAAACACTTCCAATTTGGATTCTCGCAAATCTTGACAGAGCGTATTCCTCACGGTTTAATTTCAATATGGATTATTTAAACCACATGGCGATCTATATAGGGAGAGGGAAAAGCAGAAGAATGTGAACTCGCAAGTTAAACTCTGCCTTCAAGTTGACAAATTCATATCGACAAAGTACTTGAAAATTCTAACAACTCTAGTTTCCATATTCAATAATACAAAGTACGACCATTAACATGGCAGTTTTAAAACGCGCCTTGGGCATGTCCAAAGAACATCTTTTGAAGTGTTAAAATCTATAACGGTGCCTGCGAAGAGTGACGTATATGTGATAGGCGGGAACGATATCGTACTTGTGACAAGAGAACTCATATAAGCTTCAATAGATGGTAGCATCGACCCCAACCCACTGTTCAATACATAGATTACGCCACTTATCGATAGATACATTGACACTACGCCCAATAATTGCTCTAACTTGCATCACTAACGATTTTGTAGCGGCAAAAGTTTTGAAAGTGGAAGACTTATTCGTAGCGTCTAACTCACCTTTGATCACGTGATAAAAAAATAGCTTTGATCACGTGACAAAAAGTAGGTTTGAGAAGCGAAGTCTCGGTTGCTGGCTTCCTTCAAGCCTCTCATTAGAGACTCGTCACATAACTTAGCGCTACAAGCAAACACGACAAAAAGGGTGTTCTATTGAAAGTCTTGCTTCTCGAGATTTGACCTGGAGGGATAAACTGCAGGCTCTTTGATGCTTCTTGTAATGTGTGTTACCATATAATATCAAAGTGAAGTTTCTATAGAAATCAACTCGCTCACCCAATGTTTAAGATCGGGTTCTGTGGAGAAATCAGCCTATAGAAAGTCGAACAATTTGCAATGAGCTTCAATCAATAGACCTGGGTATAATACCGAGTGCATGCTAATCACCACAGACAATACTACAAATTATGAGCTGAAAAGCAAAGAATATCCAATGTTCTCAGGCGTTTTCTGAATAAAAAATGAAACCTGTCAAAAGCTTATTCTGAAAATTCTTGAGTGGAGTTGAAATGAACAAATATTGACAAATTATTATCTGTCAAATTACACTAAATTGGCTCAAGATTAATTGTTTTTCCGTGAGAAGACGATTTCAAGTTGTATGAATTTTTTACGCTAACTTGCTTACATTTCCTAGAAAGAATATCACAATTATCAAACCACAGTTTGTAAATTAGTTCAAAATGATGTTGGTGTCGAAGTAGTTACCGGTACAAACAGTGCCAGCCGTCTATGATTAGGTATAACATTGATGATTAGGCGCTGAAACAAACTATTGCGTAAGAGACAACGACATTATGTAACATCAGATGAAAGATGCCGCTTGGACCAGGTGTGCCGACGATACCTGTAAGTCCTGCACGTGCCGTGTTGATCGATATGCAGGTAATTACAGCATAAATCAATCTCTATCATTCAGAGAGCCTTCAGGCAAGGAAACGACAGGTAAAATAGCCGATAATGCCATAATGGTCACTTGCAAAGACTCATCTCTTGCATTTACATTAGAGCTATTGACCGCTCTCGTGCTAAGCACCACAGCTGCGAAACTGATCGCAAAGGTAAAGAAAGGTAAAATGATTTAGAGTCCTTAACGCCAGCGTCTGCTAGAGATGATGCCCACAGCAAGCACTCTTCGATATTATGTTGACTAACCCTACTTGTTTTAATACGTATCAAACTCCTGCCCGACACCACGATGACACTCCAACCTGTTTATAACACACTCTTAGGTTTTAACAAATAAAAGACGCAGTATAACAATTTAAATATTTGAGTTATTGGAAACTGACAGGGGCTAAGTATGGCACTCACATTTATCACGATATAAGGTGATTAGATGCCAACTAGAGACAGCTAACATTTGAAATACTGATGTTTACGTCCTGTTGTAAAACGGAGAGAGAGCTTCTTTTTTATATAAAATATATATATTATTTTATAATTGTTAGAATTAATAAAAAAATATTTTCTGTGTTAACATATTTCAATTATGAGCGGTCATAACCCCTAGAAATAAATGTAATTTCTTAATGGGCATTTACGTTGTATTGAAGAGTTGAATCTTTCATTAAAAGTCTAGAATGTCGCATTACTCATCATTACCTACAAATGAGCTATTCTATACTGGACTATTTCTCTTCACTAGGAAACGTGATGTGAATATTGAATGGATCTGTTGTGTTCAACTTTTAAACGGTCAAAAGAAACAGACAGTCAAGAGGCATCTTCAGCAACCATTCACCACACAGAAATACATTATCTGACGTGTAACGAATGCAGCTAGACGGAGTCGTTAACTGTTCTCGGTCTTTGTTGCGCTTAATAAATACGCTATCGAGACGATCTCAACGGGGGCAGTCGACATAGTAGGAGTCACATTTCAAAACATTGCCTGCTTTACAGCATATGCTAAGGTGCAATTAGTTTTCGTGGCGCATAACATATGACTGAACTAGTATATCCTATTTCCCATGCGGTGCTTAAGGAAATTGGAAACATGGGAACTAACTTCAACAAAGATCTGCAATGTGTCTGTTTAGTTTAGAAATGGGCCATGTTTGTAAATTGCCTCTCGCATGTCTCTCAGATACAATCAGGAGAGACTAGTTTTCCCCTAAGGCATCTTTGATGATGAAATTGTCGTCTACACATACATCAACTTAGGGTTCCGATATCATTTGGGAGCTTAAGTGAACAGCATGACATAATCGTGTTTCACAAATATTTAGAAAAAAGACATACATGATATTTGTGGAAAAGTACACATGAGATCTCACCGTGTGTCAAATATGTATATAGGTGCTGATAAGTCTGTTACTCTGTCTAACTTCAACGTGAGTAACATGTCAATAATAAATGAGCAGAGGTTCTTACTGAGCTGTCATGATGACTATTATTTTGAGTATATGCTACTTTTGAATCTTATTACGGAAATGCATACCAAGACGACCAATCCCACTTAATCAACCGTATTTCAACGCGTATGCATTTCTCTCGTTAACATCAATTTCTTTTTGTATCTCCGCTCTGTTCGTCATAGACCTCTTCTCAGAAATGCATCAGTTCGGTACCTTTTACTCGGAGCAGTTTTATTGCGGTGAGTCAGGTCTCACTGACAACTGAAACTATTGCAGACTGACTGGCGACCCACCCACCCCTCACCGATGTTCTGTCAGTCCAGGAAATGGAACCCCTCTGAAGAACACTCTGTGTCAGCACAAATTCGAACTGGTCCTTCTGACACGACTTAACCTTTTATATCGATCGCCTTATAATCGTTGAAATATTATTTTAAGATGTCTTCACTTTCATATGATTTACCAATATTTGGGATAAGTGGGCTCCGTCTAATCCTCTTTCAATCAAAACGCTGTTTTCGTTTTTGAAAGTGTAAATATGAGAGAAATAAAACAAGCATTAGCTTCCTCCCGAGTAGAAGGAAAACAGACGAGCTCTGCAATCGGGATATCAATCTGTCAATCATCCCACAGCATACATCATAATTGAGGAGATATGTCAAACGGTCAAGCATAACATGATCACCATGTTTATTTCCAGTATTGAAATCGACAGGAATAAATGCTAACGTTGGAAGGGAGATTTGTTTAACCTTTAAAACATACAAATCTAGTCAGTATGAAATTGACACAAAACTTATACTTTGACAGCACATGACCCCTGCACCAAAAATAATGCTTGCAAGTATCCCAACACCCAAGCGATAAAATGTCAATTCTCTCGCTGCTTTGAAGTAATTGACAATGGCACAAAAGGTCAAAGTCATTCTAGGCTATCTCTTCGTTTTATCACAAGAAGCACTTAGATCATGAGTTTTTCAATATCGGATTGGGCTTGAAAGCGTGCCTGTGTAATAATATAGAATTATGATGTCAATTTGTTGCCATTAAAGAGTAAAGTGTAAACATCATCGGAAGAGTCATTATCCCCTAATCCACCTTAGATCTTTTGCATATTTACATTGTGTGAAGTGTTTTGATCTTACCAGGCTGAAAGCTAAGATTTATCGCACACACTTCGTTGTGGTTCGTTGAAAACATCAATATATTTCCTCAGAAATAAATTCATTCAATTATTCATGGTAAATGGAACTGGCAAGCTGTTACAGATTTCCAACTGACAAATGTTACCAAATCGAACTTATGATGTAATAATACCTTAAATCAATTGCAATGTCACAACATTCAATG
The DNA here is from genome assembly GCA_936450465.1 of Gibbula magus. Classification (NCBI taxonomy): domain Eukaryota; kingdom Metazoa; phylum Mollusca; class Gastropoda; order Trochida; family Trochidae; genus Gibbula; species Gibbula magus. The sequence goes on from OW388294.1 coordinate 5,997,604, forward strand.
GAACAGATCCAAGAATGAACAGAACACGAATTTAGATAATCTTTGATGTAGTGTCCAGCTGGTGTGCTAGGTCTGAATAAGGCCGGGACGTGTAGACGGGATCGATTCACATAGGTCCAGTTGGCCGACAGTTGTCACACGGAACTGTCTCGGGGGTGTTCAAGGAGCGAAGTCAACATGAATGTTACATTGTGGCGACTTAGATGCGTTTCGCTTGCTGCTTGCATACAACTACATGCGACCCCTGACCTCTGTAATCGCTCCCAAATTACTCATGTACTAAACTAGATTTCCCTGTTAGTGCGCTTGGGTGTTGAGCCCGTATCCGCCGGGACGCTTAATATGCACGCGACTTGTCGACAGCTTAAATAATACATGCCGATGAAGAATCTAATTATGAGATAAATTTGCCAATATATATATAGGACTATTCTCGTCGGGGCTGCAGATGTATATACATTGTGGACGAGTCTGTCAGGTGACGAGGGAAACAAATTGCTTTAGAAAATTACTATTCATTCATACTCGCTCATTTTCGGTTAGATTCTATTTTTAATTTTTCGTTAAAAGCTCGACTTTTAGTCAATCAGAAAATACACATTCTGGGATAGATATGTTACAGTTTAATATGCTGGCATGCTTGTACACATCTATGTATCAAATATGAATATATTACAATATATATCAAATGAAAGGCAGTTACATATCCACATTTTACAGCCGTTGCGATTGTCTACGGCCGCTAATTGAATCACTTGCATTGATGATTGCCTCAAATCCTACAGTGCCTTACATTATATGTTAAAGCTCGTATATAAGTGCATTTGAAGCTGTTGAAACACCCGCTGCTTGCTCTGACTGAGTACACCGTGCTAATGTATAGAATATCTAGTGAAGCATGTTGAGTTTGCAATTCAATTTCAACGTTATTTCACTTTATGTCAATATCATTAGACCACAACATATGTGTACATATACAAGTATATACGTTTCGTTCCAAAGCATCCTCCGCGTAAATTACAAGATGCATAATTCATGTCTGTCACATATTCCAGCAAAGTAACAAATTATGTAGCCGAAGATTTATTGTATGCGCAAAAAACCGAGAAAATGACAGCTTCGTTGCTTCTCGTACATCTTTTTTTTAAAGTTGGTCGCATATTGATGTAAACCATAATGAAATAAGTCTTGTGTTGTTAAAAATTTGAAAGCTGAATGAAACGTTCAAACTGACACTAATAGTGATTGGTGTGCATTTTTGTCTCACAGTGCCGTCGTGCTAAAATGGAACGCTTTAAGTGTGATGCCGTTCGGAGCACAGTGAGAGATGTAACGGTGCCTAAAAAACGTATGCATATTCACATCGCCTTTATGTTGCATTTTTACCAGACAAAGGAATATTAAAACTATAAAAAAGCACGATTGCAATATGTTTCTCAACAACAGCGTCCATTAAATAGAACATGAAGTAAGAATCCGTGTTCCCTCGAAATTAAAGAAAAAAAACATGACTGCAACATGTTTTTAAACCATGTTCTCCATTACACAGAAAAAAAAGATTGAGGAAGGATGGAACATTTGAAATGGACACTATTGATCAATGTGCAGGAAGGTTCGAATGTACAAGCAATTCCAATATGGAGGAGCCAATTGCGGCGTGGTGACAAGTGCTCGTAAAGCAACAGGTGGAGGAGCTTCTTCCTATCGATCTACTGGAGATTACTTACAAGCAACTTATACACAGACGCTCTCCCGGGATCCCATCTTGACTTGCTTGGAAGCTAACATAGATTAAAGCTTTGTAGGAGGAAGCCCATCTAGATAATAGTTCCTATAGGACCGGTCTAGTCCATTGCATTTCATTTACTTTATTGCGCCTAGATGCAACCCTCATGTGGTATTAACTTGCGAAGATGGTACGATGAATTCATCTTGAGTGATTAAAATGTCTCGCATCTACACTTGGTCCATATTTGATTTGTCTATATGGCGGAAAAGACGTTGAGAATAGAGGTGGACTTTTCGCTAAGAAGGTAGCCTCGTCTCAATAGCGGACCTGAGACGTTCAAACCCACACCTTTCCATCATATGCCATAAAGCACATTTGTCAACCCAAAAGGGTTTTCTTTGGAATATATAAAATATTAAAAATCCACATCAATATTATCTTGACAGCTACTTTCCACAAAGGAAATAACTTATTTATAAAGTTTCTTTTCAAAATTTTAACGCCGTACAAAGGCATGAAAAGCGATATTCTATTTGATAAATACTTGGCTTAATTACTTTTTGAAAGTATGAGTTTGAAAAGGAAATGATCAAAGCCTTACCGCGGTGAGGTCATATTTCCCAAGGCATAAAGCACGTTCGCTACAAGTTGCTTTCTTGTTGTAAATGCCCTAATCAATTATCGAATCCTTAGTCAATTTCTGAAGTGCCAATTTCAACTGAAGTAGAAAACTGATGAAAACTGTATGATTTATTGCATGCAAATGAGCAACGTCAGCGAGCACTTTCAATTGAAATCATTTAACATTGCTCGGTGCTGAAAGAAACAAATTAATCATTTTGTCGAATCCGCTGTACATTTGCATGTGCATTTACAAGTACCTGTGATAATGGCCCGTGTCGAGTTAAATCCATGGAATGATATCAGGACAAGAAATTGATAGGTATTTCGATTAATTCGTTTCTCAAAAGGCCTTTTCTGGTTGATTTTAGATTTGCTTTTGATTACGAGGGATATTACTTTCATCATTGCCCTTGTGCGCATGTTTTATTCCAGGTTAACGTTCATGCGCATGCGCTTTCACCCTCATGGGACGTCACGCATGTCCGATGTGTTTTACGAGATTGAAATTGAAAATTGATGATGGTAGTTTTCCGTGAATAATCTTTTTGGGCTGAGATTTGAAACGATTTTTTGTAATCTAGAACTAATTAACTTTTTAGCGCGTTTCATTTAACTTAGTATCTCAGTTGCACAGCTTTCCGTCATTACTCATTATCGTGTAAGACAATGTAAAACATTCCTTCATTTGAAATGAAACTTTGAAATTGTCAATCAATCACCCAATTCGCACCAACAAATCTAATTCCTTTCCTCATATCGAATGAAATACGCACTAATGCAATGATGGTATAGATTAAGTGACAAGTAACGAAGCTCATTTAGTAATATATAGTAATTTCAATGCATATACAGCTTCCCCAATACCCCGATCTACGAGGCTTTCAATGGATAAATTCATCACTCTGTTTATTACATTAGCTTTATAATGGCAAATATTGCAATCGATTCGGCATTTATCTCATTAGTTGCATAAGCGACGACTAATTTACTAAAATTAACAACGCATTTCGCCTTTGTTATCCGCAACACAAAGGTTCTATATTGCAGCAGAGAGTGATATATAGCTGAAGGAACCAGCGAGTTGAACTACACACACGTATTGACATTTACATATTGTCTCGCGTACATGTTTAACTAGGACACATTTGTTAGAATCATCTGCTGCCAGGCTTAATGAAATGCATACATGTATATGTTTAGACTACAGTAAACCGAGCAATCAAACCAGTATTCCGTAGATAGCATTCAAATTCTAATTACTTGTATGCTGTTCTATATTCAATCAGAAGTACACATCAAACATACGTTCCCTCATGTTGTCTAGTTCCCACTGTGAATAATAAATACGCTTGGGATTTAAATATTTATTTTTATCGATAAGACAGAAGGGGAGGCAACACTTAGACCCCAGTGATTTCGAGGAGATATCGATCAAGACGTTATCCGCGAATGATCAGGTTGGAGTTATCAATATGTGATGACTACACTCTCCTGGATATCCCACCAACACCCCTCGACTCCCTATGTTCCACAAGTATGACGGCCCCTGTCACTATATTCAAACTTACATGTCAATGTACAAGAAGGCCAACCTTTAATTCCCCCGCGTCTAATACTCAACTGCACATCCGGATATCCAAAAACGTAAAATGTTATTACTTTGACTGTCACTAACACCCAACTGCACATGTCCATGTACAAGAACGCAAAAGGTTAATATTTTGCCTGGCATTGACCGGCGTGTCGCTGGTTGTAATTACGCAGGGCAGCCCTTGACCGCAGGTGGCTGTATCATCAGTGTCCGAGCTCGCTCTCCGGCCACTATCTAGCCCCGATTAGGATCACTGGCAGATCGTATTGATCGCCTTGGTCAGCGCCCATCTGGTCAGCACAAGACTGGACGTTAAATGGCTTATTTTAGAATTAAATTTAGCCCCAGTAAGACGAAGAAATCTAACCGAATTGCATTGTTATCGCCCGAGAAGATTAGAACATTGGAGAAGTCGATTCTGTCACAAAATGGTCTTAGTTCTGTCAGATCGGTCTGGACTTGGCCTTATTGGATTGTTTTACACATTGTAGTGGTATTAATTGACAAATCATATCGATTGCTATGTGTATATGCGAGAGAAAGGAATATGTTACATATGACCTAGTACAGACAGCTACTCCAGGAATGGAATGCACAAGAGCTCTTAACGTCAGCTAATCTACTGCTCATCCCCGTCTCTACATACGCTCCGAAATTAAATGAATAATGTATTAAATGTGACTCTGATGCAGATCATTTTAAAAGGAATATGGTATAATAATACGTTTACATACACATAGAGGATGGCAATGTTTCCTGTGTAACTGACAAAGGACTCACATATAATACTGGATCAATGACACAACATTAAGATATCAATTACGGATTCGTCCGTGGAGGGCTGTTACCTATGCACATACGATTTATAATGATGAAATACTACTTCTCTCAAAGATTATTGATTTCAGTTAACGCCACACATGCCCCAGTTTTCAAAGGGGATGCACAAATAACGCAACTGTTTCCATAGTATTGACATTAAGTTGTAAAACCGGGGACATCTGTCACCAACATATGAATAAGCGTTTCATGAAAATTCATATCCCTTTCTAGTGTAATATTTCACGTCGCCCCGGCCATTATGTGACAACATTATAAGAGAAAATGGATAAATATTCAGACCTAATATTGGAAGTCGTTGTTGATGTGTCTCCAATGTAACCCGAGCAGGACTGAAGAAGAACTAAATCGTGTCTTCGCGTGTTGTCTTTTATGACATACTGTGCCCTCCGATGTAATATCGAGGAGCCCCGTTATACAGCGACTGACAACAGTATATAATATCAATCAGTGACAGCTGACCGCATGACATGTCCCCTCGTTATCTCCCTCATCATCAGCTAATTAGGACTAAATAGAGGTATAGGCTTTCCGCCATTCAACTAACTTGGGATTTTCAGCTCTAATAAATATCGTTTCTGCAGTTTCCAGTCGTGGGTTCTAGCCATGTCGACCAAAGACATCTTCTTTCCCTATCTCATCCAAATTGTGCTTTTTTTCTCTCACGTCGTAGCTTTAAGCCTCAGGCGATTGCTTCTTGAGATCACAAAAAGAGAATTTGGATCTACAGCTTTGCAGCAATGGTGAAAAAGAGAGGACGTAAGTTAATAGAAGCAGGTTCAAGCAACGAGGCGCTAAAACGATTGTGAAAGAAACTGATCTCGTTGAATTATTTATAGTAATGACAAAAGTCAGATAAACTAATGGGATGCGATGAACTTACATAGTAGACAACAGACAACTCGGAGCTCGCCGATGTAACTCGCGGTCTTCTTCGCAACACATCACTCGCTTAGGGAACGAGAACATGGAATTTGAAGTTAACTTTTTTCATGTTTTCCAATTGAATCCAGGATATTGACGGATGGTTGTAATTTCCTTTCTTTAAACCCAGGACATGAAATCGTTATAGACAAATCTACTTTAACCCTCTCAATCACCCGGAATGAATCTAAGTACATCACTCACCTAATAGCGTTCTGGAGAAGTGATTGCTAACTTCAGGAGAGGTGTTGCACTCCACCTATCACACATAGTGGCTGGTTTATAACATATATGTCCAGTTCCCATTCAGCCTTGGCGCTGTCATCTTAGCGAAACGTATGTGCAATAAACGTACAGCAATTATCTTCCCAGCAACTGACAACATGTCAACACCCTTGCAGATAGGAGCGAGTTACTGTGAAGACGGGGGTGCTGTCTTGTGGCTACCGACACACTTGCTGGGGCGCTGTCAGCGGGCGAGTGAGGTCTACAACATGTGTCTATACCAGATGACTGACGAAAAACAATTCTGTACACCCCATATATGTACTAATTGGACTTCGAACTGTCGAAACGTATTTCCAGCGTTTCTATGGCAACACTTTATGCTTTCAATCTAATACACCAACTCGTGACAATGTTTATTACACCCCAACTCATATGAAGAATCGTGACAGTAAATAGATTATGAGCCAGACGCGTCACTTCCAAGTGACTTCACCATCGTTAGCATCAAAGCCTTTCATGAGAAAAACATCATTTTCGAGAAATTAAGCAAATCCTATCTTTAGCATCACATCAGCCACATTCAATTATAACCTATCTGACAAACCGCCGTTACTTACGTGGTGTAAGAAATACATATGCCTTCAAATAAATCAATTTCAATTTCATCGTAATGTGCCTTACGAGCCGAGACCGGAACCCAGAGATTACAAGAGGGTTAGAGTGTGTGTGGTGATCCACGTGGGCTAGATCCCTCTGTCTCCGTCTCGCTACCACCACTACAGAATTGAATTCACATCGCAGCCAGCGCGAGTTAACTAAGGTGGATTTAGAACGCTTCTTCTGTGTATGATAACCTCTTGAGAGAGATTGGGGGTCCTTCTTCGCCGTCTTTGATGTTCTCAGGCCGAAACTCCAAGGATTAGAAGCATCTCGCCGATATCAATTTGTATGCATTATTTATGGCCTTGCGTCGAAAGTCCGGAATAATCGAAGAGCTAGAAACGATCTTAATACGCAAGATTAGCTTATCGCCGTGATTTCATTCGAGGCTTGAAGATGTCTTCTCCATTTTTTAGTGAGGAACAGATGCCGTCTTTGTTATGTAATATATCAAGTTCAGAGTTCAAAGTCTCCAAGCCTTGTGACAAATGGGGGTCGCAGGCAATTTGGTGAACTTTCATGTTATCATGAAGCGCGCTAAGTTAGTTAATCCTCACGAACTAAGCTCTGGATTATAAGATTTGTGATGAAAGTCGTGATAATAGGATATTTTCTTGGATAAATAATTCATTATCTGTGAATCATGAAGTATTGTGTTACTAACCCAGTAGCACATTGCGTAAGATGTGACAACAGGTGGGTTTGAAGTCTACATTCCGTAGGATTATTTTTGATAAAACAATAATCCCTACAAAATTTAAACTTAAAATTGTTTGATCTTTTTACTAGTACTTTCTCTGTCAAAAAACGTACCAAAAAAAGGAAACCTGAACAATTATTCAGAATTTGGAGAGACTTTTTTTTCTAAACAATTGTTTATAATTCAATAACTGAATTTTGTTCAATTTTTAATTTCACTGTAAGACTGACAACCAAATCGATGTTCATCACCACTTATCTCCATGTATCATAATATGTCACATGTAGGTAAACGCCCCAATAAATGGAAATAAATCCAAAAACAGTTTAAAGAAATAACGTACACACTTACCCTTAAGTTGAACAACAGCAACAATAAATCCTTGATATGAATAACAAAGCAGAACGGGTAGCAAGCCCTGTGGAGAGTACGGTGAGTGAGTGTAAGTCCGAGCTGCTGCCTGCTAGCTCTCCAGTACGAGAATGCCGGTGCACACGGAGATCACTGCGAATTGGCTCCTCTCCTCCGCTCTACGTCGCTCTCATTGACTGAGAGGCAGCGCCAAGCGATCGCTCTTGTGACAGTGGCTCGCATCAATGACACACGCATTAGCTAGTGGCATGTCGCGGCCAGGAGTCCGGGAGGGCAAAAAGCTTAATCCACCTCCTAAAAATAACACCTTTCAGGGTTAGGTCCCTTTGTTTACCTCTTCTACGACGGAGGTGTTATACTCATTCCACCCGTTGTCATTGTTCATCTGCCACGCTTGACTGAACTATGGTCTGCAGTCGTAGTGAGGATAAATTGCAATCGAGATGACTTGAGGAACAAGGCGCTGTGACCAGAAGATGCTTAGTTAATCAACTGTCATGCCGCAGGCTTCATTTCTCATTGTTAATTTGAAACAGTAGAAATCACGGTCATAAAAATGAAGTGACATTTCAAAATAAATCTCTGTTTAAATTTCATCACGACTAAAGAAACAAATCAGTGCCTGTTAGCTAAATGACGAACACTGACGAGTTCAATAGCCCTGTTGTTTATTCTCTGGATTGAAATTCAATCTGGAAATGACATTCTGTTTCTTTACAAAATTATGCATATGTCGAATGCGATTTCTTTAACCTTATTGAATTTGAAAATGCTAGGAAAACAGATTACAGAAGTATTTTCATTTCACAACAACATCTCATTTGAAGAATACTTCGTAGTTCACATGACGGATGAGACTAATTTTGTACATTCTAGATTTAGAAGCAGCAATACTGAAGAGAAAATTATAATTAACGTCAATTTCTAAACCTTAACGCTTTCGTCATGGAGAAGACCCCTGATGTCCCGCTGTTGCCGTGTTTCAGCCTTAAAGACCACCCACTGTAAAACTACGTTGATTAAATAGTTTTTCAGCAATTATACATTGAAAATGGAAATACATTTCAATTTTAAACTCAAATGACAAACAAAGAAATTATTATCTGTATTTCAACATTTATTTCAATTAGTTTCCTCGGAAAGAAGTCATTTATCATTTAAAAACCAAATTAAGACTATTTTCTATTATCGAGATTGCGAGGTTACAGAAAAATGAAAGTTGAACATATATGTCGATAATAAGGGGATTTGTGTTGTTTTTCGAATTACACACGTTTGCATTATACGTCTATCACTGTATACTCTAAAACCTTTATATGTGTGTCGAATATAACTATATGTTAGATTATGGCAGTTATTAAGAAACTTAACACCCACATAGTGAATGTGAGAAAATATCTTGTTCACAACACAAGTGGGAAGATATTCAATATGACAGATCGAACAGTGTTTAAATACGAGGCATTCACGCTATCTGGCTTTTACATGACGCTATCGGTCGGAATGTTTCAGAACATACGACCGATTTCCCTTTGACAATATCGAACATTACCTTTATGATATACTGCTCCAGCAATACGTTTGAAACGACGCACCCTAAAGCATGAATAAGTAAATGACAACAGTGTATAGAAATACACGGCGTTAGAATTGCACCCTGTGTAACCAATCTATCCACATTACAAAATAATGTTAATGCGTCCCCTTAAACCATCCTGACACGAGTCATTAGGAAAACGGGGATTTGCAGTTTGTTCCTTCTTAAGAATTATACACTATCAATTCCGTGAGATCATGCTTGCACGCAAGCGACCCTAAACCGCAGAATTACCCGTGCGTGAGTTTGAATAAAACAGACGCTCTTCTTCCAAGCAACGATATCACGATAGTCCTCGCTGAACGGTCAATATCATATTCAGTTTCAGTTCTTAGCGACTTCTGTTTAAAGATAATATTATTATCAATTTGTGATTTAGACACAAAGGCATTGTGATAAACTGGAAATAAATATTTCAAGGAATGTAATTATTTGTATTTTGATATAAGATAAATCCTTTTGATTGGTTAACAATTAAATATTCAACACACATTTGCGATTGTTTGAAGTTCGGGCTATAATAATAACATAAAAAAAACAATATTCTACATATCATATTTCAAGTAAAGAGCATTTCAAATTAAATCCAGTTTGAGTAGGATTCTCTCTGGAAAATAATTAAAATTTGATAGATTTTTTTTTATTTGCTATGGATTGTTATCAATCATGTCTATTTGGGGTGGTACTACGTAATTACGGGACTGACAAGGTTCTCTACAAAACTAGACTGACTTGGCCAGATAATGATGTCAGCTTGTCTTTTCTGTGATTAATTCATCACGTTCTGTCCGCCGCGGCTGCTGTAATTATTTTTTTAGAATTGGACGAGTAAGGAAGGGGGTGGTATTTCAATAGTCCATGCATTGACCTTTCCGGTGCAAGGGTCAACCAAACATGCGACTTAATCGGAAAATGAAATCTTTATCTTGAGGGAAAATGTACACACCAAGGAAGGCTTTAAGGATCGTCAGCGGGGACAATACCAGCGTGCTGTCTGTTTGTCCACTCGTCATATAATGCTTGAATGTAACTCGTGCTTTCAAAAAGAGATTCCCTCGAACAAGTTACATTGTAAACGTTTATATTTTCACAATCACCTACTTTACTAGCTGTTCTTACAACATGAAAGTAATGTGTCTTTTAAAATGCTGATTTGAGTAAACATGAATTATTACTACGCTCAAATGATTTTTTTGTTGGGATGCGTAAATAATATTTGTTAATAGTTCGATTTATTAAACAGGAAACACATTGTTGTGCAAAACAAAATTTAAGATAACAACACAAAGGTGTGAGTTTTCATATAACGTGTGTTTCAGTTACATTATAAATACCACTTATAATAAGGGATAAGGGGTTGTCTTGTGTATATGTCCCTTTATCAATCACTACATTAGCATCAATGTCATAATTAACCGAATTTATCTAGTCGCTAGCAACCGGTATCGGGTAATACGACTGAGTATATTTACGACCAGGACAACTGTCATGAGTATGTATGTTTTCAATTACCACTAAGTATTATCTTAATTGTCCCCTTAAGCTCCAGTCCTGGACAAGCTGCCATATTTTTGTAACACCATATTGTATTGACAAAGAACATCCTAAACAATTAAACATCTATAAATGTGTCATGTATCGCCACCGGCCATCACGAAAGGTGAATCCCTCACGTGGATCTAAGCCAACAATCGTAACGATGATATGATAGCAAGGAGCTACCCCCTACACTGTAACGAGTCACCCTGACATTTACAGCGGAAATACTTTCACACCCAAATCTAAAGTCGGTATTAAAAGATTTCCTTCAACCGTGTCCCGATGCTCCATTAAGCTTGAATCCTCTTAAAATCCAATCTAAATAAACAAATAGCAATGATGGCCCTTGTACATCCCAATAGCCCTGAGGCATGTGCTCATACTGCTATGCGGACTCAAGAGGGTGCTGGCGAGACGGCCCCACCCCCGGGCTTGTTCAGGGGTGAGTGTGTGTGCACTATACCCAGCTATGGCTTGCACATGCTCGCTGACACTAACGTAAGAAGTCTTACACTAAAACTCGGGAAAATGTATTTTGTTCTTAAATATCACCATTTTTTCCAATATTAAAAAGTAGCCTCTTTCCACATGTCATTTCACATAGGATCATTTTCAATATTTAATAAATGATGATATTTAAAGAGTAAATTTGAAGAGTTTCATAGTCTGAATGTAATACTATTCGCAGGCAGACTTATTCTATATGTACCAATGAAATCTGACAGCGAAGGATAAATACAGGATTTTCTTCCTTACTGAGGGATTTGTGGATTTGTACATACGTCAACATGCCTTTGGAGAATAACACATCGTACAAGTTGATCGAGTGTTGTGCTACATGTACTCTTGTTGTTTGTCTTCATATGAGAGAACAGCTATTTATAAATAAATAACGTCTTTATTTATCATTTCGCAAAGTTAGAATAACGATAATTATAAGTTGTTCATTTGATATATCAAAAACTACTCATGGATATAACAAAAACTCACGACGTGATACCAAGAGACGAGTGGTTACAATATCTAGTCTTATCAATAGGCAAAACACAAGCGTGTTATATCAATCATATGTGCGGTGCAAATGGACATTGCATTTGCTGTCGTTACTGTGGAAATTGAACAGAAATAACGGATAGTATTACACTCGAGAGATTGACATACGAATTTTGCGAAACAAATTTATGTATAACATTCGCTCACCATCGGGTAAATCTGGAAACGTTGTCCCTGAAAGTTTTAGTCACGAATATTCTTGCAACATATTATTCGAATGTATGCGCATTGAAGATATTAAGGCGATATACTATGTCGACCTATTAAATGCCTACGCAATGTGGAACATGATAGCTTCATACAGTGCTGGCTGATGTGTCATAACCTATGTTTAATAATCTACAGCTAATTGTACATTCTGTATTCCATGTAGGTATTCATTTCAACATGCATGTAGAGTTGATTGTCAATCAATACACGTACGTTTATGTATTATATTTCCTATGTGCTGAGCTGTTGGTATGTCTTTTTTTTATGATAAGGAGTTTAGAAATGATTTTTAGAGATTTTGGTAGAGATGAAAAACATGAAGCACATATATCATCGGGACCACCATTCGATTTGCTATATATACACAGCAGCTGACACTGTATTTTCTTCAATAACTCTCCATTGTGAACGAGATACTCTTATTTCATATTGACTGAGTCAGCTTCACCGCTAGTCCTGCCCCATGACTGTGTAAACAATACGAGCCTTTAATCTTTAATCTAGATCTTTATTCAGCAAGTCTAGATATACTGGATGTACAAAAGAAAAGCCACCATACAAAATACAAGATATTTCAATCCCCGTGCGATACACACGACTGAAACAAATTCACCGTGTCTTCAAAAGCCAACTAAAATGAATTTGAATATTCAAAACATTATCTGTTCATTTTCTGAGAAACACACGTCGTTTTGGAGTATCTTTAACTATGGACGGGATAAGAAAAAAGGGCTCTTTTACTTGCTTTATGACGGCCAACAATTGATTCATCAATAACTTTAAGTCATAGAAATTTAATTATGTCGACAACATCTTTAATTGTTACATTTGATAAATTGGTAACTTATATGCTAAGCATTCTAGCTCAAACATTTTAAAAGAGCGAGTTTCATAGAAATTGTGCGAAATTTTGAGTACTTCTTTGCAAAACACTAGTATTGTTTCTTTTTTACGTGAGTATATAACTGTCCAAAATGCTAAAAATAAAAAAGCAACAAAAAAAACATGAGTTCATGCAACTGGTACATCCACAACCAAAGCAATAAACGCGCAGATAGGTGTTCACTGACATATACTATTTTTTCTTCTTATAGAATGAATCTCCATATAGTTGACCGCGACGCTCTGTTTTTAATAATATCTAGAGTAACAACATTATACATGCAGAATGATCTTGCAACATGCACAACTATATAGTACAGGACTCTACAAGTACACGCACCAGCATTTACAAGTCGCTAATATAACATTAATGTAATGTTGAAGAACTGGAGATAAGGTTAACCTTAGCAACTAGAGATTTTTTAAAGGAGGCCCGGATAAGGCGATTCTCTCACAATTTAAAATAATGACTTAAATACAAGTCTGTGCATACTTTCAGTGACAGTGAGTTCATGTTCATGTTCATGTTCATGTTCATGTTCATATATATATATATATATATATATATATATATATATATATATATATATATATATATATATATATATAGTACCAAGAACTGACTGTTTAAATAGTTCGCCATGTCCAAATCTATACAATTACAGATAGTGTTACTTGACATGACAACATATTCTTACCATGTTCATAATCATGTCTGTCAGTTTGTCACAATACATAGAACTTACTAAGCATGTATGTTAAAGTATGTACAACACGTGGTTCACGCCACTAACACACCTCCCTTCAACTTGAAACAATTACAGTAAAGTGCTTGTTGACACGGTACAATCTTATCTGTTATTTCAGAAAGGTCTCCTTTAAACTGACAGTTTCAGTTCGTTTTTATATGTTGTACATGTTGTCAGCATCAAGCGGAGAGTTTGGTATACACATACTTCCAGCAACTGACAAACTTACATCCAGATCGATACATTACATAAAGGAACTCGTTGAATGTGACCTATCTTATCTACATGCTCAGATAATGCTGCCTGTAACCTTCAGTGTCGCTCTTCTTGTTTATTGTCCACAGAGCTTGTCTCGCTGACCATCGATAACTGCTAATACAAGTACTGAAGAGAGGGATAATCCTGTTATTAATGAGAGGAAATTAGTAACATTGTCATTACTTGTGGCTGGATGCGTCGCAATGTATTTAGTATCATAACTCTGCTGTTGTGAAGATGAAACGAATCAAAGTAATTACTTTCAAGGGACACAGCAACAGCATTTGAGGAGGAATTACCAGCTCAAATACATCAATATATTGATAAGCAGATCGCCACTTGTTAATAACACCCAGTTGATTCCAATGAATATCTCTAAAATTAGACGCTGACATTTTCAAAAGATGCAACTTTATATTCATTAAGAAGCTGTAGAAGCAAAGAAGGATATCGAAACGTGATTTAGAGACAAGTTTTATGCCTGAAATTGGAAATATGACTAAGTTTAATATGATCCGGTGGAGATCTCGGATAATTTATGAGATTGTCGACATGAAACAGTATCGGGTTAGATGAATACCGCGTGTGCATTTCACGAAGTTTCAGTTTAAAGATGTACATGAACGATCTGTTATTGGAATCCATCCGGGTTTACGAGGTATCACTGCGAGCAATCTCTGACACGGGCACAGCATATTTCCATCACTCACTCCTCGCCAGACTTAGACTGGACTACCCTGTCACCCAATTTCGTGCCAGCGCTTAACTCAGTAATCCGGATTTCCGCTCACTCTCCGTAAGATCACGTCATCTTAAAAAAGTGCGGATCCAATAAGCTGAATTACATCTGCTAGTCGGACATGCACTATCTGTGTGACGGGAGAGTGACCATCAATCAACCCGATGACCACTCAAATCTCAACTCGTTTCTGCCAATATTCGACTTTTCGATTTTCTAGCCTCGTTACTTGGGTCAAATATCGCGAGATCTGGGGCGAAGAGTGGAGGGTTATAATTACAGGTCATAAAGAGTCCAGACTATTCACCCGTCCTCTCTGTGTCTTCCACTCCAAATATTTACTTAACCAATGGACTAGTAGCATCTTGAGCTTCAATAACCAGCCGCGGGGTGGTCGCATTGATATAAAAACGTCACAGTCTTCAAATAGTCTAAACACTCTGTTCACGTGGAACAGCCTTATGAGAATTTCATAAGAGAGTCCCATATGCGATTTCATTCGATCTCTGCAGCAATAACAAGGAAATGACATTGGTGAATAAAAGACGGTTAATTTTACAAATATTAAGGCAATTTGGTCATAAAACACAGGACCAGAGCTGATAGTTAAGCCGGGTTTATATGTCTTGCTTCCTGCTTCTCCGGCAATCGGGCCATAACATACATGTTTATACGATCCCCTAGCTGGTCTCTCCACAGCCTCTGCACGCTGCCATGTTAATGTCCAGGGATAACGGCAACAAGGCTTGTTTATTGCAGATGCCCCCATAAAGCGTTCACTGCTCATCATGGATCTGCCTGGCCATTTCATGGCAATTTCACCCGACGTCCAACGTATTACCATCTTCATATATAAAGCTTGATTATTTATTTCGTGTTGGGAGCCCTGTATATTTAATGTTTTGATGTGACACGTGGCTGTCATGAACATAGTACATATCTCACTGAAGCAGAACAGTGTCACTTTGACTATGCAGACTCTCCACGTTAATCTTGTATATGAGCAGCTCACCCAGCACGGCGATTATTCATGTTTTATCCAGCTTATTTCAAGCATATTAATTAAAATGGAACCATCGGTTTGCAAATTATTCAATTTTCTTGCATTTATTAAACGGTTTTCTAGTAAAGGTGGTATATTTTCATCAAACAGTGCCCTTGGCAATATGTATGAGGCTTTGGCGCTTTGTACTCTATTGCAGGAGAAGTTACGAAATAAGAATTCGATTAACTTTTACATCGTAAATATTCCCCGTTCATTATTCATACAGAAAAACACCGTATGCTTTATTTTATCGGATAATTGGACGGAGGTTAAATGGACCCTGGAGAAATCAGGCTCCTGAATTCGGTGCACATTTAATGGGGTCATTTGCAATTGACGCTCCGTCATCACTTCCATGTATATTTCAGTCCAGAATGTGCGTGCGTTACTACATGGCTATTGTTCATACTGCCTGCTCGGGCTGGGATGAATTTCTATTACAGATAGTTTCACTGGCATTTCTTCAGCTGAAGAAAATGCGGATTTATTACTGCCTTGAAGACGCGGTCTAAATTGAATTATTAGAGGCAAACCGGATTAGTTGTTTTTTCCCTAGACATGTCCGGTAAATATATTTCGTTTGAAACCAGGGCTTTCCTTACTGGCATTCCTATTTTCACCAGTGACTTAGAAACATGGCAAATGCCACAACGGACTTTGGGTATTATACTTCAGGATTAAAACTTCAAGTTAACTTTATAAAATCGTTTAGTTATGTAACATACATTGTGGTGCCAGATATACTTACCAACGATGTTTTAATCATATTTGTCAACTCTATGTAATAATTGTTTCTATTCAATCATCTCTTACAAACTCGTTTCAAAGTTTACACTCGCCGCTAATAGCTGCAATACTGCCGAAGCGGCGTTAAACAATAACTCACTCACTCAAAGTTTACATCACAAGCACACTGTACAACGTGCCTGCTACGTGAAACTTGTAATGAGAACTCGCTCACGATGAAGACTAACCGTACACGAAGAATACACTCCGGGTTAGCGACAATAACGCAGTATGGTCGATACCTTCCTGTCTCTGACATCAGTCGGTGTTTAATCTTAGTTCAACTGCATGAACTGGTTGGCCATTGTTTGGACACAGATGAGTGGTCAGTAACAGACTGACCAGTGGATAGTTGAACACGACCGTCAGACCCTCGGGCTCATGGGGTCTGGCTGTCACTCACACTCTCTAGAATTAACAAGCTTAGCAGACCATAATCTATTCCAAATAACCAAACGACTTTCTTTAAGAGACCTTACTGTTTGCCCGCAATTGTACACGGTATTGACTGGGCCAGTTTCTCTAGCGCGTAGTTCTCCTGACATTGACAATAATGAAGCTTTCAAAGTAAGGAGGAAATTTGTGTCGACAATAAAATTCATGTCGATAACTAATTAAGAGAACAGTTTGTTAAGAAAACATGTTCATAAATGAGTAAACGGATTTTAGGTTTGCGTCCTGTTCCCTTTTAGAAGCTTTGGTGTAGAACGGTTTTATTCATGTATTTCTCAGCTCAAACATTTACAAAGGTCAGGGGCAAATATGGACCACATCATTGTCTTTGTATACATCAGTGAAGGCCCCATGGAATCGTTTGATTTCTTTCATTTCATTTTTCTGTCTGGTACGAATAAATAATGAATCATCACTGTAAATGAATAGATTATCGACGTCCCCGTCGTTAAATGATAACAGCAAAGATAATATCTTTACTAATAAACGAACATTGTGATAAACGGAGAAGAGCGGATTAACAAAATCAAAGGAAAACTTGTTTGTCTCTTTCAACTTTAATATTTATCATAGGGACACTAACGCAATCGATGTAGTCGATATAATGTTCTTTACAAACATATATTGATCACTTAAAGGTATATGAGTATAGATCCTACCCTATTACTATTTTAAAAAGGTAACAAGGGTAGGCTCTATAGGCATATTTATCGTCCTTAGCTGTACGCCTCCCTGTGTTCCGTAAATTGTTGAATCGAACGGGTGACCAACATTCTTAAAGGTGCATCCATTGTGTTTCATAAAATGTTATTTGCCTTAAATACATGCCATCATACAATATGTGCTGATATCAGTTCAAATAATGTCACTCAACTAGCATATTCATCCCCAATCGCCAATTGTATATTAACAATTACTAGTTTCAAAATAAAATCTAGCTACATCATTATACTTGTCAGAAACCGAAACTACACGTTCCATTTACATGCACAGTAGTTATAAGACCTTTTTAACATTATCAACTTATTTTTTTCTTTTAATAAGTTTCCAAAATTACGTTTGACTAATTGACGCGCGCCACACACAGTGCAATGTCCGGTTTTCGATCAGAAATCGACACTTTTACCTTTATATCGTCGGAAAACTGAGCCGACTAAGATCAAAATGGCAATTTTCGGCAACAGTTAATACTTCTTGATAAAATAACACAATTTATAACGTTTAGCATACGTGACCCCTAACAACACAATTGATGTACCTTTAAGAGTAAAACAATCGATAAGAGTTTTTTTCCAGGCTTTTATCCCGATTTGAAGAACACGGCGTATTATGAATTATTTAGACCAATCTTAATGTTCACAATATAATGCTGAAATGTCGGTATATGTCGGAAAGATTAAATTCTTATTGATTTAAGTTGCGAATTCAAAACGATAAAAGCACCAAGACCGAAGAATATGGCCTCGTTAACGTTGTAAAGGGGCGAAAAGAATACGTAACAATCAGCGTGACTATATCCTGGATTTTGATAAGGTTGAATCAAATTAAGATCAAATATTTAAGATTATATTGAGGGCTTCTCACCCGTTCTCCCTGAAACACCTGAAAACCTATAACTTAGCGAGGCAGGTTTACATTTTATTGGAAGCCCTTCTGTCAGATTTCAGTGTAATATTCTCTGTGAGCATGTTCTAGAGACTAACCTCTTTCTTTATTACCGCAACGAGACAGCGTCGTGCGTAAATAAAGTAATAGTGGAACACCATGGATGACTCAAGCGTTATATGTCACTTTGCATCGTCTTTGCATGTAAGAAACTAAGCTATACCGTTTCTTCGAATATACATTATTCTACATGCATGGTGAGAATAATTTTAAAAAACTAATTATTGCTTTTCAGCAAATCAAACACTAGAGCTGCCGGCAATAACAAAGTATTATGTTTGCATTAAACGATATTTGTTACCATGGCAACACGTGAAGCTTTTTGCCGGTTGATCTATGTTCTTTGTACAACGTTGTCATTGCGTTGCTGTTGAAGACACAGTTTACTGTACTTTTTGTTTTCTCTAGAATATTGATTATCAATAAACTTGTTTCAGAGCTGTCGTACTTTTTGCGATACTTGAATATTTATTAATAAGACATATAATACGTCGAGCTTTAGAACATTACAGGTTTCTTTATAGAGTGATACATTAAATGAAATGGTAAGCATTGTTTCAAGTGAGAGACTATTTCAGAGATTGAAACAAAAGAACAGATCGCCATCGCACTCAATACTGTGTGGGCAGCATATTTAAAACAAGCTCTATTTCTAAAAGTACAATCATGCCGTGGAAGAATAACGTCAGAAAATCAAATTCTCCTGCAATTTAAAAAAAAAACATGTTGCAAATTCATTTCACTAGGCAATTTCTCTCTGTTGAGAAATTCTAAACACGCCGCAAATAATTGCGTTGCTTAATGGATATAACCACATCATATCTTTTAAAAGTGGACAATGGTACTTGATTTTTGGGACCCCGCGGGTGAGGCGATTGTTGCGAGCAGAAGGCGGCATTGCTCTAACAAGATTGCTTCAGTCGACCTTAGCACCAGTTCCTGACCTTGAACTATAAACGCGAAAACCATTTCCGCGTCCTAGTGTTCTTCATGCTCAAATTGATCCCCACACTCGATTTAACAGAGGACCTTTCACCCTAAACCTATTCCAATCCTTACAAAAGTCCTTCTCGTCTCAGCAAATAGCTTCCACTACTCGGGATACAATTCCATAACTACTCGGGGGAATTCACCATCTTTCATCACTCCGTTTAGTATTCGATTATGCATAATTTACATGATTTGGTGCCGATTTCTTGAATGATTACCATTGTCCCTTCTCGTGGAAAGCTAAATGGTAACTTGTTGTACCCTGTTACAGCGATTGAGGTCAGTATGGTGATAGAGGAAGCAATTCCTGTAATCGCTTTCATCTTTATATCGCTAATAGAAATGAAGTAGTAAGTAGCAGGGGATACGTGGCGACATGGGACCATCACGCCATAATATACACAGAGGAAATAGGCCAATGTGCAAAACTATAAAATCCTTTGGGAAAATTTTCTGCAAATGTTAATTGGAAAACGAATGTCAAGAACTGATGGGATTCAAGAGCAATATGTATGTGAGGATCTTTTTGTTTTACTTTGGTTCATTGATTGGCGTACCTGCGCTTATGGTATATTCGAACTGTATTATTTATAGCAGCGTTCCGTTTATGTTTTCCATTTACCGAGTGTATCGCATTTGTCTAGCTGTCATATTCAAACACGTCTGGTTTCTTTATATCAAGTATGTATTAACTGCCAAAACTACATACCACTTCCGTCTGGATTTATATCTTTGTTTGTATTTCCAAAACTACAACGCGTCATTATCCGAAGTCGTTTTTCTATACCCGGAGATACAAGATACCGTTTGACTTGTTATACTTCAAATCAGTTCTGAACGTGTTTAGAGCATATTACAAAGCACTGACATATACACATACAGGCTACATCGAGATTAGTCTAGAATTTAACTGGTCAACGATAAGGCATTTTGTTAACATGATATCTTCTTGGAACATTGAGTTACGTCTCAAAACCAACGAGATAGATTTACAACGAAATTCAATTTTCCGTTTATTATTCTTCTTTCAACAAAACATTTCGGTATCTTTCTGAAACTGATCGGACCTTACTAAGATGGAATGGTAACGCCTCACTGAGACCATTGCATTATGTCTGCCCTTTACAATAAATTCGTTTATAAATCCAGCGCACTTGAAATTGATTGCGTCTGATAGGTGTAGATTACACAACCCTATCCAGGCTTACATATCTCACTCAGTGTCCGAACCGCACACTGAAACTGACGACAATAAAGACATGGAATCCATTCCATAGAAGTTGATCTAAATGCATATTGATTTATATTTTCTTTGATCTTGCCATACAAAACGACGCGTGATAAGTGTGGTATACAGTGGGTCATTACTATTGTCAATTAAACAACGCAGCTGACATATTACTAACCTGAACGGATCTATGACAACGGATGTTTAATTAATGAGAAGATTCAATTCCAAGCATCAACAACATATTTAAATTGTATATACCGTATCACGGAGACAAATTGCAATATACCTCTCTCCCCCCCCCCCCCCCCCCCCCCCCCCCCCCCCCCCCCCCCCCCCTCTCTCGCAACAGCATTGTCGCGTCCGTTTCCAACAAAAACATATAGATTATTACATTTTGCGATAATCAAGTGTCATCTCATTTTACAATAATGCGTTTTCTTGTGCCATTTCAAGTTCTGCGTCTCCTTGAATGATTTACGTTTCGTAAACAATTTACATGTATCAAATATATATTTTATGGGTTTACTTATAGACAATGAGGTCATGCTAGAAGCCAAAATGTAACGATTATTCACTAAAGCCATACTGTAAGAATTCACGAAAACGTCATGCACATAACAAATGTGGTATATATAGAGAATCTCCATCAAGTATCTTCTGATATCAAATTCATCAACACGAGTTGACAAAGTGACAAATATCCGAGCCTTGCCGGGGATATTTTACTTTTCTCAACAAGTGTTGATATATTTCATTTCACAGGACACCAGGTTGAGCTTATATTTATCATTCAGAATCGTTCTTCATTACTTTAAATGAAAGATGTTCATCTCTGAACAAAGTCCTGCCATATGACCATCAATTTGTGATTTCATTGCATTGTGACATCATCCTGTTTATGACGCCATCTAATGTGATTTCAATAGAAAATTGACGTCATAGCATTGCGAGTCATTACTTGATGATTTAAAAAAATATATTGTGAAAACGATATCTCCTTGGCGATATCGTTTGATCTCACACAAGCGATATATCCCGTGTAACAGAGTTTGGGATGAATGTCTGCTTCCCTCGTGCATATTCCAATCTATAATGTTGGAGGAATGTGGACAGTACCACTATGGCTGGAAGCTATATGTAAGCATGGCGTATGGTCTCGTAGTCTGACACTTGCCACTTTCACATGCTTGTCTAGAGTTGCCACTCGAAATGGGTGTGTTGTAAACATCCCAGGGTATATCGAGCACGTGCACAGGTGCCCGCTACTGACTGGTATGAACAGTCGTCTTGGCTGCTGACTTCCTCCTGCAACTGGTACACCGAGTCTAACGCAGACTTACCATACCAGACACGTGTGTAGGAGACACTTCTCACACAGTTGCGTTGGTTTAAATTGTTACAAGTTAGATTATAGGAAAGTGAATAACATAAAATACTGAAAAAGTCACACTTAGTTATATTCATCATACTAAAAGTTAAGATAAAAACATGTACATGTAATGACTTTATAGTACTCACTGTGTGCTTGTCAACCAATAACAACGAGAGGATGAAACAACATTACATTTTCATATATATGATAATAAAATATTATTAATCAACTATTATAGAGAATATTTGACAGCCACGAGTGTAAATATATTATTTCTTCTTCACGAGATGAGATATACATGGTATTCGACGAGACATGTCAAATGTTCTATTTATAAGATTTAGTAAACCATGCGTATATTTGGTAAATGACGTTCATTTTGTAAACGGAGCCTCCGAGATCGCCTTCCTTTCAACGGCCATCCTATGACGTCATCCTATTGTTACGATGACGTCATATGATTGAAAGTGATATTTCACTGAGTAGAATAACACGTTATTTCACTCAGTGAAAATACGGATTTTATTTTAACCGATAAATGCCGTATTTCACCACTGAAAATCGAATAATAGGCACTTATTTAGTACAGTATTTACGGAATACTGTCAAAAAAAATGTAAGTGTGTAGAAACGTCTTATTCTCAGAAGACAAACATTGCCATCTTGAACGTCTCTTATCTGATTTCAAATTTATCAAAAAACAACTCATAGAAGATGTGTACACAATATACGATTGCTGCAAAGTATTTACAATATAATTCAATAAATGTGACATGCCATCAATTGAACAAATATTAAGAAAGTTACTTTATATGAGTTATAAAAGAAACTGTGCTATTTTAGTGATCCCAGTTTTATAAGCCAGAATTGTATATATTCCAAGCTCATTTCACCTGTATCCTAATATAATCTATGTAATCTTTTCACACCTAAATGTACAAAATAATTGAAAAGAATGTCAAAATTCTTAATATCTTACACAGTTTGTTAAGAAATAGTTAAGGCGCATGCAAAAATGCATATTATGTTATTTTTGTTTTTATCTGCTCTTGTACCACCGTTGGTGGTTTTTGAGTGAATAAAGATTGATTGATAGATTGATTGACAATTGCACCATCGCTCCTCCATGTACATAAGACAATGAACGTTGGTGGATATCTTCCGAATAATGACATCTATAGAAATAATTAAAGAGGATTGACATTAGATAAATTACATTCAAGTTCAGTGCAAGTGTTGCATTATTGTGCGAGCGAGCGTATAGCCATATCATTTCAATGTATACAGTATTACGTTCTGGAGACCAAACATACACGACGTCAGTGCATTTGATTTATGGAACTTTGAATTCTTTGAAAGTTATAATGTGCGACAAAATCGATAAAACATTTAAATTAAAAGACTGTTTATTGCAAAGGAATTGCGTATATGGTGAATATGGAAAACGCGTTGCTGTGCTGCATCAGGGCCTCTGTGTACATCAGCGAGTCCCTGGTTGCACATACAAGGAGGCGAGAGCGTGTAATACAGGCGAATGATGAATAGCCCGCCACGCGCGTATATATCTTGAACAGGCGATTATCATCGCTCTCTTGTATTTTCAGGAAATGAAATTATCCATATGTTTGACTAATACGCATTTCGAGGCGATAATGCGCACATATATTAATACAGAAGGCCACTTGTCCACACTGAATAATTTCAGATATTCAGGTAATTTGAATGTTATTGATATGATTCTAATGTTATTAGCTTAAATATCACATTAAGGGCAACACATGGCATTAAAGTGTCAATATATGCATCCCCCGAGTTTATCCAAATATTCAATAGTCTGTGTGGTGATTAGTATCACACAGAACAAAAGGGTCTATGATCGCGGACTTCAGCTGGAGTCTCACACTGATCTCGCTCGCGTTGAGCTGTGCATCCTCCGGTCCCCCGTCACGCCATCCAGCCATTACACGCAGAGTCGAGGGATCGGATAAAACACCTACATCCCTTAAGCATATCTTCTCACATACATTAAACCTTGTCTCGATTAAATGGTTTGTTCAGACGGGAGTAATTTGAAATTCAATGATATTGCGTATAATGGAAGTATTGGCGCTGAAGAAATTAATTAATATTGACATTAGACACTTCTTTTGGATCGAAGTTTCCTGAAATTCTTTTCACAAAGGATAGAGTGTTTCTCTTTAGATAATTACAAATCAAATTTAAAGATCTTTCGACTGCAATTACAAAACATCATCGAAGTATTTTTTATGTTGGCCTTGTGATCATATAATGGCGTTAGAAACGAGGCGAAAACATGACTGATTCTTAAATCAGACCTAATTAAGGTAATGGTGCAAGTTTCCACACTCATGCCCCGGAGTTATGTCCCTTTCTGTAACTCTCCTCGAGCAGAGGGGAATGTTTCAGCTGTGATCAGCAACCATGAACCCACAGTGACCTCATTGATTTCTGCATTTTTTATGACATCAGAGATTGTGCATTTTGAAAATTGCCTCACGTTTTTCAAGGACTCTAAAGCGACTCAGGCTCCCTTCCGCGAAGGTTTCTTGACAGGAAGGACGTCACCTTGGTGATTGGCAACCTTAAACATGGTGTTCGGAGTTTTCATAAACTAGATGTATGCTTAATTGTGATTCTTGTTCAAACACGGCACTCGTGTATGATTTTGCACTCAAAAGATGCACAATCGATGCATTATAATAAAAGATGACTAGACCTAATCTAGTTAACCTTTGAAGTTATTTCACTGCCTGTGTAATGTAATTATATATTACATTTATGCCTCACATCATGAACAGACGATGTCGTTTGAAAACTATTACAGGAGGGATGTATCGCGAGGACACCGGACCTTGAGGAGAAATGTCAAGAATTATTTCAAAGGAATATGTTAATCATTATAATCGGACATCAAACAATCCGCGTCCATTCTCTCCTCTCCAAGTCATCTATATTTTACAGCTAGTCTATTGATATTAGTTCGTGCATAAAATAGTCCCTAATCGGGAAGGCCCATCTCCGCTGTATGGTGTTCATATTAAAGTCTCCTTCAGTAAAACTCGTGTCAGAAGACGGTTCCCAACACTCGAGTCTCTAATCTCGTAGACGATATTTTTTTTATGAAGACATTAAAATTCACTCGACTTTGGCTGCTTGAGATTTCAATAATGCACGAATCTGTGAGTTGTTATTGGAACCATGGCTGTTATCTCATAATTTTGCTTGATAGATTCCATCGACCCTCTACCGGTGACAACTCTTAGATAAAGAAACGTATCATCAGCGGACATATAGTTTCGTGAAAAGTCAATACAGCCGTGCAGGCTAAATGATAGAGTCACATAATAGAAAGCTTTTTCCGGGGGTTGTCTTTTGCCTGACAAGAGTTGCTTTTTACTCTGATTGTCTATTACCCGCCTTGATTGATATTGCCCAGTGAAATTAGCACGAGTGTTTATTCAGGGACAAGGTTGTTTCTGCAGCGCTGATGTTGACATACACATAAACTAGCTTCCCGAGATATCTAACCCGTCTGACTTCTCATCAGCAGTGCGACCCCGTCATTAGCCAGTCCAGAATGCACCTGCGACTTCCGACAAAAGCGAATCTCTTTCAATGTCTTTGCTTGGAACAAGCGCCTCGACAGGAAACATCGCGTCAGGAATACCGTTAATTTGGTTGACGCTCGTTTACGTCAGTTCAGACTCGCTCTTTTCTCCTCCTTGCCGAGCACCACACCTTATACATGGGAATAGTGTTAAATAAGATGTGAACCTGCAGCACCTTTGTCATAAAACTCTGTAACACCTGGTCTATATACATCGTGGAAATCAGTAATGTCTTTTTGAAATTCTGACAAGTTTAACGGGATAGTGCGATTACAAGAATGTGGCGGAGTTATTTTGAGGACACACTTTGAGGGGGATATACGTGTTTGTGTGTATGTGTTGATTAATACATGACTGAAGAACAGCTCAGATAAGACATTACTGGGAGAGCTGTTTTGGTAGCGTTAGATATTTGAATGGAATTTTGAATATTCATTCAAAACGACAATCAATTAACTTTTTCATATTAAAACCTAGATCTAACACTGTATGGTTTGTTGACTAGGATTTTGATTAGTAAAAGTGTTTTTTTTTACTATTATAAGACACGAGTTATCCACCCTCATAAAAGGACGATACCCAAATCGAAAGGAAGAGGAAGCGATCTCTAAGTCTCTTGTTGCTAAGATATTCCTTATTTCTTTCAATATCTTTAAACTGGGCTCACGTATTTATTTGATTAATTGAACTTTTCTCTTGCTATCAATTTTGTTGATTATTTGTTCATGATATATATGTTTTTCAGACTTGTGTCGAGATGTAGTGACTATTTATAGCTACACATTAACGTTGATAGAGCAGATGTCACGATTATATCAATTTATAAACGCCGTCCAATGTAGATGTAAAATGTGTTTTTGTAGCAAATGGGTTTTTGCGAACGTATCAGGGGGAATAACACACATGGTCACGATTGCAAATATCTGATCTATTAACCTTCGAATTGAAGTAAAAAGTTCGTGATTTTTACTTGTCGATTGTAACCATCACCTGTATTTCGTACACCACAGAACCCTGTATGCAGTTGCATACTTCTTCTGTAGTTCTGTAGTACGATATTGTCTTGGATATCTACACCACACACTATATACCACAACTGCAATTGATAGTTAACCGTCACGTTGATTTTAGGCAACAATGAACGAACCGCCATAATATCTGACCTACTTAAGGCAGAGATACTCTCCTTTCTATATAAAGAGTGAATTCTAGATTTTGCAATCTAAGCTTTTGTCATTGTCCTATGTATATCATGGAGACGCAGGATTGATGTGTGATTCGGTTCGCCTATTAGTAAACATCAACTTGGTCATGCTTTGTGGTCCTGTGCATAGCTCAGTCGACCGCTATCAGTTAAGTTCAGCAACAACGGGCGTGGCTCGCTGGATGGGTGGGTTACCCGCCTCATTGCTAAATGAAAACTGAGAGTTTGAAGGGTGATTCCCTGCCCCACACTGAGACATGAGTTCAGAGGCTCATGGTGTCACCTTGGGCAAGGTACTTTATTCGAAATGTGTCTCTGTTCATTCAGCAGTACAATTGAGTACCTGGTTTGGAAGTGAAGGCAATGTGACAGATAACCTTCGAGCGCCTTAATTGGTAGCCCAGGTTGCATAAAGGGAGTTGAGAATGAAAAAAAATGAACGATATTGATCCTTACACCAGGGTAATAATGTGTGTAGCGCTTTGAGCATGGCCCTTTGTGTTGTGGAAGTCAGCGGGATATAAGTATCCTCATTATTATTAGTGTTAACAGTAAGTACACCATAGAAAGTTCAACGACATGGTGAACACTTGCGTGTCATGCTTGCACTAGTCAGTCGCCTTCTTGGTTGTCAATATATATATTGTATTTTATGAAAACTGATTTTCGGTTACACACCACCGTATATCATGCCATGATAACGTTTCAATATACATGTTGTATATATGTATTACTTGTAGGGATGATTAAGGTCTATACTCAACCGCAAAAGAAACGCGATCACATTTTTAGCAGTGTAAAAAACAAACTACTGTAAAAAGAAAGTAAAAGTGAACGAGCGCCCGATCAACAACGTTCTGATTTACGTCATAATAACAGTTTTTAGGGTGATGTGTTATAGAGAGTTTCGATACTACTTCCCCCTTAACGATATAAGCGTTTGTGAGTGTTCACCGCCCTGAACCCGCTGATTTGTCTGTCTATTATCAAATATCAGGAACTTGTTGAATTAGATGTTTCTGTTTCCATTATCAAGTTCGCTCATTTGAATAAGATTTCTTCTTTGTTGTATATACCATGCATCTTTTTGTAGGTTTAGTTCTTTGTCATAAAAACCTTTCTTCCTCGTGATTTGTGTAAACGCCTCACAGCGAGGTGTTATACGTATGCAAAACCTTGGTCAAAGCAGAGAAAAAAAATCGTCATTCTAATGTGCAGATAAGAGGATATTTATTTGTTTCAGAAATGCGTTGTTACCATTTAGATTGTGAACAAATGTAACATTATTGATCCCAATTATAACAATGTCACATGAATCTTTTGTACATAGACATTCTGAATAAACACATAACTGTCACATGACTCAACAATGTAATCAGTTATTATTCTCTTTGTTTGTTATCTTAAAAAGACTTTAAAAATGCATTAATCTTATTGAATAAGATGTTGTCAAAGTCGATTTTGAAATGTCGCAGTATTTTCCCAGAGAACAATGTGTTCGGTATTGTTAAATCGCGGCAAGTGTTGATTAAACTACTTATGTTGTACTGTTCAATATCATCAATATTGACACCTTGTTACAGAAAACACGAAGCAGGCGAAGTAAAACATCAGGACTGTTATGATTATGTTGACTATTATTAGCATGTTTACAAAGTAAGGCGACTTCAGCAATGTAGGTTTACATTGAGGTCAGTCCTGCTTGCATAAGGAAACACTAGATATGTAGAGCATTATCGTTAAAGAAACTTAACCTCGAATTACTTTACTGAATTCAAGTTTTGAACTTTGTGTTAACTACCACTCAAGGATTTGACTCTATTCCTCAGTTGCTCGTTATTTGTTGTTTACATTTGACTTCCTAAATGTTTGAAATGTATATGATTTCTTATCGCCCTTAACTTTTCACATTTTCGATTTCTGCCCAAGAACTGCTGCTCCTCAAAGCTTACATATTGTGAGGATAACATACCTTGTGGGTAGGAATCAAAGTGTGTACATTTTGAACCCACCCTATATAATAGGGGTATAGCAGATATTACTCCTGAAATATATTTAAACGACTTCGTCTCCGAAACTAGTTGGCACATGAAGCTCGAATTTGCAGAATACATTGTTTGTACGTTGAGACTAAAGTTTGTTTCTTTGGTCTTGATCTCCTTTGAAATATAAGCATGCCAGGGTGTATTCGCAAGGGCATATTGCCTCAAAGGTGTATATTGGGGTATTGAGCAAAGAGCGGGGCAGTGTAGTTAGTTGGAGGGGAAGGGGAGGGAGGAGTGAGAAGGATCATTCCGGTAAGAGTAGGGAGTAGTAGCCTACCATAGGTCACAGAGGGATTAGGGCCTTAGGAACCCAAGCGGTTTCTGGTTTTGAGAAAGCATACAAAAGCTTAAAACAATTTCAGAACTTCTGAGCTCTTGTGAAAGATAATCAGTTAAGATAGCGTGTACGAGTCTCTCAAATATACAAACATAGTATCCAAAGTTTTGAAATAATCATATATTGACCATGTGAATTATAAATTGAAAATTTATACCCTTATCTAGACCACATGGGCTCTGCCTTATTATTGATATGTTAGTTTTAGTCTTAGAAATACTAAATAATGGATTACCGGATAAGTTTAAATGCCAATGGCTCTGCTTATGAAACGTAGTTTCAACAGTGTACGCCAATTATGGCAAAATGAAATCTCATGTATGTATATCGTTTATGTAATGATTGTAGACAGGGAATCACTCATAATTCCCGACAGCGGCGCTCCAGTCGAGGTACCAGTAGATGGAGAAGAACTAGACAGAAAGTGCATTAGTGATTTGTACTAGCACAGGTTTTGCCAAGAGTGAAACTTTGTAGCAAGTAACCATTTGATCAATATTTTCCTAGATTCTCATATGAAATGAAACACAAACCGAACAAGTATACTTGACATGTGAGGTGTACAGACAGCAGTCCTCGCTAGTCGGGAGGTGAGATACGAGGCATATCATGTAAAATCAGAACTCCATCCCTCGACATGCCACGGAGGTTCTCTTAGATTGAATTTGTGGAGTAGTAGGTACCAGGTTCGTAACATGGCTTAATCATTCCCAAAATGCGTTGACTATAACTTGTTCACTGACCTGAACTTTGTGGGTGGAGAATTCGGGTAGTTCCATTCCCATGACATTTCTATTTCGGATCATTTTGAATGATCCAAATCTTATCCCCATTACATAATTAAGGATTCAGCCCTTTTGGGCAGAATCGTTATTGATATTGGCGTGTTAACCATTATTCCACGAAGTTTGTCCGCAAGATTCAGCAAAGAAGGCTGAAGCAAATTCAACCAAACTGTACATAGTGATCGCCCTCGTTTTAGAATAGAACTGCGCTGCCGTTGGGGCCGGTCAAGCCAGTCATGGTCCAGTTCGATTCCAAACGTCAATTTTTAACATGGGGAAAATCTTCAAAATGCAGCTAGAGACTTGACACGTTTTTAAAACGATGCGCAATAACAATGCGAGCAATAAAGTAAATCATGGCGAATTCGTAGGCACGTGGTTTAGCCGCCATATTGATTTTTAGCTGTTTTTCACCCTTTTCTGACCTCCTGTGCACCTTTAAAGAACATATCCTTTGAAGATACTTGCACATGTAGCTGCAACTTATATCTGTGTGCAGCTGAGGCATCGGTGAATACATGGTGTTGTGTTTCAAGAGCCTACTCTTAATACTTTTTTTCACAATGACCTTTCAAAAAAAGAAGTCAGGTTTCTTAGTAAGTATGACATATTTCAAGGGGGCAGAGCTCTAAAACCCGAATCGATAACTACGCCAATTTTTCAGGACTTCAAGACATGTTGACAGTGTACAGAAACATCAAGGTCAGAGAGAAAGCAGAGAAATCAACTTGAAGAAAACATGAAAAAAATGTATATTTAAAAAACCAAATATTTTCTTTGCTCGTAGAAACACGAAACCTTTTTTTAAATTATTCGCAGTCTCAGGGCAAACAAAAAAGACAACTACGTCGAAATCGTAGGTTTAGCGGTTACGGCGCAATATTGACTTTTTGGCAATACAAAACGCGCCAGCTGCGGCGACGGAAACTGCACAAAAACTTATAGCTAACTGCTAATTAGAAATATTGAACATTGCATGCGTTATAGGGACCTGTTGCGTTCACACTTAGTTGATCATGTGAAACAAATAACTAGAAATGTTATCCCATAGCACTGATCTATCAATTATACAAGTTCATAATATCAAAAGAAAAATAAACCTTTAAGAGGTTTTCGTGGCCCATAGCTTTTGACCAGCTCTCGTGCATGGTCACAACGTTTTCATCAGAAAGCGTTATGCTGTACACATTGCAATAAGTGATGGTGCAGCTTAGTAATTACTGTCAGTATGCGATATGTGTTCACCATTGGATTACATTATTGAAAGCTTAATATTTCCTTTGAGGTTGAAGCAGAAGTCCAATCTAAAAACAAGACGTTTGGAGTGACAATTCAAATCTATAAAACATTTTCCTAACCTTTTCTTCCCTTCAACGTTTTATCAAACGAACAGTTGACTCCGTGTGTTATAAGTCAAATGTTTCTTTGAAGGGGAGCACACGAGGGCTATGATCACATAATAGTTACTCGATGATGGATCTCTCCTGTCGATATCAACACACTGACTGCCTTCTTCACTTGTAACATATGGTGCTGATGTAATCGAATAATCATCGATTCTACCGCGCTTATAGCAGCTTGCTTATCGACTATCTTACTGCAGTAATAACATACGCTCATTTAATAATTAAAGTAGGTCTTGGTTGTCCCGCCCGGTCATATCCGAGTTCCTAATTATGTGACAAGCTCAGTAATTGAACTTCATGGTGATTTGTTATTGCCATACATGTTACAGGAAATATGTAATCAATAATGCCCAGAACGTTTCTCATTGCATATACACTTGTTTAGACGCTCATAGATATACACGCCATCCTGAAGATAACACTCAATCATATGTCAGAAGATACAGTTTACAAATAGAATGTTTTTTCTTGCCTGTGAAATATACATATTTGTTAAACAATATTTCCCATGAAAATAGACGTGTATTAACGTTATTTAGAAGAATGAAAAACATGTGTTACATGATTGTGTATATTTTGTAACAGAGAGACAGCGTTTCATTCCAAACTGTAAAGTGGAAATTATAGTAATCTAAACTAATTACACAAATCCTTTAAAACTATGTCAATCAACTAATAACATATTTCTGATAAATCTTGCTAAATTTCTTAAACATGTATTGAATGTATAAAACAAAAGATGGTAACAATGTTGATATAGTCTCATTTGAAATTAGGTCTTTGACCTTTCTACAAATAGACGTCTTGGATCTTGAATAGAATATAGTGTTTCAGGATAAGCAGGGTGGATAGGATATCAACGTCTTTATTCTGGCGAACAGCCTCACCTCTCGATGACGGATTGAGATTTTATCTTAACAAGCTTTGTCCTACACGAGATGAATTTTTAAGATCTGATGCTATCGCCTCAGACGAAGGTGTAAAATATACCGAGAAATGTCCCATCCTTCTAAACAAACTAGCGTTTCTATCCTGAGGTTCTACTTTTCTTACGTTTTTGCATTTGTAAATGCGAGTTTGAAGTCACTGACTTCAACTGCATTCGCCAGAACAGTTCTGTACTGTATTGAAGCGTACGCTTTTAGTGGCGATATCACGAACACAGGTGCTTTGTGGATTACTGATACGACATCATCGCTTGATACAGAGCACATGTATATAATAACATCCTCTATCCCCTTTCTCCTTTCTTAAATGGTTTAGTACTGTAAAAGTAAAAGTTAATGAATATACAAACATGGCATGATCTCATTAGCATCTATGTCCACGGCCTCCAAATCCCATTCTTTGAGTGACGAATCATATTAACCTTACACCCAGTAGTTAGTTTACATATAGATGAGTATTTAGCTGATGTTGTATCAAAGGTAATGAGGACAGGGCTGTAAGGTTTCGTGGTCCATCTCTCTTACATCCTACACAACAAGGTTCTGATAAATGTTCTATAAGACGGCTGATATTGAAGGTAAATCACGGCATGGCTGGTTCCAATCTGCATCCAGTTCGTGATGTCTGTTAATAAGCAGAGCGCCTTCAAAGCCTCCGTGTTCACCATCTACCCTAACAATAAGAACACAAGTAGACAAACAGTCACAACAGGAGGAAATTAAGACCTGGGGCTGAATTATTAATTAGGCTCGACCTGTGTTAATTAAGGTTATGCGTGGTGTTTACAAGTAATAATAGCGTTAGGGAGCACCTCATTCCGCTCCCAGCATTTTCAGCTGCAGTGAATGGATTTTTTTCCGAAACAGTTGAATCTGACAGCCTCCTTATTCCCGGAGTCAAATTGACAAGCATGTTCAAAATGAATATTTAATAATCCCTCCCTCCAGTTTAATCCGGCGTTATAAACCCTCCGACACGGAGTTTTGAAGATTTGAAATTCATCACGCAAGTCCGCAATCAGCTCCCCGTTGTTTACTTACTTATATACGATGTTCAGGATTGCTTGGCAAAATAATCACGTCCCATTTACGCTGTCCATACGCCTAAGTCTAACTGATTTCCCTTCTTTATTCAAATCACACTCTCGCCTGACACATCAGCGCTGGTAAGTAATGTGCGTGATAAAAAATATTACGTCCCTCATTATTTTATTCCCCATGGCGAGTTAATAATATCTCTACGCAATTTTATCTTCGCTTTGGCATCGTGTTTTTTCATCCACGAACGATGTCCTGTGTTATCAGTCCGGAATTTGAAGCTGAAAAAATTCAAGTCTTCATTGTGAAAGATCTTTTTTCTATTTTTTGACTTTACTGGAACCAATGCCCAGAGCTGTCTATTCTCATACAAGCAGGTCGACCTTGTCTACTTTACGTATATCCCTATCACAAGATTAGTTAATAGTGCGAAGTAGTAATGGGATTTACCTTAATCTGAGTTAGAGATGTTTGATAAATCACGGCTACGTACAAAAGACCATGCCCACGCCGTTTTATGAACATATACCAAATCATCTAACTGATATTGAGCAAGGCTATAAACCTCAATATGAAAAGGTTTTCAGGGAGTCTGTGTTAATCCATTATCTTTTGTGGAGAAACTTTATAATTTCAGAGTTATATCAGATGTTTTAAATAACGCTTTGAGATTGTGAATTTATATCATTCATATTCATATCATCAATGAACAAATCAGTCATTACGACTGTGACACGTGAAGCTAGAGATTACGTTATTGATAGCTTACAGTAATTACACGCATACCATTACGACACATTTCATACGAGTCTTTTGTTATTCATCCACTGTTTAAAGAAAAGGTAAAATTGTAAAAACGTTTTTAACTCTGTGAATGTTTAATGAAGTAACCGTATTGATCATCAGCGTGAGATCGACCGATGCCTCGCATTAATTAGCGACAGTTTTTGTTCAAATCTATCATCAATCGACCGGACGTCACATTTATGCAAAATCAATTCAAATCGGGTCGTTAGCATACATGAACTAATACAGAGCTGCTCTGTGAAGATACACAGCAAGCAGAGACCGAACCACGGGTGGAGATAGCGATGGACATTCATGCAGGGGATGTTTCCAGTGGAAAACACAATTTCACTAATAACTAACAACTTTTCTGAAGTGGAAGAGTAGGGATTTAGGATGTATCGACTCACTGAGACCTGATGAACACATACTATGTGTTAGGGCTAGGGTTAAATGACAGAAACACAGTTGGACAACAGTTGCATAAAACCAATAACTTGTATGAGTGATGGAGAGAAAACTTCAATACAGAAAAAAAATTAACCAATAAAGTGTATCAAAGTAAAGGAGATACCACTTCAAGAGTAAACAGTAGCCACTTACCAATACCGTGTATCAGACTGACAGAGAACCCGTCAATAGAAACATCTTAACAATAACCAATCACTTGTTTAAGATTGGATTTTTATAACAACCAATAACTTCAGAGTGACAGAGATAACACTTCAATACAAAACACGTTCACAATCAGCATTAAGATGTAACAGATTGGCAGAGAACCCGTCAATAGAAAACAATTCCACACCTGAGTCAAAATCCTGGAAAGCGCAATTTTTCGGTCCGGTCATAATTTTTTAATTAAAACTATGTTTTTATTTCTGTTTTTCAATAAAGCGTGTGAAACAATAACATCTGAGCAAATCACATGTATAATTTTGTTTGTTCACTGAAAAAATTAACTTTGAAGCAATTTTTTAGTAGTAAAAACAGCAAAATTTGATTGTCCCAAGATAAGATTGTCAACTTTGAAAATTAGTTTCTGTCAAATGGTTTTGTATTACAAACATTATAAGTTTTTGCATTGATGCAGGAACTACAGAGGCTCAGATTGTACAGTTTTATGTCTTTATATGCCTTGCTTATAATTTTCTGCGCAATAAAGAACGCTGTCTCAGAAGTATATGTCAATACTGCTACCGTGACCAAACATGGTAAAAAAAATAAACTCTCCTCAAGTTATTCACAAAGATCAGTTCCTGCCTTGGTCCCTTCACTTACTGTCTTCAACATGGAAGC
The DNA here is from genome assembly GCA_936450465.1 of Gibbula magus. NCBI lineage: Eukaryota > Metazoa > Mollusca > Gastropoda > Trochida > Trochidae > Gibbula > Gibbula magus. Next base: position 6,033,314 of record OW388294.1, read on the forward strand.
ATGATGGATTTCAGCTCTCTTCAGTGTGTATCATAATCAACCTCCAAGTAAGTGAAGTTAAGAGTCTATGAATTATGTGTGTCAAAACTGTCACCAAGATTTCCAAGAGAAAGAATAGTAATGTTCATTCACCTTAAACTGGTTAAAGGAGTCATTTAGAGTTACTTGTAATGACATGATCTTTTGGTCTTTGGGGACCATTAATTGTATTTAATTTAAATATACATCTAAGAACGTCAATACTGCTACAGTCAATACTGCAACCATCTCAAAAGTGGCAGTTTTGACACATGGGGTGGCGGTATTGAGTTTTTGTTGGTTTTGATAGTAAGTTTTAACAACAATGATATTTTTGGATCTTAATGTGATGTTAAAGTGTACCATTATTTAAAACAATAATAACACACTTGTTTGCTTTCGGGTGTGTACACTTATTTACAAACTATATTGAAATTCATCCTGACCGGTAGCAGTAGTGACAAAACTGGTGGTGGTTATTGACAAAAATAACTATTTGTGTGAAAATATTCATCTGTGCTTATCCTAAGTAGGCACTGAGTAAATGTTTTTGTCATTTTTGTTATTATAATTATTACTTACTGTCTTAGAAACGAAAAGTCTAAATGATTATCTTTAAAGAAAGTTGTTTACAAATATTGGTAGCAGTTAGGACAAATGTGGTGACGGTAGTGACATATTTTCCAGTATGGAGCAATGTTAAGATGTTCATGCAATTCATTATGCTTTTCTTGAGGCGAAACAAATTTTCATTTAAGAAGTTGAAGAATAAACATGATTTAAAAGTTCAAGGTTCAGTTAAAGAAGATCCCTGGTATACTTTTGAGAGTAGTGGCAGTTTTGACATAGCAAGTGGCAGTATTGACAAATCAATCACATATTTAAAATTATTAATTGATAATGGTTTGAATAAAGCATAAATTGTAAATTTGGATGAAAATATTGGCCTTAATCTGCTTGACTCCAGTATCATTCATGTTCAAATTTTATAAAAACACTCTTGACAATTGCAGTAGCAGTTTTGACAGCTTTTGTCACAGTACTGAAGAACTTGTTCAAAATGATACAATTAATTATGTTACATGTGAAAGAATGTATTATGAATAAAATAATTCAGTAACTTGAAATATTATTTCATAGTGACAATTAGAGAAGTTTAATTTCTTATGTCTTGATTTAATTGAAGTCGTAATGTTAAGGGAAACCTCTTTATGTAATAGTCTCCTATGTAACAGCATTTGTTTTATTTTTATTTTAGATAAACATCATTGAAAATGGCACTTGGTGCATCAGAGAAATCCCGTCATTTTCTGGGACCATTTTGTCACCAAGGCTCAATGTGTAAGACTGCCAAGTCACCAAGGCTACCAATATAGTCCATAGACCACCAGTCACCAAGGCTACCAATGTAGTTCGGGAACCATCAGTCACCAAGGCTACCAATATAGTCCAGGAACCATCAGTCACCAAGGCTACCAATATAGTCCATGGAGAATCAGTCGCCAAGGCTACCAATGTAGGTCGGGAACCATCGTTTACCAAGGCTACCAATAAGGTCCATGAACCATCAGTCACCAAGGCTACCACTGCAGTCCAGGAACAATCAGTCACCAAGGCTACCAATAAAGTCCAGGAACCATCGGTCACCAAGGCTACCAATATAGTCCAGGAACAATCAGTCATCAAGGCTACCACTACAGTCCAGGAACCATCAGTCACCAAGGCTACCAATATAGTCCAGGAACCATCGGTCACCAAGGCTACCACTACAGTCCAGGAACCATCAGTCACCAAGGCTACCAATATAGTCCAGGAACAATCAGTCACCAAGGCTACCAATATAGTCCAGGAACAATCAGTCACCAAGGCTACCAATATAGTCCAGGAACCATCAGTCACCAAGGCTACCAATATAGTCCAGGAACCATCAGTCACCAAGGCTACCAATATAGTCCAGGAACCATCAGTCACCAAGGCTACCACTACAGTCCAGGAACAATCAATCAGTCACCAAGGCTACCAATAAAGTCCAGGAACCATCGGTCACCAAGGCTACCAATATAGTCCAGGAACCATCAGTCACCAAGGCTACCACTGCAGTCCAGGAACAATCAGTCACCAAGGCTACCAATAAAGTCCAGGAACCATCGGTCACCAAGGCTACCAATATAGTCCAGGAACAATCAGTCATCAAGGCTACCACTACAGTCCAGGAACCATCAGTCACCAAGGCTACCAATATAGTCCAGGAACCATCGGTCACCAAGGCTACCACTACAGTCCAGGAACCATCAGTCACCAAGGCTACCAATATAGTCCAGGAACAATCAGTCACCAAGGCTACCAATATAGTCCAGGAACAATCAGTCACCAAGGCTACCAATATAGTCCAGGAACCATCAGTCACCAAGGCTACCAATATAGTCCAGGAACCATCAGTCACCAAGGCTACCAATATAGTCCAGGAACCATCAGTCACCAAGGCTACCACTACAGTCCATGAACCATCAGTCACCAAAGTTAAAGGCTTCCATAAACACATATGAAAGATCGATGTTGGTACAGTTATGCTGATGTGTTCGCAAACAAAAATTCCTGAACCAACAGGCACCATGTTTTCAACAAGGAGTGGACACAAACATATGGAAAACTATTTTCGTAAACCTTGACATGTGTTAGTTTTTCTGTTTTACTGTTAAATGATCAACAGACTTTTGATGTAACAGACTTTTTTAATATTGACAGAGATTTAATGTAAGAAATGAAAAAATATACTCTATACTATTGTAATGATTTTCAGTTTGTCCATACTGCTTCCATACTTGTCCATAACTGCTACCATCGCAAGTATAAACACAAAATACAAATATTTATTAAATACTGATAAAAACTATATCAAACTGACTTTCAAGACACTGGATATCACATTATTTTCACGAAAACTGTTCATTAATCATAAAATATTTATCTAGAATAGAATTTGTACACATGGCAGTCAAAACTGTCACCAGTCAGGTCAATACTGTCATCACAGATGTCAATACTGTTACCATCACTGTTTACTTCATTTTGTATTAAGCTGGGAACGAACATAATATTGTTGTAAAATTATAAACAGGGATGTTTTATGTTAGTTTTGATCATTCTAACTGTTTTATGTAAAATATTTGATAATACATCAAGATTCTCATTTAGTTGCGTTTGAATGTCAATACTGTCACAAATTGAGTCAATACTGTTACCAGCACTGTCACTAACTGCTACTTACTAAAAAATGGTAATATAAGAAATATAAAACTTTTTCGAGATTGTATTATTTTGATAATGATTTGATAAGTTTCTAAATAGGGATATGTCAAAGTGCTGGTATACAGTTTGTTTGGGTGAGTTAAATATGAAGATGTTTTCATTACAAAATTCAATTAATTATTATTTTCAAATCAAAATGGGTCATGAATAAACTATTTGTTAAAACATGTTACTTTATAGACTTTAAACATATACCACATCATCATTAACACATGTCAAATAGTCCAAAATTATTTTTGTGTATGTACCTTTTTACTATTTCAAACATTTTTTTCTGGTAGCAGTATTGACCTTTTTAATTGTTTGCATCAAAGTATGGCTAATTACTTAAATAATAGTTACAGTTAAGATTGCATATTTCTTGTTCAGATTATTCAATGTTATTTCAATACTTATAAGTAAAAGATGATGAGTTTTATACACTTTTGTTTTTTGTTTTTCTAAGACCATAAAATTGCACTCTCCAGGATTTTGACTCACCTACCAATAACTGCATCAGAGTGACAGAGAACCCGTCATATAACACTTCACAATAACTAATAATTTGTACATATTGGCAGAGAACCCGTCAATAGAAAACAATTCCACACCTACCAATAACTGCATCAGAGAACCCGTCATATAACAAACACTTCACAATAACTAATAATTTGTACAGATTGACAGAGAACCCGTCAATAGAAAACACTTCCACAATATAACCAAGAACTGGTATCAGATTGCCAGAGATAACAATCAACACACAAGACTTGCACGCTTACCAATAATTTGTATCAAATTGGAAGAGATAACACTTCAATACGTAAGTTTTACACATTTACCAATAATTTGTATCAAATTGGCAGAAATAACAAAAGATTACATAAAACTTTCACATTTACCAATACCTTATATCAGATTGACAGAGAAAACATTTCCATAGATAACAATAACTGCATCGGAGTGAGAGAGAAAACACTGTGATTGAAAACACTTTCACAGTAACAAACAACTATCAGAGTGACAGAGATAACCCTTACCAATAACTTGCATGAGAGCGAGAAAGTACAGGGATTGAGGTTTTATAATCTCAATGAGACGGGCGTCCATGAGGACAGCACTGCTTCATCTATCGACATATGGAGTCGTTACGATGCGCTAGCTGACAGAGACACAATTAGTCTTCTCCTGTTCAGAAGGACTCCTAATTTAACTCAACGTTTTTTCGCAGGCCAGTCCGCCTGTGTCAATTAAAGGAACCGCTGGATGCCGCATGCTCAAAGTGCTTCTTTACTTTCTTTAAAACTTGTAATTACAAACAGAATTCACCCAGTCAACCCACGTGGTGATGCAATCGTGACAAGGTTTCCAACTCCTCCCTGCCTGGATTGTGCTAGTTAAACTCATTCACTTCGGCCAGGAAGCGAATCTAATGCCAGATTCACTTATAGCCATATTGCCTCTATCAGCGGGCTTAATAACGTTACATGATCTCCAGAAGCATATCGACATCATTAAGGTATTTGTATTCAGTTTGCAGTTGACATTCTCGTATTTTGATACGAATCAAGACAGATAACTCCGCAAGATTACAAATAGCCGGAGGAAGATTTCATATCGGGTGACGATAAGAAAAATGAGACACAAGTAAAAATACGCGTATGAATAATTCACGTTAGAAGAAGTGCTTCAGATGAAATCTAATATTTCTAGGATCAAATAATACTCTGCACTTCTCTCTTTTTCACCAAACAGGAGTTATGACTGGAATCTAGAATTCACGTTATGTTTTTGTCATTTGTCATGCACAACGAGTACAGCAAAAATAGTTTATATCAAAAAGAAGGTATGAGGATATTTTCTTTTCAAAATCTGGTATATTATTACTCCGTTTGATCTTTAAAAAAAGGGAAAAGCGAAAAAAATACCCACCGGTATTAGAGAGGTGAATGGTGCTTAAGTCCTATCAGCTCTGAAGATAAATATCCTTCTTGAAAGAAAACTTCCTTCCCTTGATCAAATTTCCCAATACTGTTCTGGTGAAGGCTTGAATGTGTTGAACACTGCGGGGCGAACCCAGTGGGCCGGTATCTCTGCTAAACACCTGAATCTGTCTCATGAGGCATGGGCAAAGCAAAGCGCAGCGCATTGAAGGTTTGAACACATAATTAAGAGAACCGAGATCTGTCTTCAATCTTCAGCCTCGCTGTGAACAGTCAAAGAAACGCCATTACCTCAATGAATAGGGAGCAGTCATTGTTCGGCCGCGTCGCTGCTCGGAACATATAGATTAAGGACTGCGAGACTTGTAGCGCTGTTACAATGCCTAATTACTCTCTTCCACCTGTCAACAGACGCCCTGTGATGCTGTGTTTATGTGAACTGGCTACCTGGTGCTTTAACACGACTCTGTCATGGAAGCGAGCAGGGATGGGTAATGAGGTGTGAAATTGATTTGATCAATCTGATTGTCGCAGAATCCAGCAAGATGGTAACGACGTTAACCCACAAATAAGATATTTCCCTATCACTATCGAATCTCCCCTGCACACTGGCGCTGTTAGAGGCGACAGGTTTGTCTCTCAGATCGAGACTCATGGGGAAGAGCCATTTTCAGAAGCCCGCTCACATCTATAAAATATAAGTGTAGATTTCTAGAGCTGTAGAAGTTACAGGATTTGTCTTATCTGCATATTCAATATCAAAAAGTAAAAGTTCATATTCAAATAGTTTCAGGAACCGCAGGCTAGTTGATGATTAGTTCAATCTTGACTAGGACAAATTCAGCTGTACAGTTAAGCTCCTGTTAGCTTTTGAAAATGTAAGCTTTTAATGCATTTAAATACCGTGGTTTTACCAACCAGCAGAACAGTCGAAGACAAATGCAATATTGATAGATAGATTAGAGGATAACGCATTTGTATAGTACGAATATACAGAACAAATACATGCATACATGGTTTTTCATAGCATCAAGTGTTTGAAACACGTGTATGTATGTTATATAGAGAGTATACTATAGTCATAATCATGTCATATTACCTTTATGACACTATGATTTCGTAATTTCAAAGCAAGAAGGATGAAAATACCGTATTTAAGCCACGAGCTTATGTCGTGTATATAATAAAATATGATATCATCACGGACATCACCTTCAATATATTACAGAAGTCATAAAATTTGAGTAAGATTATGGGGAAAATTATTTTCAAATAAAGTATATATAAGGCTAGATCACAGCAGAAACGTTGACAACGTGATATTTCCCCTATACGCATCCATATTATCCAGGTATTTTTGCCCGCGTAGATATGAGGTGTAGGCGAAATGAGGACAAGCCGACAATGTACAGCATATGAAACAAGCGCATGTACATGACATGTAGCTTGATAGTTTAAACATTTTAAAAGTTACAAAATCTATACATTTATTAAAACCTTTTGTCTCGGACATGATCATTAATAAAAGATTCCTTTCTTGAATTGCATAGCAATCTATCAGTTTTCCCCCTGCTTCTCACACAGATAGATACTGTCTAGCAACACTGTCAATACGTTGTGCTGACATTTCATCACGCACTCGAATGTTAATCATTCTTAGAATTTTATTGTCTTTATCAAATCACGAGTATATACATTATAGACGTAGGAGTATAACCTCCTGACAAACATACTTCATGACATTTATGAGTTGGAACATTGATCATCAATTATTGTGATAATGCCACGACCTTTCAAACACAAAAAGCTTTCATCATAGAACGTGTATATTTTAAAGCAGTGGAATAAATGTATATGTCTTCTTCAACAATATGCTTGAAACGTTCTCTTTTTTAATATTTTTCTACGCAAACGATTCATATATGAGTATACTATATTCATTAGCTTTTAACAATAACATGACTGAGTATTTCATTCATTATCGTAATAGTGAAATGGAGTCATTCTTGGTTGTCTATGTTTTGTATTTGTCTTTATTTGTACATGCTTGTCAATACTAGATGTACCATCGAGCCTTCATCAAACACCCGCTATTAGCCCGCAAGGCAGATTCATATATAATATACATGTATCAGCCCGTCAAGGGCAGATAACCTGTTTAAACCCGTCGTCAAGGTTATATAACCTGTTTCAGCCCGTCGTCAAGGGCAGATAACTTGTTTCAGCTCATTGTCAAGGGCAGATAACCTGTATCATCCCGCACGACAGATAACCTGTTTCAGCCCGTCGTCAAGGGCAGATAACCTTATCAGCCCGTCTTATTATATTGATATAATAATATTAATATCAACCCTGGACTTGAAGCTGTCACTCTAGCTTTATATATATGATAAAAATAGTATGATCGACCTATCGACTCTCGACCAATGTCATCCCTCAAGCTAAAGTTCTCCTGCTGATATTGGGGCCTCGAGCTGATACAGAATGTGATATTGTTTAAACATATATATATATATTTCATTCAAGAAATGGATTGGTAAACTAACTTTAAATGCTTATCTGAATACTGCTCCAGTGAATGGTGAATGTGATATGAAAACACCCATCATTGGAAAAAGGTGTTCGCTGGGTCCAGTCGCAAACCATCAAAGCGATTGGTACTCTCCTATGTGAAAGCAAAGGATTCCTTTGAAAGTGTCAGAGACGCTATACTCAAGTATATACTTATAGTATCTATTCATCTACCATAGTACACCCCCGGCCAAAAGAAACGCCTACTTCATGCTCCTTAAAATGAAAGATGCAATAATTTCTCAAATATAGTTAATGGCGGTCTCCACGTTATGCTGAAGCAATAACTAATATGAAAGTCCATTGAAATCGTGGAAAACTGTAATTCAAGTCAATAACATTCATGAAAACCATGCCCAATGAAGTCTGCTATTTTCGGTTGATTCACTTGCGCACCTTAACCACGTACATCGGTAGTATTATCACCACTTTACGCGAATGCGTGCCTGTATTGTTGCTCGTGGTTGTATGCACATCTTTTAAAATGTTTTTCTGATCAAGCACTGATCGAAAACTGAACAGTTATTGTTTTCTCATTTCAACAATTGCCCTTCTTTCGTGACATGAACTTCTGAAATTCAAATATATAATGGTGCAACTTCATTATATTATAATATTGATAAACTGTTCATAACAGTTTTTACAGTATCTGATAATATATCTAGTAGGCGTTTCTTTTGGCCGGGGGTGTGCTTTTAAATTTACAATTGTGTGTACGTTCTCAACAAAATGTATTCAGGTTATGTTTAATAAAACGATTGCCCACATTGTGTTATGACATGTAGATAAGATGTTTATCTTCGTTACGTATCTTATCTTGTTTATATCATGTGCAGGCCGACACATAAACCCTGTGTGTTCATAGTCTTTGAGAACCCTATCGCATCCCGTGTTGGTTATCCTTCCTACCCGGAAAGACCAATAACGAAAGTAGATGAAAATGACAGCAGTCTGTTGATAACAGACATTTTCCCTAGCAATAAAAGGTGCAAAATAGTACATTTATTGGGATACGAACTCGTATCGTTCGGACTTTTTTCTCGCAAAACCGATCTTGTGGCGAGGAAGCTATATTGAGTTCTTATCCCGATATGAACTACATTTTGCATATTTAATTCCTCAGAACAGGGTTGATTTTAATCAGATTGGAAATGACAGTGACATCTAAGCTGGACATAATACTGTGTAGGTACTCATTCTACTTGCATACCTTACTCAAGAAATTTGTTCCCACGGGATCTATGTTACAGTAATGTCATATTTCTCGATTCTAGTAAAATCCCCATAGCGGCGTAAATTTACCACTTTTTTCTTTCTACGTCCTAACCAATGAAATCAGGTCTTACATTGACTATCGATCACCGAGTTACTTCAAATGTCTTGGCGTTTGACTGAAAAGGGTATATTTTTATTTTGCATATGTCTGACCAACTTGTCAATGGTAAATGATCATCTTTAAAGCGCCGTCGTGAATTGCACAGCTAACGTTTATTTCTAGCAGAAAAAACTCTCCACTTGTACCGGAGGTAATGTGAGCAGACATGACCTGAGTTACCTCTGTGGAGAGAGAGTGGTGAAAACTGTGAAGCGAATAGTATCGATGATAAAAAATACCACTTTTAAGAAAGTAATAACACGTAACGAGGTCAACAAAGTGCATTTAAATTAGTTTCTAAAATTACCATTATAGGGGCTTGCAGTACCATATATCACCTTAAAGATTTACACTCCCTTTAAAATATTTCAATAAGTATTTTTGGAGATACGAATTATCACAATTCGAAGGTATCAATCGCGAGTGGGAAACTTTGACCTACAAGTTTAAGTACAATATAATTTTATTGTATAAACTCACTTAAAATTGTCTATGACCTACAAGCTACAAATGAATCAGTACTGTTTTAAAGCGTCCAAGACCGAAAGCTGGTATAAAAGTGCCCCAACACAGATGGTCACGTGTCACAGTTTACTGGGACAACGTTACAACATGGGGTCTATTTGATTCCTTTGGTTCCTTGTCTGTGAGGCTCACTACTCGCTGATACCGACTTTGGTACAGTGAGCCAACGTACGCCTACCTTCAAACTGAACAACTGAAAACACGGACAATGTCGACCGTGGGTATTTGCATGTTTTGGTCAAGTTTTGTCGCTGTTAATAACAGGCGAGATTCCAGACCGAAGGCATTCAGTCGTCGCGCCTTGTGTAATTTGATGTTAAGCAAATCAGACGATTGATTTTGTTAATTGATTTAGATGGAGTAGGTGAGGTCTGATCCCCGCGCGACGCGTGATGTTAGAGTGACGACATTACACAATTACCGCCCCCCGAAACACGACATTGCTTACGACTACGTGTAAACAATGCCAGATTCGTTATAGATTTGTTGTATATCAACTGTGTAAATGTCATTGTCAGGCGACTTGTAAACCTTATCTCAGATAAAGCATAAGTCCTCATACATAATTTAAATGCGGAAAGTTATCACAGCCACCTAAATGTCAGTATATTATATTTAAGCATTGTTTCCCACGACGAGATCATAATCACACTTTGAATATTTGTTACTAAAACTTACGAGATTTCATAGCATCCGTATCATCCCTATAATTTATTTGTGAGTATATGTTTGCAGTTTGATGGTTCAAATAAACTCACGGGCAAAAGAAAGTATATGTTCTTTTCAACAGAGTCAAACACAAAATATTTCTGCCGGATAAAGTCGGTTTTGAATGTTTGTGATGAGGATATGTAATGGAGAATGCATGAGGAGCTGTGGATTCGTTAAAAATAATCAACGAGGCCCGAAGGGGCGAGTTGATTATTTTTAACGAATCCACTACTCCGAATGTATTCTCCATCTTAATCCATGTATGACGTCACGAAACATGCATATGTGATTATTTTACATTTGAAACAATAAATGTCAATTATGGGACACCAAAATCAATTATTTTGCAAATTTCGGTGCTCATTCATCGGATATGGTACAAGTAGCTGCGACCCCATGAAATGGATTCTTCCACGCACGTGCAGCACAACTCTTCCATGCGAAGCGATGTAATTGGCAGCTTAAACTCTGTCTTTCCATGCCGTCCCCGGGTGTTACCAGTCTTAAATAATACGCGGGATTCTTACTGACAATCAATCCTAAGGTTTCTAACAGCGTCTTGTGGCCGAGTGGTTTTTAAGCGCTGACTACCAAGCGAAGGGTTGCATGTTCGAATCCAGGTTCATGCATTACAAAACATTGTCTAGTTGAGAGATATTTTAAGATCCTATTCAGATACACCAAGACAAATTACATCAGTCTCGAAAAATGTACTCGATTAGCCATAACTGAAAATGTCTAAAGCCTAACACCCCTCCTGACTGGGACAGTCAATGAACAGTAGATTCCTAAATTATAATCAACCGATAACACAATAGAGTGACGTCATGACCATGGATTAAATCTCGTTAAGAGATATACACATTTTCATTCATGAGTGTAAGATACTTAATAGTTTATATCTGTTCTAGCACACATGGGGTGCTAAAATAGCTATTTCAAAAGGTATTTTGGGAAATAATTATGGGTATTTAAGGTAAAATTTTATGAAATATGTAAATTATGTTAGTACAAGATAGTATCGACATTACGTACTTCCTTTGACTTTAAATCAATGTCGCATCGTTGCTGCAGGACGTCATAAAACAAGCCAGAAAGCCATATTTCACTCCCCTATCTCGCCTGGTTAAGGAGATTCTATAAAGACGATTTTTAAAAAGCCGCGTTTTCAGAATTATGAACAGATAATGTTTCAAAATTTACAGACAACGTTAGTTTGGTTTTAGAGACATGGTGTAACTATGTTTCAAGCCTGTTCATCAATCGTTGATTAAAATATCTTGCGTTGTTGTACCTATACTTTTTTTGCCCGTGAGTTTAGTTTAAGTGATAACAGTTTCATTATAAAAAAATAAATGACATTTTGTGAACTTCAGAAATCTTACTTTGAGTAACATTTAGTAACAATGGCAAATGTTAAGGCTCAATGTCTAGGTAATGTGAAGTGTTGGGAACACTCAATGTTCAAGTCATGTGTAGTGTGGGGAACACTCAATGTCCAGGTCATGTGTAGTGTTGGGAACACTCAATGTCTAGGTCATGTGAAGTGTTGAGAACACTCAATGTCAAGGTCATGTGTAGTATGGGAACACTCAATGTCAAGGTCATGTGTAGTGTTGGGAACACCCAATGTCCAGGTCATGTGTAGTGTTGGGAACACTAAATGTCTAGGTCATGTGTAGTGTTGGGAACACTCAATGTCAAGGTTATATGCAGTGTGGGGATCACTCAATGTCTAGGTCATGTGTAGTGTGGGAATACTCGATGTCTAGGTCATGTGTAGTGGGAACACTCAATGTCCAGGTCATGTGTAGAGTGGGGACCACTCAATGTCCAGGTCATGTGTAGTGTGGGAACACTCAAAGTCTAGGTCATGTGTAGTGTTGGGAACACTCAATGTCAAGGTCATATGCAGTGTGGGGATCACTCAATGTCCAGGTCATGTGTAGTGTGGGAACACTCAATGTCAAGGTCATGTGTAGTGTTGGGAAAACTCAATGTTCAGGTCATGTGTAGTGTTGGGAACACTCAATGTTCAGGTCATGTGTAGTGTGGGAACACTCGATGTCTAGGTCATGTGTAGTGTTGGGAACACTCAATGTTAAGGTCATGTGTAGTGTTGGGAACACTCAATGTCAAGGTCATGTGTAGTGTTGGGAACACTCAATGTCCAGGTCATGTGTAGTGTTGGGAACACTCGATGTCTAGATCATGTGCTGTGTGGGGGACACGCGATGTCCAAGTCATGTGTTGGGAACACTCAGTGTCCATGTCATGTGTAGTGTGGGTCCACTCAATGTCTAGGTCACGTGTAGTGTTGGGAACACTCAATGTCTAGATCATGTGTAGTGTGGGAACACTCAATGTTCAGGTCATGTGTAGTGTTGACAACACTCAATGTTCAGGTCATGTGTAGTGTTGACAACACTCAATGTTCAGGTCATGTGTAGTGTTGACAACACTCAATGTTCAGGTCATGTGTAGTGTGGGAACACTCAGTGTCTAGGTCATGTGTAGTGTGGGAACACTCAATGTCAAGGGCATGTGTAGTGTTGGGAACACTCAATGTCCAGGTCATGTGTAGTGTTGGGAACACTTAATATCAAGGTCATGTGTAGTGTTGGGAACACTCAATGTCCAGGTCATGTGTAGTATGGGAACACTCAATGTCTAGGTCATGTGTAGTGTGGGAACACTCGATGTCTAGGTCATGTGTAGTGTTGGGAACACTCAATGTTTAGGTCATGTGTAGTGTGGGGAACATTCAATGTTCAGGTCATGTGTAGTGTTGACAACGCTCAATGTCCAGGTCATGTGTAGTGTTGGGAACACTCAATGTCTAGGTCATGAGTAGTGTGGGATAACTCAATGTCCAGGTCATGTGTAGTGTTGGGAACACTCAATGTCCAGGTCATGTGTAGTGTGGGAACACTCAATGTCTAGGTCATGGGTAGTGTTGGGAAAACTCAATGTCTAGGTCATGTCTAGTGTTGGAACACTCAATGTCTAGGTCATGTGTAGTGTTGGGAACACTCAATGTCTAGGTCATGTGTAGTGTGGGGAACACTCAATGTTCAGGTCATGTGAAGTGTTGACAACACTCAATGTCCAGGTCATGTGTAGAGTTGGAACACTCGATGTCAAGGTCATGTGCAGTGTGGGGACCACTCAATGTCAAGGTCATGTGTAGTGTGGGAACACTTGATGTCAAGGTCATGTGTAGTGTGGGAACACTCAATGTCAAGGTCATGTGTAGTGTGGGAACACTCGATGTCAAGGTCATGTGTAGTGTGGGAACACTCGATGTCCAGGTCATGTGTAGTGTGGGGACCACTCAATGTCAAGGTCATGTGTAGTGTGGGACCACTCAATGTCAAGGTCATGTGTAGTGTGGGAACACTCAATGTCAAGGTCATGTGTAGAGTTGGAACACTCGATGTCCAGGTCATGTGTAGTGTGGGGACCACTCAATGTCAAGGTCATGTGTAGTGTGGGAACACTCAATGTCAAGGTCATGTGTAGAGTTGGAACACTCGATGTCAAGGTCATGTGCAGTGTGGGGACCACTCAATGTCAAGGTCATGTGTAGTGTGGGAACACTTGATGTCAAGGTCATGTGTAGTGTGGGAACACTCAATGTCAAGGTCATGTGTAGTGTGGGAACACTCGATGTCAAGGTCATGTGTAGTGTGGGAACACTCGATGTCAAGGTCATGTGCAGTGTGGGGACCACTCAATGTCAAGGTCATGTGTAGTGTGGGAACACTTGATGTCAAGGTCATGTGTAGTGTGGGAACACTCAATGTCAAGGTCATGTGTAGTGTGGGAACACTCGATGTCAAGGTCATGTGTAGTGTGGGAACACTCGATGTCAAGGTCATGTGTAGTGTGGGAACACTCAATGTCTAGGTCATGTGTAGTATGGGAACACTCAATGTCTAGGTCATGTGTAGTGTGGGAACACTTGATGTCTACGTCATGTGTAGTGTTGGAACACTCAATGTCTAGGTCATGTGTAGTGTGGGGACGACTCAATGTCTAGGTCATGTGCAGTGTGGGAACACTCGATGTCTAGGTCATATGCAGTGTGCCGGGGGAACACTCAATGTCTAGGTCATGTGTAGTGTGGGGACCACTCAATGTCTAGGTCATATGCAGTGTGCCGGGGGGCCACTCAATGTCTGGTTTATGTGTAGTATTGGGATCACTCAGTGTCCAGGTCGTATGCAGTGTGGGGACCACTCAATGTCTAGGTCATATGCAGTGTGGGGACCACTCAATGTCAAGGTCATATGCAGTGTGGGGACCACTCAATGTCTAGGTCATTTGTAGTGTGGGAACACTCGATGTCAAGGTCATGTGCAGTGTGGGGACCACTCAATGTCAAGGTCATATGCAGTGTAGGAACACTCAAGGTCCAGGCCATGTGTAGTGTGGGAACACTCGATGTCAAGGTCATGTGTAGTGTGGGAACACTCAATCATACAGTCATATGTTGGGAACACTCAATTATTCATTCATGTATAACACTCAATTATTCAATCATGTGTAATATGGGGTAGACTCAATTACTCAATCATGTGTAGTATGGGGAACACTCAATTACACAATCATGTGTAGTGGCGGGCGCCCTCGCTTCCCCAGTCATGTGTAGTGCTGGAACCACTCAATGTCTAAGCCATGTGTACGGTGGGGAACCTCCAACTACTCAGTCGTCTGTAGTGTGGAGTGCCCTCAGTTACTCAGGGATTAGATTCCGTTGAATTCATATTTGTCATCTGCAGACGATATCGAGATGTCGGGACGTCATACTATTGCCGAGGTTGTGGCCAGTTGTTCATGTATAACGATTATATATATTCCCCCGGAATCGCAGGTGCTTGTATCGCTTGAAAATTGCACATGGAGGATAAACATGGCTATATATCCTACGTAGGATCGTACCCTATTATCATTTCTAAAAGGTAACAGGGTAGAGTGTAGAGGCATATTTATCGTCCTATTTATTAGCGGTACGCGTCCCTGCATCTTGAAAATGGTCGATTCGAACGGCTAACCGCGAGTCTTAAATCGTTAAAGAAAAGATTGAAAGTTGATACGTACAATGCATTGAACACACATATTTAATGTAAATACCATATGTGTCTATGCTGCTCATTCCAGTAGCCTATTCTACAGAAGACAACGGAGAACTGAGAAGGAGGAAGTGAGATAAGACACTTAGTTTTACTTTCAGTTTATTGTCATTTAATAACTCAGCCTTCCATAACTCATTTCCAATTTTTGCTGTTAATGCACACCTGGTCTCGTTAGATCTTTAATCAGTTGCGAACAAAGGAAGGACCCGAACTATTACCTTGATAAGTATAGCACATACACATGATAGACCACACGTTCAATGTGTGTACACACTGTAAAAATCGTGTTTAGCAATTAAAAACCACGTTTAATGCTATACATGTTTAGGATAGTGCTTAATAGCTAAACACAAGAACGATATTACATCTGTTATTAAAACATGAATAGCTTTTAAACACATTTCTAAACGTGTTTAGACAGACATTCCACCAGTGGCTAAACACTTTCCTAAACATGTTTGAGAATTTCCCCAATGGGTCGGATAACATTGGTCAGTTTGGGCGGGAGAGTTAATTAAGAACAGATGTGTATCCCTGTGGCCGCCATATTTCGCCATCCTCTTGTCTATTTACACGTTGATGCACACGTTTCTGGTCATTCGAAGTGCACATGAAGCCAAAAGTTGATGCTACTGCGAATATATGTCTCTATGTTCCCTGAACGACACAATTATGGTTCCAATCAAGATTTTGTAAGGTAGGTTCATTTGAGATTTCACAACGTCGTCCGATTGCTTTCTATGTTGTTTTCATTTGTCAAAGGAGTTTGTAACAAGTTATTTAACGAACGTATATTATATGTTTAGCACCAACAGTTACATAAATATTCAAGTAATATTTGTTATTTATATAAATGATATATATGAGGGTTGTGATAATGTTTATAGATCTAAAATAAGTAATATCCATAAACCACATGTTACTATAGCATTCCAGTGTAGTGAGGTTTGATTAGTGTAACTGGTTGTGTTGAATTATTTGAATTAAGATGTGTAATAAGGGTATAGACGTTTAACAATTGTATTTAATAAATAAGTTCTGAAAGAAGCATATGACGATATGTTCATTAAATACTTGGTTGATGCTCATATAGGACCAGACCAGTATATTTAGATGTATCTATGTTATGCAGTTGGAGAAGAAGTTTTCCTGATGACATTCTGCCTTGACAAGAAAGATGCTGTGATGGAGAAATAGGAGAAACTGTAAACATTCACTCAGCTGTAGTGGTTTATTAAACTAAATTCCTTTATGTAAGGAGTTTCACAAATGAACTGTATTTAAGTAATATACAGACTATTACTTTTCATTATAAAGACCAACTATTGTATAAATATGCTTTGGTAAAAGATTTGCTTGTATCTGCCATTTTATTCTGACTTTTTTATTTGCCCTTTTTGTAGGAAACAAGAACTGACAGAATCAGTTATTACAAAACGTTAAGGCCCACTAAAATACATTAAAGTTTTTTTATAAACTGATTTGATCACTGGATTTGATGTCAGTTAAGTTTGTACAACCATTTGTATATACCCAAATGAGTTCCTCTATGACATGTTTCACTTTACTTCCTTTATAAAACTGTTTTCATGAGACACGATATGTTCATAAAATGTGTTATTTTTTTGTTGTGTTGCATTACGACGGTAAACTAAAAGTTTCTTCATTCATGTTACAGGTGAAGGATGCCAAAGGAAATAAAATGCAGTTTACAAACGACCTTCCTGAATCTCAAATACCTTCCAAATCCTTGGATTTAATACAGATGTTTTAAAGGGTGTAAACTACAAAAAACTTGTTGTGAAAATGTTATGTTGGAAAAAATCCAGAAAGCACCCAAACCAATTTTAAAGGATTTTTTAAGTTATTAATTCATGTACAGAAAATCATTTGTTAAACAATGTCGCTATATTGCCTTGATTCTAAAACCAATTTTAAAATATTTGTGTCTGAAAATTTAACTGCCAAGTGAACATTGTCCAGGCATATATATTTTATCTGTAGATACCGTTTATCCATGTATATTATGAGAATAATGATTAGCTTATAAATACAATATTTGGTAATTTGGAGGAGTGTTCTTGGTGCATATGGTTATTTTATACATAATATTTAATAAACCTTTTCGAGGAATTCCTATTTTGAGTCATTATTTTCTTAAAAGAGGTTAATGCAGACCAAATTTATGTCTTGTTTGATATACTTTTTAGTAGTAGTACTACATTAGTAGTAGAATGTTTTGGCGATGACTGTGTAACATTGAATTTGTTACTGTTTTAACAGCCATTGGTTATTTGATCTAGCATTTTAATTTACAAGATATACAATTGGTCTTCATTGATTTAAATATTGTGTACATTTGCAATGCTTTCATTTTCAGGCGTGTTGAATTGTATGGTTTTGTTTTGTTTGAAAGCTAAACATAATACTAAGCGCGTATCTTGTCCTGCTTTTTTACACGTTTAGTCCCCTAAACACGTTTAGCTACTTAAATGTGTTAAGGAATGTGTTTAGTTGCTAAGCACATTATTAAACGTGTTTATGTAGCTAAACGTGATTAGTTGCTAAACACATTCCTAAACACATTCATGTAGCTAAACGTGTTTAGGGGTCTAAATGTGTAAAAAAAAAAACAGGACAAGATAAGCGCTTAGTATTATGTTTACATTCTAAACACCATTTTTACAGTGCACATAACTGTGGGCGCCACCACGGGGTTCACCTCAAATAGTCGTGTGGTTGGTGCCTTGTTGTCAGAGTTCCCATTTCAATGTAACAGAATTCATTTTCACATTACTCTCAGAGAATGAGCAACAACGCGTCCAGTGATCTGTCAACGTGCCCAGTCCCGCGTGAGACGTGCAGTTTCACCTGGCGGTTTCAATTCTCCAAGGCCGTGACTAATAAACACAGGTAATAATCAGTTTAATGACAAATTCAATTGCATTCCGTTCCCGTGCACTACTTGAAAGCAAGCCGCGTAATATCCCGGCTTCTGACGGTGAATCCGAGCGTACCTGTCCCGGTTTTAATCTCGCAATTTAATGCCGTAGCATGAGAAAAATTGCTTGTAGTGATTACGAGCTATTTACTAGGTCGAGCCGAAAACAGATCCATTGTGACAGGCAAGATAGAGTCATCAATATGAGGCATTGATTCAATGCAGGCCAATTCTTAGTCGAGATCACATGCAGCACTTCTTTGCAGAGCAACAATTGATTTTTCAATGGGGTTTTAATCCAGCGCAAGAAACCAACAGTCTTTGTTTCGCTTGCTGAAAGGCTTCATCGAGAAATGATTGAATTGAAATATCGTAAATCCCTCCCCACTTTGAAAAACGATATGGCACTGATCCAATGTTAATATTATTTTAAGGTGACAATTTCATATAAACGACGGCAAACTCTGGTAAAGATGTGCCCAGTTTGTTTGAAGTCCCACAACAGAATACTTTGATATTTCACAAAGCTATCATGAATTTAATTTTACCCGTTTCGTGATCGTCAAGCTAGTAAATGTGTCTGTAGATTATCAGAGAACGAATTAAGTCCTACATCAGACTCTGACCTTTCTTTTGTAATCAGGCTAAGTTGGTGATTTAAAGGGGACAAAAGTAGCTTAGTTTTATCAATATGCGTTCTCTTGAAGCACGAGCTTGTTTACGTTTACATTAAAAATGAATTAATTCCAACACTAACGCCATAGTTTTGAATAGCATTGATATGATTCAGAAACGACGAGACATACTACACCTAGATACTAGATGCAAGATCCTGAATTTTGCAAAGTTGCAAAGTAATCTGCTTACGTTGCAAAATCAATAATATTTAAAATTTTCATTATAATTTTTTTATTTCTATAATTTCTTTTAGAATATCATGCTGCTTTCACAGGTATTTTGTTACATATAAACTAATTGTGAATTAATATATCGAAACGAAGGCAGAAATGGAAATACAAATAAAGGATACGAAAATAATTCAGTTGGATAATGAAATGTTCTCATATTTATTCGATGAAGTCGTGCGCCTACACACCCACGGGGCTTCGCTGCTAATTTGTAAGTTAATAAATCATTATGTCTTGAAGATGTCTTGATGTTACCTTATATATATATATATATATATATGTATATATTACTGTATATAAATAGGATTGTGTAAATTGATGATGTTTGAACTGTTTATTAATATGAATCTAGTCTTTTGTCATTCGGTGCACTATTGAAAAACCAGTAAAGTTAGAAATACAGAATTTAATAGGAGTGCATGTATTGCAATGCACATAAATGTATAAGCAGTAGTGTTGTACAAAGTAAGGGATGACGGATGTTCCCAGCGGTAATCTGCAACCTTGCATTTGCTTACCTATTCTCAGAATGGTGTCTGCCTATGTCAGACAACACACTTGTAAGACATGAGACGAACTGTAATTACATGGCTGAGTGGACACATTATGGAGGAATGTTACCGATTTGGGAATTGCACTAATGTAACTATTACCATAATTGTCACACAGAATACAAAGATTAGACTGATTTGTGCATTCTGTGGACAAATATATTATATAATACAATTATTGGGTAAAAATTTTAATTTTAATGTTTAGAAATATAATGAAAGGATGCCGAAAATATAAATGACATCATTTCGAACAATTTTCTTTTAAAGATCAACTGTTTGACAATTCCAGTCATGAGCTTTAAATAGCGTTTAGTTTGCTATTTTGACACCGATACTGTTAGTTGTACAGTTGTGAAGTTTATCGGAAGATCGAGTGTCCGACAGATCGGAGAACGATGACATAACTTGAGTAATAAAAGGAATAACATGTGATGATTGACCAGGGCTACATGATTGTAGTTCACCAAACATCAAACCACGGCCTCGTAGACACCACTAATTTCAACATGTTCTTGTTTTGAAATCTGTGGAACATTTTCATGATTTTATTTCACGCTTGACATTTTGGCTTTAACACCTGAACACATGCCTGTCATTATATTTTATTTAGGAAGTTTTGATAATCACCCTAAATGAACACAAATGGCCGAGGAGCACGCAGCCCCGATGAACTATTCATGTCGCTATGTGCCCTGGACGTCGTGGAGCGGTTCCTGACGTGTAAATCTCATTTAGAGGCGAGGCCCCCGGGTCCCCTTGATTACTGTAATATGCCATGCTTATACATGTTTTACACATAACTGGTCCAAATGAATAATTAACAAACAGAATTCGTGGAGGTCAAATTGACATCTGCAGGCGGCTTTGACCTATGTTCATTTTTAGTAACTTGTTTCTTTTAATGGTATTTATTTGCAACATAAGGTGATATTAAACAAACTTATGGTTCTGGCATTCACGGCAATAACGAACTTGACAATTCAGTACCTTGTTATTTGCTATCATAAAGAGGGTCGTGATCACAAGTTACAAAACATTTTCAATTTGCAACAGTTCCGAAGAAGTAATACACAATACCCTAATTTAGAAAAAAACGACAGAATCCATCTTTTAAGATCAATTGAACTTGTTAGCACAACTTTTTGCAAACAGGCACAATCTACAAGAGGATTAATTAACCTGATAGTATTTCCTTGCGAAGAGCTCTGAGTCAACTGATTGAGTTGTTTGAGGCAAAACACATGGTCTCGAACCCAGCTCATTGTCAGACCGATCTTTCACTCTCCTTGGATTAGGTATTGATTTGAAACCAACACCTTTCAAGTGTCCATCATTTGTCACAGATGGCTCCTCCTGATTTGTAAAAAGGGTTTTGCATGTCACAAGTCGAATGTTTGCCTCCTCCCTATTTCGGATAAAAAAGTATTTCATCAGCATAAATGATGTCCCTTTGTTTCGATGGTGGGAAGGATTACTGCCTTCCACATTGTCATTTTTTTGTCTCCCTCCTTTTTTAAAAAATATAAATATAAGACATCTCCATCTTTCAGTTTGTCTTTGTCCTTAAGTGTAGACGAGTGTTCTTCCCTTCAACAGTGTTTGTATTATCCATTCAATGTTTAAACAATGTCTTATCATCAAGAATGATTCAGTGGACTGATTTAACACTATATGTTTCCTATTTGCCAATCATAAAACGTACCCGTTGTCTCCCTTGTCTAAAACTATATATGTGATTTTCATTTATCGATTTTTTCTTCTCAATAAACTTTTGAAAAAAATGTTTAATGACAGGAAAAACAAAAAAAGAAGGTGAGTACAGTCGGTAGAGCGCCTGCACCTACCCCGGAGGGTCGAGGTTCGATTCCCGTGTGCGCCACAGCAAAGACGCCAAAGGATGAAAGTTGCTGCCTTGTAAAGCGCTCGGCATTATAGGGAATCAAAAACGCTTGAATTGGCCCTGCATTGTGGCCACCGGTTGCCACATTAAAAATGTGCATATACTGAAAGTGAGAATTCCGGATCATCGTATTATGTTCAGCGTTCAAAACATTCATGTCTTTTGAACATTGTGTATTAATTGTTTAGTTATGTTTAAATCTTAAAATCACAAATCGACCTTTGGTTGGGCTATATGTTTAAATTATGGATAGATTAAGAACCATGTACACGTATACACTTCCCCTCGTTCCTTTTATTGAACATAATTACAATACATAATTCATATATAATGTTTTATTAATACATTTTAAATATTTGCTAAGTGACTTGTATGAACAAGTATCAATAGTTGATCGTTATTGCGTCTAATTAACATAGGTTTGCTACTTTAATCAACTAAAGTGGGTCAAGTTAGTAGCTAAAATCACATCATTTCGCATTAATGTTATTTGAGTTTCGGAAATTGTAATGATATGCATCTTCATGAAACTGAAACTATTTTAAAGGAAGCAAAGTAATGTCTTCCTGGACCACTGATTGATGTGACCAACCTTTCTTACATTTATGTTGATTAATCATAGTTATCAGATTCCACCCGCCATTGAGCCCTAGTTCAATTATTTACGCGATAACTAACGGCCTCTTACACTGAAAGCGGGTTGGTATGTGTTATGTAACGTTGTTTCAGGAGACAAAGCGTGAACGTGATAATAACATGCCATATCATCCCAAGGGTCATAGAGTAACCGTTCACATGACAACATGAGAGAATTTAAAGCATTTGTATGTCACATATTACCCTGATTATAGAAATGTGTTGACACAAATGACTATGGACTGGCGTGATAATTGGTTGTTTATAGTGGCTGTCATTTGGTGCATTTAAATCCAGCAATTTTCGGAATCCTCCCAGACCACAAAAGTACCGACCATAGAACGTGTAGATATTAATGACAACATTATCAATTATTTCTCAGTCAAAACATCAGCTTCGTGAATGGACATTAAGTGGTCGGTTCCAGAAGTAACACTTGCCGAGTCGTGTCGATATGTGATGATACCGCCTGTCAAGAGACAGAATGGCCAAATTAGCTGCGGTATTCGTGTCATAGGGCTCTCAATCTCAACGTAGATGGGATTTGCTGTCTGAAGTACCGTTTACAAGGTTGGATATAGGAGACGAAGACGAGGAAGCAATATGTTATCAGTTTTTATTATGCTACATAACAAGTTACATAAACACATGGCGGTTACATTAATTACATTATCAGGTCACTGTACCTGAACTATATAACAATTAAGGAACCATGTATATTCGTTCTATTAATCGTTGGCATCCTTTCGTTGGTAAAATGACGTTTATAATTAGCATAGTTTTCAGTTCTCATTTGTTAAGCATTTCACTAATGAAACCAAATTATGTTATTAATAACTTTGAATATGTATTTTCCATTGCTAAAAAGTAGCTGAAGAGCCGAAAGACAAGGAGTAATTATTTGTGTGTGAGTAAGTACGTTTGTCTATTATAGCTTTGATTAATACCAATGAACACAGAGAGAATCTGATAATCCAAAGAGTCGAGTGTTTCCAAATGTATTTCAAAGCAATAACGCATATGGCTGGAATTAGATATTTGTGAACTACTCATTCGTATGTATTCGTATGACTAAGCTTAATTTTACGATAGTTTAACGTTCACTATATTATTTTGTTGACATTGGTTGTATTAATGTAGCGCCTATATTTCTCTCACGTTCAAACAGTAATGGCAAACAATGTATACGTACAAAACGCGTCTCCTATTGGAACCACCGTGGTAGGATGAAGTTGTCTAGTTACAAGAACGACGCCACAGAAAGCATGGTACCAGCAGATTGGCCTCAGGCTTCTTCCAAACAATTACATCAGTTCGTGTGAAGCAATTTAAATGGTTGTTAATCAAGCACGAAGTGTCGCTTTGCAGTCGTAGTCTCATCAGTAACTGTCAGCACTCGTCAATAAGGCCAACAAGAAAAAACACCCTCGGGCTTTCAAGGGTATAGAAGAACTCACTTACCTTTCTCAAAGTATCAGTGAAAAAGGGTTACAAAAAGGGGATCATGAAATATAAAATGGTAACTGCTGTCAGTTTGTGAAAGGCACTTCATTCGACAAGATGGTATTTCTTTTGTATTGAAGATGCGCAGGAAGCACTGCATATGAAGCACATCCTTTTGGTACAGATGGGATGAAGAGGAACACGAATCCACATCTTACTAAATAATATAAATCTAATCTTTGAAGGGCATTTTAGGAGTGTAAGAAAGGCTTTTTCTGGATTAAAACCTCATTGTCTATGCACATACATACACAACGTCTCGGCTTACCCCATCAACATCAATACAGTTGATGAAAGCGTATATTGTTCTTTTTATGACATAAACGGAATAAATTATCAATTCAAAATTTAAAAAAAAAATAATCTAGTAAGCCATCCGTCTTTCTTCTGAGAATCTTTGTGAAGAGAATCCAGTGAACGGTTTTCGAAAAGGGCGCTGACAAAAGTAACACCTAGGCGTTTCATTATGACCTTGAAATGAAGGTCATAGACACTTGGCTCTCTCGGAGCTCTTGAAATGAAGGTCATAGACACTTGGCTCTCTCGGAGCCCTTCTGTCACTGTGGTGAATCTATGTGCAAAATATGAACAGTTTCCAAAGGTATGTTTGACATATACCAATTCGTACAGACGTACGTACTGATACTGCACTGTCGAATACGATAGCCATCCCCATCAAGCTAACGCGGGTCGGGGCTAACCAACATTATATACTCATACATATATATATATATATATATATATATATATATATATATATATATATATATATATATATACCCCCTTACAGTTATAGGAATGGAATGTTATATAAAGGACGTAACGTGTCAGTTTCGATTATTTCTTTGGTAAAACATGTTACTATAGTTGATGTCTTTTTGTGAATTGTGTCCTTAAGCATGGCTATTTCTCCACTTGTGGTGTAAAATACCAAAGAAAGAGGAAAATAAGAAAAATGATGTTTTTTTAAAAAAAAGTTCATTCCTTGTGTCTTGAGATCTTGGTATTGGTATAGTGTTACAGCGTTTGAGTGTCCTCATTTTAGCTCTAATAAATAATGAAAAGTTGCATTTGAATTTTTGTTTACTGAATCCATATGTACACAAAATCTTTCACGGAGTCTCATTCGCACACAATACATACATGGCATTTACTGCTAAGTTTACATCATGTGAATGTGCTGTTTTATTTCGAAAATGCCATAATATCGAACAATATACATTTTCCATGCATTTATTTTGCTAAAATCCGTTTTCTGTTTAGGGGTGTCAACCGTTTTTACCATGAGTATATATAGTTTATATAAAGTGTGTAATGAACAATAAGCATAACGACCAGTCAGTCCGCGACTGTGAGACACCATATCAAATTAAAATGTACAAAATTTGTACATGTATTGTGAAAATCAAAATGTACACAATACACGTAAGATATAAGATGTCTATACAGAGGTAGGAGAATTGATATACCATCAACCATTTACAATTACAAAGTGTTTGTTAAAGCTATACAATAATAATTAAAAGTATAGGACAAGATCAAAACATAACATGAATTTAATATGTAAGAAAACATCTGATATTATACTTAAATGAGATATTCATATGGCATTAGTTAGATAGAAAGTAAATCATAAATGTTGGGCACCGTGAAGCGTTTTGGAAGAATAAAATAGGCGTCAAACTGTCAACAGGTAAACCATACATATACACCAGTCAGATCTGAAGAGAATCATGAGGACAGGCTCAGACGATCCAGAGAACAATGTCCGCTGCACTTTGTACACGAGGTCCAACACTGACAGAGTTCACGCTTGACATGGAATTGCAGTGTGGCACACTGACTGTCACTGGTGCTATAATCACATTATCGTGAGGCTTAATTCTGCCGGGTTGCGAGTAGACGTAATTAAAGTTTGAATCAATGTAATCACACTGGCCTCCAACACACTATTAAGACGACTCTGTTGGAAATTGTTGATTAGTTTGGACATTGTACTTAGGATTGTGTTTTGTGTTAATCGAATTTCATGTAAAGATTAGCTCATTTTCCGAAACCAGCTACAAGTGATAGAGGGAATTTTCTTCTTTAAATCGAAGTAAGGAAAACGCTTTAAGGATTCTACTTTATTGTCACGCCCTGTATTCGTTAGTTAATTAACTTTATGCCAATCTTTTTGTTTGATGGTATGTTGAACTAATCATAGCCTAAGTACTATTTTAGATCGTGATTGGCTAAGACCTCAAATTCTCTAACCCTAGTTCACTCCCGTCTACCATCTTTACTCTGATAACCTTTTGGACTGGATGTAACGGCTCGGTAAAATAAATGCTGATAATGATAACTGCAATAGCCAAAAGTCGATTTAAAAAGGCAACGCATGTGATTTAATCACTATAAAATAACCTTTTTTCCAAGACAGAAGAATTAATCAATCTTATTGAAATAGACTTTCAACCTGATGAGATAAGAATGCCTATTGGTATTTGTCATTAATAGACATATCCCCTAATTATGTATTACCGTAGTTGTTTAAAATAGGAAAATACTCGGACTTCTATCTCCGAACACAGTGAAACTACCCGTATATAACTGCTCGTATAAAGATGTCGTCATGAATAAGAAAGAAGAAGAAAGAAGAAAATTATTTTATTTCGATGTCACGTGTTTACATACATTTCACATATGGCATAATAAAACAATAATCACATGATATAATTGCAGATAAAAGACAGCACCCGGCCTACAAAGGCCTATGAGACACCATATTACTTTGTTCATATTGAAATATAGATAAATATGGATGTAAAACATTGATAAAAGGATGGAATAAATATTAAAGTTAAGTGAGGCTCAATCTCCGTCTATACATGTTATATGTTAGGGCAGTCAACGGCTTACATAACCTACTGCTAGATAGTAAACATATACAGCCTGGTCAGAAAGGTCAATAAAGTGCCGCATGAATGTCCACGGCGTCAAGCTACCGTTACAAAGTTCACGGTTGGTATGCTGCATCGTCTACATGGTGTAAACGTATGCTTTTGTAGAACATAAAGCTTAACCAATGCAATAGCATCATGTTGACAAGTAATATATCAGAAACTGCTACAATCAAGTGTATAAATATAAATTCTGAGTTCCGTTGTGATTAACAGACTGTTCGTGATACATGCGTCAAAGTTAGTCACACTGATAATTTTGAAAACCGCATGAAGTGCACATGTCGAAAATTACCATCACTGATATTGAAGAGTGATTTAGTTTTAGAGCCCTCCCTAACCCCTGAAATGTAGAACAACTTAACATATGATGGAGGTTAACAGCACTTCCTCGTTAGAGAATACTTTAGCGCTAATGCATGGTCAACCATATGAAGTTTAAAAGTCGAGGATAAACGAATTCATCGAAATAAGTTGAAACAATAACAGCATGGACCCCTAATGGATGAAAATGGAATCGATTTTGGTCCTGAAGGAGAGATTATAGAACGCCGAAAATGAAGTGAGATTCTCTAAAAGTGAATCAGACTAGAGGCGTAAGGCAGATCCCCTTGAAGGAAAGTGCTCAGTTGGGAGACACAATAGGGTGTCATCCCCTTAGCATAAAACGTATTGCAGTGCCCTTTCACAGAGGCAATCAGGCGAATCTAAACCCTCTTTAGCTTCAGTCGTGACATCGTTAGAGCCGTATTCAGAATTACAACACTCTGCTTCTTTCTGATTCCTATGCATAGTCTGGTTTACGAGATCGATTGCATCTTCGCTTGGATGCATTTAACTGTTTGAAAGGCTTTTACATTTTCAAAAGCGTTTTGTCGAGTGGCCAAATTAGGCGTGTAGATGATACCGAGATATGCCATCTGACTATTTGTAAAACTCTCTTTGAGACAAATTTGATTTTTAAGCGTAAGCATCTTGTTGAACATCAACTTCTTATTTTTTTTTTCGCTGCAAACTATGTCATAATTTACTTGAAATGTACCCATATTCTGTTCAAATGAATTGCAATAAGGTCAGTGATTCAAATCTGCTTACTAGATGTAACAAGTCACTTCCTATGAAACCTGCTCTAATACAAAAACATGTCTGTGAATTTTGAAGAACTAAAAATTGCTAAGAATTTTGCCACCCGGGATCTGAGTAAAACGAAAAATACAAGGAATCATAGTGACGTGTTTCACACTAACTTAGCAAGTCTTCCGACGTCTCCGTCTTGTTCCTTACATTCCATAAGAATATGATGCGATGCTAAAGCTAGACGAAGAGTTCATATATATGTGGAGAGTCTTAGCATATTACTGGTCTTAAGAGATCACTAATCCTGCCCCGGTGTCACATGTTGTTTCTTGTAGCTTCTTCTCCTCATAAATAAACATTTCCTTTGACTTGACTTAATACTCTTAGATGTGAATGTTTACGAGAATATTGAATTACTATGTTATTACTGTCTTTTGGGAATTGGATGACTTCTGAACATGAGACGGACTTCATATCACAAAGTAATACAATGCTTAGATAGTATTTTATATGAATTAGTTCCAGATAACGACTGGGTGTAGAAGATACAACACTCCTGCTTTAAGCATCAGAGAGTTCCTCATTTAAGTAACCATTCTTTTATAATAATAATAATACTAATTGTTGCGGCAATTCAAATATAAGATCCAATTTTAACAGTTATCAACTGATCGTTGATATGTCATCACTTATTAATGCTATTATAGTTCGTTGTTTGAATTGTTTTGATGAATTTGCTCTGTTTCCCTTCTGTAGATTCATTAAAAATATCTAGAAAATATTATCATCCTTAACATTTTTATTTCGACCCAAACTCATTTCTCAGGATTTGCGCATTGCATCTGTATTGTAATATCCTGAGACATGTCTCACATGCAACACACAGCTGCAACTACTGTCGGAATCACGCACCTGTCCTGACAGTCGTCTGCGGTTCTGCGTGTAACCACATGTTTCACTATTGACAGTAAAGCAGGATAGCACTTCAAGAATCTAACATCAAGCGAAAAGCTGACTATAACAGGAAGCACAGACTGTTTAGCAGGCAAGTGAACAATCTCTGGTGGGAGATACAGTGGGATTAATTCTCAGAGCCGAGCCCGTCACTCAGCATTAAACAATCGCGTACATGTACACTGCAGCCTACATTTACTGCTACTTCTCTGGCTTAGTATATTTTATATGTATATGTACACCTGCGAAACTGTATAAGGACAGGATGACCTTGGTATGATAACAGAGTATTTTTATTAGGAAGTTGTTAATGTTCATTTTATATGTTTTAGACCCATAGCTTACATACACACATTCGAGTATGATCGTGAATTGCGTCTCCACGTAACATTTTTAACGTCAATATTTGTCATTAGATATGATGAAGCGGACTGTATGAGACGTTGTCACAATGAAGGAGTATTCGCGCTCTTCATAAAAGTGATTTGATATACAAAGTTGTTGCTTTTGTGATTAAACGTATGCAGTTTTCTTGAATTTGGAAGAGGTCGGAGTACGTTAACAAAATGGGTGACACATGACGTAAGATTTGTCTTCCCCCAATATCATTATCGTTTGGTACGTATTGTATTAATATGATGGTATCAGGTCTACTCGGCTAATTCTAACTCCAGCAGGGACAAGTTATGGCCATTGTAGACCAATACGTGAATAGATTAAGCATACACATTTATATTTATGTTCATTTCTATAAATTCATTGGAATAGAAATAAGGAAATAACATAATTACAACTGATGAATGGTGGCAATAAGAATAATGATAATCAGATTTGAAGTACATGTAAGCTTCAATAATTTATTCATATTTCAATTCAATAACTGAAGGACCTTCATGCTAGAACCCGTGGTCCGTTCAATAGTTCACAAGCTGTCGCACCAATCGCAAATAGGAAACTAAACCAGTTGTAGCATTTATATATCTGACACAGACTATCATGTGTATCATTGCTTTTTGTATTGCCATGTTATCCCAAAGTATGTATCAGTGCTAACATGTTATGGGCCACTATACAATACTAATACAGTAAGAGTAAACAGTAATTCCTGAATCAAGAGGATAAATAAATATAAATTACAGATATTCACGTATCACACTATTTACATTATTTAATTTTGTTTTGACATAAGGTCCAAAGTTATTTGTCAATTGTACTAAACACTGATAAATGCCTATTTCCATACACATGCATACAATATGTATATGGTTAGAAAGAATGTGTAAATCACTACATAGACCCCTTTAAACAACCTTTTTCGGAGAACATCTAAAATACTACATAACTACATACAACCTACATATATTTAACGGAACAGCCGAAACCCAAACATTTTCATCCCAATCCACGTTTAATGTTTATTTGAGAACAATCATTTATCTTTATAATGCAGCGCCCTGATGCGTCGACAGTAAAGATGGAAACAAGACATGGTTAAATCTGAATGCATTTACATAAAGATATAATAACCCCTTCAAATGATCCATAATTAAATCCAAAGTAAAATATATATTGTGCTTATAAAAAGAAACATATGTGGTTAAACTCCTAAGAGTCCTAAAGTATGTATTCACAATATGTTGATTGTGTATGTGACAGTTCGGTGGCATTATACTCTCCTCGGCTGCGTCAATTAAATGAGACTATTGTTCAGCTACCGTTGCTAATATTGGATGATATACGATGATCACTTCAATATATAATAACCATTCCGTATGATACCAGATGTCGTTTTGCGATCAATAACTGTCAATATTAGAAATACGATCTCACTGGGCGTTCATGTTTTAATGACAAAGGATTTATGTTACAGTTTATGAATGTTAAAAATCATTGATTTGCATTGTGAAATATATCACATGATCCCAGACATCATGATTATGGTTTATACTCAATAAACATATTTCCGTAGAGAGATATATTATAGGGTATACATATGAGACATACTACTTGCGCATTTGGATCATTTTGAATTGTACGAGAAGATGTCATGGAAGCAGAGGAACATCAAGCTAGTAAATTATAAATGTTTTTTTTAAATCGCAATAAACTACCTTCATATTTGACAACGGCATTATACTAATGAATGATATTACTGATAAATCTAGGGGAAATTGGGATTTCTATATATCTATATCTTAAGGGAAATATTCAACCTCCAACTGAAAGAAATTGAAACCAGTGATTTATTGATAACTCCAAGTGAATATGTTTTTAAATAACGACAGCAGGGAGAAATATGGCAAAGAAATAAGCGTATTTGTCAAAGTGATGGATTTTGTACATTGTATATAGAATGATGTACAAGGATAAACATATATTTTGTAAAATGTACTGAACCTTCGCGATGTTATACATTTGAAAGAGTGGAGCTAGTCACAGGTGAAACATACGTTTATGTACAAAACTAATACATTTCTAATTTTTGAACATACATTTGATGTTAAATCTTGTGCACTTAGTTAAACTTCTGGTCTCGACATGATACACACGTGAGCAGTATATAACAGACTGTGGTTGGTGTTACAAATATACACTTTATTTCCTCCGAGTCACTCACTTAATAATGAAAAGTTCGTATACGTTTGTAATACAATATCGATGATAAAAGATAAGTGAGGTAAACTTATTTCTGGAGAGTTCATTGCAGTATATAGCGCCACAAAACAGTGATCTAATATGATTACGAAACAACATTAAAACGGGCATTTTGCTACATATATATTTTAAAAAAAAGTAGTTTTTCGGTTTTATATACGTACTGATATACATTTTCGTTTATTTAAAAATTCTTTTTCACTTATGAAACGTGCAATATGACAGTAATGATGATAGGACCTCTCCTTGCTTCAGACAAACAGCAAATACATTTAACACTAGTATATTCCACGGAAAGTCATATTATTCTAAAAATATAATACATCATATACTATTTTCCCCCATTTTATAAATTCATGTCTTGAAAAATGACATTGATGAATAACAAATGTTGTCTTTTTTCAACACCGAAAGAACTAGATCCGCCATTCACACGTCGTTTGTCTCATTTTTTGTGGACATTTTTGTGCGATCTTCATCAGACGAGTACTACGGTGTAAGATTCAGCCTACTATAGCATGTGAATCTTTTAGCAGACTTCCATGTGCATTTTTAACAGAGCCAACGTGCAATGTTTGACAGCCCCTATGTACAATTTTCAACGGACTCCTATACATGATTTTTTAGGAAACTCCCGTGTGTATTTTTAGCAGACTCACTTTGGTATTTTAGAAGACTCCAATGTGCAATCTACAACGGACCCCATGTGCAATCTTTAACATTTTAAAACAAATTTCCGGCAGACTCCCGTGTGAATTTTTTTTAACAGAACACGTATTCAACCTTTAACAGAACCCCATTAACAATCTTTAACGGACTCTCATGTGTGTTTTAGCAGATTCCCAAGTGTATTTTAGCATTCTCCCATGTGCAATATTTCCCGCAATCTTTAGCAGTCTCCCACGTGCAATCTTTCCCGCAATCTTGAGCCGACTCCTACGTGAAATCTTTAGCAGACTCCCAAGTGAAATCTTGAGCACTCCAATGTGCTTATTTTGACAGACTATGTGTGCATTTTGCAACAGCCCCCGAACGTATGGAGACGTCTATATCAGCAGTTATTGATTGTGTTGGAGGAAGCTGTTGCAGTAATTTGGTGAACAGTATCCTTGATGTATATCATGACATTGTATCAGAAATGCTTACAATCAATCAATTTGAACAAGTAAAATGTATTTTTTCAAACTCACTGCATATGTTATTCATAATTATTATTTCTTAGTATTGAATATCATGGAATCAGCTTAGCACTCACCTGTACCTATACGGAAACTGTAAACGTTAATGTATTGAGCTACTGGTAGGATACTACTGTTAAACGTTGGGGATCATCTTCTACCAAAACATATCTGGGCTCCGTTCCATAACAGCGAGCGCTTAAATTGCTCATTGGTCGCTCAATGTAGCGCTCAAGTAGCGCTCACTCTCTCTTCAACGACACAGTGCAAATTCCTCGAAGTTGGCTCGCCTTGCTACGTAGCGCTACATTGAGCAATCGCGTTCAAGCGAGGTTTAAAGTAATCGCTAATTGAGCGATTACTTTGAAACCTCTCTTGAACACGGCCAAGGAATATAGTTTTAGGAGGTATTCAAAATAATATTGAAACTCATTATGTTTGAACACATACAACCTGTAATCTATGCTATCTTTAACTCATCATTTACAAAGAAACAAGCAGGTGCGCGGTCAGGTAACACCTTTTGTTTTTGCTCAGCATCTGTTTTAATCACTTTTATTGATTTGCAATTTTAAATATAAATAAGTAAAGGTTAAGTAAACCCAGATGTTATGTTTACTGATTCTAAAATAATGCCTTGTACACTACGCAATATATGTGCTTAGTACATAATGTCATAAGTCACCTCGTGACCAAAGTGCCATTATATTGTCTTCATTCCCTGGATAAGTGCGAACTGCATATTTGGTTTAGATAAGGATGCATATGCTCATCTCAGAATTGCTTTTATCAACCCTTTTTACATAAACCCTTCAACATAATTATAACTTCAAACTTTTTCATTTAAATTCCGGTAATGTCCTGTGATGTCCTATCAGATAAATTGTATGTTCAGTTCATTCTCCAGACAATCTTGAAATACCTATTCGATCGTTATGTTAACCAGCAATGTGAATGGTTATTCCTCATGAACATCGATATCTGTGTATCCTTTCACGAACGTTTCAACATAATTATAAATCAACTCTGAAACTCAAAGTTTGCGTGACATGAGATAATCTGCTCTGATAACAAAATATTCATCTCTGAAACGTGAAAGTAAATTGGATTGGACTGTGTAATCTGAATTGATGGTTGGACGTTAGTTGCTGGAGACGTAAGAAAGAAACAAAACGAGAGCCTGCATGCGGAGCGTATTAATCACATGTTGTCAGTCTCGAGACCTTACATCAAATCCTCTACTCTGTGTTCCCTCCAATTAACCCAAAAATAATAATATCACACAGGAACATTTTCCACACGAGACCTGCAGGAACGTGCTTGGCGAGGAAGATTTTATTGCGCTTCGTTCACCTGTGCGACATGTTGAGTGAGGTGAATAGCATTTATATGATAGTTAAACTGACATCGTTACATCATCCTCTATCTGCGACCGGACAAATGGTCATTGAACGTGTCCAAAAACTACCATCATAATGACATCGTATGTTATTTCAAGAAATATTTCAAGAAACGAAGTTAAATAGCGAAAGTAATGTATTCCGATGCAGCTCACATTGGATTATCGAGGCTTTTGATTCTCTAAACACGTTCGTTTTGTTATATTACATCCCACTTCAGTAAACGGCAATGTAACTGCCAACGAATTCTAAGTTAGGTTTACTAATAACTGAGATTACGTTTACAATTGTTCAATGTTGCTGTTAAAACGACTCTTGCTCATTGCTTTAACATGTCTTTACTTCTTGACAATGGCATAAGAAACAAACCACGGACATAGCTCAATTGACAAACGATCACTACCTTGTACCCTTTCATAATCAATCTCCACTCAACTTAACGAAACATTTACACGACGTAACAGAATCAATAGCAATTTGACTTATTCGGTTATTCAGATAATTCTGTAAATTTCGCGTGATCAACTTTTCACTGAAATCCATCCATACACTTATATATGGAGACGCAGTTATTTAAGGAAATAATTGACTGAACTAGTGTTCAACAGAACGCTACCAAACTGCGATTATAAAATAAATACTGCCGATGGATAAATGTCTTTAAATGAAAAATGCATGACAGGAAGTATTCATGATTTCATTCCCAAGGGTAAGATGCTATTGTTATGTCTATTTTTACACACATTGGCTGCTGAAATACCTGTTTTGGACATTCCGTTTGTTATTTCAGTTGAAATTGATAAAATATCGAAATTGAGTAAACAAGAAGCCTTTAAAAGGCATGTTCGAGGCATCTTGTTAAGGCTAGAAATTAGTATAAAAAGGATGGGTACATCATATATACACATAACAAAATGAAGACAGCATTGTGGCCATTTTGGGATAAAAGCTTTGATTACTTATCAGACAAATAGTTGTTCAATTTAAAATACTCAAATAAAAGAATTGTACCTTGATCGTTTTAAGTAGTGTGACATAGGTATACATGTATACTGGATTAACAATTTACATACATTATTTATTCCTAAATACAATTATGTTAAAGATAATCTATCATTTAAAAATTAAAGTGAATATTCAACTTCTCCGATTTTTTAAAGTTGGCGATAGTATGAAATTTATCAAAACGTTATATTCCAAACTTGTACATTTAAAACTTTGATTTCCAACACTTTTATAAGTGGCTTGTGTCAATCAAATTTTTTCTGTCTTCTTTTTGTAATGGTTTCGACCTAGTTGGCATGTACATGTATATTGGTGTTTATCATTAGACATGTGCTGTACAATATATATGAAGTGTATATTTCCTCTTATGTATGTGCTATCAGCAGATTGTATTGATGTCATGCCTGTATAAAAAATATGGAAATATAAAAAAAAATTCCCTGAAAAAAAGCAGTCAACCATTTGTTAAAACTTTTTAAATTTTAAAATATACCAATTCGATTATGCATTTTTTTCCGGTTTATCTGTTTATCTATTTAAGTCCAATGGTCATGAGCCAGTATCCCCATGCTTGGTGCTTTCAGTGTGGACATTATAAATATGGTTCTATCCAATATTTGTTTATACATGTACATGCTTCACTGTCATGAATACATTATCAGTATCCGTATGCACGTCTTTATGGTATTGAACATGTTGATGAACTGAGTGGAAGGTTGGCTTGTTGATTGACCGCTAATGTTTTTGATTAGTAGATGCTTGCGTCGCGCGGATAACATTTGCGTGTAAAGTTTCATGGATTTTCCGAAACTGCAATGCGAAATTATGCACTCGAATTGGTACATGTCTGGTCATTCAGGTGTAAAATGGCTTTGAATTGAAATATCTTATGTTTTCAGATTCAAAATAACACAACGGTTGTTTCAATTTGAGATGTTTAGAAATAAATCTCTTTTCGCAGTAAAAGGGGATAATTATTTCGGATGTCCACATGGTCACGTGCTAAAAGTTTTGCTACAGCTGTGTTCATTGGTCATATACTTTTTCCAAAATGTGAAGAGGTCATGCATGATTGGTTGAACGTTTATTTTGAATATTCCAACTGTGATGTACGGTGAATTTTCAACTGTGTATACAGGTTGGAGGCGTCTGCGCCTCGAACCAATAAAGACTTTTATCGACTACAATTCATTGACGTATCAGTACTGTAGAGCGTCATAAAACAAGCAAGGAAGTCCTATCTAAAACGAATTTTCACCCCAGTCAAGAGGATACAAAATGCGTCTTTGTCAGAAATTGGAAAATATAATGTTTACAGAATACAGCTTTAGTTTAGGTGGCTCCTGGAGGCACGATGTTACACGATATTCACCCATCAGGGAATAACACCTTGTATGTGTATTCGTAGCTGTTCTGTTGGTCGCTAGGTATAAGCACTGGTACGGGAATGTTTTCTTCTTTTCCTCCAGTTGTAACCCGAACGTTATTTTATGTGTCACCATTACTCTTCGGAGCTACTGAAAGTAAGTTTTACTGTTTGTCTTTGCCAATAATCAATATCCAATATCAAGTTCATCAAAAACAAAATTACCGTTTTACCTTTAGGGAAAATGAAGTCATTTGAGCTGACAAACATTAATTCTACTTAGTATCGGGTTTGACGGGAATACATTAAGTCCGAGACAAATGATTGATGAATTGAAATTAAAGACAGAAATGTCTTAGTTCACGAGAAACACCATGTTACCCTCATCATGTGTAATGATGTTACAACCCTCATTCAGAGACTTTATCAAGGTAAATTGCCACTGTTCACATTCGTTATTAATATACATACATGTAATATGATCAAACATTTATGAACGACATTTAAACATCAATTATAGCCTATGTAATGATGAACAATTATTTTCACGAGAACTTTTTAGGGGATAAATGTCATGTTTACAATATCTAGTAATATTTTCACGAGTGGAGTCGCCATGAGTGTTACTTACACCACAAGGCGACATAAACTTGGCATTTCCTCTGAACAGACGAATTTTCCATCTATTTTATGGTTCAATTGGGCTGTGATGACGAAGGACAGTCACTATGACATGGATACACATTAATAACTACAATAATTTTACATATGAATAGAATATGTGACGTTCGGTCAAGAGGTAAGAATAAATAAATCAAAGGACAGTCAATTGAAACGTTTACGATCTATTCATAACGTTCTATCTGTGTTGTCTTTTGGCTTAGTTAATCTGCAACACACGTGGTGCCTTCAAACGGTAGAAAAAGCTTCTACTTGAATTTAATTCTTATTTACGGCCTTGATCCTATTTTTCACATCGGCCGATTGCCTCCTGCATGGATGAACAGATCTGATCGTTAAGCATTAAAGTTTTCAAAAGCGTTCTGTCGGGGTCAATTAAAGCATATAAATTATATCAAAGGATGAGATGAGATTATGAGCAGAATAATCGTTAAAGCTGTAACATGATGAACCTTTGCAAGCGAGCATTACACACTCAACTTCACATATCAAGTCAAACTGTTGGATCTTACTCTATAACAGCTTACAGATGATGGAAATTGT
This sequence comes from Gibbula magus, assembly GCA_936450465.1. Lineage (NCBI taxonomy): Eukaryota > Metazoa > Mollusca > Gastropoda > Trochida > Trochidae > Gibbula > Gibbula magus. The sequence continues at coordinate 6,071,126 of OW388294.1, forward strand.
TACAAAGATCGCTTTCTATGAACACATTAACATTCCATTTTGATAAAAACCTATAGGCGTCATCCATGGCGATCAGATATAGGTGGAAAAGAACTCAATCGAATCCTAATTTCTTCAAATTCTGAAAATCTTGTGAATCATTCATAATAGTGATACAAAAACAAACCATTCACATAAGATATATTTTCCCAGCAAAACAGAACACGTTTCATTTGCAAATATCAAATATCCATATTTCTTTCTATTTTGAAGTAATGTATGCATAACTTAAGGCTGTTAACATGTTTTTTAAACAATTTATTTATTTTGAGGATATTTGAGTAAAACTAAGCATATCATATTTGAAAAAAAACATACATTTAAATATGCGTACATAATATAATAATATACAGTTTAACGCCTAATATCCAATGCAAGCACTGTTTACTGGCGGTAGACATAGGTCCGTACTTTCCGTGTTCAGGTTCCCATTTAAACAACTGGGTAGAATGAGTGCAAAGTGCATGAAGTGTTTTGCCGTGGGACACAACACAGCATGAGACCCATGTCCCAATGTGTTGGTGTCTCCACCGGGATTCGAACCCGGACATTTGGGTTGAGAGGCCAGTAAAATTCGTATTGATTTTGAAATACTAGTAACCATATTCCGTGTTACGAGTTTGAATTATCATTTTGTTGTGTTCAAACTAGCTTATTCTCAACGTTAGAAATGTAAAACTTAAGAACTTGTGTAGGTATTTTTCTCTGACCATTAGGGGGATTTTATTAAAAATAGTATTTATAAACAAATTGTTGAATAATCACAAAACATCTGATTCAATATTATGTTGATACATATTCTTCACAAATACGTTACAGTCAGAGTACTTTTCTGAAAAGGAATTCATATCAAATTTCAAATTTATTTTTACCCTTACAGACAATAGGATCACTTGAAGCATATATTCAGTATTATCTATACCAATGAGTATGTTAGGTTTCTTGTACACAATAATTATTATTGTTTCAACACATATACATGACATCAAATGATCGAAATATCTTTCCTCTACAATATGACATACATAAAATAATTTTCCTATGACGACAAACATTTGTATGACGTACCCTCTCGATTAGCTTGCGCCACTAAATGTGACGTCATACGAACAATTTTCATTTGGTGCATTCTATGTACTTTAATACAATAACACAAACAATGGGTGTTCGAGGCTGCGAGCTTGTCAGTTGCAAAGTTGTCATAGCAACGCACGTGTACCACGATGTTCTCGACTGTCATCGCACTACAGGTTACTTGTCACTAATTGTGGCGATAGTTTTCTGGCGTTTTCACCCATTTTTGACACAATATTGAGCATGATTAATGTATGTGTATATGGACGGAACCATTTTATCTTACATTCTATGCTTATAACCAAGGATTCGTTTAATGCGGGAATAAAACGACTAGTTTGAACTGACAGAACAGACACAATGTCAATGTGTAAGCGACAATTAAACTATATAACCCGAAAGGTCTCCATTTTTCCATTCTTCCACGCGTAAGTTGCATAGGAAAACATCTTAATAAACCGTGGCGGATCCAGAAGGGGGAGGGGCTGCGGTGGTCTTCTTTTTACAAAGGCAGAATCCGATAGAAATAGTGTCAAAAGTCTGGATTCAAAAGCATAGTAATTTCCATCAATCACACTATTTATACTCAAACAGTCTTTAGAAAGTGATATATACTGACAGACGCTTCCAGGGAGCCGTTTCACTAACCGATCTTAGGCCTAAGTTCAATCTTAGCTAATGAGAGAAGATGGGCTTACGATTGACCTTAGGGCTAATAACGGTTATTAGAATGGCCCCAGGTCGTTCCAGAACACCGTTTTCGATCAGTCATACCCAGTATGAAAGCTAAGGGAAGCTCCTGTATAGAAGGGAAGGGAGGTCATTCCATATAAAAGCTAACTTGTCCTTTCACTATCAACGTTGAACACATCGTTGTGAGCCTTACTTAAACATTTGACCCAAGACAATTAAACTTAGTTATTAGATATTATTCAAGGGAAAATACAACATCATAAAAGTGTGCAGAGGATATATATTATTCAATGGCCTGCGATCAATGTAATTTTGTGACATGACGAGGAAACACAATATGTATGATTGAGTTGATAGAAATAGAAGAATTTCCCCATGTATTATACTGTTGTTATATCATAACGATATCGATTATGTACTTATCCTTTATGTTCTTATTACCTGTCATGAAACCTGGCATGTCTGTCTCATATATGACATTTGAACTAGTGGATGGACTGAATACAAGAACTAGATTTCATAAGTTGGTAGAGCTATCTGAATAAACCTCAGCGAAATGTCTCATTGAGCTATTGATATGAACCAGTTTGCATCAGTGTGTCTGTTTATGGGAGCAGTTTAGTTATCTCTGATAAGTTCTTCGGAAAGTTGAGAGTTTATTTTAGGAGTGAAAGCATCTTTTCAGGATGTCATTTAGAAGAAAATCCAGACGAAGGCAAAACACATGAGCTTAATTTAGCAGAGAATAAACCTCTATTTAAGGACGCGATCGTCTTTGCTGCATTGGTCGATTGCCAACTTGCTTGGGTGAACAAATGTGATCGTTAGGCTTTAGAACATTTATAAACGCTCTGTCGGGGTCAATTAAATCATAGAACTTATATCAAAGGATCAAATGAGATTATTTGCAGAATAATCGTTAAACGTTTAAAATGATGAACTTTACAGGTGCATATTTCAAGCAAACCGTCATACATAGCCAAAACTCTGAGTATTTGCATTATTTGGTTCGGTAGATCATTTCGTTATGATAAAACATGTACTAATAAATTCACATTATGAAGTAATAATATGATCAAGCATAAAATAGAACATGACTGACTGATACATAAGAGTTTGTATGAGCTACCGATGCAATGCTACATGTTAGCAAAAGTGTGTATTCAATTCCTATGGATAAAAATTAGTCTCAGAAAACGAGTCTAAAATTTCTCTCCCATAGTGTAGTGTACTGATACATAAGAGTTTGTATGAGCTACCGATGCAATGCTACATGTTAGCAAAAGTGTGTATTCAATTCCTATGGATAAAAATTAGTCTCAGAAAACGAGTCTAAAATAGTGTAAATTGTTTTCTTTTAAAAATAGGATTAAAAGTTTCTCAGCTATGTCGCGGACACATTTTGATATCAGAATATTACTAAGTAAAATAAAAATAAAACTAGGATTCCCACAGGGTAAAACTTAGGTCTACAAGATTCCTGCCTGACCTTAAACCCCACGTTGGACTTAAATCCCCCCAAAATAATTATCTTTCCTGCTTTAAAAGGATCTATCAAGCATATGTCTATCTTTATTAGTTTTTTAACAAAAAATCTCCAAATGAAATAACCCACGGAAAATGTGAAAATTACTTATTAATAGTACCCCACATTGTAGTCTTCATTATTATGACAAAACGGTTAATATTTCCATGATAAGGTGTAACATAGAAAATGTTGTGATTTTCCGCTGAAGTAGATGTAATCATCATTTAGATTGCATACATAATTAATACGTTATGTTCTTTTGAATATTCAAGAAAATATAAAAATACGTATTTTTTTGTATTTTTTTTGCCCGTGAACCCAACAATAGTGGAAGAAAGTGGCTCATAGTTACAGTTCGATGTGGAACTACCACAAATGCTGGGGAGTTTTGAATGGGAAAAATGTTGCCATGAAGAAGCCATCCAGTGTTGGATCCTTCTACTACAAATACAAGGGATCCTATAGCATTGTATGTATGGCCCTTGTAGATTCTGTCTATAAATTGTTATATGTAGGGTGTTGGGATGATACGAAGATACGAACATGTTGAGACAAGTTTAGAATACATTGCGCAAGTGGCACGCATTGGAGTGCGTGAAGAAATAACCAAACATTTGGTTATTCATTTACTCATTGGTACGCATTCACGAACAGTTAACGAATTATTCACGCCGGTTTGCGATGAAGATACGCATTGCCACGAATTAATGCGTGTCAATGCGGATTCGAAAATCGTTTAAGTTTAAACGCCTAAGTGTAGTCTACTGCTCAGAAGGGAGTGATCTACATCTACTGCTCAGAAGGGAGTGATCTACATCTACTGTTCAGAAGGGAGTGATCTACATCTACTGTTCAGAAGGGAGAGATCTACATCTACTGCTCAGAAGGGAGAGATCTAAATCTACTGCTCAGGAGGGAGTGATCTACATCTACTGTTCAGAAGGGAGTGATCTACATCTACTGTTCAGAAGGGAGTGATCTACTGCTCAGAAGGGGGTGATCTACTGTTCAGAAGGGAGTGATCTACATCTACTGTTCAGAAGGGAGAGATCTACATCTACTGTTCAGAAGGGAGTGATCTACATCTACTGTTCAGAAGGGAGAGATCTACATCTACTGTTCAGAAGGGAGAGATCTACATCTACTGTTCAGAAGGGAGTGATCTTCATCTACTGTTCAGAAGGGAGTGATCTACATCTACTGTTCAGAAGGGAGTGATCTACATCTACTGTTCAGAAGGGAGTGATCTACTGCTCAGAAGGGGGTGATCTACTGTTCAGAAGGGAGTGATCTACATCTACTGTTCAGAAGGGAGTGATCTTCATCTACTGTTCAGAAGGGAGTGATCTACATCTACTGCTCAGAAGGGAGTGATCTACATCTACTGTTCAGAAGGGAGTGATCTACATCTACTGTTCAGAAGGGAGAGATCTACATCTACTGCTCAGAAGGGAGAGATCTAAATCTACTGCTCAGGAGGGAGTGATCTACATCTACTGTTCAGAAGGGAGTGATCTACATCTACTGTTCAGAAGGGAGTGATCTACTGCTCAGAAGGGGGTGATCTACTGTTCAGAAGGGAGTGATCTACATCTACTGTTCAGAAGGGAGAGATCTACATCTACTGTTCAGAAGGGAGAGATCTACATCTACTGCTCAGAAGGGAGAGATCTACATCTACTGTTCAGAAGGGAGAGATCTACATCTACTGTTCAGAAGGGAGTGATCTTCATCTACTGTTCAGAAGGGAGTGATCTACATCTACTGCTCAGAAGGGAGTGATCTACATCTACTGTTCAGAAGGAATAGATCTACACCTGAAAACCCATCTCATAAACAATCAAAACGAATCTCCGAGATTTGGACGATAGTAAGTTGTATCCTAGTCGCACTAGGCCAAATATCATTGTCACTGCGGAACTGAACATAAGTCACAAATGTAAATAACCATGACGTCATAGTCCTACCTGCAGGCTTATATCAGTAGTGTTTAAATATTATAATGCAGTATCTGAAACGGATGAGTGACGACATCGTCTCTGAAATGATAATTATTCCTCTTTAGATGCTAAAATACGACCTTAAGTTGTCTTGTCTAACTGGTAATGTTGCCAATGTGTCTGCATGACATTGATGTATTTTTTAAAATCACGCAGCCAAAAGAGTGTTGTCTGTATGCGCTTGTGAGAATACAAATCGGGTTGTTTCTAGAATCAAATACAACTATGACAAATAATAAGCTGAAGTACAGTACAGTCGGTTCATCACTTATTTAAATGTTTAAATGTCAAGCACAAACTCATTTAACTTTGGTAATCTCTTTAAGATGCTTATTCTCTAACATTGACATTTATTATGACAACATACTTATCAGTCGCTTGACATGAGTTGAATATTATCGTGACAACCATATACAACGGTTCAACAAACAGTTCCATCACGTGAGCACCCTAAAGGTATTATTGTGAAAGAGAAATTCTGTGTTGTTCTCAAGAACATTTTAGATTAATGTTCTCTGTTGATTCAGATACTTCACAGTGGAAGGTGACGCGAACAAGGTCCGCTTCGGAAGCTCATTACTAATTAATGAACATTGTGATTCATGGTCGTCACGTCCCCGTCAAAAGATCAGACATGGGTGCATCCAGGGAATCGAACAAATCTTTCTCCCTTAATACTTTAAAAAAGATAATCCGCCTTTCATCTTCAATCAATAATTCTGTAATAACATTTAGCATCTTGAGACTTGTTTTAGGTCTGGCGTTATAAACTGAAAATAAATTTGATAATAGATACACTTGAATTAAAATAAATTTGATAATAGATAAACTTGAATTAAAATAAACTTCTTAATTCATGACAGTGCAAGCGTGTTTTCCATATTTAGCAAAGACCAAAAATATAACAGCTGTTTGTATTGTGTTAGTTTTAATGGTTTTGTTACGCCGGTTATGGTTGAAATATTGCCCAAGGGTTTGAAAAATGGCAATATTCAAATTAAAAACGTGTATTGTAGCAGATTATAAGTAGTAGCCTCAACAACATAAGAAGTATTAGCAATAGTAGTAGTAGTAGTAGATGTTGTTGTAGTAGTAGTAATTGTAGTAGTAGTCGTAGTAGTAGTTGGAGTAGTAGTTGGAGTAGCAGCAGCAGCAATGTAAGGCATGATATGATAAAAGTGAAAGAATCAAACAAAATCTACCTTGTACGGAAACTATTGAATAGTTGAGTATACGGGAGCAGTAAGAAACAGTACAAATGAGCGAAATGTGGCAGAGACAACACGTTAATCTCACTATGACTTCGTCGTGACTTGTCCAACATTAAGAACATGTTTTATTGATTTGCCTGCACCATGGATACAGGCGGTTTAGGAAATCCATTGCAAAGTCTGTATTAAATTCACGTCAATAAAAACACAACTCAATGACTCACAGAAGAAATGAGTGGAAATCTTGAAATTGAAAACTTCACGGAGAGGGCTTTGTTTATTTTTTCTACATGTAGGGAGTGATTGGCACATCGATATTGGCCTGCTCACGGAGTCGCGATGGCGAGACCCATGATGAAATGTTAGCGGAATCCATCAACACTGACCCAGATTTATGCAAAAACTTGAGAATAAAACCATCTTGCCGCCAATTGTCGTTTCTGAAGATGGTGTGTTTTGTTTTTATCAGTCAGTCACCACAAGGATGAAACCGCACAATGCTGTGGTACAAGTGTTTCATGTATAATTTATTAATTATCTCTTTATTACGATTGTATAATTTATGTAAAGAAAATATTGTAAAAGTTGTACAATCGAAATAACATAAATACATGTATATCTAAACAATTAAAAAAACACCAATAACATTTGAAAAAACTCGAACATCTGTTTTCAAACTGAATTTGTTAACTAATGCCTGGATTGCTAACGCTTCTCTATGCTACAAGAGCCAACCTGTATCCCACGCCCGGCTCCCAACTTCAAGATACTTGATACACTTTATTTACTGAACAGGTTAAAAGCGTTTCAGACAATGTTTGCAAGTATGCGGTGTCAAATTTCTTTGCTGAGGGGTAGAAAGGCAAACGTGACTGAATAATGTTTACTGACAAAACTATCGTCGAATATTTCGCCCAGATCATAGGATCAGGGAACAAAACAACATCAATCTAGGAAAAGTGAGACCGAATGACATTCATGATGTTAAGAGGTTGTCAGATAAATACAAAAATAAAGATCAATAGATATATGGGCATTTTCAAAAGAAAAACATACATAACCAAGTCGGCTCTATCAGAAGATTATAAATCCCCGTATTCTACAAAGTCGATAACACAAATTTTCCTTTTCTTTATACACGTAGTTATGTTTGTGAATTTCAGCTTTGTCGATGTATCATATACGTATAAATCAATCTTCTTATTTACTTTCTTCTTCTAGGGTGTCTGTCTATGTATTTCAGAGTAAACTACCGTATAAGTGGGTACTGCAACACATTTAAGAGCAAGCGCTGTTATTATATTGTTAATGTTAATTCAAATTACATTGAACGATAAAGTATATGCTACTGATATTTATATTAAGAACGTAAATGTAATTCATAAAGCTAACCCTGAGTTGACAGAGATTCAAACCCAACATATTATAACCATTAACATAATGTTAAAATAATCAATACTATCTGTAGCTGTATCTCTCGTACCATTTGTGAACTTTATCCGGAACAGTGAGCTACAGTTTGACAGTTTTACAATTAACATTTATATGGTAAGATGTTTGATGACATGTATACCATAACTTTCATGAACTTCATGTTCCAATCCCAAGCTAACAAGACTGACTGACTCGGAGTACAACAATGAAGCGGGGCTGTCAAGACAAGACGAGTGGAAGATAAGAGAGCCGCGATGTTTGCTCCTTAACTTGACGCTATCTCAGACGCGGCGAACATGATTGTCGTGTTACAAACATGATACCTCCAAATGTCCAGCTTGTTTGTTCAAGATTTCCGTAATGATGGAGGATCAAGGAGCGAATCACCTTTGTCACTCTTCTCGATTGAAACACACATTCTGTGGACAAGGTGTAAATCCAAAAGGGATAAATTTGACACCATTTGATCCCTATTTTAGAAAACACTGGGAGGTATGTCACAATGTAGTTCAAGTGGTACGCGTCGTTTGATGGTGTCATTCAACCAATTTACATTTCGAAAGTCGCACACACAATATCAAGTTTCAGGGAATATGGTGTTTCAATGATGCGTGTATAAACAGATTTTATCTCCCGCGAGCTTATAGGAATATTTAAATTGGAATATCAATTACATCAATGCTTGTTTAATTAAATTAAGACAATGGAAATTATGAACTTGAGCAAAGATTTCTTAAAATATTCATTATATACTGTATAAGTATATAACAAGTATATATTGATACCCTTTTCAGAAGAATGCGTGCCATTAAAAAGACTAATTCCTGACTCAAGTCTTCTAAATCTTGATATTCAGCTATGTTACATGATATCAATGTAACTGCGTTCAGTATTCGTAGGGAGGAATCGTGCGCAGTCAACGATAATAAACGTGTGACAATATTATTTTGAACAAATCGTCTTTATGTATTGAAATTCTCGCCTCATTATGTATTCTAGATGGCTTAGTTTAAGTCGCGTATCACAAAACATTGAACACCTATCTTACAAGTAATCAGCGTCTACACTCGTTCAAAGGGGACGTATCACCTGTCGAATCACACCTATATGATATGTTGTGGTGGAGCGCACCTGTAACATATAGCCCTTGATAAACTAGGATTATGTTGTCATTGCAGTATATTTCCAGAACGCGACACGAAGAATAACACAGGGGATTCGCGCAAAGTTTATCATAACAAATCATCCGTGTGACAGTCTTTATTTCTTTTAGCTAGGTAAGCTCGAACAGTCTTGACCGTTTTCAGAAGAGGGTGACGGATCTTCATAAACACTAGATTGATAATATTCCAGATAAACCACGTTTCTCACATGAGTGCATTTATTATCTTTTCCACGTGCGCTGTTTTAACAAGTAATTTTCATAAACCTCTCCCACAAATGGTATTTTGTCTATTGTCCCCGGGACACAATCAAACTATGCAAAGGGTAACTGAGCAAATCTGTCGCTATCATGTTCTCAATGGACATATTGTAAAGATATACCAAATTATACATCAACAAGATTCGGTATACACAACATATGCGATTGTGGACAAGAAAATATACAGATTGCTAAGAATGTTAAAAATAAAAGCATTAAAATATTGATTAATGGGCGATTTGCCGACATTGGTTTTCATAGATTATGAATCACCGACACTATTTGCACTTCTGATTCTGATTAAGTTGTCCATGTTACTTTGTTTAAGCGCTGGATTATAACTGTTCTGTTGACAGTGTGAAGATAGACACATGTGTCACCATATAATATATTTACTGTTATTCAGAGAACACCATCCACAATGACAGTATGTACACATCCGAATAGACACCATTGTTAACAATCATCATGTGTGTAAAACACGTAAAACAGAAACTACCAATTCAGTAAAGTAATTAAGTACCTAAGTGCAATATCAGAAGAGGTAGTGTACACCTCAAACGAAATACCAATTATCAAAGAATAGGTTTTTCAACCGCTAACGAAATATCATTTAACAATGCAGAGTTGTTATATAACTCTAACGAAACACCATTTGTCAAAGTAGAGGCAATGTACACGTCTAACTGATCCGTATAAATATAGCATCAATACGGATTAGCATAACACAGATGTGTCGATATGTATATGGCAAATTAATGTTCGTGGATGCCTGAATTCATTTTAAATTGAAGCCCGAAGACGATTCCAAACAAGCACCTGCTCTGACTGTGACCCCGAAGCTCAAGATTGTTAGGGAGCAGATGTTCTCTATCAATTGATTTGTAATTATCAATTATTTAAGAAAGCTACCGGTCCTCTTCCGTTTGAATTAAGCGCTAGTTAATTGCTGCCAACTGATTGGTGTTCGATAACTTAATTTGGTCTATTTAACGTCACTTAACTTCCACCTCTTTTTGATATGGTAACGTAAGGTACGAGAGATACTATACATATTGTGGAATAAGAGGCTATATAAATTGTACTAATTTTCGATTCTTGCAAATATGTAAGAAATATAGAGAACTCTTCTGCATGCAAATGGTGTGGGTTCAATGCTCCCCTGATCTTCAACCATGGTTCTCCAGTTCTAGTACCTCCACCTCCACTCACCTCGCTGCTGAAGCACTACACTACAATACAGTAAATACAACTAAAAAATATGTAGTACTAATATGAAATGTTAATATCATAGAAAACACAGAGTAACGAAATGATTTATTACACAAAATACTATACCAACTTTTTAAACTTCTTTTCTATCAACTGTAAAAAAAACACCAAAAAACTAAATAATATCAACAAACGAAATAATTTAATTATGCAAAGATAAGTTACAGACCGAAATTGGTTTTAGTTGGTGAGCAAACATAGCATTGTTATATTTCGAATCACACCACCTGCAATAGTACAACTTCTTGTATTCTTGTCACACCACCTGCAATAGTACAACTTCTTGTATTCTTGCGGGAATCCAACCATATATTAATCATTTCCTGAATAGGTTAGGTTTTGCATCAATTCTATCGTTTTGTAGCTGAAAAGAAGTAAAATGTTTCTCAAAACCAATACTCTAATAGGGGATGCATATTTAGAACTGTCATGAAATTACTTCGAGAGAATAGACGAGAACAAGATGGACGCGTCTAAGTCACAGATCATGTTGAATGTTGGTTTGATTAATGAGATTCATAACATCTTGCATTCAAACTAGGTCATGCCATGCGTTGTACAGAGTCCTCCATCACGGTGCTCCAGCATGATATCAGAAGATTGAAGTGTATACAGTAAATTACTGTACTTCCACTTGAATGATTCATTAAATTGATTGTATTGTATCATTTCCATTTCTTTGTCCATAACTGTCTTGTTTTTCTAGTACATAATTGTCTCAAAAAGGCTGTTATAAGTAACGTCCAAAACGACCACAACTCAAAATGGTGACAAATCGCTGGCTCGTTTTTGTTTCCAAACTATTTAAGATGTTCAAGTAATTAGAGAATTGTAGCAGTTACAGTTGAACTTGATATCAGTTAAAAATGACATTCCTGTGCTATCTAGTTGTATGCAATAGAGCTGAAACAAGAAAACGAGCGCCTTGGAAAAAAATCTAATCTAATTATTGTTGTGTGTTGCAAATATCATACTCATAAAATCTGATAACATTTCTCTCAACTATCAAGAATAAAAATGACACATGTTTCTTCAAAATGACCCACAATTCCCATGAGAACTCTTGAAGACATAATACAGATGGATAAGCACGTGGAATAAGCAAAGATTCTCCATCATATCCACATAGCCTAAATGAACAAAACATTCAGTGACCATGATACCCATCTAGCTGGAGCACGTGTCCAGTAAAATTAGTACTTTAATTTGTCAGTTGCCTCTTCTAAAGTGGACGGTTTTTATTTTAAAAAGTATTACTACCTATTCATTAATATATGTACCCGATGTTTGTTAACATTAATAAAGCACGTACCTTCAAAATTTGATGTGGACAAAAATAATATTTGAAAAGAATTGCAATCAAATGGAATGATCGATGTTTAATCAAGTCACGATTGATGGGTTCATATTTTATATATTTCATGTAATTTATGTTGGTAGATTGAAAACACATTTTTTTCAAACGAAAGCCCTAATGTTATTATCCTCGATTACTAAATGATATGTGATGTTTGATATCATTGAAGATATACTTATTAGAGTATATGTTATTTAATATTCTCGTTTCCAATGAAATACAGATTCTGTCAAGATCGTTGATTGCTTTTGGATACTGCTTGTGTATTCCGAGGAGAAAAAGAACATATTGATAACTAATAGACGATTGGAATAGACAAATTAGTAATGCGAATAGACGAGTATTCCTTAGTCTTGAATTAATACAGTGATGTCAGACAGCACCAAGCCGATCCTACCCAACTACAGTAGGAAGTAATTGCCTTTTCATTTAAACAGCTTAGATCACATTGAATTATAACGCATTTTGTTTTATACACAAAATAAGAAGGATTTTCTTACTTTCTTTACTTACTTGCACTGAAGTCTGCTGGAACTGTTATCTTCCGTTACGTTAGTGTTCGCGAAAAAAAACCCATTGCACTGTAAGTACGTGGGGGAGGCAGATCAAGCTAACTGGGCGTTGACGTTTTTATGTACACTGGTTGCTGAGTTAATGGTCATTTTAAGTTTGTCTTTCATTGTATTTTACGTCGGAGTTTTGGAGAGTGTTGCAGATACTGCTAATACATACAGTAGTGACTTTGATAGGTACATGTACTATACACAATCCCTAGATGACAACAATCATGTTGAGTGACCTCAAATTCTCTCTCACACACACACACAAGACACACACACACTCACACACAACTAGTTGACATTTCTATTTCTATCGGTGACAGAGGTAAACAGTTTGATTAATGCTATACATATATAACAATAAAGACAAATGTTGATTGCATGCGGTTTGGCTTCTGTGCCAGGCGACAAATGGAAGGGTGATATATGAAGACACGTCCTAACCTAAATCAGAAAACCCTGTTGTAGGCTTTCTATTTACCATAAATACGACATTTTACAATGGGTATAGTAATAGTCGTTGATGTTAAAGGTAAGTGAATGTAGAAAGGACGTGTGTTTTGGAGAAAAAATACATCTATAATCCTATTTCGCAGGAACATCTGCGCAAAAACATTCCATGTGATTAGTTCAGCATTACAGGAAAATGTACAAAAGAACTAACATTTATTATTAGAACTAGCACGGTGTGTTCTAGCTAAAATTGCTTATTTCGTAATATTCATAATGTAGTGTAAGAATAATAATTGAAATTTCTAGCTAAAATTAATAACTGACAACCAGTGTAGGATTTCATGTTTACTAACCTTGAAAGGCTGAACATTAACCATGTGGATACTTCATAAGGTAAGTACGTGTTATTCAGAACGCCTGCATTATGTATCTCTCGTAGTGATGTCCTTGTCATTATCTATGACATAATATGAAACCAATCTTAAAGGGGCAGTAGCACGAGTTTTGCAAATTGTATTTCTTCAAATTTCCCATTCAAAATGGTAGTTTATGTCATTTATATCTACTTTAGAGGGTAGAACATCTTAAACAAAAAGCAATTATCCGTAGTGGTAATAACGGTGTTGCGTTAAACTCATTTTTTAACATGATTTTCCTAAGAGAGAAGGGTGTTTTACTATTGGTGACATGTTTTTTCAAATACATTTCATCGACTTATTTCAGCGAAAAAACGTGCTACTGCCCCTTTAAGGATGTATAATTGTGCGAACGTATTTTATACATTTACAAACTACTTACATTTTTCTTTCAATAGAGTGAATGTATTTCTTGCACCCGTGCAACTTATCTAAGACAAAACCTTCATGCATTATACCTATATCTAAATATCAATCATTCACAGTGGAGATAAATATTATACCTCAGGTGTAATCAGAAGCTGGTCTACGAGATATAAGTCATGATTGAAAGACAATAAATTGTAATTGATTGTTTAATAATACGTTCCAAAAGCATTGAATCTACAATGTATAGGACGTAACGATACAGTGATATATCACGGTTTAAACTGTTATTGACAACCCATCGGCATTTTATATATGCCAACTGAAATTTCTTATTACTTTCGAAACGTATATGAATCGCCACGTTATCTACTAACTTATTCAACGTAAACTAGAACGTTCAAGTTAGAAATGAATACGTTTACTAGTATTACTGCTGAGTAATGCTCTATGAAATTGTACAGAACAGAAACGTTGATGCCATTCCAAATATATGAAACTATGACCTAGTCAGATTACAAGACCGCGAGACGACGAGTTGCTGCTGGAGCAATCTCCAAGCACTTGCATCCACTCCAGTAAGTAATTTAAATATGCGCTAGTCATCCACGAGCTGTCGTATTAGAGTTTAACATTCATCAGTAACTGTCTCTGTAGCACCCAAATTGTTACAAAACTATTTGACCTCACATGGAAGCTGGAACATAATTAAGTATTGCAATGTATATGAGCCACGGATTGTATAAAATAGAAAACAAAACACGATTAACTACAACAATCTTATCAGAGCAATCAGGGTTCTTGTTAATGTTGTACTAAGACTCCAGTCTTAAAATGTGTTCTGGGTGAATATATATCTTCAATGTTGAAGAGTAATTTGTGTTAGTTATACATGTATATATGGTGGTGTGCAAGTGATACGACTTAATGTCGTTCTTGTTTTGCATAAAAACAGCCTCATACACATGGCTATTGCTATCGTTAAGTGACAATTTTGAAGATGTCCACCCTGAACAACTTGCTGATGCAGTGATGTATTGTAACCCGGATGTAACATTTGTTCAGTAAACTTGTGATAGTTGTTTTTAAAGGTACCAATGTGTGAATGAACATGATATTAGCAGTAATCAAGCAATGATTGCACTTTCTGGAGTCTCCAAACAATCAGGTTCGCATAACTATAACAATAACTGTAACTAGTGTATGTAAGATAAAATGAAACCGGTAGGAGAGTGAAACTCTGCGTTATGTTTTAAATTTTTGGATAACTTGAAACTGTCATACACATGGACATTTACCTTTTTGTGCATATGTATGTATGCTTAGCGCGTTGAATATACATATATTGAACGCGCTAAAGTGGTCACGCTTGTCTAACTCTCAGGTAGTATATATGGAAAAAATAATGGATTTAGAAGTAGAAATCATCCGTGTTAATGGCGAGCGCTTTCAGCTACACAACCTCTTCAGGCCATACATAACGGATACAATTATATAAATTATAATTATTTATGTATATATATAACAATTATAACATGACGTTAATTGAACAGGAGTTGTCATTTGTACATTAGAACAATTCGCATATCAATGGAAGACAATCGATGTACAGGAAATGATGTGCGGCCTGAGGACAAAGTATCTGCATTATTGCTCAGTCGGGATTCCCATATCAGACAGAGTAATGAGTCAAACTTCAAGGACGAATGTAAGAGCACTTTTGGTGGATCCTGGCTCAGCGGGTTCAGTAACGGATCAAGAGCTCGCCGTGATGTAAGTGCAATACTCTTGGAAGCGGCGTTAAATCCCAGGTCACCTCGCGTCTCCTCACTACTGCTGATTTCACTAAACATCTGCAGTATTTGTTTCAACTGTGAATCGATTGTGTAATGACACATACATCCTGAATTGGAAACGCATATGGGAAATTGGGTCAATCTAGTGATCCAGTTTTACGATCTTGATATATATATTACATGTTTAAGAAAAATAAGAACATTAACATGTATTCAGTCTTCTGAAAAGATGGTTACATCATTGTTGTATTTTGTATTGAATAACAAATGAATGAAACTAACTTGCTACAGATTGACATTAATTATATCTATAGTATCGTAGAGTACCCACGCATATGACTTGTGCACACAATCTCAAACGTCCGGACTACTGTTTAAAAACTCAAACATAATCTATTTATGCAACTTTCAGTAGCATTAACCCAATTTCCCATTAACAAAGTCTGTTCTCAAAACATATGTGCTTAAAATCACTGTTTACACTACCTCCAAAATATCTGTATTTTTAATGGCAAAAGAGATTTCTTCCGACCACTTTTCGGGTATCAATTCCTTTCGTCTGCTTTGTTTATTGAGTCAGTTGGCAGTGTGCCAAACATAAAAATAAAATAATTGTTACACAAGCCTAAGACGTCATCTGTTCTTTTGTCACAATGTTCATAGAAATTTAAAAAATAATAATTCTAAAATAGGTTGTTTGATAGACAGATTTATTATTATTTAATTTCATGTGTTTATACGTTATTTTTATATAGCTATTGGCTATTTCATCACATGATTTTGTCAGTCAACTTACCTTGGAATGAAATATTTAAAAAATAAATCATAAGCACCTTTTGTCGTAATTGTTTTTAAAATACATTCATCAAGCGTTTTTTTACCTCTGCAGTTACTAAATACATTTACATCTATAAAGTATGCTTTCAATTCTGAAAGAAAAATAAGTCAGTTCAAAATATGACCATACCTGATTGAACACATATGATTAGTCTCGAAGAAAATATCATTTAATCAATGGTCACGAACTTGAGAGGCAATGGCGGTCTTGAATGAAAATGACAATAAAGCTTCAAAAGGTTTGTAACTAAGTGTATGATGATAGACTATGTCATAAAACATATGTTTCAAGAGATAAATAGAGATTGTTTGTGTAAGTAATAATTTTCTAGCTATGTGAATCTCATTTTACAAGCATTTGGATACGTTCGCTTAGGGTCACGAACTTCGGCCGCTCGAGGGTATGTTAATGTAGTGAATAGACAAAACTTAGAATTGAATTCAAAATAGAAACAAAGCAATCGGATAAAAGAGTTGATTCATAAAATTTCATTTGTGCTTTTGTATAAAGCATAACTGTAAAACAGAAACCTTTCTTAATATATGATGACTCTAATATTTTGATATTTCTAAGACCAATTTATTAATAATAATAATGACAGTAGTCCTAAACAGAATGTTATTCATTGTTAAATGAAAAGTGCTAAAATTCTCATTTATATAATACATATCCGTGACTTGGCGCCAATTGAAATACATCTTTGCTGAAAATTTTTTTTTTTCAAAGTGAATAAATAATGATTTACAAACCATCTAAGACAAGATGATACCTATTTTTCTGAAAAATGTGATAAATCAATATACAATGCACACTTGTTGGGATACAACAGGTGTTGCAAGATTTGTCTCTCCTGTGATTTTAGAAAAAGATAGCAACTGTACAAAATCCAGCTATATATCCCAGACTGGAATGTCTGCAATAGAAGCATTCAGTATATCAATCACAGTGCTACATGGAAGGAAGAAGATTCTACTCGTGTTCCAGCGAAGAACAAGGCTGTTTATTGAACCACAGTGATTATGGAATCTAACGAGAGACAAGGATTAGACCCGTGAATTAATGTTATATGGTGAGGTGCAACAGGGAGACATAACAGTCACAATCGCCTATTTAGGTCCTTCTCAGAAAGTCGATCAAGCATTTCAAGTATTTGGGGGTACTTCATCACTTTCAATCGTTAAATCATTATAATGTGTTGCATTCTTCTTCACGTGTTTACTTCCGTCCGATTCCAATGCATTATGGTAGAGTTGATATCTTTACAAACTCGATTGCATTCCTGCATGAATATATTAAACATCATTCAAAGCTATTGCAAAGCATTGTGTAGAGAAGGATTAGAAGACAGACAGACAGGAAGCAGCTAGTAGTGAAATTTCATGTCTGATCATTTCTCATGTAATACTTTTTTTTTTTATATCAGTCATAATATCTATTATATCACTATTGCTTTTCTATGAAGTTATTTCGTTCTTACTTCGATTGTATCAATTTAGTACATCATGGAACAAGTGAGACATTTTAATTGATTCATGATTCCCCCTTCCAAAGGTTCCCTTTTCAACAATACATGTAAAAAAGAACACGGAATAAACATGTTTAGTATTGTCAGAATACTGTTCGATAACAACACAACAAAAACGAGTGCTATATTAAATATTTCTTTAACATTAGCAAGCTATCAAAAAGGAGAAAAAGTGATTTCATAGATTATGAATCACTGACACTATTTGCACTTCTGATTCTGATTAAGTTGTCCATGTTACTTTGTTTACACGCTGGATTATAACTGTTCTGTTGACAGTGTGCAGATAGACACATGTGTCACCATATAATATATTTACTGTTATTCAGAGAACACCATCCACAATGACAGTATGTACACATCCGAATAGACACCATTGTTAACAATCATCATGTGTGTAAAACACGTAAAACAGAAACTACCAATTCAGTAAAGTAATTAAGGACCTAAGTGCAATATCAGAAGAGGTAATGTACACCTCAAACGAAATACCAATTATCAAAGAATAGGTTTTTCAACCGCTAACGAAATACCATTTAACAATGCAGAGTTGTTATAGACCTCTAACGAAATACCATTTGTCAAAGTAGAGGCAATATACACGTCTAACTGATCCGTATAAAGGTAGCATCAATACGGATTAGCATAACACAGATGTGTCGATATGTATATGGCAAATTAATGTTCGTGGATGCCTGAATTCATTTTAAATTGAAGCCCGAAGACGATTCCAAACAAGCACCTGCTCTGACTGTGACCCCGAAGCTCAAGATTGTTAGGGAGCAGATGTTCTCTATCAATTGATTTGTAATTATCAATTATTTAAGAAAGCTACCGGTCCTCTTCCGTTTGAATTAAGCGCTAGTTAATTGCTGCCAACTGATTGGTGTTCGATAACTTAATTTGGTCTATTTAACGTCACTTAACTTCCACCTCTTTTTGATATGGTAACGTAAGGTACGAGAGATGCTATACATATTGTGGAATAAGAGGCTATATAAATTGTACTAATTTTCGATTCTTGCAAATATGTAAGAAATATAGAGAATTCTTCTGCATGCAAATGGTGTGGGTTCAATGATCCCCTGATCTTCAACCATGGTTCTCCAGTTCTAGTACCTCCACCTCCACTCACCTCGCTGCTGAAGCACTACACTACAATACAGTAAATACAACTACAAAATATGTAGTACTAATATGAAATATTAATATCATAGAAAACACGGCGAAACGGTATTATCAGTGGTTTGAGCCAAATGAAGGGAAGTAACTCGTGTTATCCGTGTAAGAGTCAACTATTTTAGTTACGTATCCATTGTTTTGTATGTTACACAGTGGGAAATATACGATCAACATGTCTTTCATATATCAGTAAATAATCAATGATATAATTATTTTTTTTTACAGTGTGCTACATGACATTTGGTGTTAACAAAAATGTGGGCCCACTAATTTTGCTACCTATTAGAACCGGCAGCAAGTGGGCCCTCATTTGCCGATTTAGTTGTTGAATGGTGATTTCGAATATTAAGGCGTCCAAAGTTACAGTAAATAACCTTTTTTGTAAAATAGTATTTATAGGATTGAATGTAAGTGTTCTCATTCGAAATAAAACATGATGGGAATGATTTTGTTGTTATTATTCCCATCAGAAACGAAGCAGAAATTCCAAGCGAAAAGTAGGACTAAGCTTGTGCATAGCAACGAATGCTGTCTTCTCATTGGTCAGTATAAATGTCAAGGCCTAGGTCATGGTCGTAAGAGTGCATTAGGCCATTCTGATTGGTCGATATTATTCTTCTTTCTAGGTCAAGTCAAAGGTCGGTAAAATTAGCATACTAGATCAGTCGTCAACAGGTTTACTGTCGGTAAACAATTTAAAATATTTGATGGAAACAATTATAGAATGTCTCTTTTCTATCTCCAGTAATTGAAATTTATTTTTAATAGTTGATGGGAATAATTATAGATTGATCCTTTTCCTTGGTCATGGATTGAATTTGCATTTATAAATATTTGATGGAAATAGTAAAAAATAGATTACCCTTTTCATTTCATAAATCATTTGAATATTTGATCTGAATTGTTATAGAATTGAGAATATTTTATTGGAATATTTAATAATGACCCTTTCCATCTTCATCACATTGAAATTTAATTTTCATATTGATGGAAATAATTGTAGAAAGATATTTTCCATCCTCGTAAATTTGTATTTTATTTCACTGTTTGCTGGGAGTAATATTATAATGACCCTTTTCCATCCTCTTGAATTTAATTTTCATTTGAATATTTGATGGGAATAATTATGGAATGATCATTTTTCATCTACATAAATAGAATATATATTTGAATATTTGATGTAAATAAGTTTAGAATTATGTTTTCCATCCTCATAAATAAAATGAAATTAAATATAATCTTGAACACGTCTTGCAAATGTGGGCCCACTTAGAAATGCCTCCTATAGGAACTAAGACCAGTTGGCCCACATTTGAAATTATACTTCTATTTCAAAGTAATATGCGATTTGGCAAATGAGGGCCCACTTAGAACTGTACTGTACCATAAAACGAAAACCAATGGGCCCACATTTAAGTTTATCCTTCAATTTCCAAACAAAAACTGAATTGGCAAATGTGGGCCCACTTTGGAATGACCCATATAGGAATGAAGACAAGTGGGCCCACATTTTAAAATAAACCTACCATTTCAAAGCAAAACTCGATGTGGCAAATGAGGGCCCACTTGGAACTGTCCCATATAGGAACAAAGACCAGTGGGCCCACATTTGATATAGTACGCTTACATGCTAATATTTTGTTAATTCAAAGCGGAATATGCACTAAACACGTCGCAAGTATCCATGTGCGCGTGAATACGTGAACAAATAGCATAGCTCCGTATGGGGAACAGCCTTGAGAGTTACTTCCCTTGGATATCGGCAAACCACTGATCATACTGTTTCGCCAAAAACACAGAGTAACGAATGATTTATTACCCAAAATACTATACCAACTTTTTAAACTTCTTTTCTATCAACTGTAAAAAAAACACCAAAAAACTAAATATTATCAATAAACGAAATAATTTAATTATGCAAAGATAAGTTACAGACCGAAATTGGTTTTAGGTGGTGAGCAAACGTAGCATTGTTATATTTCGAATCACACCACCTGCAATAGTACAACTTCTTGTATTCTTGCGGGAATCCAACCATATATTAATCATTTCCTGAATAGGTAAGGTTTTGCATCAATTCTATCGTTTTGTAGCTTAAAAGAAGTAAAATGTTTCTCAAAACCAATACTCTAATAGGGGATGCATATTTAGAACTGTCATGAAATTACTTCGAGAGAATAGACGAGAACAAGATGGACGCGTCTAAGTCACAGATCATGTTGAATGTTGGTTTGATTAATGAGATTCATAACATCTTGCATTCAAACTAGGTCATGCCATGCGTTGTACAGAATCCTCCATCACGGTGCTCCAGCATGATATCAGAAGATTGAAGTGTATACAGTAAATTACTGTACTTCCACTTGAATGATTCATTAAATTGATTGTATTGTATCATTTCCATTTCTTTGTTTGTTCATAATTGTCTTGTTTTTACATAATTGTCTCAAAAAGGCTGTTATAAGTAACGTCCAAAACGACCACAACTCAAAATGGTGACAAATCGCTGGCTCGTTTTTGTTTCCAAACTATTTAAGATGTTCAAGTAATTAGAGAATTGTAGAAGTCACAGTTGAACTTGATATCAGTTATAAATGACATTCCTGTGCTATCTAGTTGTATGCAATAGAGCTGAAACAAGAAAACGAGCGCCTTGGAAAAAATCTAATCTAATTATTGTTGTGTGTTGCAAATATCATACTCATAAAATCTGATAACATTTCTCTCAACTATCAAGAATAAAAATGACACATGTTTCTTCAAAATGACCCACAATTCCCATGAGAACTCTTGAAGACATAATACAGATGGATAAGCACGGCGCTCAGCGCCGTGGAATAAGCAAAGATTCTCCATCATATCCACATAGCCTAAATGAACAAAACATTCAGTGGCCATGATACCCATCTAGCTGGAGCACGTGTCCAGTAAAATTAGTACTTTAATTTGTCAGTTGCCTCTTCTAAAGTGGACGGTTTTTATTTTAAAAAGTATTTCTACCTTTTCATTAATATATGTACCCGATGTTTGTTAACATCAATAAAGCACGTACCTTCAAAATTTTATGTGGACAAAAATAATATTTGAAAAGAATTGCAATCAAATGGAATGATCGATGTTTAATCAAGTCACGATTGATGGGTTCATATTTTATATATTTCATGTAATTTATGTTGGTAGATTGAAAACACATTTTTTTCAAACGTAAGCCCTAATGTTATTATCCTCGATTACTAAATGATATGTGATGTTTGACATCATTGAAGATATACTAATTAGAGTATATGTTATTTAATATTCTCGTTTCCAATGAAATACAGATTCTGTCAAGATCGTTGATTGCTTTTGGATACTGCTTGTGTATTCCGAGGAGAAAAAGAACATATTGATAACTAATAGACGACTGGAATAGACAAATTAGTAATGCGAATAGACGAGTATTCCTTAGTCTTGAATTAATACAGTGATGTCAGACAGCACCAAGCCGATCCTACCCAACTACAGTAGGAAGTAATTGCCTTTTCATTTAAACAGCTTAGATCACATTGAATTATAACTCATTTTATTTTATCCACAAAATAAGAAGGATTTTCTTACTTTCTTTACTTACATGCACTGAAGTCTGCTGAAACTGTTATCTTCCTTTACGTTAGTGTTCGCGAATAATTAAACATTGCACTGTAAGTACGTGGGGGAGGCAGATCAAGCTAACTGGGCGTTGACGTTTTTATGTACACTGGTTGCTGAGTTAATGGTCAGTTTAAGTTTATCTTTCATTGTATTTTACGTCGGAGTTTTGGAGAGTGTTGCAGATACTGCTAATACATACAGTAGTGACTTTGATAGGTACTACACAATCCTTAGATGGCAGCAATCATGTTGAGTGACCTCAAATTCTCTCTCTCAGACACACACAAGACACACACACACTCACACACAACTAGTTGACATTTATATTTCTATCGGTGACAGAGGTAAACAGTTTGATTAATGTTATACATATATAACAATAAAGACAAATGATGATTGCATGCGGTTTGGCTTCTGTGCCAGGCGACAGATGGAAGGGTGATATATGAAGACACGTCCTAACCTAAATCAGAAAACCCTGTTGTAGGCTTTCTATTTACCATAAATACGACATTTTACAATGGGTATAGTAATAGTCGTTGATGTTAAAGGTAAGTGAATGTAGAAAGGACGTGTGTTTTGGATAAAAAAAATACATCTATAATCCTATTTCGTAGGAACATCTGCGCATAAACATTCAATGTGATTAGTTCAGCATTTCTGGAAAATGTACAAAAGAATTAACATTGTGTATAATTAGAACTATCATGGTTTGTTCTAGCTAAAATTGCTTTTTTCGTAATATCCATTACGTAGGAGTGTAAGAATAATGATTGAAATTTCTAGCTAAAATTCATAACTGACAACCAGTGTAGGATTTCATGTTTACTGACCGTGAAAGGCTGAACATTAACCATTTGGATACTTCATAAGTAAGTACGTGTTATTCAGAACGCCTGCATTATGTATCTCTCGTAGTGATGTCCTTGTCATTATCTATGACATAGTATGAAACCAATCTTAAAGGGACAGTAGCACGATTTTTGCAAATTGTATTTTTTCAAATTTCCCATTCAAAATGATAGTTTATGTCATTTATATTTACTTTAGAGGGTAGAACATCTTAAACAAAGAGCAATTATCCGTAGTGGTAATAACGGTGTTGCGTTAAACTCATTTTTTAACATGATTTTCCTAAGAGAGAAGGGTGTTTTACTATTGGTGACATGTTTTTTCAAATGCATATCATCGACTTTTTTCAGCGAAAAAACGTGCTACTGCCCCTTTAAGGATGTATAATTGCGCGAACGTATTTATACATTTACAAACTACTTACATTTTTCTTTCAATAGAGTGAATGTATTTCTTGCACCCGTGCAACTTATCTAAGACAAAACCTACATGCATTATACCTATATCTAAATATCAATCATTCACAGTGGAGATAAATATTATACCTCAGGTGTAATCAGAAGCTGGTCTACGAGATATAAGTCATGATTGAAAGACAATAAATTGTAAATGATTGTTTAATAATACGTTCCAGAAGCATTGAATCTACAATGTATAGGACGTTACGATGTACATTGATATATCACGGTTTAAACTGTTATTGACAACCCATCGGCATTTTATATATGCCAACTGAAATTTCTTATTACTTTCGAAACGTATATGAATCGCCACGTTATCTACTAACTTATTCAACGTAAACTAGAACGTTCAAGTTAGAAATGAATTAATTTACTAGTATTACTGCTGAGTAATGCTCTATGGAATTGTACAGAACAGAAACGTTGATGCCATTCCAAATATATGAAACTATGACCTAGTCAGATTACAAGACCGCGAGACGACGAGGTGCTCCCGGAGCAATCTCCAAGCACTTGCATCCACTCCAGTAAGTAATTTAAATATGCGCTAGTCATCCACGAGCTGTCGTATTAGAGTTTAACATTCATCAGTAACTGTCTCTGTAGCACCCAAATTGTTACAAAACTATTTGACCTCACATGGAAGCTGGAACATAATTAAGTATTGCAATGTATATGAGCCACGGATTGTATAAAATAGAACACAAAACACGATTAAGTACAGCAATCAGGGTTCTTGTTAATGTTGTACTAAGACTCCCTGTGTTCTGGGTGAATACATATCTTCAATGTTGAAGAGTAATTTGTGTTAGTTAAGATATACATGTATATATGGTGGTGTGCAAGTGATACGACTTAATGTCGTTCTTGTTTTGCATAAAAACAGCCTCATACACATGGCTATTGCTATCGTTAAGTGACAATTTTGAAGATGTCCACCCTGAACAACTTGCTGATGCAGGGATGTATTGTAACCCGGATGTAACATTTGTTCAGTAAACTTGTGATAGTTGTTTTTAAAGGTACCAAGGTGTGAATGCACATAATATTAGCAATAATCAAGTGATTGCACTTTCTGGAGTCTCCATCCAATCAGGTTCGCATAACTATAACAATAACTATAACTAGTGTATATACGATAAAATGAAACCGATAGGAGAGTGAAACTCTGCGTTATGTTTTTAATTTTTTTGATAACTGTCATACACTTGGACATTTACCTTTTTGTGCATATGTATGTATGTTTAGCGCGTTGAATATAACTCTCAGGTAGTAAATATGGAGAGAAAAATGGATTTAGAAGTAGAAATCATCCGTGTTAATGGCGAGCGCTTCCAGCTGCACAACCTCTTCAGGCCATACATAACGGATACAATTATATAAATTATAATTATTTATGTATATATATATAACAATTATAACATGACGTTAATTGAACAGGAGTTGTCATTTGTACAGTAGAACAATTCGCATATCAATGGAAGACAATCGATGTAAAGGAAATGATGTGCGGCCTGAGGACAAAGTGTCTGCATTATTGCTCATTCGGGATTCCCATATCAGACAGGGTAATGAGTCAAACTTCAAGGACGAATGTAAGAGCACTTTTGGTGGATCCTGGCTCAGCGGGATCGGTAACGGATCAAGAGCTCGCCGTGATGTAAGTGCAATACTCTTGGAAGCGGCGTTAAATCCCAGGTCACCTCGCGTCTCCTCACTACTGCTGATTTCACTAATCATCTGCAGTATTTGTTTCAACTGTGAATCGTTTGTGTAATGACACATACATCCTGAATTGGAAATGCATATGGGAAATTGGGTCAATCTAGTGATTCCAGTTCTACGATCTTGATATATATGACATGTTTAAGAAAAATAAGAACATTAACATGTATTCAGTCTTCTGAAAAGATGGTTACATCATTGTTGTATTTTGTATTGAATAACAAATGAATGAAACTAACTTGCTACAGATTGACATTAATTATATCTATAGTATCGTAGAGTACCCACGCATATGACTTGTGCACAAAATCCCAAACGTCCGGACTACTGTTTAAAAACTCAAACATAATCTATTTATGCAACTTTCAGTAGCATTAACCCAATTTCCCATTAACAATGTCTGTTCTCAAAACACATGTGCTTAAAATCACTGTTTACACTACCTCCAAAATATCTGTATTTTTAATGGCAAAAGAGATTTCTTCCGACCACTTTTCGGGTATCAATTCCTTTCGTCTGCTTTGTTTATTGAGTCAGTTGGCAGTGTGCCAAAAAAAAATAAAAAAATTGTTACACAAGCCTAAGAAGTCATCTGTTCTTTTGTCACAATGTTCATAGAAATTTAAAAAATAATAATTTTAAAATAGGTTGTTTGATAGACAGATTTATTATTATTTAATTTCATGTGTTTATACGTTATTTTTATATAGCTATTGGCTATTTCATCACATGATTTTGTCAGTCAACTTACCTTGGAATGAAATATTTAAAAAATAAATCATAAGCACCTTTTGTCATAATTGTTTTAAAAATACATTCATCAAGCGTTTTTTTACCTCTGCAGTTACTAAATACATTTACTTCTATAAAGTATGCTTTCAATTCTGAAAGAAAAATAAGTCAGTTCAAAATATGACCATACCTGACTGAACACAATTGATTAGTCTCGAAGAAAATATCATTTAATCAATGGTCACGAACTTGAGAGGCAATGGCGGTCTTGAATGAAAATGACAATAAAGCTTCAAAAGGTTTGTAACTAAGTGTATGATGATAGACTATGTCATAAAACATATGTTTCAAGAGATAAATAGAGATTGTTTGTGTAAGTAATAATTATCTAGCTATGTGAATCTCATTTTACAAGCATTTGGATACGTTCGCTTAGGGTCACGAACTTCGGCCGCTCGTTAATGTAGTGAATAGACAAAACTTAGAATTGAATTCAAAATAGAAACAAAGCAATCGGATAAAAGAGTTGATTCATAAAATTTCATTTGTGCTTTTGTATAATGCATAACTGTAAAACAGAAACCTTTCTTAATATATGATGACTCTAATATTTTGATATTTCTAAGACCAATTTATTAATAATAATAATGACAGTAGTCCTAAACAGAATGTTATTCATTGTTAAATGAAAAGTGCTAAAATTCTCATTTATATAATACATATCCGTGACTTGGTGCCAATTGAAATACATCTTTGCTGAAAAATTATGTTTTTTCAAAGTGAATAAATAATGATTTACAAACCATCTAAGACAAGATGATACCTATTTTTCTGAAAAAATGTGATAAATCAATATACAATGTACACTTGTTGGGATACAACAGGTGTTGCAAGATTTGTCTCTCCTGTGATTTTAGAAAAAGATAGCAACTGTACAAAATCCAGCTATATATCCCAGACTGGAATGTCTGCAATAGAAGCATTCAGTATATCAATCACAGTGCTACATTGAAGGAAGAACATTCTACTTGTGTTCCAGCGAAGAACAAGGCTGTTTATTGAACCACAGTGATTATGGAATCTAACGAGAGACAAGGATTAGACCCGTGAATTAATGTTCTATGGTGAGGTGCAACAGGGAGACATAATAGTCACAATCGCCTATTTAGGTCCTTCTCAGAAAGTCGATCACGCATTTCAAGTATTTGGGGGTACTTCATCACTTTAAATCGTTAAATCATTATAATGTGTTGCATTCTTCTTCACGTGTTTAATTCCGTCTGATTCCAAATGCAATATGGTAGAGTTGATATCTTTACAAACTCGATTGCACCCTTGCATGAATATATTAAACATCTTTCAAAGCTATTGCAAAGTTTAAGCATTGTGTAGAGAAGGATTAAAAGACAGACAGACAGGAAGCAGCTAGTAGTGAAATTTCATGTCTGATCATTTCTCATGTAATACTTTTTTTTATATCAGTCATAGTATCTATTATATCACTATTGCTTTTCTATGAAGTTGTTTCGTTCTTACGTCGATTGTATCAATTTAGTACATCATGGAACAGGTGAGCCATTTTAATTGATGTGTTATCCTCGTTTATTGAGAAAAGCTGGTTATGCGGATGATTCCCCCTTCAAAAGTTTCCCTTTTCAACAATACATGTAAAAAAGAACACGGAATAAACATGCATAGTATTGTCAGAATAGTGTTCGATAACAACACAACAAAACGAGTGCTATATTAAATATTTCTTTAATATTAGCAAGCTATCACAAAAGTAGAAAACTATTCTATTTCAGAATCATATAGTTTACCAATGTTATTTATTCTGACATTAAACAAAATATTAGTCATTATTAATTTTGGGAAATGAAACCTGTTTACTTTTCGAATCCAATCTTATAGAATTCTGCACAAAATCTATCATAATCTACCATGAATCACTCAGATAGATAGGAAAACATAAAGAACCAGATTGGCACTGAAACTGCATTGAATCAAACGTCACTTCTCTCCATGGAGTCGTTGATGATAGTTTAATTCATGACGATGACATACATATACCATTCCCACCATTAAACCAAGAAACTGTTATCAAAACTGTTAACCAAATTGTTGTCGGTTGCATCTACATATGTTCACGTATGTGTACCTGAATATAATGGCTAAATATGAGTGTTTGGTCAAATTCTGTAAGAGTACTGAGCAACATTCCTAAAATATAATTTCAAAAATTGATTGTAGTTCATAGTGCAAACACAGCTTTTTTCTTATTATTCCGTTCCACGTGGACGACAGATGATCTTTATTGCGTATTTTAAAAGTTCATGTAAGTTAATACATATGTTTTTTTGTCATTATTTCTTTTTTTTTCAAATGTGAAGCAGTATAGTTTTATGCTATTGGCATTTACTTTACGAGCAAAAGTCAATTCATTTTTACAAAGTATGTACATTTCGCTATCGCAAAAAAAGATAAATATATTTTTAATTAAAAGGTTGTGGGTGGACAGGGTAGAAAGATAACATATAATTTTGATAGCTTTAATGCATAGTTTCCTTCCCACGGATACTCAGAGAGACTCTTTATTACGTAGATGATGTTACTTGATCGTAGTTAAATTAACTTACGTTAAGTTGTATACTTATGTTTGTAACATGTTATATGATGTATTCCTTATATATATATATATATATATATATATATATATATATATATATATATAATGGACAAGTTAATAAAGTATGGTATATCATCCGACGTCTACATCATCAACTGAAATCTCAATTTCTTTACAACAAGCTTATATTGGTCGATCAGTAAACGATGTCTGTATGTAGTAAAGATATACAACATTCAGACAACTATATCACTAACTGCCTGTTTTAATTCATAAAATATAGTTTGTAAATACCACGTTACCTAAGTTAGTTTATGCTATGCATGGCTAATGTAGTCTCCAACGGACAATATGGACAAATGAGGCATCAGTAAATCATGCCCGATAAGAATTTCTCCTACCGATGAGCAAAGTATTAAAGAGGAGATGATTGTTGGGACGCTAGTGGTTCAAGTGCGGTATAAAAAGATGAGATGTACAATTGCTTAATTCTCGCTGCTGTCTGTGCGGTACGATGGACATATCGTTGTAACTTGTATATACGTTATTATAAAAAAAAGTTCATGTAACTCTTTTTTGCTATGGATGAGTAAGGCCGTTATGATTTATGTCGCATATGGCGATATGTGTTGATTCCCTTTATGAATTTTGTCTGACGCAAGTTTTGACGCCTTTTATGGTTGAAAAGTCATGGCGACGTCTGTTAATACGAACCGTTTATGTTCTGGTGAGCCGTTTATGATGCATGTATTATCAAATAATCTGTGAAATATCAAAATATTTCTCTACGTGCATTTTGACTTGTTTTTGTACCCAATTGTTAATTGATAACTTATGTATTGTGTTTATATAAGGATTAAGGTAAATTCCCCAGTAATGAGTTGGTGCGTACGTAAGGAGAACACGATTCCAGAGGTTTTCTTTAAAGGAGAGTTCTTATCTCTGGTGTTACGTGTCGGACACTGTTGTGAGTCAGTCTTGGTTTGATGTGAAATGGTAGTGCTTCGATGTGCCAGTCTCGATTTGATGTGCAAACTAGTTTTAAGGTTGTTTTGTTGTTTGTCTACATCCGGGAAGGGATGTAGGAGACAGAAGTGGTATGATATAATAGATGAACTATTTAACATATTTCGATTCCTTCACATACTCTTTCACCTTTTTGGTTGCAAACGCGAGGAAACTGTGGAAAATGAAAGGGTCAATTTTGGTTGTAATGTTAGTAACGTCTGAAGTGATAGGGAGACATGAAACGGACTTTCAACAACAGTCAATAGTTAAAGCACTATGAAGCTTGAAACAAACTATATATTGGTCAATTTCAACAAAAGTGCCTCATGAAAAGTCCACACTCTAAATACACCAGTCATTGAGGTGTATGAGGATCAATGTAACACATTAATCAAATATGACATATATAAAATAACGCTTGAAATAGTGGACAGTGGAAGTGTTGAGAAAAGTGATTGAGATTTTCATAATCCGTCGAATATGGTAATATATAAACTAGAAGTTAACTTAATACTTATATATCTGCCAGAAAGATTGATTCTCTTTGTTGTTACTTAGCAGTTAAAGTCAAATTCTATTCAGAGTTATTTCCACACAAAAAATAGAATGAGTGCTGGTAGGTGTAATAGTATAGCCAATAAGTATCTACGATATACATTAGCCAATGCAAGGAAAACATACACATGACAAAGGATAATTGATATCATATCATCCATCAAACTCCAAGGCAAAACAATAAGTTATATTTGTAAAATGTAATATTATAGGTAAATAATTATAAAAAGCAAACTTTATCTAGTGTAAAGCAAATTAGATAGACAAAACATAATTGAGAACATATTGTCTTTCAAACCCAATATCGAAAACATTAAGCTCTGTTTGCCTTATCTGGAAATTCTTAATTAATCTTTAGTTGCAGGAGCACATAGATCACACCACACAGTGTATGGACATTAAAGCCAGTATTTTTAGATACAGCCTCAAATAGCAAAAAGAGTTGCTGTGTGTGACACATTCATTTATTACGAAAAATACATCAAACTAAACAAGAAATATAAAGAAATTATCGGGAGCTTAGTTACTTTCTCGTTTACGTAATAACACATTTGAGACATCTGTTTTGAAATAGTCGCTCTTCTGTAGCTAAATCGTTTCTTTATTTCCGTAATAAATACGTAATTAAAAGTACTCGCAAGAACGAATGCTTTATGTGGAACCACACTTTCTTACCCAAGCGGGCACAGATATGCCGGGTATTAAAGTTTTCATAATGGTCATGGCAATTACAGCTTTTCTAAATATAACTTGCGTTTTGATTGGTTGAAGGAACTACTTTGCGCTCATTCATGAATTGCTTAGCTATCATGTTTAAGCTAAATCACATAATTGAACAATTTCGAGCATACCTAATTGACGTCACACGTCAGTAAAACATATTATATATAAAATCATGTTCAACTTAAGTTTCCGAAACCGTAATTACAGTACTAAACTTGCAAGGCGAAGCAGCATGCAAGAGTCGCCGCTTGCACTGCCGTGACGTCATTGCTTTGTGACGTCATTAACCATGACGTCATTTGATGACGTAATTACAATCCCAATCTTGCATTCCAACAGTGCGATTGTTAGTTCACGTTTTCACTAATTTTCTCTCATTCTGCAACATAGTTTACAATATAAACGAGTTGTTTACTACGTCAGTAAACCGTTTTGGCAGTAACATTCAACAGTTACTGTTACTTTAGAATAGTTCTAAAACAATAGAGCAAGTTGCAAATTATTTAGATATGCGCATCTTGAAGGTGTGAACGAGTTTATGAATGGCGCATGCCTACAATTTGTATTTTACAGTCTAATCAAAGACCGTGAATTGGGGTACTGTTTTTCGATTTTTACACATAAAATGAACTTGGGTAAGAAAAAGAATAACCAACTCGGTGCTCGGAATTACGAATTATCTGTCCCAAGTGAATTATTATGTCAAACTCCTCGCTAAAGCTCCGTAATTCCTCGCAACTCGTTGATTATTCTTATAATATGCACTAGTACACATTAATGTTTACCACAAGTCGCCCAGATACAACAGATAAGAATGTGTACAGCTGCAGATGGTGTGATCCCAAATATAACAATGATGACAGACACATGATGTAGAATGATAACAATGTATATTAGTAATATACAGACGGAAGGGACTATAGTCAGATAGTTTGTATCTCCAGGTGTTGGTTATTAGAACACTGCCAGTTGTTATAACATGTAATAATACATGAGTTTCCTTTATCAAAGTTTCAAGATAATAGACCTAAATATTCCATTATGATCGACCCTTCATGAATTAAGTGAACTTATGTACATACTCAGTTCTGACAGAGAGTGGTATTGTGATTGATATGTTTACATTGTATGTAACAATGTTGTACAACGCTTCTTACTTTTACATAATTCATATGTGTCTTGTTAAAATACATTCCATGTGTTGATTACTTGGTTATATATTTAATGTTAATTGAGCAATATTTATGTCGAATTCAGTCATGTATCTGGTGTTCCTATTCACAGGTACAATCTTCGCTGTAATCATTGACACACTCTTTTGTCCATGGTCGACAATGTTCTGCACTAGTAAAGCTAGTAGCTTGAATAGCTTCAACGTACAACAAAGCAATTGAGCATTACACGGTGATGTGGCTTCTCAGACATTTGATGATGTCCCAGGGGTGATAAACACATAAGCTTCTAAATCCCTATTCTGCCCTTCTGCACTGGACAGTGCTAAGATGCCACAATCACTTTAAGTGCATCCTTGAATTCTCCAGAAAATATTATTCTTTAATCTTGTTATCATTGTTGTAGGTTTTCATTATGTATACAGTATAGACTTCATATCATCATGTCGATCATATTTCCAGAGAGAACACTTGGTAGCTCTAAAAAGTTTGAAAAAAAGAGCATCCACAATGACACCCTCTGTTTGAATTACTACAACCACATTTCAACAGGTCTGTCCTGTCTGGTATACTGGTCTCCTTGCGTGTTGAAACACTATATCTGTTGACATCAATGGAACTTGATTAAGAAGTAAATAACGTTTTACATGAGTTTATGTGCATGCAACCACCAAGATACCGCAATTGTGCCTCTCTTACGGATCCATCAGTAGCAATTGCTTGGGTGCAATGGTATTCATACGTTATCTCTACTTTAAGTACCTCTACGTTAGGTACGTTGAAGGTGCTGATAGTGATATCTCCTAGAACGGACATACGTTGCCAAACATCATGCACTCATGAAGAATTTGATATCAGGTTTATCAAAGTCAATCAATCCCTTGCAAAATATAGAATAGACCATTACATTCATAATAATCAGAAATAACAATAAAATGCGTTATTGAATCATTTAAGTATGGATAAACATGCCAAAAGGGTAAAGTAGACAGTGGCGGCCATTTTGAATTTGGCGGCCATCTTGAAAAGAAATTAATTTGACCCCTTGGACTAAATGTATTTGAGGACCATAACCTATGAATACCAACATAAATAGTAACAAGATTAAAGAAAACAGTTCAATTTTAGATTATCGAAGGATACCATTCACCAACAAATTGACCGCCATTTTGGATTATGTTTACTTCTGTAACCACAGGATTACCTACGAATTGTCACTCATATTATTTCAAGTCTAAACAAGCCAACTTGAATTATATAAAACATGTAGAAACGTACAAAATGATAATTCACCTTAGGTCACAAAATTGCCGCCATTTTGGTTTTTCAGATTCTAGGGATCATTTGTACCATCGTCAACAATTGATTTATCAATAAAGTATCAATCCTTATATTTCTGGGGTTCTAAGCTGGAATGAAAAATAATAAAATAGCATGAATGGATCCTTTAAATATGCAAAAACATGAAAAAACGTATACGTTTTAATAGTGGTGGCCGTTTTGAATTTGGCAGCCATCTTGGATCGTAATTGACTTGGCCCTCAGACGAATTTTAATCACAATACCATACGCTATCTTTGTACAAAGTTTGGTACTTTTCACCCAAAGTGCACAATTATTTCACCATACTGCCTGACTATTTTTAAGAAGTCACATTTCACGCTGCTCCGGCATAGTGTTACAGGTTTTGTTGTACTCAGCTGATCTATATATTATGTGACCATATTTCTGCACCAAATATGAAAAAGTGTAAACTCATATATACCTCATCCAAGCACACCCCTAAACATGGTCAACCTCGTGAAACTGTTTGATGCAAGGAATTAGAGTCAGTGTAAGTATGAATATATTTTAGTTCATACTTATACCTGCAAAGTAATGCATATTTCTTTCATGGAACAATTCGTTCCGTCCCGCCAAACAGAATGTCATATTATGATCATATAATATAATTTTCAACGTCAATGTGTATTTCACTTCTGTTTCGAGTATGGAGATTTAGTTTAAAAACATTTCTCTTAGAACAATAACTGTCTGACGAATCGTAATGTTCACATTCCCCAGACCAATTCTAATTATCAAGTCAATGACATACATGTAGTTGAGGCGGTAGAGCAATGGTGAGCGCGTTCGGCTTCGGATCAAGAGGTACGCGATTCGAATCCCGCCAGGATGAAATACACATGGATGCAGCGTTAGACCTCAGCTCAATCACTTAGTCATAAATATCGTGACAGGAAAACAGTTTTTATGTATATAATTGATTAACATTGCCTCAATGACAATCCAACACATTTGATAAGAAAGTTAACCCTAGATAAAAACGAATAAATGATCACTTAAACAGCATGTATTATATCTGCCATATTTCGATGTATATTTTTAACAATTACTGTGTATATTGTATATTGTCATAGAGAAGTGGGATGTTTCATCATCAGTGAATCAAGTATATCAAATGTGGAGAGATAATGCAAAAAGTTAGCCAGATGACTCATAGTTTACACCATGTTTACTACTTTAGACTCAGAAGATGTTTGATGGACTCTTATTTCATCGAAACAGTTTAATTACCGTTCAAGAGTTGATATACAGCTGCATACCGAAAGTTTGTTCACCAGAAGAGTTTCTTAGTGCAGATATAATATAGATTGACGTTCATTGTAACGTCAATAAAATTGGATCATATACAATGACAATGAATCATCATATATCCATGAGTAAAATAACCATTTCCAAGCGTGCGCTGCGATCGTCACGTCAGTGTTGCATGTTTATGAAATTTGGCGAGTCACGTTTTGAAAATTCAAATTTCATTAATTTTGGATTAAAAGTTTTCATATCGAATAAATGAGAACAATTTCATCACTAATACATTGAATGAGTATAAGAGGAATATATGATGTGTGTTTGACCCAGTTGATCACTTACTGAATATTTCATAGAAGAAAATAAAAACTGATGTTTTGAAAGATTGACCCGTGGTCACTTCAAGGATCTGTCAAAACTGTAACTGTTCAAATCTGATGATTTAATTGAACACTCAACTGTCTTCTCATAATGCGAAAATGTTAATGATTCGTTAAGTTGGCGTGATCATATGATGCTTTAAAGACATGCCGAATTACATGATATTTGCACTGAATTACAGAAGTAGGTATGCGGCTGTATAGGGGTATATATGGGGCCAATAGTGTCTGTGCTTACGGCGTTGCAGCACAGTTAGGGATGGAAGATAAACACACATCTGACTGCTTCCGAATGACTAACATATAGTTCTTAATTGTTTTGCTCAAACATACGCTATAACAGGGAAATGGCTCCGGGATAAACAGTTAGTCTATTAAGTCGACCTCATCATATTATCACAGAACAAACTGTTTAATTCAAGATCGAGTTTCTTGAAACTTTCTTGATATTAATAAGAAGGAAACTGAGTATGGTGAAACTGACATTTAAAGAATATTAAAGCTAAAGTAAAACTCAATAATGTACAACACTTGACTTCATTAGGCCGAAATCCTAATTTAAATTGAAATCAATTTTACTATGAAATGAATATTATAGCCTACAGGTTCAAGCAGAGCTCACGTACATATGATATGTCTTTAATGTAACTATTTAATCTGAACGCACCCTTGGATCAAGTATATTGAAAAAAGAAAACATATGAAGTGGAGTCATGTAACCTGATCTAATGTATACAGCTTTTTTCGATGAACGAGTTGAGTAGAAATATATACAACATTCAGAAAGTAAAATACATGTTAAAAACAATTTAGTGATTATTCTTTCAAATCTGGGGAATCAGATATTGTATTAACTGAGAGTGTCAATTATGGAGGAATCTCACGTTCCTCTGATTTATCCAGTTATATTGTCAAAAGCACGCCAATTTGTAAACTCTTTCATTTAACTTTGCTTACACTTAAAGATATCCACCCTATGAATTGTGTTGAAATATGGAAAGGGATGGTACTTCCCACAAGCTTTAATTAAAAACTATGAAATGGTAGAAATTACACAATGATACATTGCTCGATGTATTCAGGGTTTGGACAAACGGGTTTCCTCTGACTCAGTATAAGGTAATATTGGTTTGTGGAGCATGGCCGGCTACATAAATAAATGTAGACCTTTATTACATGGTAGATTAAGTAACTGTCAACGTTTTTTTTATGTTTCTATTTCACATCAGATGTTTACATATACATAAGAAAGATTGGTCATTTATACGGATACATCAAATGTGTGACATGTAATGTGATATATAATATATATAGTATTGCAGGTTTTCTGCATCTGGCACAAAGGTAACTGTCAACGTTGCTTATTATGAGTAAGAATAAATGAACAAACACACCTATACACACTGTTCGTAAGTACAATCAAATCAAATCTTGAAACGGGAACGTTTCCATGTATATATTCATGGTGTAAACTAGTTGTTAAATGGGTCAATGGTCAATGGCTCTGTCAGAAGCTCCTCGTATACCTCTTAGTAAACTCAATTGTGTGTCGAGATACGCCTAACCCATAATACGTTTGGTGTACATAGATATTTAGTTTCATGTATGGTTATCCACAATACAGAAACTTTTATTTTATTATTCTGTGTACACATCAGCTCAAGAGTAAACTTTTCAAAATAGTGTTGACATTGTGAACACTCTGTAATGACTATGAATGCCATATTATTTTACATTGTGAACATTATATGTAGAACAGAAATCAGTTTGTTTCAAAGGTTATAAATCTTGTTTGTATCAATAAATATATACAAATGGACTTACTTACTGGAGATGAAATACTGTCTCCCTCTCTGGCGGTGAACAACCACTGTCTGTCCATTTAGAGGAAATGCAAGAGAGATGTTTCATTCAGTAAATACATCTATTTCATGATATCCTCACTCAAATGCATATATTCAATGTGTGTCTTAACTCTGCTCTCTACTTCTTGTACTTATGTATTTCTTGTACTTATCTGATGTAAAAATGTTTTGTATACTGATTTTTGGTTTAAAATCTGGAGGAAATAAAGATATTCATTCAGTCATTCATACTTACACTTTTCATATTTACTAAATAGATATGATCACATAATATTTGTGAGAGATCAGTTAAGTAACACACTTAAACATTAACACACACATTGTAATACTATGTAGGAGCAGCGTGAAATATTATGTCTTTTATGCATACATATATTACATTGAAACCAAATGTTAATAAACTAAGTAATTTATAGAACAATTTTTAAAATATACATCGTTATTTTGCATGTGTTATTAGCAAAGGTCATGCTAATAGCTGTATTGAAATCTACTGAGTGATAGGGGAACATTTTGAAGAGGCATTGAGGCATTTCTTAAAATATAGTTGATTCATTCTGTTCATTAGATTTACAGCTTGGGAGTGCCTCCAGCTGAAACAGTGGCCTCCCCAACATATAGCTCGTGTCAGTCTCCATTCCTGGCTAATTTAAGTCTTGCCGCATTTCCTTAATATTCTGTGCTAGCGAATCAGAAAGAGAATGATATGCGGCAAGACTACAATCAGGCAATGTTGGAGACCTTGTTGGAGTCTTGTGCGGAAAGTTGAAACAACGAAAGGACATTCATTCTTGTGGTCACATTTTTTTCATTACCATTGAGTAATAATGAAGCAACTTCTTCAGGACATAGGTATTAAATGTTACCTTTCACGCACTGATACTAGAAAGTACCTCGTCAATTCCATATTATATTCTGTATATATTTGTATTTAATTTAATGTAGTCGTCTTAACAAATGAAGGTGTCACACACAGAAATTCATTTGGCTTTTAGAGTTGAAGTTATATCTAAATGTACTTGCTTTTAATGTACAGACATTGCGTGGTGTGATCTATTTGCTCCTGCCACAACAGATCCATTCAGAGTTAACAAATTGGAAAAAACAATATTGCTTAATGGTTTTGTTATATATTGAGTTTGAAAAACAATAGGTTCTCAATTATGTTTTGTCTATCTAATTTTCCCTGCCGTATATAATGTTTTCTGTATATAATTATTTACCTATAATATTACAATTTATAAACATAACTTATTATTTTGGGTGAAGGTTGGAAAGACGATATGATAATTATGTTTTGCCTTGTACAAATGTACATGTGCCTCTCATTGACTAATGTATATTGTACATAACTATTAAACTATATTGTACTCAACTTCAAAAGAAACGTATGAATCGCAACTACAAGAAACTGAAATGAGATTATTCGGATTGATATGGATGGTATATATTATGCCAACGGCATAAAAACATGTTTGTATTGACTATAGTACAACACAACAATGTGCTTAGTTCAATTACATTCTGTGTGAAGGAGTGTCGTTCATGTTCATGAACAGTGTTACTACCGGATATGACAGCCATTGTTGTTGACAACAGAGAGACTTCATCGTATATTTGACATAAACGGATGATGGCACAAGCGATGAAATTGTACACATCTAACACGACCAGTTGTTGTTGATGATTTCCTGGAAGTATGGTTCTGCGGTGAAGTCTCTCAATCTCATCCCAGAGATGTTCTTTTGGATTGAGATCCGAGCTCAGAGCTGGCCAATTCATTGTGTCTATATTTTAACAGAGATAAATTGTTGGTGAGTCGTGCACTGTGAGCATTGTCGCGAACTCGGCTATTGTTTTGAAAGAAAAAGGTGGCAATCGGCCACCCCATCTGATACCGCCACATTGCATGACGGACGGTCCACCCTAACGGTCAATCTTCATAACACAATGATCATGATCAAAGGATCAACTTTCGTCTGTAAAGACAACGTTGTGTCACTGTGCATGTCTCCAACCCAGACGCTGTTGTGCCCATTGTTACCGCCGTTGTTGATGACGAAGAGTTTCAATTTGACCAACATAAGGTCTGTAAATGTGAAATGTTAATGTAATGATAATGTCGATGTGGCGTCACTCCACGTCGACCACGTCTGGGACGATCACTGACTGTGTCGACTTGATTATGGCGATTAGAGAACGGATTGAACGGTGAACTCCAAGCTGTTGTGCAACAATGCCAACACTTACACCAGCGCGCAAACACGATTCATCAGTCAATCATGGCATTTTTCAACAAGTGATTGTTGCCACATTACATCCGTATTCACGTGATGCAAGTGATTTGTGAATGAGTTTTCCATGCATGTGTATGTGCGGTTGTGTTAAGTCAAGTGCGTTTTTCACAGTTTGCGTTTATGTGAATTTTAAAGCCAGTTTCATTCCCGAAAAATGTAACTTACGAATGACGTCCCAAGAACTTAATGTATCGAACATTAATGACAGAATATGCCTATAACATATTTTCAAAAATCCCTTAAAACAACGGCAGTGTTTATTAGTTTTAAAATCTGATTTACAGATGTGCTGTACTACCATCGAAAACACATATGAGTGTCGCATTATTTTAGGCTTTCAGTATATAACAACTACCAGCATACTTTATTTTGTGTGTGAAGTAACTTTAAATAGAATTTTACTGTACCTGCTAACTAAGCCCAAAAGGAATCAATCTACCTGGCAGATATATACGCATTAAAGTAATTTTTAGTTAAAAAATCACTATATATTATGAAGATCTCAATCACTATCCAGAATACTTCCAGTGTACACCACTGTACACAATTTCAATCACCAAACGTTTATGCCGATTTATTTATGTTACATATTGTGTCTTTAAGAACAGAAAGACAAGTGATTTTTATTTAGATGTAATTTGTTCACGGTGCTTATTGGATGTTGTTGGAAATCAATTACATGTCATCTGTTCAATCATTACTTACATGACATCCAATATTGACCGTTTCATTTTCTACAGTTGTTCCTTGACGTTTGTCACCAAAATATCAAATATTTTCATGAAAGCAAACAGTCAATGGTTATGTGAAGAAAACAAAGAATAGTAAATAGTTTACTTTATCATATCATGTATGCCATATCGTGTCCCGTTGGTCTTATCAAGCACACTTTACTGGCAACCCAT
The DNA here is from genome assembly GCA_936450465.1 of Gibbula magus. Lineage (NCBI taxonomy): Eukaryota > Metazoa > Mollusca > Gastropoda > Trochida > Trochidae > Gibbula > Gibbula magus. The sequence continues at coordinate 6,111,813 of OW388294.1, forward strand.
TTTAGTGTTGCTTAATCTTTTCTCTAGTTTCCATTGGAGACTACATAAGCCATTTTTAGCATTAAATAATGTGGTAACGAATTATTTACAAACACAATTGTATGCATTGAATAGACGTCTGCAAGTTGCACCGGTCCTGTCTGATACAGATACACACCATTTACTGATTGATGGAAGCTACTTGAGAAATTGAGGTTTCAGGTGTTGATGTTCCATACTTATTAATGTATCCATTTCACACACAGTTTAGGGATACATTTTATAGCACAAATTATCATCAATTTGAACATAAACTAAAGTTCATTCAACTACTATCCAGGCAGTCTACTCTTATAGACAATCAAGCATTTCGTGTAACAATGATGTTTAATGTTCGAAAAGTAAATCTTACACTTGTAACACAAACTAAAAACATGTGTCATGCTACTACAGGTCTCACACGCCATCATCTACGTAATAAAGAGTCTGAGTTTGAGTAACCGTCGGAAGTATTTTTCCGGTATATGCTAACTATAAAGCATCCTCACCCCAAACCTTTTACTTAATGTATTTGTTTACACTTGTGATACCGAAATGTACATACTTATTTCAAATGCATTGACCTTTTGAATTTGAAACAATTGATTAAGTGCCTTCAAGCAAGACATATGCTCGTAAAGTAAATGCCAACAGCGGAAAATTATACTGTTTCAGGTTTTTAAAAGGGAAATGATGGCAAAAAAGCATATGTATTACCTTACAAATTACTTTACATAGAATTACATGTATGAAATGACATGAGAAGATAAAGATTATCTTTCGACCACATGGAACCGAAATATCAAAATCAAGCTGTGTCTGCACTTTCATCTTCAATTAATTAAAAAAAAAAATTGGAATTGTTTCTCAGTTCTGTTACAGCATTTGACCAATATTCAAACATTTTATCCCATAACATATATTTGTATAGAGGTAGATGCATCCAACAGCCGGTTATTTCTTAACTTTTCTATTTCTCAAACTTTGTTGTTGCCAATTGTTCCCATGATAATATTTTCTTGCTTTAAGTGTGGAAATTGTTAATTCACGTGAATATCAAACTACGATTAACGATTTTGTGGAGAGAAGTGACGTTTTAATAAAAGACTCAAGTCAGTTTCACACTGGTTCTTTCGGCTTTCCCCCAGCTGATTGAAGGTGGATTATGAGACATTGTGTGCAGCATTCTATAAAATTGGATTAGAAAAATAAACAGGTTTCCTTCTGCAAAATCAAATAAATAAGAACTTATATTGAACGACAGATTAATATCTGAATAAATAGCATTGGTAATATATATATTGTCCTACAATGGAGATTTATCTACTTCCTGAATGCTATTTCTTTTAAATGTGATAGCATGCTAATATTAAACTGTCATAAAATAAAATACTCGGTTGTGGTGTGCAGGAACGAAGAAGTGGAGGCATAATTATTCAAATACAGTTATCTGACAATACTATAAAGGGATTCAGTTTTCTCTTCGATATGCATTGTTCAACATTGTTTAATCAACATTGTTTTAAAAGGTAAAACCTTTGAAGGGGGAACCATCGAATAAATTTCGGCTTTTCCCAATAAATGATGATTACACATCAGATATAAGATTGTCCATCTATGTCCTTGATGTACTAAACGGATACAATCGGAGTTGGAACAAGATAAGGTAGGTAGATGATGGCATACTCAGATATACGACTGATGTATATAAGAAAGTATTACATGAAGACTGATCAGATATAAAATTCAAGTATAAGATGCTGCATGTCTGTCTTGTCAATCTTCTCCACAATTTTTTTTAGTTTAACCATAGCTTTAAATGAAGTTTAATGAATTCATGCAAGAATGCAATTGATTTTGCAAAGATATCAACGCTACCATATTGAATAAGGAAACAGACACGAAAACGCGAAGTAGGATGCAACAAAATCGTAGTGATTTAACGATTTAAAGGGAAGAAGTACTCCAACACTTGAATCCGTGATCGACTTTCTGAGAGTGACCTAAATAGGCGATTGTGTCTGTTATATCTCCCTGTTGTACCGCATCAGAAACAGTAATTCACGGGTCTGATTTGTGTCTCTCTTTGATTCCATAATCACTGTGCTAAACAACCTTGTTCTTCGCTAGAACACGAGTAGATGTTCTTTCTTCTATTTGTCAATGTGATTGATTGATAGATTGAATGTAAGAATTGTAGACATGTCATTCTTTTCTGAGATATATACATCTGGAGTTTGTACAATTGCTTTTTTTTAAAAATTATTATAAATAATAAGCTTGTAACAACTCTTGTATCCAAACTGTTCATTTGGGTTTTTCTCTTTTTTTTTGTCAAATGACATATGAGTTGCAAATTGATGTCGGTACAAAAGGATAACAATCTGGCCGAGGGCAAATGTAAGTCAACTTCCTGAAGCTTTCCCTATATTTCCCTGGTAACTAAAACATACGGTCAGTGTGTTGTAGGTGACTGCAATAAGTTGATAAACATTTTTTGCTGACCCCTTTCTGTGATTGTGTTATTGCCATTATGTTCCATTCATTTCAATTACAATAATCCTTTTTAAATGGAACGAGTAAGTACAATAGTTTCTTCAGAACATCACACTGATTTTTTGGGGTTTTGTTAAAGTCTTATGAGTGACCGGCATAATATTTCAGAAGAAAACACATGTTTGTCTTCATATGTGCTTTCTTTCGGTATTCTGTAATAACTTTGAATCGATTCGAATTTTGGTTACTTTAATAAACGAGACAACGCTAGCGCTGGTACACAGGATTCCTTCTGATTAATGTGGAAGTAAGTTATGTCCTTCAGTAAACAAACATGGCTTCAAGATCATTATAGTGGTGTGTCAATTTATAGCACTGTTGTGTCTCTTTAAGTTCACTTTACACAAGAAAGCATGTTGCCCACAGATACATAAGGCTATATTAAATGATAAGCATACTTATGAGGGTATTAATTCCGTCTACTTTGTTTCCTCATAGAAACGAGTGTGTTCAAATACCCATTTTAAAAGACTGGTAGAGAAAACTCGTTGCAAATACAACAGTAGCCAGTACTGCAGGAGGCATCGGGTAATGTTACTTGTAGGGTGTTTGTCTGATGAACAATGCATGTACCAATCATTTCACAGTACACTTGCCAACAACAGCGCATCCTCTATCGTGTCTATTTAAGTTTCAATAAAGCCTCAAATGCGTGTCAGGATATTCCTGCATTAATTCCTTTCTATAAATTAATGATTGCAATATTTTAGACTTTTGAATGTTTATATTATAATACTTAGTATTTTCGTAAAGTTCTGGTGTGAGGTTCGTTGTATTGGTTCGAAACGAAGTTCATGCAATTGGTCATTTATTTGTTATAGTACATACATGTACATAATACTCCTTTGCAAGATTATTCGAGTAACCTCAAGGATGCTTTCAAACAAGGTTGCAACGTTTTACGATATGTACAATATATATAAAGTATGTGCAATGTCACGAAGTATGTGAGAAGTTTTGGAATTCGTCATTGCATTAGATAAAGCTGTATTCAAGACTAAATTGCCACATCCTAATGGTACATTTGACAGTATTTCAACGCAATGAAGTCTTCTCTTAATCGCATTGTGGCAGTTCTTATTCAAGCAATATTATACTCTAAGAAATAAAAGCGCGGTAATGTTGATGACATAAGAGTACCTAAAACGTAAGACTGTCAACATCAGGTACAACTTTCCCTCACAAGGCATAACTCGCGCTGGTCTCCAAAAACAATCACTGATGTAAACACGTAAGTTTCTTATCCGGGGTGTCTTAAAGAGACGTGGTCACAGAGTCACTTACTGTTGAGGGGTTTCACGTGACACGAGAAGACTGATAGCCACAACAGCTTTTTGACCCAAACAATCACATTATCTGATGATAAAGGCTCCTTGAGTCTTTTAAGGCACGTGTTTACAGAAACTTTATTCTTTTGACATTTATAATTTACGGTTCAAAGATGGCTTGTCCACATAAGCTTAAGATGATTAATGACAATGATTAACGTTGGTAAAAACAAGATAGTTTAATAATCCTTAAAGTAAAATTAAAAACATTTAAAAAGTAACTTTTAGATGAAAAGGAGTTTGAAAAAATATACTTTAACAATCATCTCGCCTGTCACGAGGATCAAATATTCCTTTACTGTAATCATCTTCAAGGGACATAATGTGATTATATGGTTGTCCCAAGAGTCTGTATCGCAATAGGTCTTCAAAGCAATGTCACAGCCAATGTCCGCAAAACAATCTATGTGAGCTTTGAAAATCTATTCATGCATTTTTTCCCTAAAATTGTCTTTCAATGAGAAATATAAATACTTGTTGAATCAAATCTCAACTGCATGTATATTTGATTTTCCCCCAACTTTTTATATAAGTATTTGCTGGGTGTCGAACATTCTCCTCTTTGAATAATCCATGTGGTGTGTGTGGGTGGGCATTGGTGCACTTTAGTGCAAGTATAACTATAAATGTTCCGTTAATTATTTATGTGTGTGTACTTGATTGATTTCCAAAATCCTCAACTTGAAACATTTAAGATTAATTTCTATTTGTACCAGATACAGGCGCCAAGTTAACTAGATACAGTTTTGACAGTAGATTTGGCACAATGCACTGCCTTCGCCACCTGTTTCAGGTTTCTGTATAGTCTTTTTATGCGTTCTAATGGGAGATATAAAAGCTAAAAGATAAACGTATTCACAAATGTGTTTGAATTACCTTGCACTCAAAGTCAGTTTGATGTAATTAGCGAGACGCACTTTAACTTATTTACATTGAAATGGATGTCTTTGTGAGTATGGAAAGGTTAATGTGATTACATGAACATGCTTTCTAAAATAATTTTAAACTAATAATAATGATTTCCTTTGAATCGTTTTCATTGTGATGCCAATAACAAATGAGCAAGTGCATTCTAAAGCGCCTTCAGCTGTACACACAGCATAACGTGACCAGTAAAATATCCAAATGATGATCATGTTAACATTCAGACTGGTAAAGGAACTGAAAATGTATGTATAAAAAGAGATAAAGTTGTTAAGGTGAGAAACGCAACACGGCCCCAAATACAATGCAAATTGTCGATTAATGCCCTTAATATGTCCCCAAAAAATGTATTTTGTTCCAAAAGTGCAAAAACGTTAATTTGAGATATTGATGATTGTGGCATAAAGACCGACGTTGGACAGAGTAGGCTTTCAGTAAGCAAAACCCCAAAAATATGCCACGATTTACACCAGCACAATGAGACAGAGCGATTGATATGACCAATATGTGGTCTTCTCAACTTCCACGGCACGAACCGTCAACTACAGACAGACCACCATTAGAAAATTAACCAAGACACAGAAAAGATTCACGACGGTGACGTAAACGTCAGCGTCAGCAGTAGGACATTCCAGCAGCAGACGATCAGTTCTTCGATGACATATCTACTGACATATCTACTGACATATCTACTGACATATCACATATCTACTGACACATCTACAGACATATCTACTGACATATCTACTGACATATCTACAGACATATCTACTGACATATCTACTGACATATCTACTGACATATCTACTGACATATCTACTGACAAATCTACTGACATATCTACTGACATATCTACTGACATATCTACTGACATATCTACAGACATATCTACTGACATATTTACTGACATATCTACTGACCCTTCGCTTCAATGGTTTTGAGCCGTCTACATGGTCAACGCAGATTGCGATAGGCATGATCTGTACATGACTTGGAGAGATGGCTCTTCAGAGATAAGTTCGTTTGGTTAGGAACGATGGCTGAGGTTTTGAGGAATGGGGAGCGACTGGAACCAAACTGGAATGGAGAGGGTCTAGTGGTTTGAACGGAGTCATGGTTTAGTTGGCATTTGTCTCCAGTTAACAACCAGAACATCCTTTCACAAAGCAACCTTTACTAAGGTTACCCTTAACTCCCATTCTTTAACATTGTACTAATGTAACCGTAGTGATTTAATATCACCTTAGTGCTTTGTGAAAGGAGGCCCTGGCTGGTTATCCAACGAGACATGCGTCATGTAATTTTATTTTATGAATAAAAAATGTTTTAATGACTTAAAACACCCATATATGTATGTGTTACGGTTTTCTTACAGTTATTGAAAAAATAACATTGAGTCTTGTTTAGTCTTGTTCCGCAAAAAATCTAGGCATAGTGGATTAAGATAGTTGCGCGCATAAACTTTTACCATGATATTATATTGGCATGCTATTTGCAATAATCAACACTCTGAACATCCACATGCACATCTACAATGTATACAATAATAAATGAGTGACTTCATTTAAACAATATTTATTACTGACACCTTACAAATCGTTAACATTTTTGTATGTTGGACATTCATAGTGTCTAGTTCAAATGTAAGTGCCTGTCAAAACATGTCATTGTCACGCGTATCATTGATTGCAAGCATTACAGAGAAACGAATGCAACAAAGTGAGATGGGATTTGCTGATAACGTGTACTTTGAGATGCAGGATCAAAGTTCAATGAATCCCCACTGACCAAACATGGATGTGCCATTAAGATGATATCTACGGGTGTCTATTAAGACATATGCTTTTTTGTTTTATCTTTAATACCTTCTATATTGCATAGTCCAACGTAAACTGATTAACAGCCATTTCAAAACACTTAGTATAGACTGAGACAGACACGAATACATCGAACTATGATCCCACCATATGTCTTTTAAACGTCTAAAAGACGTCTAAATATCGGTTTGTTTAGAAGACATCTTATAAATGTGTTGCCATACAGTTTCGCAATAAAATCTGCAATTAAGGCAGACTTGCACATTTTCTAAATAGAATTGTATATAATGACGCGCATAGCATCTTCGTTCAGATTATTTTCATTTCTAACAAAACAACACTTGCTCATTTTGACGTCGCTGAATGTTGTAGAAACAACCGATCATGTTAATTTAATTAATTATATTGTACAGGTAAGATATGTGCATTTGTGCTTTTAAAAATAAAACAATGTGGTGATTAACAATAAAATAAAGACAAGTTATAGAATATAATCTAATTTATTTAGTATATAACAATCCATGTGTAAAGTCTGTTTCGCGTCGACTAGTTATGCCTAGTTGTGACAGAAACAAATACACATCGATTTGTCACCCTAAGGGACAGTGGAAACATACACATGTCATGCAACAACAAACTAATTGAAGGTTGAAGTCAAACATGGAGTTCAAGGTCAAACAGAAGTGTTCAAGACCTAAGTACTGTCGCGGCATTCCTATTTTTTCTATCGGATTTATGATGAGTCATTGGTTAACAGAAAATAACATACAAATTAAATGTACAATTAAAACGAATATATTGACACTAAAAATGTAGAAACGTTTATTTGTGAATTACCAGTTTCTTTTAAAAAAAACACGCTCTGTCAGCATCTTACAAGAGTATTCACCAGAATTTGGCTTTATCATTGAAAACCATGCCCTGAGTGACCTCTTCCTGATAGAATCTAAATAAAATATGTTCAATATTTTATACAGTTACGGTAAGATCACAAATATTTTACTTCTATTTGATTATATAAAAGTGTAATTATGTTCCATATTTTATATATTTAAGGTAAAATCTCATATCGTTTACTCGTATTTGATTATGTAATAGTGTAAGTATTTAACTTTGGTAAATTCTTTATATATTCAGTGGTTTCGTTCACATTAGAAAATGTATTATAATCTTAACAGAAGATATATATATAACAAGATGTGTTGATTAAAAAGTCATGTCGCTTGATAAAGTCTTTGTAGTTCGGATATACAATATCAAAGACTAGTGTTCACAAGATATAACTATACATATACTAGTATTACCTCGTGTGATCTAGTTAACTACTGCCATACTGATTAATAGAAAGTTACAGAAAAGGTCATGGTTACACGGGCAAACATTCACACCTCATCAGAAAGGTTTCGTCACAATGTATTCACTTCACCGACATACCACAAGTTACGCAAGTGTAGTTGCCAATTTCTGATGTGCTTGAGTGCTGTGTTTCATACCGTGATCAATAGAAAATCACAGTTATTAAGTGATGTTTTTATTTCTAAAATATTATGAACAGAACCAATAACATGGAAATTAATTGCTCTCTTTCAGGTTTCTGTAATAGCTCAATTTGCTTGGGCTTTGTGTACTTTAACAAAAGAGCCAATGCTAACACGCGACCCTGACTCACAAGATTCCTTGTGTTTGGTTAATAAGACGAGAGGAGACTAAATTATACTGTTAAATAAACATGTATGGTATGATCATAATGGTGCGTCGATATCACTGTTTGCTCTCTCACGTCTAGTAAGGATAAAAAAAAAACAGTTTCCCAGAAGACACATTAGGGTTTCTTCAATGTTGAGGAATTCTATGAGTTCCTTTTGCTTCATAAACCAGTCTGTTCAAAGACACGTTTGAATTGTCACGTTAAACTGAATTTAATACCAACATGTCACAAACCTCTGGCAAATGAGTTGTTATTATGCAAGAGTGCAGTGCTTTATACATATTATGATATGTAATCTAATGATGGCAACTCTTTAACTTTATTAGCATTATACATAATAACAAATGGCACTCTAAAGTATCATACAAATCTATAGAGGGGATGCAGTCAGTAACGACGTGAGGTATGATATACTGAATATTTTACCCATATTGATAACAATGTACATGTTTTAGAATGCAATTTATAAAAATAGTTTATAGATCCAAACTGACTGCTGAAATGCGTCTTTCAATCCAAATTAAATGTCGTCAAATGTTTAATAAGATAATTTGGTATCATCCGCATCATGCTATATAGTTCATTTACAAAACCAACATTGTAATTTCGTAATAATTCAAGATCTTTGTACACTATAAATCGACAGAGGTTTACTTTGTTTATTTAAAACAAATTAAGATACCAGTCCCTGATGTTGCTAACATGTATGCTAACCTGTTTTACATTGTACATTGTCTGAAGACTCACTGTGTTGGTAAATTTATGTTGTTAGTAAATATTGATATTGTATCATGTCATCTGTCGTCATTACAATGATGTACCTATACAACCGAGACGGCCTCACATTAGAGGTATGGTTCAAACATAGCCTTAGTATGTGAACTAAAGAGGATTAATGAATTGGTTAAACAAGAAGATTAAACAAAAACTTGCATTAAAAAAGCATAATTACATTTCAAAACTTACTCATAAAAGTAAAAACATTTTTACAACACATCCAAGATATTAAGTAGGTTGATGTCCACCATACATTTCCCCATTTCTAAAATGAAAAACATACCTCAAATTATCTCGCCTGTCACGACAATCAAGTATATTCCTTTACTTTAATCATCTTCAAGGGACATAATGTGATTATATAGATGTCCCAAGAGTCAGTGTCGCAATAGGTCTTCAAAGAAATGTCAAAGTTATTATCAGAGACAACATCCAATTGATATTTGTAAATCGATAAATATATTTCAGGAGATATAAAGATGTAAATTGACATCATATATCCTGAACAGGAAAGTATTGATTTCCATCTGCGCCAGAGACGGGCGCCACAGTCACGTTACTATTCACTAATAATATATTTCACCATGTGCTTGTGACTGACTCTAATCAGAATGTCAGAAAGCCTTACATTTGAGTTGTAAGTATATCTAATGTAGGTTATTAGTAGTTTATGGCATTTCAAGGTGTTTAAAGCATGTGGACATTTTGAGTCGCGAGTCTGAAAACATTTCACATTGGTGTGAGAGGAGAGACATAGTTATATCAGGTTGCTGATCACAGCTGAAACGTTTGTACAATGGAAACTGTGAGGTCGTTTTTGTCTAAACTACATTTAAAAGTTTGAAAGGTTGAATCCCTTAAACAGCAGGCAGTCTAATCTTTTTGTGACCTTTCAATACAAATATTAGAGACAGAATATCTCTTGTATCCAATTTCTTGTCACTTATACTATTGGTTTCAACAATATTATTATTTCACAAATTGTGCGAACTGTTATTTATTGGAAATATGTCATGCGTTTTATTCAATTAGAAATACTTGCCATTTACATAGTGAACAAATGTAACATGGTTATATTTGTGATAACACTACGTTCAATAGTACACATTCTTGTACCTTTTTGGGCCGAGTCCCATGCGGGATTCGAACCCACACCCTCAGAGTCAGGCAACTATCGCCAGCATTGACTGCACCAACAGCTTACCACACGACCATTTCGCCTCGACAGTTTCTAAATTAAATCTCTTATAATGTTTGTTCGATTTGCTGCTATATTTTACTTTGAAAGGTACACTATTGGAAAACAGATCCATTAGCTGCACAAGATAGTGTGTATGTCACATTAACGATAATGTCAATTTGATAGTTATGGTCAAAAAAGGATGTTGGTAATTCAACCAGGAAGTTCGCAAATTATGCAATAATTGATTAATGTTGCACATAATTGCACACGTATGTTTGACTCTAAAGAAAATCAATCTATAGCTATGTTATTAGACTAAAATTTAGTCTATGGATTTTTTAGTTACTGTACTGTTATCCTTATGGTTATATATTTTCAATACTACCAGTTGAATAAAAATCTAGACTGTATTAAGGGCTCTTAATAATACACAGTGATGGAGCAGGACTACTATGTTATTAGAGCAGTATATGTATGCCGTCATGTTCCTTTTTTGTTCCTTTGCTAGCAAAGAGTATGTCTCTATTCTACTATTCTATACTATTCTAATACAATTGTCCTTCCCGTAATCTTTGTTATAATGAATTTATTTATCTCTCTTTTAGCCTTTAATAGTGTTTATCCAATGATATTTATTTCTTGAACTTCGTTATCGACTGCCCACATACTTTACCTTAAACAATAAAATGTCCACGAAGTACACTTGTTTAAATTAATGTATTTGAATCAACGTTCTCATCTGCTATACCTCAAAGTACCAGTGAATGGAATTATCAGTTTAATCAATTTAAACTGATAAAGTCCTCTTCGTATCAATCAGAAGTATTTTTTTCATGATTTCAAATGAATAGGTTAAACAAATTATGCCAAGTGCATTTTTAGCATAAGTTTATTAACTTTATTTTCATAATGTCATTAAATGTGTTTATATTGTCTGACCATGATATTAGTTACTTCAAAACGTGATAATTTGCCTGTTCATGTGATCGATTTTTCAATGTATTTTTACCTTCCAAAAGCAACAAAAGTAGATTTGAAAGAAGGATGTTCCTTAAATACTTTCCTAGTGTACCAAGGCATACATGAAGTTGATTTTCTTAGTTGACACATACACGTGTATTATTGTATAACATGATCAATTATCAACACCATTCAGTTGGTTTTCCCAAATATCTCTGACCAATATTGAATTAATAATTCCCTTTAAACAATATCTAAGAGGTACACTGATACTGCGCTTATTGTCGTCAGACGTCAAATTTCATATACGATTTTAAACTAAAGTGAGGTTAATGGTATTAAAGCTGACATTGTTTAACTTCTTTAACACAGCCGCCAAACGTGTTATTAGCCAATCAGCTGCTAGCGATAGGTGTGACGCGTTACTCAGGAATCATGCTCTTACGAGTATCTCACTTATTATCACAGTTAACATTATACACTCAAACCGTCACGTATTTTTCACTGAGTGCACTGTCAAACCAGCCTCAAAGTGATCTAAGATATTAAAAACAAAGGCGGCATATTCTGTCCAGACATTAATTAACTTTGGTTGTTGTACACACATTTTAGATTGTTTAATATCCGATAATGCAGCGTAAATCTACCGCCATTGCCTTTTCTTTGTGACATTTTGAAGTGTCATTTCTAAAGCGTTTATACGTACATTTATCACTTTTTCCGCTATGTCTGACTTCTAGAAATGGGACCTCGGAGGTTAACCTATCTATTGATAACGAAGATATGTATGAAGAATAAGCGGACTGGGCATAATAAAAATAACTTATCAATTTTAAGAAAGAGAAATACAAAAAACACTGACTGTGTTAAGGTGCTTTCTTATTCCATGGTAATCCGATTTTATTAACTATTATCGACATATCCGTTACTTACTTCTGTGAATTTTCTACACTTTGGAAATTTAATGGCTGTTTGCTTTGACCAATACATGCTTAACACTTAGCAAGCAATACACTACCAATTTAGTTTGTTTAGTTAAACATCATCAATCGTCTCATCGTGCCCATGACATCAAAGGATTGTCATCTCGTTAATCCTTTGACTGTAACTGAACTGAACTGAACTTTATTCAAGAACTCAGGATGCAAACAGCAGCATAAGAGGTACATAAACATATATACATTGATACAATATACAATATAATAGGTATGTACAGTTGGTATAAAGGTACATATGATTATAAAAGCTATTTCTTGAACAAAGACATAATGATTTTACAAAAAATTTAGAGTTTTCTTAAAGTTCCTAGCTTAGTAGAATTAAATAAAATATTCATTTTGTACATATTTGGCCTATTGTAATAATATTTGTGAATATACTTTTCTCTTTCTGATTGTAATATAGGACAAACAAATAAATAATGAAATTCATCTCCAAGATCGTTTAAATTACAAAGAGTACAAAGAGAACAACATCCTGTCATTAAATCATCATCATCAACTCTATACTCGGTAGTCACTGACAGACTGACATCACGCCCCTCTAGCACTTTCGGATTTTTTTTACCGATGTTAAACGGACACACAAGGCCAAGGTGAGTTGATTAACGTTCTATAGTTCCATTTCCTTCATATTCCAAATTTGTATTGACGTGATTTAAAAAGTATTTTATTTCTAAAAACACATGAATTGACCACAGAAATGTACGAAAAATGGATCAGCAATGATTCTCCATAAAAACGTTGTTACATGTAATGATGAAGTGATGTTTTCATGAGAATCTAACTTTCGTGGTAAATTGAAACGTAGTATAAAGGTTGTTAGATATAAAAAATGTTGTTTTTAGTAAATTACCTAATCTTAATCTGATTGAAGATGAATACATGTTTTCTTTTGACTGTAAAACCTACCTAGACATATGTACATTTCCTGGTGAATATTTGTAATATCCAATATCACAATACAGTTTTTCAGCTCCTGTGCATGACGTCACATTGTTAACGAAAGTTATCGGGGGCCCGACAGACTGTTTCAGGATTGAGTAACTAGCACGCCAACTTCACTCACTTTGAATGGCGATATCTTGGTAAGTAGGTGACACTTAGAAAACTTTTGTGTTGTGTTTACTTGAAAGAATTGTCGATATGAATAAACGAATTAGCATGCAGAGACCAGAGAGATTATATCTGCATCTAAACACTTCATGTATATCAAATTAAACTTAGTGAAATAAATTGATATGTCAAGAATTCTCTTCAGTGGTGTAATAACATTATATCAAAAACCCTTATTTGCATGAGCTTGATGAGGTTGTTATATCACTTGCTTAATATCATATAGTATACATTTGCATACAAATTTGAAAATTTCATTGATGTTGTTGGCTACAACTACAGCTATTAATGTTATGGAAATAGGTATGGTTGTCTTCAGCAAACTAACTGCTAACGCCATTTCAAATACACCCATAAAAATAACTCGGTATGGCATTTGATTTCATCTGAGCTTGTAATCTAATCTTTTGACGTTGTCTATATTCGACCTCTACATGAAAAATCCCATACTATGAAGCCCTTTTAGTGATATGCATGTACGCTATTGATACTGAAAAGAATCCAAGTTATTCAATTGACTCAAAACGTGAAGTATGTCACATCACATATTATTGTCATAGTAAGATGAAGATGGGTAAGGAGCTCTAACCATGATTGTATTTCTGTGTGGAAATTCTTCAGGTGTCTTTAAGGGACATGATACCTGATTGTGACTGAATTTCCGATGATAAAAATCAGATTTGATAATCTAAGAACGACAATAAAGGCTAATGTTGTGATGCGAAAACTATTAAGAAAGGTGCTCTCTACAATGCCATAATAGTTTGTGCTTAAAATGTCAAACCTATTATATTGTGAATGGCTTAAGTGGTTCCATAATTCCTGTCAATAAGAGATGATGTTTTTATTTTCAATGATTTTGTCAATTTGAAATTGCTGATAGTTATCATTTCATTAATGTTATACTTTCAAGGACTACAAATATAACAAGCTTGACGTTCGTGTTGTCATGAGGGAAGTTTGTGCAAGTTTTTCTCTATTTTTTAATTTATATTTTAATTCCTTGTTAACATAAATTAAGAAAAAACATATCTTGACAATTACAATTATACATAGATCAGTTTGCCGCTAATGGAATCTAATTATGAATATATTTCCCTATTTTAAGATATATCCATTTATGAATTCAATATACTTTGAGGACTGGTTCCTTCAGATGAATTAAACTGATATCAATTGCACTGCATTTGTTAATATAAAATTCACATTGAGCAGCAATGGCCTCATGAACATTCTGTCAGTCTAAAATTGTATGTATATCAGTGTAATAGATCTAGATGAGTTGGAGCAGATTACATCAATTGCTAACACGAAGAGCAATCAGAGAAATGGCCCGTGGGGATTACGTATGTAAATACCATTTCAAGTTCGCATTGAAATTAACTCTAATTTCTCTTACAGAAGCATGCATATGTTCAGATGGAAAAGGAATTCCGCAGGTGAAAATAGACCTCATCTCTTTTTCTGTTTCTACCATTTTCTTAGCAACAGAAGAACATCTTTTCAACTGTAAATAAGGATGAATGTTATTTACAAGTGAATCAAATACACAAAAAATGTGCTAGCTTTAAGTCGATACTTGACATCATGCATGTCTTATCATTGAAATATATTCGAAATATAAAACTACTAAGTTACTGATTTTTTCGGTTTTGAAATAGGAACAGTCATATAATCTTTGATAAAATGGTTGAATATAATAATTTATAGTGACGTTTTACCTATGAATCATAAGCATAACTACTACTGGAGATCAAGTATCAAGTACTCTGTTTTTTTATGTCCTTATTATCGAAACACGTGTTTCAAAATAATCACTTAGTGCCACCTACCTGTTCTGATATTTATTAAACAGAGAATAAAAAGAGCATGATTTTAGACAAGGTTAACAGGATTCTGGATCAGTCTCGTCTCAACTGATGAACGGTTCAGAGTCAAATTGCAGTTCTTAATTCTGTCTCTAAATGTAGCCTCCCGTTGAAACACTGTATGGCTTTGACCGCTGTTTTTATGCATCCACATAGTGGATACAGAAATGACTTTAACTGAACCAGTTTAGAGAAGGAATATGATTTTCCCACATGTGAGCTCGAGGTGTTTAATATATACATATGCTTTAACAAACGGAGTTGAAGTACATTATAGAAGCAAACACTTTTATCGATTTTGTGAAAATTAATGACATATCTTTAGGTTTATAATTGTTCAGTCCATTTTGGTATTGTTGTTCATATTGATTTAAAGACGATAAGGACGATGTAAACCCAAACACATTAACGAAAACCCATCTCAATGTTGCAGAGCTCCCTTCAGCCAATCCTCTTAGTCCTCCCTTCCTTGTTTGGTTTCATCTGAAAGCTTCAACATCGAGTATATCTCATTAACTATTCCTTATACTGAACTCTTGTATGTACCTTTGACGAGACTAGGACTAATATATATTAGTTTAATTGCATGGAAAATATATATACATTAATATAAAAACACAATAATATATGAAGATTTACTCTAAATACAGAAATGCTATAAAAACTGAAATATTATATCTTGATAATAACAAAAGCGAATGATACAGCACTATTGTCTTCCATTCTTTCCACAAATAATTAAACCTTGTTTCTCCTGTAATAACTAAAAATTGACGTACTTCTTTGTCTGAGATAAACACTTATTATCGAAAGAAAAGCATGAATCTACTGGAGTAGTGTATGTCATTGCACAGACACTTCTGCATAGTGATTGCCAAACAAAGTAAACTGAGCAATCTCTTTATGGATTGCCCTGCAAGTGACTTTGGACGACTGCATAGACATGCATTTTGTGAACATGCAAAATACAAATTTAAAGTTTCTTGGTTTCTTCTATTTCGGGCATGTACATGTAGACGAGACACAATATATAGATACATTCTTGAAATTGATATGTTTAGATATATTGAGTTGTAATATCAATAGTAGCTGGTAATCAGAGACGTCAGTCTACATGCTTCATATAAACTGTATTTGAAGTGTTTGGGCTATTTTTTACTTCTTTATATTTCTGCAGCAATGATGCAATTAATTATAATGGGTTTTTTTGGTTATACAGTGAATAAGAAAATATTGTTATATTGGAAATAATTTAAATATACGTCTCAATATCCATTAAAACTACGATTAGCACTTTTCCAAAAATTACAACTTTGTTTAATATACAAATAGTAAAACAAGTTTCGTTTGGTGTAGATAAAGATCACACCTGCCAATATGGCACTTTGATCAAACCATATGCACGCAATGCATCGCTAAACTCAATGTCACCAACCATCCAATTTTCAAATCACAGAAACATTCGTTTACTACAACACAACACTTGACAATTGCAGGGGTGGTACCCAGAAAATGCAATGACGTAATTGTGCCCCCAGTACATGTAAGTTTAGTGGTTTCATGTTACATAATATAGTGTTGTGGAAAGACGCAAACATAATATTGTGATAATTAGCACATTGCAGGAGGCAATTTCAACTTGTTTTAAATGAAGGAGTACACAGTTCAGGGCGTACATTCTATTTTAATGTAGTACACGTGTCAATGGACGGTGGGCACAGTGGAAGGCTGTTATGAGTTTGGATATGACGATGAAAACACCTCGGTCTGAAATGTCAACGGTTCCTAACACTAAGCTGGTAAATCAATGCTGTCATGAAGTATTCGCGGCCATTCAACGGTTTAATTCTTTTTATCAACACTTGCAGGCTTTCTATGTCTGCCATGGTAATGTGACATATATGACAGACGTCTCTCAGGAAAGTGCTTTTAGTGAAGACGGATATATAAAGAGCACATAACCAGTAATGACTTACAAATCCATTTCAGCGCATATGATGACGGGTGTCTTCTAAACTGGACAGGTAAAGATATTTGATTATGAGAATGGATATTGACAAATGGTATTTGATAATAACTGTGAACAGATAATGGTATATGTTTGTTGAAAATTAAAATGGTTTAATAGATATCTAATGATAAAATAAAGTTTATTAAACTTCCCCTGCAATGTATCATCACTGTGCATTCTTTTCTCCATCATGTAGTCAGTTTGTATTCACAGTTTTCACTTTCAAAACTTCAAATTGTCTTGCTGGGTCACACAAATTCAATCAACAACGTTTACGCAGTCATAACATATGATGCTTTCTGTTTATTTGTTCCAGTATATAAAAACGTAAGCTAATTGGTTGTTGCTGAAAAGAGAATAGTCAGAACATTACCATATACATAAAATACTTTGCTTCTTTTATTGCAAGGTATTGTGAATCAACATCAAACAGAAAACATCAAACGCGATAACTTATCTTATCTTAAAGACTCTGTAGCAGGATGTCCTTACTGAAATAAAGTGCTCTCACAGAAATATAAATACGTGTTTACCAATAGCTAAATACATACCCCTGAATCAATAAAGAAAAGGGTTCTAAAACGAGTGTACATGGTTCGGTTAAGACCTGAGAATCCATTTCCAATCCAGCGTCCATTTTAATGTGTTCACATTAAAATGACCGCTCGAAGATAGTTGAAGAGGTCTGACTGATTTAGCGATACCTGAACACTCAGAGAAGAGTTTTAGATATGGTACAATGATACAACGGTCAACCATCATGCTGTCAGAATTCTCAAATTCTCATGAGACCGACACATCTTCCTCTCACACTGAAGAATTCCACACCACTGTTGCTTTGTACGTCCCGCCATTTTCTTTAAATACGGATAATCGTTCTCTATGGATATGGCTTATTGGGTCGTGTAATAACATTTAAACGTACCGATATGTTATATGAACTTTAATAACAAATTGCGAATTTGAGAAAACATTATATGCCAAAAATGTGCTACAGCGCCTTTAAGTTAACATTATCATGAAATGATCACATTATCAAGATTTTAACATAATATATATATATACGATTAGTTGGGAGTGCATTTAAGAAAGGATATTTAAAGAGTTTAGCTTTCAAACAATACATTAAAACTTTCAAGAAGAATGGGAGAATGATTGGTTCTTTTAACATTACGTGTGAAGCACACACAGGCAAAGTCAAGCTAAAAGTACTTAAAGTGTGTTATTGGTTAACGTACATGTATATTGACGGTAACTTAAATTTAACTGAAAGACCAAGCTAGCACTTTTGGAGAAATGGGGCACGCAGACTCAACAACCAGATACTTTACCATGTTGGAGACGTAGTGTAAAGGACATATTGGCGCAGAAGCTTAACACTTTTAATGAATGTAAACAGTTGATATGATCCTTGTTTATTCACCACAAACGTGTTTATAATGTTTTGAGAAAATGAAACCGTATGTGGAATTTGAACCCACGTCTTAGACATCATACATATTTATTAAGCACAGTCCAAAGTGATTAATCACTCTACTACCACAGATCCCTTTTAAAAAGGTTACTTAACTGGCTATTTACTAACTTAAACGAAAACACATTATCTATAAGACTGAAAAGAAAGCTAACTGTATTTTCAGACTTTTAATTTTATCAATATGTACGTAAAATCAATTTAGGATCATAAACATGTCATTCTTATTTTATAGGATATCTGTTATATATTGTTCTTTCATAACCTATGAACAGGGAATATCATATGGATGATGATATGGCGCACTTTGAGATCCGATGTCTCAAGTAGTATCACCCATGTGTAAGAATCAACATCATTCCTTATTCATTCCCAACTCCCCGACGGAGTACTTACGGCTTACTTTTAATAAGTTCAAAACTGTGGGTACAGTATCACTACCAGTTTCACATCTAATGTGTCAGTGTGGGGCAGAGGGTCTGCCCTTGTAAAGCTAATATTATCCAGTCACGAGGCGGATCACCTAGTCGGAGAGCCATGCATATTGTTGCTGAACTTCAATGAATGCGGTCAACTGCGCAGAGCACAGACGCACGCGTTTACACCATGAAATCTACTTTCAATAGGTATACTATGTGCAAAGGAAATGTCCCCACATTTTTAAGAGATTATAAAATGGAAAATTGCTGTCGGAGAAAGTAGATTTTAAATGCATATGATAGCCATGTTTTGTAGAGTAGCACTCATAATTTCATACATCAGAGTATGATACTTTTATTTTGTGTCTCTTCAAATACATTTGCTGTGATTAAATCGATCTTTCAAGATGTTGTTTTGTATTTAAGTTTAAAAACAATAAAGGTTGAAATTCAATAAGTATAAGATCCCGTCCACCTACACTGTAAAGATGGTGTTTAGGATGTAAACATAATACTAAGCGCGTATCTTGTCCTGTATTTTTACACGTTTAGACCCCTAAACACGTTTAGCTACATGAATGTGTTTAGGAATGTGTTTAGCAACTAATCACGTTTAGCTACATAAACACGTTTAATAATATGCTTAGCAACTAAACACATTCCTTAACACATTTAGGTAGCTAAACGTGTTTAGGGGTCTAAACGTGTAAAAAAAAACAGGACAAGATACGCGCTTAGTATTATGTTTAGCTTTAAACCAAAACAAAACATACAATCCAACACGCCTGAAAATGAAAGCATTGCAAATGTACAAAATATTTAAATCAATGAAGACCAATTGTATATCTTGTAAATTAAAATGCTAGATCAAATCACCAGGGGCTGTTGAAAACAGTTACAAGTTTCAATGGTACGCAGTCATCGCCAAAACATTTTACTACTAATGTAGTACCACTACTAAAAAGTATATCAAACAAGACATAAATTTGGTCTGCATTAACCTCTTTTAAGAAAATAATGACTCAAAATAGGAATTCATCGAAAAGGTTTATTAAAAATTATGTATAAAATAACCATATACACCAAGAACAATCCTCCAAATTACCAAATATTGTATTTATAAGATAATCATTATTCTCATAATATACATGGATATAAGGTATCTAAAGATAAAATATATGCCCCTGGACAATGTTCACTTGGCAGTTAAATTTACAGACACAAATATTTTAAAATTGGTTTTAGAATCAAGGCAATATAGCGACATTGTTTAACAAATGATTTTCTGTACATGAATTAATAACTAAATAAATCCTTTAAAATTGGTTTGGTTGCTTTCTGGATTTTTTCCAACATAACATTTTCACAAGTTTTTTGTAGTTTACTCCCTTTAAAACATCTGTATTAAATCCAAGGATTTGGAAGGTATTTGAGATTCAGGAAGGTCGTTTGTAACCTGCATTTTATTTCCTTTGGCATCCTTCACCTGTAACATGAATGAAGAAACTTTTAGTTTACCGTCGAAATGCAACATGACAAAAACATAACACATTTTATGAACATATCGTGTCTTCTGTTTTAGTTTTATAAAGGAAGTAAAGTGAAACATGTCATAGAGTAACTCATTTGGGTATAAACAAATGTTTGTACAAAATTAACTGACATCAAATCCAGTGAT
Organism: Gibbula magus; assembly: GCA_936450465.1. NCBI lineage: Eukaryota > Metazoa > Mollusca > Gastropoda > Trochida > Trochidae > Gibbula > Gibbula magus. The sequence goes on from OW388294.1 coordinate 6,132,648, forward strand.
GAAATCAGTTAAAAAAAACTTTAATGTATTTGAGTGGGACTTCAACGTTTTGTAATAACTGATTCTGTCAGTTCTTGTTTCCTACAAAAAGGGCAAAAATTAGTATTAAAAAGTCAGAATAAAATGGCAGATACAAGCAAATCTTTTACCAAAGCATATTTATACAATAGTTTGTCTTGATAATGAAAAGTAATAGTCTATTTATTACTTAAATACAGTTCATTTGTGAGAGTCCTAACATAAAGGAATTTAGTTTAATATTTACTCACCACAACTGAGTGAATGCTTACAGTTTCTCCTATTTCTCCATCACAGCATCTTTCTTGTCAAGGCAGAATGTCATCAGGAAAACTTCTTCTCCAACTGCATAACATAGATACATCTAAATATACTGGTCTGGTCCTAAATGAGCTATATGAGCATCGACCAAGTATTTAATGAACATATTGTCATATGCCTCTTTCAGAACTTATTTAGTAAATACAATTGTTAAACGTCTATACCCTTATAACACATCTTAATTCAAGTAATTCAACACAACCAGTTACACTAATCAAACCTCACTACACTGGAATGTGATAGTAACATGTGGTTCATGGATATTACTTTATTTTAGATCTATAAACAATATCACAACCCTCATATATATCTTTTATATAAATAACAAATATTACTTAAATATGTATGTTACTGTTGGTGCCAAGCATATAATATACCTACGTTAAATGACTTGTTACAAACGCCTTTGACAAATGAAAACAACATAGAAAACAATCGGACGACGTTGTGAAATCTCAAATGAACCTACCTTATAAACTCTTGGTTGGAACCATAATTGTGTCGTTCAGGGAACATAGAGACATATATTCGCAGTAGCATCAACTTTTGGCTTCATGTGCACTTCGAATGACCAGAAACGTGTGCATCAACAACGTGTAAATAGACAAGAGGATGCTGTCGAAATATGGCGGCCACAGGGATACACATCTGTTCTTAATTAACTCTCCCGCCCAGACTGACCAATGTAATCCGACCCTTTGGGGAAATTCTCAAACATGTTTAGGAAAGTGTTTAGCCACTGGTGCAATGTCTGTCTAAACACGTTTAGAAATGTGTTTAAAAGCTATTCATGTTTTAATAACAGATGTAATATCGTTCTTGTGTTTCGCTATTAAGCACTATCCTAAACATGTATAGCATTAAACATGTAACGGTGGTGTTTAATTGCTAAACGCGATTTTTACAGTGTAAATAACCTCCTTTGATTTAAATATGTTGGCTTTACTGTAGGGCGTCAATAAACAAGCCAAAACTAGCTTTTTGAACCTCCTTTCTCGTGAAGGTAAGGGGATTCCAAAACGTCAATTTCTTTAAACGCGTTTTTTTCTAAAACAATATGAACAGATTCTGTTTTGAAAATTCATATTTAGTATAGTTGGTTTCTGAAGACATGATGTAACGCTGTTCGTATTTATCGCCCATGGATTGAATTGAATCGTGTATTTCGTATGGGGATGTTATTTTTGCATGTGAGTGTATATGCAGTACGATAGCAACATTTCATTCAAACAGGACAAAACTCATTACCACAAGGGACATCACGACGTCACAAGCGCATTAATTTAATTGTCGTCACTTGAATGTAGTTGTATATGTACTTTTGCTGCGTGACACACAGGACAAAAAAATGGTGGAATCCATTTTCCAGATCCTTCCGTATTCTCCCAAATTGTGGAGGATCCCGTAGAATCCGGAAGACTCAGATATGATCCGGCAAGCGGATTCCACCACTTTTTGTCACCTGCTTTAATGTTAAGTTCTAATGTACAAATCCACTGATATCTTCGACATCAAACAGAAAGGAACATTTTGTTCAGTCAACGTGAAAGCTATAACAGTCAAGTGCTTCAAAGTAAATGATCTAAGGAATGAAACTCAACAGGAAACAAAGAGAATACACAAGCAGTATTACATTCAATGTCCATTTAACACCAGACAATAAGCGCATGGCAATGCCTCTCTCCACAGACAGCATGTTGAATCAATAGAAGCTTTATTCTCTCAGAAACATGATTTTCACTGTCTACTGGTTAATTGTGAGTGGTACCATTTTGAATGTAGAACACATTTCTCCAAAATCACTAATGATTAATTCATATTTGGATAGGTCCTACCATGCCATTATTATAAGTAATAAAGACGTTTATAATATAACATACCGGACAAAATATCTATGCACAAATGTCTTTACATTCAAAAACAGAACACTACTGTTGGATTCAGGACTATATTATATTATTTAATCATTGGTAACACTTATTAAGTGTGTTGCGATATCATAATATTTCAGTACAAACTGCTTGCTACAGCACCTTTAATATAATATTTAAACGATTGTGTGTGATACAAAAACATTCCAATAAGAATGAATTTGTTTTTCCTTTAATGACCATTTGATGAACGAAGCTATTGATAACAGATATTCATTTCACAGGGTAACTTCCACAGTGACACATCAGCATAGCTAATCAATAAGAGTTTACATATTGTCGAATATTTTAATCGAATATTTTAATCGAAATTGCCATATTCATTATGCGTTCAGATATTAATTTTTATTAAGGTAGAGGACCTACGAATATGATTTTCATCTGATAGAGAATAGAGTCACATGTACTGCTACCTGCGCAGAATGACAGAACAATTTCCCAACACTGCTATCAGTTCCACATCAAAGAGGGTAAATAACAGAGGACAATGTTGTATTATTAGTACTAGTATACTTCATTTATTTAAAAAATGAAGAAATGATAATTACATAAGTAATAGAATAATCAACTCACAATGTTCTTAATAGCATATCAAACTATCATAAAATTCCTTTTTTCGTTGTGAAATGTTTTGCAGAATGTAGGATCAATGAGCTTAATTGGTAATCAAAATGCAATCAATACAGAGTATTTGAAATCAAAACATCAACAATCTAAGATAACAAATCTAACATACGATGCAATTATTTGTCGGAAATTTCTCTGGATGAAACAAGCCCAAGCAGTTTCATCTGGTAGTAAAGGACTCATGATCACATTTAATACGGGCGCTCTCAGCGCTGGCTTAGAACTGTTCATAACTGAATATATTTGAACAGGAGTTGAAAGGCCAAAATTGTTTTAAGGTAATTAAATGAAAGAAAGAAACAGAATGAAATGTCACGTCAACAAGGAACCATTATTAAAAAAGAAAGACTGTTATGACAATCTAATACTGTAGTAGCATAGTGTTTTATCATCCAAAACTGTGTTCCACAGGAGATATCGCTTGTGGGAGATCCAGCGATATCTCCTAGGAGATATCTTTTTGGCAGTAGATTTTGCACAATGCCCTGTCACAGTCAACTGCATGACATCACAATGCTTTTGCGTCATCGAGTAATGACATCACAATGCTGTGACGTCATAAACATGATGACGTCACAATGCTATGACCTCACCGCACTGGAAGTCAAATGGCAGAAATGTTCTCAGATATGTACACTATTTTCACTTAAACGTAATAAGAATGATTTTGGATGATAACTAGAATCTCACCCTCGTGTCTTCTGATATCAAATATATCAACACTCGTTGATAAAAGTGAAAATATCCTCGGCAAGCCTCGGATATTTGTAACTTTAATCAACTCGTGTTGATATATTTGATATCAGAAGACACTTGGGTGAGATTCTCTATATATCAACATTATAGTGGTTAAACTGTATTTGTTCAAAATACGTGAACTTCTATTACACTTTCAATTCATGTCATCTATGCAAATAAGAAGTCAATATTGTATTAATACTGTGTGAACGCAGCTGATATCAGCTCCAAGTTCAAAATGATTTTGAGAAAGATTAACGGTACGACCGAGCATGCAATTCTCCTACTACAAATGAATGTCCTTCATTAACATGATCAATGCACATAACTGAAATGGGGAAACTAATGGTAGGGTTTCTCTACATAAACGCTATGAATCATTACAGATTGTAATACTAATTTAACATAATTGATCAGGTAGAACGAGCCATGTAGAGCAAACGAGAGCTGGTAACTTTAATGATTAGACGGAAATGAGACTCAACACAATGGTCATTGCAGAGTGTGTAGTAGTCTGCGTCTCATTTAGTGACAATGAATGGCTGACATGCTTATTTTAACGATCAAGAGTATTTTCTCTGGTGAATTGGTGTATGTTATTATACACATGACTTTCCATATTGATCCCTGTGTGATTCACAAGTTACAAATTCAGAACATTATGAAACATGATATGTCCAAGACAACAAATGGATCACTCAGAGAACTTTGCTATTTTTCTCATATGGAAATAAAATAAAATTATATTATCAACACATGTTGGTATATCACTTTTTATGCAAATAGTATTCACATAGCCTTCAAGGTTGACGTTGTTCACAATCAGTCTCGGGAGCAAAAGACGCATTTCATGACAGGAAACACAAATCAATATGGTTAACAGTGTCAAAGGGTCCCTGTTCCAGCATCATATATAAATTTACAACGACAATTGCTTTCATGACCTTCTGTTTGTGAAATTAATATTTTTTACTTATAAGGGCAATCACATGGCGGTTTATATTTTGCAAACAATTTTCTAGGGCAAGATATCACTTAGTCATGGTGACGTGACGTCATAAATAATGTAATGACGTCACACATCTTCCATGGCGCTCTTGCTCGGGAAATACTAATGTTTAGACACTCATGTCGTTAACATTGTATGACATAGACACGAATATAATATTTTCTATCAACATGATATTGCTCTGGATGCCTAATGCTAATATATTTCATAACGAAAAGCTATTCTATCACGCGGGAATCAAGTGCTTCTATATGTATGACGTAATCATGAAGTTTGGTTAGAGCTCAACATTCTTCTCTGAAGTACTGAGGATATTAGTAAACATGATGTTGTCACTGACGTGTTCGCATCATTCCTATGTCCATATACACAGAGTATGGTATTGGCGTGTTATTAGCACATCATATATCAGTAACACTAGGGCATTTAGAAATGGTATACATAAGAACAGGGAGATATTCTGGATAACAACTTCTTTAATGTGGAAATACACGACGTTTCGGAGTATATACTCAGTCCTTCATCAGGTGGAATGTAAGGAAAAAACAAAATACGATACATTTATATAGCAAACAAAAAAATGGTGAGGAAAATAAATCAGGGAGATTAACATGCATGAGAATGGTATACAATTGGGATTTGTAATACAAATATATATGTATACAACATATGTTGTCTTTATTTCGAGTACAATTTACCTGTTACAATCTTACATTGGAGACTTTATCAATCTGTACTTTATATTCTTTACATCACATTCGATCTGATGAAGGGTCGCGAGTAAGATATCAAATTTAGAAATTGTTATCCAGAATATCTTGTTTCATAAACATGTGAAACAGTAGTTCTGTTTACGAAACGGGAACATGAGTTCAAAACGCTGGCATTTATGGGTAATGAAGACATCACCATTCCAATCACGCCAAGTTACTAACTGTCTCGTAATACAATGACTGGAATAGAAGTAATCTTAACAACGGAACATTGAGGATATCAGGTGGAGGCAATTGATGGGAAAGAAAGTATGGACGACAGTAGGCTTGGGGACACAATCTGCTTTAACGCCATGTCCTGGATTCTCGTTTCAGACAGTGTAATAGGAAAGGCTTACATGACGCTGTTGGGTTGTTGCATTGCAGCAAAAGAAGCTGATGTGATAGAAATAGCTAATTGATTAAAGAGAACAAACAATGTCGCGATGAGTTATATATAGCCGAGTCCTGTCAAACAGTTATTCGGAAAAGTAATTCTGAATTGTTTGTGATATATTTTGTTGTCTTTACTGTACATGTTTTGTGAGTGAATATGGTGGCGAAAACTATAAAGGGGTGACAAATACATAGCATGTTACTTAGCCAAAATGGCCCATTATCCATTTAAAGTATCAGTTTTGATGCAATATACACTAAAGATGAAATATCAAGCTATTTAACACTTAGTGAACAGCAACTGCATTTCAATAAGAACATAAATAGTCACAATTAGAATATATGAATAAGATGTATTGAAATGACTTCACAATCAATACGTTACATTATTCTTGCATTTAAACACCCTCATGATTTTGAAAGGGATATTTCTTAACTAATGTATAAAATATAACTTCATTTTTTAGAGCAGCTATACTAACTAATTCGCACTACTTTCCATCAGAAAAGTGTTTCTTATTTGTCTTTAAACTTTCAAATTTTCAAATTTAGAATCCTATTAGGTACAAACATAAAATTAATATTGGTAAAAGATTAGTTTGCTAGTTTGCCTGCTTTTGTTGTTATTGTACGAAATATGGGTGTCAGATAATTTCCTGCCAAACTATAACTCAGGCCAGTATTAGCTAAGCACCATGGAAGATCACGAACAACAACATAAATAATTCTGTAAGAGGTAATGATAACAAACACGCCACCCGAGACCCTTAATATCCCAATACGATCTCCAACACGATCTGATAATTGATCTGTCTGGGAAAACGATATGTGTAAATATTATTTAAGGTAAACTATATACATGTATCACATGGGCGCACTCAATGGGTCACATCAACATCACAGGTCGGAAGAAATGAAATCAGTTACACTAACAATAGCGAATTAAATAAATGAATAAAATATTAGTGGTCGCTATCAATAGAGCAATTGAAATCACAGCTGTCTATTGATATTTTCAAATCGTGCTATACGTGTAACTCTGTATGTGGATTTGTCACTGTTGTATAGGACCAAATACATGCTTCAATATACAGTTGCATCCATAATTCTGTATCCATATCTGTTAATGAGCAATGTGTCATCATTATGATATGTTCACCTGTTGACTTGTACAATGTTCATGACGTAGTCTTAAGAGGGAAGACCCCTTGATATCAGATCCAATATAAACCCTTTTTAGTGACTGATAAATGTGATAAGTTAATCAATGTGGATATATTATTGCAGTCAAAGGTACTCATTAAAGTAATTAAATGATATTGGTAGTACTGCTCCGGGTAAGAATATGAATTTGATGCAGTTTTCTGCATTACGATGAATATTATTACCCTACATTTCTGACTAAGGCAAACTACGTACGATAGCTGAAACAAAGGGGGGGGGGGGGGGGGGGGGGGGGGGGGGGGGGGGGAATGACACAATATGTAATGAAATCCATTGTTAACGAATACACTGATGATACAGTGTATTCAAAGTAATATGTATCATAGTGCCATGTCATTACAACCTTGCATTGTAATTGTCCTACCTGAGAAGGCTTTCTTACTGAAATGACACTTAAAGACAAGAAAGCGATATGATACTAGAAACGACATACTATATTTATCTAGTTTCGATTTAAGAAAACACTGAAACAGATCGCAGGAAATGGAGTCAATCTGAAAGCCATGATGGATGATGTAAATTGCTTCCTTTAAATTGAATCAAAATAGGGACCAGCATATCCCATCATGAGTGTTCTGTGGTGAAGTATAATAGGGTGTCCTGCTCCTAGGGATCACCTATTGACGTGCTCTCTCAGAAAGTCGATCAAGCATTTCTAATGCCACTTGGGATCTAATCATTATGTCATTAGTATTTGTTGTACACCACTTCACCTTTGCCTCACTGTGATTGCTAATGCACTGTGAAGCCTTTGAGTTTTTGTCAGGGTCGATAATATCAAATCATGGATGTTTGAAACAGCATTTAAGAGTTTTAGGACAATGGTTTTCTTGTTTTCTGAGGTTTTAGATAGTATCATGAAATGTTATTATATTCTTGGGATCGTCAATAAATCCATATCCTGGAAAAAGGTAGGAAGGTAATATATGTAGATTACTTACCCAACAGAGTACAGAACAAAATACTGCTGCCGTTGAAAGTAGATTTTAAACATCTTTGGTTAGCATATGTTTTGTAAAGAAACACTCACAATTGCATTTCACATTAAGTTAGGGGGCGATAATATATTTCTATGCCTGTTCAAACACACAATGGTGCTGCATTCAGTATTTCAAAATGTATAGTGAACAGAATCTGTGACATTTAAGTTAAAAATGTATATAAAAGAAAGAAATGCAATTAATAAAATATATTGCCGACATTAATTACGTTGTTTGACTTGAATGTTGACGTACTATTACTGTCATCACACAGGAAAACTTGTTCTCCTATCTGACGTTATGAAGGAGATTCCAAAATGATGAGTTTTTAAAAGGAGTGATTTTCAAAAACATGAACAAATAATGTTTGATAAATTTAACATGGAGACATGATGTAATTTTCCTATTTGTCACTCTTGGATTGATTTGTCGTATATGTATTGTTGGTGACTATTCTTTTGCCCTGTCGAGTAGTCAACAAAGTTAATTTCCCATTCGTATAATCTTACGACACAACCCGATCCTGCAATTGCATATGTGATTCCCGATGAATGCGACTCTTAATGCGTTCCTTTTTAGCAATTCGTGTAATCTGCTTCCATTCATGCTAGATCCATTACACTGACAGACATCGAAATCTGCAAGTAAATGGACCTTAAAATTTGGATCGTTCGTTACCAGTGAATAAAATCTCTAAATAATCTAATTGGTCGAAGAGAAAAAAATGCTCAGGTTCCTTATTTTGCGTTCTGTTTTTCGGTATTCTCTCCATCAAATGTGTAAACGAGAACTACGCGCTATATAAACTATATTAAGCAAAGTACTAACTTTTTCTCAAATTATCACAATAGCGATGTTTAAGTATAGTCCTCATGCCGTTTTTTAATTATATCTGTGATAAAGTGGGTTTAACAATCACAACAAGACTGACATAACAAATAAATAAAAGAAGAACATGTCGGTTTTGCCAAGGATATTATTGTCTTTGCTAGCAGAAGGACGGGAAATTCTTACCAAATGTCGCAAACACCGGGTGTCATTAGTGATAGTATTTGTATGGCATGATATTAATTTGATATTTAACGATATTATACAATTGCAGACTTCAGAATCGAATGGTTATCGACCTCGGAACAGTTATGTTCACCGAGGCGATAGCTGAGGTAAACACAACTTTCCGAGGTCAATAAACCATTTGATTCATCGATAACTGAAGTCAATAACTGTTTTATTATATGATTCATGAAAGTGTCCATTGTTTTAAAAAAATCTTATTTTTTTCAAAACTTTTTTTTACAAAAATGTTATTTGTTTTAAATGTTTACTTGTTAACCTAACATTAATGACAACATACACTTTGATTGAACAACAAACAAGTTATTCTTAAATAACTCAACATGATCATGAAACATTAATTGGCACATTTTGGTGATACTTCTAATATAAGCAACTCTAAACAGCGCTCCTCGCTAAGCTCCTCGCAGTGGTGATCTATTTTTGGCTTCAGATCATTAGATTGTTATGTCGACCTCGCGTGACGCTTCCCGCGGTCAACATAACGTTTGATCATTGTCGATGATCATCCGCCTCGGCCAATCAGAAAACAGAACACTTGTTCATCATATAATAATAAATGATATTGAAATGACAATAATACTGTTATAGTTTTAAATAAGTGTAACCAAGCCATTGTAACTTTTTTTTCTTCATCACCATAATTCATTGTCTGTGCTCGTGGATATACAGATAGCTTTACCAAACTCACAATCACAACTAAGTCATAAAGAGGATTTAACACAAATGCTTAGAGATGCAGCTTATTAAAGAAAGTCATTGACTGACATCATACAACATCTGTTGATTAGGATTTTGCATTTTCCTGTTTTGGGTGACGAGATATGACATGTTCCGACTTCCTCTTAAACTAAAAGAGTTGCCTGGGACCTTGCAGGCTCACCAATAAAGCTGTCTTCAAAAGAACCAGTTATGGAACTATAAAATTCCACACTGCTGCATGTTATTGATAACATGATTCTTTGTGCTCGTGATGATTGATTCATAAAATGTTAATACAAATAGAGTAAAAGCTATTGACAGTCTGAAACTGATAATAATCACAAACAGAGGAGTGGCAACATATCGAGTATCGTAATGTATTTACATAAAGCAAACTAATGTTTACAAGACATATATTGCAATGAAAGTATTTCGTAAATATAGAATACTAAACGATGTCCCGTTTGATAAAATGTTTATGAAACGAGTGGATGGTTTGGTATTTTAACGAGCAAAAGCGAGTAAAATACCGATGCCATTCAAGTATTTCACAAACGGGACCAAATATAGTATTTTATTTATTACTTAATTATGTAAACTTGCAAGAAAATCGTTTTTAGTGACGGTGAAATAGGTCACGCTATTGCAGTCGCTATTCTAGAATTTTGAAGTCAACCAAAAACGACTATGACGTCATGCGCTGAGTATGATGTTAGAGCAGCACGCGCTCCTATCACACATGTGTGTTACCAAATCATTGTTATTGTAATGAGTGATCTCACCACGATCCAACTTATATGACATAATTTTTTTTTATCTTATTGTAATGATATCTGTCGACAGTAACTAACTTTAGAAATGAATGCTAAAATCTATACATGATATTTGTTTTAATAATAATTTTAAATTTATTGAAAATTATTATTTATGTCGTTATCTTAACCTTCTTGCTTCTTGCTCTACTTCTAGTTGACAACTTGATTGTCTTAATTTGATAGCTTCTCTGTAGGATGTTTGCCATTAAATATGTATGATCTCTTTGTGGCAGAATCTGATTCCTGCCAAATACTGATGATGATGTCTAGACAAGCAAATGAAGGTTTATGTGACAGGAAACACGACGCGAACCTGATGAAGATAAATGTAAGCAATTTGAAGGAAATTGATAAGTGTGGCGACTGGATGGTTATGTATGATGACTGGTGACTTAGAGGAAGTGATATCATGTAAAAATAAACTAGGATAAACCAAAATTCCACTTACACAGTAATTCTATTGCGTACCCATATAGTTGTGATGGATAGTTGGAATTGTTGTTGCAAAGTGAGTTTGCAGTATATAAATGGCAATTTATTGGTTATTGGCAATGAACTATCTTAATATTTGATGAATTATTTAGTGCCATTACTTAACAGTATATGCTTGCTTCATTCAATTTCTGCACAGAATGCCTCCACACACTTAATAGCTCTTGGTACAGTTCTATACATCGATGCAATGGAGCAATCATATCTTGAAACAAATCAAAGGAAAAACGGGACTTTCGAATGCGTTGCATGCAAAGAGTGGATCATTTACAACAAATATCAATGATTTAATGATTAGAAATGAGGTGCTCGGCTTTGTTAAAGGCAAACTCAAAAGAAGATAGTGATGAACCACATTAGTACACTGTATAAAACTATATAAAATATACCATTGTGTGATTATTGAGGGGACAGGGCGCTCCATTAAACCTCATCCAAGCACACTTATCTAAACTTGGTCAACCTTGTACCACTTGATTTGACTCAAGGACATATACGGTGTCATTGCAAGTATAATTTCATTCCAGTTGATATCCATACCTTAACATCAATGTATAATTCTTTCAAGAGACTATTCGTACTTTTCCCCGCCAACTAGAACATCACTGTGATATCATTTTCAACATCAAACAAAAAATAATGGAATCCGATTTCCGGATTCTTCCGGATTCTCCCCAAAATTGCCAGATCCCTAGGAATCCGAAGGAATCTGGAGGGAACGGCAAGCAGATTCCACCACTTTTTGTCCTGTGAATGAAGTACATTTGTTTTGTTTCATGTATTCTGAACCAAAACGGTTGATTTAAGTCAATTCTCCTCATATCTGTTATCTGTCATATTTCGATGGCTATTCATAACAATTACTGTGTATATTGTCATAGGGAAGTGTTATGTTCGAGCACTAGTGAATCAAGTGTATAAGATCTGAAGAGAAAATGACACAAATGAGTCTGATGACCCATATCTGAAGCCATGTTGACCACTTTAGACTGTGTACTCGAAACAGTTTACCGTTCAAGAGTTTTGGTATATCGGATAATAAGTGTTGAATCTTATAGCATTGGGGAGCAGTTATATAGGGGGTATTATATATATTTTCATTAATTTCATGACTTCGGTAATAAAGAAAATCTATAATTCGTGTTTATTACATGAATGGATTATTTCTGTCATTCTGATTGGTCTACTAGGTCACATGACAGCACTGACGCCAAGCGATATCAACTTGTGTGACGCGCGAGAGGTTGATATAACAATCTGGACACCTCCGGTGGCTAGGAATAGTTTTGGGAGATCCCGGTCTTGAACTCCGTACTCCGTACTGTAAATCAAGCGATAGGCATCGTTTCGTCTCTGTGACCGTGCTGAATTAGAGTTACATCCCTTTCGTATCAACAATATGGCAGGCGACGGTAAAATGATACGATGTCAAAGACATAAACTTCCAAGTAAAGATTAGCCACTGTTTCTAATGAGGAAATAAACATGCTGTTGAAAGATAAAATATGTACCGAACATCGCGAGGGCAACAACCAGTGCTGAGAAGACCATGGAGGCATAACTGACCGAGAAACGTCTCCAGAATTTGACGAATTTCGAAGTTGGATAAATGGACAAAATATTCGCCAAGTTTTATCCAAAGGTGGCACAAGACAACGTACTTCAGTTACCTTCATCATAGTATTAAGAGACATTAAGCACGTATCGGGAAAATGTTGACATTGTTCATGACCCACTGAATTCACTGAATCATACCATCATGCCATGGCAAAGAAATTAAATGACTTATTTTAATTATTAACCAAGTACAATTGATTCTAACATTAAAACAATTGAATTTAAGCTCGATTTGTTTTCATTGAATCTTGATGTATCATGATGAAATCGTTCACCTCATACCTGTTACATTTCACAGCAGAATAGCAAGTTAGACATTGTTCATATAATAAACTAATTATAGATTTCAACCTCACTTAGAGTCAATAATTGTTTACTATGTTATACTATGTTTACGACATGTCTGCATATTAATATTTCCAGAGCTAGAGTGAAGGATATACTGATATTCAGACACGAATAAGGATAAACAGGTAGTATCTGGTATATCATAATATCACAGTAGAATCACAATTTATTTCAAGATCGAAATTCTAGAAAGTTTCGTGACAGTATTAAGAAGGATAATGATTATGCTGAGACTGACATTTGAATAGTATTAAAGGTAATAAAACTCGAAATTTTAACTTTGATTTTCATGAATTGACATTTATTTTCCTGCGTGTATTGCTATTTTAAATTGAAATCAAATTTACTGTGAAATGGAATATTATAGCCTACAGGTTCAAGCAGAACTCACTTTCATATGATATTCTTAAGTTTAACTATTCAATCAGAATGCATCCTTGGGTCACATTTATCGATCAAAAAGTGAAAACATATTTATTGAAGACCTGGAACTGGATTCAACTGTATACAGATGGACTATTTAATGAACGTGGTGAGTGGAATATATACTGCACTCAAAAACTAATGTGACATGTTTTATCAAGAAATATGATCACATAACATAATGATATTTCATGTCCCATGGTTGTTCCTAGACGTTTGCCATTAAAAGCGAAAACATCTAAAAAGGAAGGAAATTATATCATACCAATAATGTTTTTGGCACATTATCGTCTGTCTTATCAGACACAATTTACTGTTAACATTTTGTTGTTGCTTAACGTTTTCTCTAGTTTCCATGATTGTACTGATTAATGGAGGCTACTTTTATGAATATTTTATTTCAGTCATTGGTCGGAAGATATATCATACTTTGTTCATTTGTTATTTTACAAACATTTAAGGGATACATTTTACAGTACTTTCTTATCACAAATATGCAATTAAACTAAAGTTCATTCAACTACTATCCAGTCAGTCAACTATTATAAACAATCTAGCACTATGTGTAACCAAAATGTTTAATGTCGGAAATGCAAATCTCGCGCTTGTAAAATAAACGAAAGGCATGTGTAATTGTATTATAGCCCTCACAGGCCATCATCCACGTAATAATGAGTATTCGTCGGAAGGAAACTAACTATTAGGCTGCCTATCAAGCCTTTCCACCCCAAAATTTGTACTTCATAATGCACGTGTTAAAGTTGGCGTTCGCGGAATGAACATATATGCTATACATGTATTTACTTTTGGAATTGAGTTACTGCCCTCAAGAAACTTCAAGAAATGCTTTTGCTCGTAAAGTAAATGTTAACAGCAGAAAACTACACTGTTTCAAGTTTTTAAAAAGGAAATAATGACAAAAAGACATATGTATTACCTTACAAATTACCTTACATAGAAGTATACACTGACATAATAAAACAAAGATTATTTTTCATCCACGTAAACGGAAATATCAGTAGGAAGTTCGGTCTGCACTGTCAACTTCCCCACATTGTGTTACGACTGTAGTTTGCTAATAGGAAACAACTATATACTATAGTACTCGTTTGTGTGTGGATAATTGTTCACAAACAGTTGTTTGACAATACTATTAAAGTTTCTTCAGTGTTCTCTTTGATATGCATTGTTCTCCATACTGGTGTTGTTTAATCACTTTACGTTTAACATTCAAATGTGTGAAGTGGGGAATGGATACGATTAGAATAGCAACAATTAACGTAAATGACGGTATAATTCAGATATAATGATGGGAGTACACAACAAAGTATTACATGGGGAAAAATCAGCCATGCAATTCCACTACTAGATGTCTTGTCAATCTTCTCTACAAAATGGTTTAGCTTAGCAATAGCTTTAAATGAAATATAACGCGTTCATGCAAGAATGCAATCGAGTTTACAAAGATATCAGCGATACCATATTGAATTAGGAATCAGACACAAGAAAAAACGTGAAGTGGGATATACTAAATCCTAATGATTCAACGATTTAAAGGGATGAAGTACTCCAACTCTTGAAATGCGTGATCGACTTTCTGAGAGTGATTTAAATTGGTGATTGTGACTGTTATGTCTCCCGTCTGTACCTCATCAGAGAACATTCTTTCACGGGTCTAATATGTGTCTCTCATTAGAATCCATAATCACTGTCAATAAACAGCCTTGTTCTTCGCTAGAAGTTCATTTGTCAATGTGAACTTGTCATTCTTCTCTGAGAAATATACGTCTGGACTTTGTACAATTACTGTTATTTAACCATAGTAAATAAAACCCTTGTAATCCAAACTTTTGTATCCAAACTAGTGCATTTTGATTTTTCACACATTTTAAACACAGCAATATAGGTTTTAACTTGTTTGCAACGTTTTGCAATATTATCAGAATATTCATTCATGAGTCTCTTCCTTATCTCTTGTTAGATTCCATAACCACTGCACTTCCATACACACCATTGTTCGTTGCTAGAACACAAGTATAAAGCTCTTCCTTCTATTGTGTCAATGTGATTATCACACAGGATAGATTGAAAGGGTGTAGAAGATATAACATTATCTTCTCAGATTAATACATCTGAAATTTTTACAATTACGTTTTTTTGGTAATCACAATAGTCGTGACAAAATATGCCATGATTCCAGCACAGTAGAACATGGATAGCGAACAAATTTATGAATCCAGTCAAAAGCCCCATATAATATGTCAAACAAGAATTGCGAACATCGGATATAGTAAACTGAATTCTTTGGCCCCTTTGAGTTTGTTCAGAATAAACACTGATTACATGTCAATGTGCTTAGTTTTCTTGATTCTCTGATATAATTAGTTGCTAAAATTGGCATCACTTAATTGGACCTATTCCTCATATAAGTTTCCATTTGTGCACGTCTGTGTCATTATTTTACCTGCTTATCCATGAATACATATAAAGGGGAGTAATGCCATCAGACGTTTGTTGTCGATTAATGACAAGGTACAGAGTTGGAAAAGGATAACAAAATGTTAGTTATATTTTAACAGCTATTGGCGTTTTCCTCAATTGCCCTGGTAACTAGAACATCTGTTCAATTTGCTGAAACATTTGATGATAAAAATTCCGAAAACCACTATAAACACTCTTATTAAGGAGTCCTTACTGTATAATTCGATAACCAGTGAAATCATCACTGATTGTGTTACTGTCACTGCGTGCTATTCATTTTATTTATAATATTGTTTTTTTTTAATGGAATGAGTTATAATTAGTACAACATCCTGTATAGAAAATCACGATGATTCTGGTGAGTTTAGTAAAAGTCCTATGGACACGATATTTCAGAAGAAAATAAATGTGTCTTCATATTTGCTTTCTTTCAGTATTCTGTACTAACTTTGAATTAATTAGTCTTATGGTTAATTTCATAAACTAGTCAATGCTAGCACGAGCACACGGGATTTCTTCTGATTAATGTGGGAGTGAGTTAATAATAAACAAGCATGGCTTCAAGATTATGTTGGTATGTCATGTCATGGGAAAACATGTCATTCATTTGTCATTATTATATGAACATACCTTGCTAATATGGAATCATATGTATTCAAAACAAGTAGAGCTCACTTGTATGACATGACACGTTTTACCTCAGACACGTTGCTAGTGATACGTCTGTTACTTGTAATGTGTAAATCCCTTGTTACATGGTACTTGAAATTTATTGTAATGTATTAGGGTAATACCTCTATATTGCTTTTTTTGATCTGTTAGTTTTACGTGTATTTAGCACAACCGTCAGTTTTTCATCTTTAAGTAATGTCTGCCAGTACTTGGTCATGAAAACGCTTTCACGTCAAGATAAAATCAATTTTAATCAGAATTTTTTTTGTAGAATAGTGTTAGTTTAAATACTTAGGAACATACATTTATTGATTAGACATGCTTTCTAGAACTTGATTGTGAAGGGGGAAGAATGTATACATGTTATGTTAATGTTTATCTATTGTCATTTTATGCGTTCTAAGGGGGATATAAAAGCTTTTATTGGGAGTAAATTAAATAGACATTTTCACGAATGTATTCGAATAACTTTAAACTGAATGGCAGCTGGATGTAAGCAGTGACAGAAACTTCCACATATCTACAACATTGAGAGGGATTTCTTTGGGAGTTAGGAAAGGTTTTCCTCACATTTGTAAACTAATATCTGAAACGTCTAGAGCTATAAACACAGCATAGTGTGACTTTAGGTACATATACATGTTAATGTCAACATTCAGACTACCACAATATAGCTGACGTGATATGCTCATGAAATGTTGTGTAATGGCATTCCCAATAGATAAGACATATTGGAAGAAAAAAATCTTTCTAATCTTTCTAATTATAATCCAATATTAAAGCATACCAAATCATAACATTAACATTTCGATATAACTGTTAGATATTAGGAATCACGTACTGAGAGTAAAGTTCACAGATGATTTCTATATATCAATGTACAACGAGTATCACAATATCAATCATTTATTGAATGGCTACGATAAGATATGATGAGATCTGATGTTTGCGGTTGCGTACTTATGTTCTCTCTCTCTATGATGATGTCCTGACAAACAAATGAAGGTTTATGTGACAAGAAGCACGATGTGAACTTAAGTAAGTTATTGATGAATGAAAGGTCAAAGTGGATATGGATGATGTCAGCTCATTGTAGTAAATAATGATGTCAGTTTTGATAGAAATAGATGTATAACATTTCGAGTAATTGTTCCATCAATCGAACGTGAAATAGAGTGAAGACGTTCGCACTATGAGATGAAACTGTTCTGAATTTATCATTTTGCCTTAAGAGACACATAGTAATAAAATAGTGTGTAGAGATGAATGCAGAGCATCAATACCAAACCAGATTGTCTGAATGTTGTGTCATATATATCTGTTTTTACGAAAAAGAGCTTCAAAACTTGAATTAGGTAATACATTATTCTAAGCCGAATAATTAACATAATAATGGCAATATGGCAGTATGAACGATACGATTGTATACAATTATGACATTGCACTGAAATGAATTCTGCTAAAAGGCATTGTGGTTTCCACAATGTTAGTATGTTGATTATCCAATCTTGTGTTTTGTTGCACACGAATAATCTGTCAGCACTGGAACTATCAATGGTCTGATGGCATGTATCCCATCATTAACAGTTGGATTAGTCACTTATTTCATGGATCTCCCAGGAACTTCCTCGCGGTCTCTTCGTACCCTCTATACGTTCTTTGTAATTATGTAACGATCCCAGAAAGGTGACGTATAGATCAGTGTTAATTGTTCAGGTATCTGTAATCAACAGAGATTAGCAGGTACACATGTGATTTAATTAGAACTGCAAAGAAGATGAAAACGAGCACGTTTAATTAATTTACAAGCATGTTAATCATAAGCCTCAATTGAGTTTTCTCTTATCTCTTATGCACAGGTACAGTCCCATCGATCAATATCATTGTACCAAGATGAACTAGATAAACATGTGTTATATACTGACCATTATTGTGTAGTTATACCTTGTGTGAAATAGTATTCATTGTAATATTGACACTAGAAATATAAGTGTATGCCATGGCTAACTAAAGTATAGCTTCTAGAAATGCTATTTATGAGACCTCGCCGACATACCACAGTTACAATCACGTTTAATGTAGCATATGATGAAGGGGTTGGCATACATACTCAATTCAACAATTGTCAAAGGAAAGGCATTGCTCCAACCTGCTTAAACAGACACATGCTCCGAAACGTTATGTCCTATGTTTGATAATATTCTGATTATACATTGTTGTGCATGTTATTTGTTATCTGTTAACTGTGATTAGAATACACTTAGTATGACACTCATTTTAATCTAAAACTCGTGTTAATAATTATTAAACTATAATTTACATACTAATAGCTTCTCATTAACTTGAATCAGTAGCACAAGGTTATCTATATAATACTGTAAATGAGAATGTACCAGGAGGACAAAATGACGCAGCGTGTTCAAGTAACACTTAGTCAATTCAATAAGGATTCCACGCTGTGTATTTAAAAAGTAACATGTAGTTGATGGTTGTGTTAGTGTCATGGCGGTTCATGCATTTCATCTGACATATATACATGTTATTGTCTTCAATAGACAATTATTTAGTGATACTTTTTTGTTATGATGTTATGAACAGAACCAATAACAGGAACATGAATTACTCTCTTTAAGGTTTCTGCAATAGCTCAGATTTGCTTGGGCTTTGTGTACATTAACAAAACAGCCAATGCTAACACGCGACCTTGGCTAACAAGATTCCTTGTGTTTGGTTAATATGACGGGAAGAGAGTGAATTATGCGCAAAAATAAACAAGCAGGGACATAAGATCATAATGGTACGTCGATATCACTGTTTGCTCTCTCACGCCAAACAAGGAAAAGAAAACTGTACTCAGTGTTGAGGAAATGTATGAGCTCTTTTGCTTCATAAAGTATTCTGTTCAAAGACACGTTGAATGGGTTGGTAGAGAGAAAGAACAACAATTATCACGTTAAACTGAATTCAATACTAAAATGCCACAACACTCAGTAAATGAGTTGTTATTATGCACTGCAGTGCAATATGTGCTTTACACATATCAATATATGCTCCGGGAAAAAAACTAATGATGGCAACTCTTTTCTAACTTTAATAACAAATGTCACTCTTAAGTATCATAGAGGGACGCAGTCAGTTGCTACGTGGGGTATGATATAATTTACCCATATTTATAACATACAATGTGCATGTATGCATTTGATAATAATAGTTTATAGATCCAAATTGACTGCTGACATGCGTCTTTCAATTCTAATTATATATCCTCAAATGTTTAATTAGATCATTTGGTATCATCCGCATCATGCTATATAGTTCATCTACAGAAGCAACGTTTTCTCATACTTCAAGATATTTCAGCACATATATATCGACAGAGGTGTAAGACTTTGTTTATTTTTTTACAATTAAGATATTAATTCCCGATGACGCTACATATATATATATATATATATATATATATATATATATATATATATATATATATATTTGTAAAAGTTTATATTGTGTCATGTCATCTCTCATCATAACAATGATGTACCTATACAACTACTACTACAACTTCTACTACCTCATGTTAGAGGTATGGTTCAAACATAGACTTAGTATGTGAATTAAAGAGGATTAATGAATTGGTTAAACAAGAAGCTTAAACAAAACCTTGCATAAAAAAAGCATAATTACATTTCTAAACTAACTCATAAAAGTAGAAACATGTTTACAAGACATCCAAGATATTAAGAAGGTTGATGTCCACCATACATTTCCCAATTCCTAAAAGAAAACATATATACCTCACATTATCTAGCTTGTCACAACACTCAAGTACATTCCTATACTGTAATCATCTTCATGAGACATAATGTGATTATATGCTTGCCCCAATAGTCTGTGTCGCAATAGGTCTTCAAAGCAATGTCACAGTTAATGTCAGCGACATCATCCAATTGAGATTTGTAAATTGGTATATGCAGATCAGGAATTATAAAATGCACATTGAAATTAAATATGGCAACAGTTCATTTTCGTACTTAGGGTAAGTATTATATGTGTGTTAACAATCTTCAAGAATGCATCTCAATTTGTTTAGTGCACAGACGTTGGTACATTTGTACTTGATGGTTATGTGCAACTCGTGATCGACACAATGGGGTCAGTATGCCAATTTAGAAAACTGACATCACATATATCCTGAACAGGAAAGGCTCACTATTGATTATCATCTGCGCCAGAGACGGGCGCCACAGTAACGTTACTATTCATGTAATAAGATATTTCACCATAGTTTTATCAGAATGTCACAAAGCCTTACACTTGAGTTGTGAGTATACCTAAAGTATGATTTTAGTAGTCCATAGCATTTCAAGGTGTTTAAAGCATTTTGAGTCGCAAGTATGCAATTGAGTAAAATAAATCTGAAACACTGATGTGGGCAAGAAAACATTTCACATTGGTGCGAGAGGAGAGGTTGCTGATCACAGCTGAAACGTATGTGGAATCTATGAGGTCGTTTTCCGCTAAACTACATCTAAGATTTTTTAAGCTTGAATCTCTTAAACAACAGACATTTGAGGCAGGCCAATCTGTTTGTGACCTTTTAATACTTTTTATATTACAAATATTAGACAGAGAATAGCTTGCCGTACAGAGCTGTTCTATCCTCTAATTACTTGTCACTTATACTATTATTTTACAAATTGTGCGAACTTTTATTTATGCGAAATATTGTACGCATTTTATTCCAGTTTCTAAATTAAACCTCTTACAATGTTCGATTTTCTGCAAAAGATAGTGTGTCACATTTACGATAACGTCTATTTAATAGATATGGTCCAAAAAGCATATTGGTAATTCTACCAGGAAGTTCGCAAATTATGCAGTTATTGATTTATGTTGCAGATAATTGCACACATATGCTTGACTCTGAAGAAAATCAATATCCTCGGCTATGTTATTAGAGCTGTATATGTAAGGCATCATGTTCCTTTTCTCTCCCTTTGTTAGCAAAAAGTATGTCTCGGCTCTTGCAATTCATTAACGATTTTATACTGAAAAATGATTATCCCTCTATGTCATTATGTGCAGGTGCACTGAAAATATTGATCTTGGTGATTTGTATCTGAAACTGACATAACAAAACATATACATCAGCTCCTGCAAATTCCAATTATTTACCTAACGGTTGTACCATCTATAAAGTAATCAATGAAATTAGTTATCGATTGCACTATTATAATACACTTGTCCCTTCCCTCATCTTGTTATATTAGATTTATTAATTTCTCTTTATGCAACGATATTTATTTCTTGAACTAAGTTATCAACTGGCCACATAAAATACTTTACCGTAAACAGTGTCACATCTAAGACATTTGCAGTATCTGTCTTAGACCACTTGCGAATTGAATTAATCAATGCTTTCATTTGCTACACTTAAACCAGTGAATGAAATGATTAGATAAAGCGATTAAAAGTGATAAAGTCCTCATCATATCATTGACAAATAATGTATCGATTTCGATTGATCACAATGCAATATGCTTTATGCAATTACGTGTATTAACGAAATGCAAATACACCAAATTCGCAGTTTTATTTGGGCCAACAGGGATAATTGTGTAACTTATTTTTTTATTGTCAGTAGAATTAAACTTCAAACATAATGCCATTATATGTCTCAACGGTATTTGTTTTACTTAGACTTGCAGGCTAACGAAGACTTCATTGTGCCAGAAAATAACATTTATCTAGAAGTTAAAAACAGAGTGTTAAGCATACGTCATTAATCATATTCAGTGAATGCTCAAATTCACAAAATTGTAAAAATGATAAGTAAAATAGATATTCAGCCATATTACATTTTGGATAATACCATCTGCAATAACATTCCAGTATGGTTGTAAATGTAATTTTCTTTGTTAAACATGGACTAGCATTGAGTAAACCGGTTGAACCTAAACTAATGACCAACTCATTCATCTCGTAAATGTTAGTATATAGTTTAAACACATGGATAATATTTCTTTGATAAAACTTTAACAAAACTTTATTTATAATTTCATAAATTGTGTGTATAGAATCTTCCCATGTTGAGATTAGTCACTTAAGAAAACTGATAATATAAGCAGTTATCGAGTCTTTTAATGTATTATTACGTTCCCAAAGCACGACAAAAATATGGGTTGTGTTTAAATTAATATCCAAGTGTAGCTAGGCATACATGTAATTCATTTATGTAGTTGACACATAGACAAGTATCATTGAATATCATGATCAAGTATCAACACTTAATGCATGGTTTCCACAGACATGTCTGATCATTAATGAATTAGTAATTCCGTTTGAACAACATCTAAGAGGTGCACTGATACTGATAACAATTTATTGCCATCGGGCATCACATTTTATATACGTTTTAAGTCGGGTTATCGGTATTGAAGTTTACATTGTTTCACATGCATGTGTAGCTCTCTGGAAAGAATTTCAGTCAAAATCAACGTTTGATAAATTTACACTTATTCAGCTTATAGTACTGAACCATGTCGTAATACATGTCACCCACACGTCAGCCATGCTTACATCTTGATACATATATATTTCGTGTGATGATTTTAATTAGGATAACTAAACTATTTAGTTAAATATAAAAACAGTTAGTGGGACCACAGTGGCCAAAGCAAAAATCGGTCTTGTTGTGAACGAGATCTAACATTAGTTGGAACAGATTTCATGAAAAGGTATACGTAGTGCTGTCAGACAATGAGCCCTTGGGGGTCAATTACGTAAATGCATATTCTGTAGAGAAAATAGCCAAGCATGTAGAAATAAGCAGCACAAAATCTGAACAAAAAAGATTTTGTTGAAATAGATCTATGCAAAGAGCAGGAGAGAAGTCGATCATTTTAAGTAAGAATTTGAGTTTTAAACTTAAGAGGTCCTTATTTACATTGAGGAGTTTTAAACCATGTGGCTATATTTTGCATCTATACACCTCATATATATCAGATTTAATTACATAAATGATTAATGTCAAGAATGCTTTTTCAGTGGTTTAAGAACATAAATCAAAAACCCTTATTTGCATCAGATTCATGAACTTGCTTGACATCGTATAGTCACTAGTTGCATACACATTATATATTGAGTATTTCTTGATATTGCTGGCTACAACTATTGATGCTATGGAAATAAACATGGTTATCGTCAACAAACTAACTGCTGAAGCAACTTCAAATACATTGATACAAATGACTTGGTTTTGAGCTTGCTTTCAGCTGAGCTTATAATTTAATTTATTGACGCTGTCTGCAATTCGACCTCTACAAGATACACCCCATTACTATGTTGCCCTTAATATAGTGATATCCATGTACGCTATTGACCAAGATTTGAACTAAAAGGAATTCACAATTCACAAGGAATTTCATTGAATCAAAATGTGAAGTATGTCATAATAAACTGGGGATTTTATCCCTGCTGTGGACTTGACACAAGGTTGTGAATTAATTCTGGTGAAAGAATCAGATTTTATCATTTTAAAACGACACTAAATGGAAATGTTGTGACATGATAACTGTGGGGGAAGGTGCTTGTATCCTACCATGATATTTTGTGATTTAAATGTAACTTCAGTGATATCGTGACAGGGTAAAGCCACCAGCCAGTTCATTAAGATTTAAGATCAAACCACTTTCACTTTTCAATGTGACAAGTATTACTTGTTATTGAAAGATAGACAACTTCAATCTTATGAGAAATTATAGCATACTTCTATATAGCATCTATTATGGAAGACTGCTTATAACTACCAATGCCAAACTAGACAGTTTCGCTGTACAATGGGTATCAATAATTTCTGGATTGACTTCCTTAAGATTGTCCCAGGTCTGAGGTTTGTAATATCATAGTTATGTCCTCTCTCATAGATGCTGAGTCTTCCCAATATCGCAGTTGACGTTTAGACATGCCAATGAAGAGTTATGGGACATGAAGCAATGTACAGGACGTAGACAGATGTAAGCAATGAGAAGTGTAGCGATAATGTAATGGAAGAGAGGACATGAACAGTGTTCTGCATCATTATAGTTAACAGTGTTGCATTATATATTATATGCAATGTCTTTAGAATCATTGTTTGTACATACATGTGTTATTGATAAATAGATACAAATGCATTACCACCCCAAATGAAAGAAGGCCTAATAGCACAAGTTGCAAATTAAATATTGTTATTTAAGGCGTCATCGGGCACAGGGGAACCTGAATTTAGTTATCTTAATCTGTAGCTCAGATCTAGAGTAATATCGGTTATTGCTTTATCAGAGCACACTGTATGTGTAAAACAACAATTTAATTTGTATGACATATTGATAAAATATTCACGAAGAGTTGTTACAGTGTACAAATAGGATTGATTCGATGATTTAAATGTAATGACGACTTGAATCTAATGACTGATAAAACATGGTTGACTTTTGTCATTTTATTGTTGTTGATTGTATCTGTGTCAGGAAAGTTCATGTATCGATGTAATTATACCAATAAAATGAAAATATTTTCCTAATCAATTCTCATTATTATACCTCTTTTAAATTTGTAAGAATATCATTGGCCAGTTCACACCACGTGATCGAAAAATATATTTGTACATTGACCTCCGATTCCAGTGATGAGGTCAGTTTTGTGACAGAAATTTATGTCACTAATCTGAGATATTGACTCGTCACGTGATTTGTTTTGACGTTCGCTTTCAAGATGGCGTCAGCTGATGGGTTCGATTTGACAAATAAGAAAATACATACTATAGTCTGAAAAAGAAAAACAAATATTTCGATATAATAAAACACTTAATTGCTCATGGTGAGATCATTATGTGAAATACAAGGACATTCGGACCTGACTCCCTCGGCGGTCTGACCTGACCTAGACCTGTGGTCTCGGTCATGTCAGACCTCCGAGGGAGTCAGGTCTCGAGTCCTTGTATTTCACATAATGACCTCATATTACGTTATTACGTGTATAATATTTACTCATGGAAACAACCATTTGATATATACAACATATTTATTTTATCTAAATCAGCCTAAAGGATACATGCATTAAAGGGGCAGTAGCACGTTTTTTGCAAAAATTGCATGGCGGCCATTTTATTGTGAACACAATTTATTATTTTGTATTACAAAAACGATTCCCATGGCTTTACCGAAACATGTACACTCATTTTAAACTTTATTTTACGAAGAGAGAAGGATGTTTTACTATTGGTGAAATAATTTTTCAAGTACATTTCATCAACTTATTTGAGCGAAAAAAGTTCAAGTTGTCATTCCATCAAGTGGTTCCAAAATAAGGGATTATGTTGTATTTTTAATGAATCTGTCATTTTGGTTTGTATTTTTCATTTCATAAATTTTATACTTTCAAGGACTACATGTATAACAAACTTGCAGTTTGTGTTTGCATAAGGGAAGTTTGTGCAAGTTTTTTTTCGTCGAATATTAACATCATATTGCAATTCTTTGATAACATAAAGTAAGAAAAACATATCTTGACAATTGCAATTATACATAGATAATATACATAATTCTTGTAAAATATTTTGATTATCAATTCTGCTACAAATGGACTCTAATTATAAATATATCGTTCCCTATAGTAACATCCATTTATGAATTCAAGGTAATTTGAAAACTGGTTCCTTCAGATGAATTTAACCTTGTTTGGCTTCGTCTAAGAGCTTGAATTCAATCTCATTAACTGTTTGTTATAATGAACTCTTGTACCCCGCTACTTTTGATGAATCTAGGACTTAACAAATGTATTCTTATTGAATGAGAAAGATGTATACATTAATATAAAACAAACTGGAGATTTACTCTTAATACAGAAATACTATAAAAGCTGAAATATTATATGTTGACAGTTACAATAACAGAACTATTGTCTTCCATATTCACCAATAATTAAACCTTGTTTCTAATTTGCTCCTGTAATAACTAAAAATTGACGTACTTCCTTGTCTGAGACAGACACTCATATTCGGGAAAGCCATCGTGACTTTATTGGAGTGGTGTATGCCATTGCACAGACAATACTGCATAGTGATTGCCAAACAAAGTAGACTGAGCAAGTTCGTTCTTTACACGGATTGCCATGCAATTAAAGTTGGGTGACTGAATAGTTGTTTATGATGTGCACTATGTGAACATACAAAATTAAAAAAATGGAAAGTTTGTCTGTTTAATCTATTTCAGGCATGTATATGTATGTAATAGGTGCACAAGACATAATATATAGATATATTCTTGAAATTGATATCTTAGATATATTGATTTGTAAATTCAACATCAGCTGGTGATCAGAGCAGTCAGTCTATATCCTTCATATGAACTATATTGTAAGTGATTGGTCTAATTATGTTCTTCTTCATATATCCGCAACAGTGATGCAATTATAATTAAATTATTATAAAGTGAATATGATAATATTGTTATATTGAAAATACTTGATGGTACTTACAAATTGATTGATACAAACCAATAACCATAACAAATAATGTAAGCACATTTCTAATAATCACAACTTTATTTAATATGCAAATAGTACAAAATGTATGTCACCAATCATCCATATCACAGAAACATCCGCTAACTACAGCACAACACTTGACTATTACAGAGGTGGTGCCCAGAAAATACATTGACGTACCTGGGGGGTTGGTTTAAGTTGACATGATATCATGTTTTTGAAAAGAACCAAGCACATGATACATAGCACATAACAGTAATGGGACATATATGACAGATGTCTCTCAGGAACGTGTTTTTGGTGAAGAATAAATAGCACATATTAATAAGTAATGACATACAAATCAATGTCAGCGCATATGATCAGGGTTGTCCTCTAAACTGGACTGGTAAAGATTATGTCTATTATGTATATGGTTATTGACAAATGGTATTTGATAATAACTGTGAAGTGATATGGTATGTATCTTCTTCTTCTTCCATTACATTATGTACTCACGTGTGGGTTAAAATTGCGATGGTGGCGGATGAGCTAAAAAAACAAGGGCAACCTTACAATTAAAATCATTATGGGTGACCATTACGCTGACAGGAACTGAATGGCGGACATCCCACTCAGTGCTCCCTTGAACTCATCCAGGGAACTTGCTGCTGCTGCTGCTGTTGTTGTCAGGCTGTTCCATTTCCCGATGGTGCGTGGGGAAGAAGAAGTATCTCGTCGATATCTCGGTCTCGCGTGGGGTACGAGGAAAGTGTGATGTCCCCGTGATCTGCGGTCAGATGATGGGTTGTGCTGGAATTTGAATAGCAGTACGAGACGGATCTTGGCTCTCCTTTCTTGTATTGGTTCCCATCCCAGGTTCCTTACCATGCTGGTGACACGTGCTGGTGGCCTGTCAAGGTAGTTGCTGATTTTCTAAGATCAGTCCGATGTATGTTGACAAATGAACGTTTTATTACCCGAACTAGTTTGAGTAACACGTGTTTAGATTTCAGGGTTTGAAGATTAATGTGGTATACATAATGGTTTACAGGATGTCATTTGATAAAATAAGGTATATTAAAATGTCGCTTTACATTTAGCATCGTGTCCATTCCTTTAGGCGTTTTTCATCATGTAGACAGCTTGTATTCAAAGTTTAAACCAATTATTAAATACAAATTATTTAGTGCAAAGACGTTATACAATGTTTGTGAAGATGGGAAGAGTATTCATATGAAACACGTTTTGTTATATATATTGAATGAACATTTCACAAATTTACCAAGTTCACTAAGGTTAGAATAACCAGCGCATATGTTAATGGAATTTGACATGAATACAAAACACAGTATCATGGAGACTCTAAGGGGCAGCTAAGCTATGAGATCATTAACATTAGCTGTGTGAGATCATTGTCAAATCTTGTATGAACGTGTAAGCCAAGCTGATCTGGACAACCATTAGGTCAAAGAAGACAATCTAGGTAAAAACTATTATATTATTATAGTTTTATAAGCTTTCATGCTAAGTTTTAATGTACAAATTCACTGATATCATGGCCATGAAACAGAAATGAACATATGTTCAGTCAACGTGTAAGCTATAACAGTCAAGTGCATCAGCGGAAATGATCCAAGTAACGAAAATCAACGGGAAACAAAGAGAATACACAAGCAGTATTACATTCAATGGCCATTCAACACCAGGCTCTAAGAGCATGACATCTCATCATGTGGATAAATGGTGTTTGAACATGAATCAAAAGAGGCTTTATTCTCTCAAAAATATGATTGTCAGTGTCTACTGCTTAATCACGATCACCACATTTTCTAGTGGTGGTGACCAATTTCAAAGTTTTGAATTTTTCTAAAAAATTAGTATGGTTGAAAAATTAATTCATATTTGGATACATGTATATCCTAATAAAGACGTTTTCTAATACAACAGACCAGACAAAAAAAACGATGCCGAATTGTCAGTGTAGTCGAAAAGAAAATAGTACTGTTT
Source organism: Gibbula magus (assembly GCA_936450465.1). NCBI lineage: Eukaryota > Metazoa > Mollusca > Gastropoda > Trochida > Trochidae > Gibbula > Gibbula magus. The sequence continues at coordinate 6,161,784 of OW388294.1, forward strand.
GATGAATATATTTGAGAAGGAGTGTACAGGTGCAAATAGATTTAACAGATTAACATATCAAAGGTAAACTGAAATGAGGTTTAAAAAGAAAGACTTATGTTCTGACAATCTAATTATGCAGTCAAAAAGTGTTATATCAAAAAGTATTGTGGTTAAACAACATTTGTGGAAAAAAGGCCAAATTCAATTTAAGTTTAAATTATTGTCATTTATGTAAATAAGAAGTCAATATGGTGTAGATAATGTTGGAATGCAGTATATTGATCTGGTATCAGCTGCAGTTCAATATGAATATGAGAAAGATTAATGGTACAATGGAGCATGCAATTCTCCTACTACAAATGAATATCACTCATTAACATGATCAATGCACATAACTGTAATGTCGAAACTAATTTAAGGGTTTCTCTTCCTAAACGCTATGAATCATTACAGATTGTAAGACAAAATTAACATAATTGATCAGGTAGAACGAGCCATGTCATGCAAACGAGAGCTGGTAACTTTAATGATCAGACGGGAATGAGACTGAATACAATGGTCATTACAGAGCGTGTAGTAGTCTGCGTCTCATCTAGTGGCAATGCATGGCTAACATGCTTATTTTAACGATCAGGAGTATTTTCTCTGGTAAATTGATGTATGTTATTTTACACATGACTTCTCGATATTGACCCCTATGTGATTCACATGTCACAAATTGAGAACATTATGAAACATTACATGTCTAAGACATCAAATAGATCAATCAGAGCACTTTGATATGTTTCTCCTAAGGAAATATAATTAAATTATAAACACATGGTGACCCATAAACGATGACATCACACTTATCCTATGCCGTTGCGTTGTAAATGCGGTGAAGCCGGGATTGAAATTAGATTTGAATCTTATCTAACTCGATGTCGTGACTTCGGTATTAAATATAACATTATATTCATGTTTCTGCCATACAATCATGCCTGAATATTGGTATATTGCTTGCCCGCAAACGGGAAATACTAATTTTAAGACATTCGTGTTGTAAATATAGTATTAATTAGACACGAATATAATATCCTCTATCAACATGATATTGCTTGGAGACTAATGCGCCACCGACTCTTGCGAAAGAGTCACATTATGTCTTAGAGGGAAACTAATGCATGAATGATGTGACAGGCAAGGTGACTGCGTATGTTGACTATTCAAATGGTATGAACATATTCCATAATGAAAATACATACTATCTCCTGGGTATCAAGTGCTTCTATATGTATGACGTAGTCATGAAATTTTGTTAGAGCTCAACATTCTTCTCTGAAATACTGAGGATATTAGTCAACATGATTATAATCGTCTGCATCATTCCTCTATCCATGTACACAGAGTATGTACTGGCGTGTAAATACCACATCATATATCATTTACTTAATTATGATTTTGAACTGAAATATACTGTAATGACAAAATGCACATACATATATAATACAAAATTATAAAGAGGATATCTGTCTTTTCTTAATCATAATATTTTTCAAGAATTGACGGATATTCTATTTATTATATGATGCTAGCCTTGTAATTACGTCGGAAAAGGGTCGTTATCCAGAATATCTTGGTTTGTAAGTATTACTATTCTAAAAGCACCTAAAAGACTTGATTTTGTGAAACAGTAGTTCTGTTTACGAAAAGGGAACATGAGTTCAAAAAGCTAGCATTTATGGGTAATGAAGACATCACCATTCCAATCACGCCAAGTTACTAACTGTCTCGTAATACGATGACTTGAATAGAAGTAATCTTAACAACGGGACATTGAGGATATCAGGTGGAGGCAATTGATGGGAAACAAAGTATGGACGACAGTAGGCTTGGGGACACAATCTGCTTTAACGCCATGGCATGGATTCGCGTTTCAGACAGTGTAATAGGAAAGGCTTACATGACGCTGTTGGGTTGTTGCATTTCGGCAAAAGAAGCTGATGTGATGGGAAATATCTAATTGATTGTTGCAAACAGTTATATAAAAACAAGGCCTGTCAAACTGTAGACGTTTACTGTATATTTTTGTGAGTGAATATTGTTGCGAAAACTATAAAGTGGTGGCAAATACGTATCATGTTACTTCGCCAAAATGACCCATAATCCATTTAATGTATCGGTTTTGATACAATATACACTAAATATGAAATATCATGCTATTTAAAACTTTGTGAACATCAACTTCATTTCAATAAGAAAATAAATAGTCACAATTAGAATATATGAATAAAATGTTTTGAAAGGACTTCATAATCAATACGTTACATTTTTCTTGCATTTAAACGCCTTCATGATTTTGAACACGACACTTCTTATCTTATGTATAGAATAAACCTTCATTTTTACAGCAGCTATACTAACCGTATGTTAGCACTACTTTCCATCAGAAAAGAGTTTCTTTTTGTCTTTAAACTTGCCTGCTACTTTAACAAAGAATGCCATGGAGAACCTGATATGCTATTCACCTATTATATTTGATCCCATTTGGTTCTGTCCGATTACTGGTCTTGTTAGAAATTCATGAAACCGGCTCCAAAGTAGGCTAGAGCCAGTACTCAGATATACAACAAATCTCTCAGCCAACAGAACATCACAATGTCAATTGAGGTTTTGCCACCCAATTTCTATATTGAGACTAATCATTAATGTTTCCCAGGCCCCACTTGCTTATCCAACATAGCTAAATAGCCAGTATTAGCTTCAACTAAGCACCATATAAGATCAGGAACAACAACATCAATAATTCTGTAAGAGGTAATGATAACAAACACGCCACCCGAGACCCTTATTATCCCCATACGATCTCCAACACGATCTAGAGAATTGATCATGATCTGTCTGGGAAAACGATCTATGTAAATATTATTGAAGGGTAACCAGATATATCACATGAACACACTCATTGGGTCAAATCAAAATCACAGTTTCGAAGACAATAAAAGGTATGTTAGTTGCCGCAATATTAACTCAATTATTGAAATCTGAGTAAACAGTCATAATATTCGAGCAGATTTTGTCATAAATATAACCTAAAAATGTTATAAAAAGTTTTGTTAAACACATATTTAAGTAGGCAAAAAGAGTAGAGCCCGGGATAGGCGAGGAGGGGCTATTAGGCTAGCGATGATGACTAATTTCCACCTGTGTTGGACTCAAAAGATGAAGTTAGCTAGCATGGTGTGTGCTATATATACCCTGCTCAGGTGGTTACACTGAAGGAGGCGGTGTGGGTGGTGTCGGAGGTGTACATATTTATGTAATTAATTCTGGCAAATGTAATTTGAATACCTATTCTCGCCTGGCGTTTCAAGTGCAATGTCTAGATAATGTGCATGGTCTCTCTTTAACCAAGCGAGATAGAAGAGTGAAACAGGAGGGATACTGAATTTAAAGTTTTAAACTATCGATTGTTGGACCCCGATTTTGTCGAGGCCTGGTGGTCGAGTAGTAAGTCGTTGGTACTGTCAGCGTGTCGATAGTTGCCTTTCTCTGAGGATGTGTGTTCGAATCCTGCAAGGGACTCGCCCCGAAAAAGTACACAACTTTGTACTATTGAAGGTAGTGTTATCCCACGTAACAATGTTATATTTGTTCACTATCTAAAGGCAAGTATTTTCTAATAGTCTACGTGTACAGCATATTACATCTGCATAGATATATTGCAATGGTATGTGCATGAAAGTTTGTACATGGATTTGGCACTGTTGTATAGGACGAAATACATGCTTCAAGCGAGATAGAAGAGTGAAACAGGACTATTTGAGAGATACTGAATGTAAAGTTAACTTTACTATCGAGTGTTGGTGTTCTCGAGGCCTGGTGGTCGTGTAGTAAGTCGTTGGTACTGTCAGTGCTGTCGATAGTTTCCTTTCTCTGAGGATGTGTTCGAATCCCCGAAAAAGTACAAAACTTTGTACTATTGAAGGTAGTGTTATCCCACATGTAACAATGTTATATTTGTTCACTATCTAAAGGCATGTATTTTCCATTATTTTCTAATAGTCTATGGGTACAGCATATTACATTTGCATAGATACATTGCAATGATTTGTACATGTAAGCTTGTACATGGGTTTGGCACTGTTGTATAAAATCAATATAACATCATATCCATAATTCTGTATCAATATCTGTAAATGAGAAATGGGTCATCACTTGACTTGTACATTGTTCATGTCGTAGTTTCAACAGATGAAACCATTTGATATCTGATCCATAATGAACGCTTATTCTGACTTATAATTCACTGTTAAATGTGATAAGTTAATCAATGTGGATATATTATTGCAGTCAAAGGTACTCATTTAAAGTAATTAAATGATGTTGGTAGTACTGCCCCAGGTAAGAATATGAATTTATAGCAGTTTTTTTGCATTACAATGAATATTAATACCTAACATTTCTGACTAAGGCAAATTACTTAAAATGATTACTGAAACAAATTGATCCGAAACAAGGAAACATTACTTGAAGCAAATTGATGAGAGGAAAACGCAGGATGAGAGGAGGCTAGGCTTTGGGCAAACTCTTTTACTGCAAGTTGGAGATCATGATTTAAAACAATGTAATGGAGTTGACTCCGCTTTTGGAAATATTAAAATAATTCAAGTAGCTTTAGAAAAACTCAGTTTCAAAACGTTATCGTCATATAAAAACGTCATCAGATTGTAACAAATGAAATATATACTAGTCTTAATCAGTGTCAGTGTTAGCCTATACATATAATTGCTTCCTGTGTATTCCATACAAACACTTTGTAAATGAATAGATACAGTGTATTTTATCAGATTCGTAACATCAGCCACATCAGAAAATATCTTACAAGAAATGCTGCATTGAAATTGACTCTCTCGCTAGTAATATCAAGAATTGATTATGGCAATGTTCTTCTCGCTGGTGCACCAAAACTTCTCATTGCAAAACTTCAACGCATCCAAAATACTGCCGCAAGAATTGTCTCCCTTTGCAAAAAACATGACCACATCACACCAGTTCTGAAGGAATTACACTGGCTACCAGTCACATACAGGATCACCTACAAACTGCTCTGTCTAACCTTCCAGTGTCTTAACAAGAGTGCTCCAGAGTACCTGTGTGAGCTCATAAAGCCCTACATCCCGACAAGAACACTGAGATCACAAGACAGTCATCTGTTGTCTGTACCCTCTGTCAAGATGACACGCTTTGGTGAAAAATCCTTCTCCTATGCTGCCACCACCGAGTGGAACAAACTACCTTTAGAACTCAAAATGTGCCAAGACTTGCCATCTTTTAAGACTGCCCTAAAGACCTATCTCTTTCTTCAAGCCTTTCCCTCATCTTAACAACTTATATCCTCCAGCGCTTTGAGCATACTGATGTGTGGAAAATGCGCTTAACAAGTGGACTATTATATTTTGGGTAATGTGTTTCATTGGTACGTACGTTGTCATTACAACATTTCATTGTGATTGTCGTATTTGAACAGACGTTCTTACTGAGGCGACACTTAAAAAAGCGATGGCAGTATGATGCTAAACGACATATTATATCTATCAAATTTCGAATAAAGAAAATCAATAATACAGATAGTTTCCGAATAGAAGGAAATGGAGTCAAAATGAAAGCTTGTTTTCATGATGGACGACGATGTAAAATGCTTCTTTAAATTGAATCAAAATAGAGACCAGCAAATCCCATCATGAGTGTTTTGTGGTGAAGCATAATAGGGTATCATGCTCCTATTGACGTCCTCTCTCAGTAAGTTTATCAAGCGTTTCTAATGCCACTCGGGATCTAATCATTATGTCATTAGTATTTTTTTAAACCACTTCACCTTTGCCTCACTGTGATTGCTAATGTACTCTGATGCCTTTGAGTTCTCACCAAGAGCGAAAATATAAAATCATAGATGTACATGAAATAATATTTAAGGGTTTTGATACAGTGGTTTCTCATCTTGAGAGGTTATATATGGTATAATGAAAGGTTATTATATTATCGGGATCGTCGCGACTTAAACTAATAAATGGTGTTATTCTGATATCATATCCTGGAAAAAGTTAAAAAGAGAATGTATGTAGTTTACTTACTGTTATATGTACCCTTCACCACCCCACAGAGTACAGAACGAAATGCTGCTTCGTTGAAAGTAGATTTTGAATATCTTTGAAAAAGCATAAGTTTTGTAATACAAAGTACCTTCTCATTAATATATTGCATTTCATATTAAGCAGGGTGTGATACTAATATTCAAACACATTGGATTTGAAATCAATATTTTTTTTAATGGTTTTTGAACAGAAGTTAAATACGTATATATAATACAGAAATTCAATTAATAAAAAGTATTACCGACGTCCTTTGACTTTAATTTTCGTTGACACACTATAACTGACTGACATCATCAAACAAGACAAAGTGATTTTTTTTACTCTCCTATTTAACATTATCAAGGAGATTCCAAAATGAGGAGCCTTTAAAATGAGTGTCTTTTTTTCAGAAACAGGAACAGATAACGTTCAATAAATTTAAGATGGAATTATGATGTACTTTTGTTTTAGTCGTTTTACCAGTCGTGGATTAAATTATTTTGAATTTTTATTCGTGGCTTTGCTCTCCTATCTGACGTTATTAAGGAGATTCCAAAATGATGAGTTTTTAAAAGGAGTGATTTTCAGAAACATGAACAAATAATGTTTAATAAATTTAACATGGAGACATGATATAATTTTCCTATTTGCCACTTTTGGATTGATTTGTCGTATATGTTTTGTTATTGACTGTTCTTTTGCCCTGTCAAGTAGTCAACAAAGTAAATTTCCCATGTATATGGCCTTAGCATACAACCTGATCTTGCAATTGCATATGTGATTCCCGATGAATGCGACTCTTAATGCACTCCTTTTTAGCAATTCATGTAATCTGTAATACACATTTCTTCTCAAATTAGCACTATCATTGTAGGTTAATTTTATGACACCAATGGAAATATTATGAACGCACACATTATTTGCATCTAACCTAATTCTGATACATGCCAACTTAATGTTGATATTTGTTAAAAAATCATAGCTGATGAACTCCAATAGTTTCATTTTAATGCATATTTCACAGTAAGCTGGGTTTATTTGTAATATTTCATGCACAACTAACCGGGCAGAATCGTTTCTGACGTGAAAGGTACCGGTGAGGCATTTAGATCTTTAATTTATAGCGTGTTTTCTATAAAATGAAAGAATTATGATTTATGAATTCATGAATGTGAACTCATTTACAGAATTTATTTTCAACTACAATGTATAACGAATATAAAAAAATACTCTCAAACTTAATGTTTCCATTTTCACTTTAAATATAAAATCTAAAAGATTTATGATATAAATTTTGGAAATTATTATTTTTTTATCTCGAAAAAAAACATATCATATTGATGATCAACATATATATGCCCACAAAAGCGATATTTAAGTACACATGTATAGTCCTCATACCGTTTTTTTAATAATATCGGTGATAACAATCACAACAAGACTGACATAATAACGAAATGAAAGAAGAACACATGGGTCGCACAAAGGACATTACAGTCTTTGTTAGCAGAAGGATAAATGCTTACTGTATTTGGCAAACAGGGGGTGTCATTGGTGATAGTAACTTTATGGCATAATATGAATTTGATATTGAACACTATCTTGAATGATAATGAAATGACGATGTAACTGTTTTTAAATAGGTGTAACCAAGCAATTGTAAGGTCTGTTGCTTTCTCATCGCCATAATTTCAGTGCTAATAGATATGTACATGTAGATACCTAAACCAAACTACCAATCACAACTAAATCATTAAAAGGAAAGCAACACACATGCTAAAAGATAAAGCTTTTTAATAATCATTGAATTCTGCAGACTATTGATTAGCATTTTTCTGTTGTGGGTGAACAAATATGACATGTTCAGACTTCTTCTTAAACTCTGTGGCATTTTGCTGTTGTGGGTGAACAATTTGACATGTTCAGACTTCTTCTTAAACTCTTCGACCGTACAAAAGAGTTGTCTTGGACGTTGCAGGCTCATCAATAAAGACCAGTTATGGAAAATTTCCCACTGCTGCACTCAACAGATAACAGGATTTCTTTGTGCTCGTTTTGATTGCTTCATCTAATATTAACACAAATAGAGTAACAACTATTAAAAGTCTGAAACTGATTATAGTTATGAGACAGACTGAGAAGGAGAACTTAAGTGACATGGAACACTGTTTGTAATCACATAACGCAACATAGTGTTTAACACATATCTTGCAATTAGCAAATTCAGAGAAAACGGGATCGATTTAGCATTTCATAACAACTTAAACGACGTAAACAGTTGTTGTTATTGTTAAAATATCTGTCGAAAAATAAATGACTTTAGAATTAATGTTAAAATCTATAATTTATGTTTTAAATAAAAATTATTTAAAATGTATTTTTAGTAATTATGTGTGTCTTTATTTATACCTTTAAGTTTGACTCACGTATAGTTTAGTTTTAATTTTCTCACGGACCGAATCAGTAAATTCTTACAAGCATTCAGAAACTAATATGACATATTTTAGCTAACACCTTTTCTAATTCACTGAAGAAATATGATCACATAATATATGTGAGAGATCAGTTAAGTAAATCACTTAAACACTAACACACAAATTGTAATAATATGGAGGAGCTGCGTGAAATGTGACTTCTTACACATAGATATGTATTACCCATATGGTTGAAATTAACCGAGTTAATGTTTTCGATACGAGCACATGTGCAGATATCACGTTTGCTTAGCAACCATTGTTTCAGTTGGACTTCACGTATGTCGTTGTGTGTGACGTCATAAAACAACTGTTCATGGCCTTACTTTAGCTTGCCTTCGCAAGAATTTGTCCGTCTCCTGGCTACTTTTTCGCGATTCAAATGGAAAAGAATGGATGTAAAAGAAATTACACTTGAAAGTATGCCATATGATTTTACAAAACTCGAGCAAGTCTGTGTATATCCTTCGCTCTCGTTTCGCTCTTGTTTCACAACAGTCATATGAAAAACTTCCTCGGATAATAATCTTTATATATGAAACTAAAATCAAATGTTCATGATTTAAGTAGTTTCTATAAAAGTATATACATTATATATCGTTCATATCCTTCACATATTTAAAATATTTGCAGTTTGGCTGTCATTTGTATTTGAGGAACTTTAATTAGCAAATGCATGTAATTAAAGCTGTTAGCTGTTATTAAATCTATTGAGTAATTGATGACCATAGTAGAAGAGGTTGATGGACCGACAACTTGATAAGCTTAAACTTTGAACCTATTTAATATTTGGTATTGAAAGTAATAATGATATCTCAGTTGTACGTTCACAAAATGTTCTTTAGAACATGACCAACACAACACGACCTGAAAAACGTCATTGCTCCTTCATTGTGACGCAAATTATCAGAACATGCAGGAAACAAAATGTTTAGTGTTCGAAATGCAAATGCAAATGCAAAACAGACAAAAGGCAAGGCCATCATCCAAGTAATAATCAGTCTGAGTATTCGTCGGAAGGAAACTATATATTATGCTTCTATCAAGCCTGTCCACCCCAAAAATGTTTGCGGATTGTACATGTATGTTTTGAATGTATTGACTTTTGGAATTTGAAACAATTGATTAACTGTCCTCAAGAAACTTCAAGCAAGACTTTTGCTTGTAAAGTAAATGTCAACAGCAGAAAATCATACTGTTTCACGTTTTTAAAAAGGAAATGATGACACAACGACATATTTATTACCTTACATAGAAGTATACACTGACATACACATACATAATAAAATAAAAATTATCTTTCATCCGTGTAAAACTGAAATATCAGTAGCAAGTTGTGTCTGCACTATCAACCTCAACAGTTTGTTATGATTGTAGCTTGCTAATATGAAACAACTATGTAAGAAAGTACTGTACTGTTTCTGTTTTGAACAACAAATGTATAATTGTTCACAAACAGTTGTTTTGACAATACTATACATGTTTATTTAGTGTTCTCTTTGATGTGCATTCTACCTCATACTGATGTTGTTTAATCACTTTATGATTAAAAGGTAGACATATTTAAGTGGAGAATGGAAACGATTGAGGTAGGAACAATGTAAACTTCATAGAATAGCAATAATTTAGGTAAATGACGGTATGATTCAGACATTATTATGGGTTTAAAAAACAAAGTATTACATGGAGAAATAGCAGACATACAATTCCACTACTAGATGTTGCCTGCCTGTCTTGTCAATCTTCTTTACAAAATGGTTTAATTTAGTAACAGCTTAAATAAAAGAATGCAATTGTGTTTACAAAGATATCAGCGCTACCATATTGAATTAGGAATCAGAAGCAAACAAAAACGCTAAGTTGGATATAATACATCCTAATGATTTGACGATTTAAGAAGATGAAGTAGCCACACGCTTGATTTTGTGATCGACTTTCTAAAAAGGATTTAAATAGTGATTGTGACTGTTATGTCTCCCTGAGAAAGTAAATAGAGTTTCAAATCCATGTCGGTACAAAAGGATAAAAATAGGTTAGTCATATACTTAGATCTATTCACGTTTTCTGCAAGTGACTGTGATAAGGTTATATCAGATTGTGTCCTAACCCGTCGAAGGCATGGAATGTTGATGGTGGCAAAGGGACTCGATACTCACAGTTAACACTGAAAGTCAATTTAATAAGGATTCCTTACTGTATATTTCGATAAGCAGTGAAATTATCGCCGATTGTGTTATTCATTTCAAGTATTATAATCTTTTGTTTACATAACTAAGTACAAAACATATCCACAAAACATTTCAGAAGGAAAAAAAATGTTCGTCTTCATATTTGCTTTCTTTCAGGATTCTGTACTAACTTTAAATTAATTTGGCTTTTGATTACTTTCTAGAACGAGTCAACGCTAGCACTGACACACAGGATTCCTTCTGATTAATGTTGGAGTGAGTTATGCCTTTCAATAAACAAGCATGGCTTCAAGAACATTATGGTGTGTCAATATATAACACTGCCTGGTCCTTTTTTTAATTCAGTTTAAAAAAGTTTTTCCAGAGCTACAGAGGTTATATATAATGTTAAGCATACTTAACAAATTCTCACTTCCAATTACTTTGTTTCCTCACAGAAAAAAGTTGTTCAACTGCCCATTTGAAAAATAATGGTAGAGGAAACTATTAACAACTCGTTCACCAGGCATCATGTAATGTAGTTGTAGAGTGCTTGTCTGACGAACAATACCTTAACAAATCACTTCACAGAACACTCGCCAACAGCAACATATCCGTTATCATCTTTACTTGTGTTTCGACAGAGCTTCGAATGCTTCTCAGGATGTTCATGCATTCATTCATCATTATAAATTACTAGAATTCACTAACCCTTTTCTTAAGCAAAATTGTGTTTACTTCGTTTATAATGAATACCACTGAATTTCTATTTTCGAAATCTCTAGACTTTAGAAAGTTTACATGTTTATAATACTTTTAATGAAGTTTTTTTCCGTAATGGCCCATTTACAGGTTCGATGTGATTGGTCGTTAATTAATACTATAATATTTTACTAATTTGTAGAATTATTTAAGTAACCCAAAAGGATGCGTTCTAACAAGGTTACAAACTTGAAAGATATCTACAATATAAATATGCAGTGTCATGAAGTATTTGAGAAGCCCCCAAGTTCTCCCATGCATTAGATAAAACAAAAACATCAATATAAAGCTATATTCAATACTAAAAGGCCTCATCTCTATTGTACATTAGACAGTATTGCAACGCAATGTAGTATTTTCAGAATCAAATTATAATCTACTAAACAAAGTGTGGTAATGTTTTGATGGACAAAAGAGTTTTGATGCTAAAAAAACGACTATAATGTAAAAACGTCAACATCAGGTACAACTTTCCCTCACAGGGCATAACTCGGGCTGATCTCCAAAAACAATCACTAATGTAAACACGTAAACCTTATTTTTCCCTTTATGGTCTCTCATAATTCCATGTGGGATGGCTCGTCATTTATAGATTATGTTCTGTACATAACAAATTTGTGAGGTGAGACCTAAATAAAATATCTGTCTGTCTGTATGTCTGTACATTTCCGTTTGTATAGTCTAATCTTTCGTTAAATGTGGTTGTCTTAAAGCATCTTCTTAAACAGGATGACTCGCCTGAGCCTTGTGTTCACAGGCTCACTTAATGTTGAGGATTTCATAAGACAAGAGTAGATTCCTTTTGTGAAAGCAGCAACAGTCAGTTTAACGGAAATATAATGTCAGCTTATGATAAAGGCTCTTTCAGTTTTCACATGTTCACAAAAACCACTTAAGATTAAGAACTTAAACATTGTTAAAAGAGGTTAGTTTCATAAAACAATTAAAGTCTAATTCAAAACATTTAAAAAGGTAAATTTTAGATGTAGGGGAGTTTTACAAAATATACAAAATCAATAGAATGTTTTACATATATACTGTAAACATATTTCAACATAACAACAATCAAATATTCCTATACTGCAATCATCTTCAAGGGACATAATGTGATTATGTGGTTGTCCCAAGAGTCTGTGTCGAAATAGGTCTTCAAAGCAATGTCACAGTTAATGTCCACAAAACAATCTATGTGAGATTGGAAATACATTCTTCTTTTTGGAATTACAGTTTTTACTAAATTGTCGTTTAATGAAAACAATAAATACTCTTTGAATCAAATATCAACTGTACATGTTTGATTTTTCCTCCCAACTTCTTACATAAGTATTTGCTGGTTCTTCGAACATTCTCCTCTTGGTAGAATCCATTTGATGTGTGTGGGTGGACATTGGTACAAAACAGAAAACCGTTCATCACAATAGCCTCAGATACTTATGTGCAATAAATGTTGTCTGGCATTTCTGACCAATAATGAATGGGATTTACTTACTGCTTGTTATTGATCAACCACGAAGCCGTTCACTTCCTGGTGGCATAGTTTATTCCTTGATCAAAACGCTTTTGTATAAGATCAGTGTATTATGTCAACGGAACTAGAGTGGTGGTGGTGGTGGTGGTAGTAGTAGTAGTATTACATCTCACATTGTTTGCCTGGCAGCTATCGTGAACTCCATTTACCAATTCGATAAATGCCTGATCGAAAACTACAGGCCATTCTGACATGACAACCAATAAAGAAAATGAATTAACGAATGTGGAGTAACACTATATAACAACGTCATAAATACTAGAACATTACATGCATATTTGCATTGCCTACATATATATATATATATATATATATATATATATATATATATATATATATATATATATATATATATATATATATATATGTTTAAGTACAGATTGGAAATGTAAAATCATCACTGGGAAACGTATTTCGCACATGAAGCTCACAGCTTGAGTTAACAGATTACAGTATTGCTCACAAGAAAGTCAGTCATCGAAAGAGAGCCCATAGGGATCAAGTATGTAAATGTCAGTCGAAGTTTTCAAAAGTATTTACACCAACTGTAGCAAGGTACTGCGTAGAGGAAAGTGCATGTTTGGATGGATATAGATTTCAGCACATAATTTATCCGAGGAAAAATCGATTAATGTCAGGTGAATTGTTCATAAATAAAAACAAATAGAGTGAAATAAAATTCACACTAAGAGACGAAACTGTTCTGAATTGATCATTTAACTATAGAAGTTAATAAACGTCAGACCAATTGTCAGCATCTGAAAACATTTTTTTTTAAATTAGGTTAAAGAAACGTTCATAATCCGAAAATCTATTTAAGTATTTATCTTAGGGCGTTATCTTATCTTATAATAACTAGTTTATCACTATATTTCTAAAGGCAAGCCCATCATCAATCATATCTTACTTCTTACAATGATTTTAATGTGAAAAGATATCCATTTGTTACAAAATAATACTATGTGAATATTAAATTTGATTGGTAATACATCATGTAAATCCCTATTTAAGAGATTTCGGGATAAATGAAAATATAGTACTCTTGTATTAATCATCCTTACCATTTCCGTATATAACTATATAATGTTTTCTCGACATAGTATGAATAACATTTTATAAAATAGAGTAAAAAAACAAACAAGACATATGTATCCCCTTTTGTTTTAGGTGATTTGCTTTTAAATTTATATTTTGCATTAGTAAATGTCAGTACATAAATCGAATTTTTCATGCTAAATATCACTTCAGCGGAATAGAATCAGGTATGTTTAACTTTGTGATTGAAGAGTCATTGTTAGTTATACATTGTGGTTCACATCTGGCAAGTGACACATTAGAGGTGTGCTGTAATTGTTAAAAATCACGATGAAAAATGAACATTTACTATCTTAAAGAGTAAACATCCTTTGTAATTGGGAGTGTAATTAAATTTTCAAGAGAGTAGATGATTTGTTGCATCAAAAGCAATTTCAACACGACACGTGCTGTCAGAAAGTTGAACATTGAATTGCTCATTACAGATATGTAAACAGGTGCACCTGGCTTCGGTTAGATAAACTATTGCCAAAAACATGTTATGAGGACAGGTTGAATGTAAAATGTAAATTGTATTTAAACCTAATTGTTGCATTTACATGAGCGTATTGACCAGATGATCAGATAAAATGGTGCATAGGAATGGCACTGTACCCAGGATAAATGAGCAACAGTGGAATAAAATGTTAGATCAAATCAAAACCCACAAAAAAATTCCTATTTCTAAGCCGAATAATTAACATCATGGTGATATGGCAGCATGGACAGCAGACAATTATGACATTGCAATGCAAATGCAAGGAATTCAGCTAAAACAATTGTGTTTTCCACATGTTATTATATTGATTACCCAAGTTTGTGTTTCGTTAGACAAGGGTAATCTGTCACGTTTCCATATATCTCCCATGAACTTACTTAGTGTCTCTTCCTTCCCTTGTATATGCTCCTTGTAATTTTGTAACGATCCAGGAAAGGCATTCCATGATGTATAAATCAGTGCTGGCTGTTCAGTTATCTGTAATCAACCGAGATTAGCAGGTACACATGTGATTTAATTACTACAAAGAAGATGAAAACGAGCACGTTTGATTAATTCACAAGCATGTTAATCATAAGCCTCAAATTGAGTTTTCTCTGTTCTCTTATACACAGGTACAGTATTATCGATCCATTTCATTGTACCAGGATGAACTAGATAAACATGTGATTTATAACGTACCATCAGTAGCTCATCAGACCTGAAAGGCCCAATGGGCTTATGGCATGGCATGGCGTCCGACGTCCGACGTCCGACGTCTGGCATCCGTCCGTAAACTTTTTTACATCTGCTCCAGAACCAATGACTCTATAGAGTTGGAATTTTTTATGCTGACACCTCATCATTGGTATACCTGTGATAAATTCTCCAGGAAAATTTACATTTTGAAATTTATTTTGTTTATACTGTATAC
Source organism: Gibbula magus (assembly GCA_936450465.1). Lineage (NCBI taxonomy): Eukaryota > Metazoa > Mollusca > Gastropoda > Trochida > Trochidae > Gibbula > Gibbula magus. Next base: position 6,177,297 of record OW388294.1, read on the forward strand.
AGCCTGATGAGCTGCAGATTCAATGGCTCTATTGTTGTGTAGTTATACCTTGTGTGAAACTGTTTTCATTGTAATATTGACAATAGAAAGATAGATGTATACCATCGCTAAATCACATGTAATGCAGCATCTAAGGAAGGAGTCGGCATACATACTCAATACAACAATTGTCTTAGTAAAGAAGTTGCTTCGACCCAATTAATTAAAAGACACATATGCCGAAACTTTACGTACATAGTACATTCACCATAAACAAATTAATTGTTCTCAAGACGATTTTGCTTTTCTTAAGTTTCTTACGTATATTTGTCAATTTCCGATATCCCAGAGTCCTGCTTTTAATACATATTCTGATTATACATTGGCGTACATGTTAACAGGCTAATTGACACAAACTGTTATTTGTAATTTTGTTAATTGTGATTGAAATATACATGTCATGCCACTCTTATAAATCTAAACTTCTTGTAAAAAATAATTTTACAATAATTTACATACCAATAGCTATTCATTTACTTGAATTAATATCACAAGATATATTTTGTCAATCTATAAAATACTGTAAATAAGAATGTAACACCATTGTATTGATTAAAACAAAAGAGGATAATTTGTCTCAGGATATTTAAACAAAATAATTCCGTATTTCCCCTCAATTTCAAGGGAAAGTAAAAGATTTTAAGCTATTTGCCACAAATGATATGGTTATATGTACGTGTTTTTTTACCTCCCACTGTTTGAAATTGAAAGTTGATAATCAGAGTTCCCATGGGTACATGTTAAAACTGGTGGCAATCTATTAAATATTCCACGCTGCGTATTTAAATAATTAGAAACATGTACTTGATGCTTGTGTTATTGTCATGGTGTTACATGCTTTCATCTGACAGATCGAGAATACTAAAAGACTTCCTATTTAATAACATATTTATGAAACGAGTGAGTGGTTTGGTAATTGACAAGCGAAAGCGTGTTAGATACTGATACCATTCACTAGTTTAGCATTTTATTTATTACTCACTGATTTAAATCCCACTTAATTCCTCGAACTCATCGATAAATAATTGCGCTAATATTGTGACGTCATATTATGATATTATTATGTCATGTCAATCGGCAGCACACAATTGTATTACTCAATCTATAGATAAATTAAACAGTGATATCTTCAACGGGCGAGTAATAATACAGTTTATCATCAGATAGAGTTATCTTTTTATCAAGTAAAATTATTCAGTGATTCTTTTATTTTTATAATATTAAAGACAGAACCAATAACATAAAAAATATATTTGCTATTTTTCAAGTTTCTGTAATATCTCTGATTTGCTTGGGTTTACAAAAGAGTCGATTCTGATTCCTTGTGTTTGGTTAACATGGCGGGAAGAGAGTGAATTATCCCGCAAAATAAACAAGCAGGGACTGAAGATCATAATGGGGTGTCGATATCACTGTTTACTCTCTCACGTCAAACACGAAAAAGAAGACACATTACAGTTTACTCACTGTTGAGGAAATGTATGAGTTCCTTTTGCTGTATAAAACAGTCTGTTCAAAGACAGGTTTGAAGGGTTGGTAGAGAGAAAGAACAACAATTATCACATTAAACTGAATTTAATACTCACATGCAACAACCCTCTGGTAAATGAGTTGATATTATGTAGTGCAGTGCAGTGCTTTATACATATTATGACATGCTTCGAGTAAAATCTAATGGTGGCAACGCTTTTCAAACCTAAATAGCATTATCCATTGTAACAAATGGCACTTTTAGTATCACAGTTGAATACAAATCTATACAGGGGATGCAGTCAGTTTCTACATGAGGTATGGTTTTAATGAATGTTTCACCCTTATTTGCTTACATACAATGTACATGTTTTAGTATGCATTTACAAAAATAGTTTATAGATCCAAACTGACTGCTGAAGTGCGTCTTTCAATCCAAATTAAATATCCTCAAATGTTTGATAAGATGATTTTGTGTCATCCGCATCATGCTATATAGTTCATTTACAGATGCAACAAATAAATTTCGTCATAATTCCAGATCTGTTTACACGTATATGTTGACAGAGGTGTGGGACTTTGTTTATTTTGTTACAATTACCATATAAGATATTAATTCCTGATGTCGCTACATGTATGCCAACTCTTTGAAAATGTACATTGTCTAAAGACACACATGTCACTGTGTTGGTAAATTTATTTTATTTGTAAATGTTTATATTGTATTGTATCATGTCATCTGTCGTCATAACAACGATGTATCTATATACCTGAGAAAACCTCACATTAGAGGTATGGTTCAAACATAGCTTAAGTATGTTAAGTAAAGAGGATTAATGAATTGGTTAAACAAGTAGGTAAAACAAAAACATAAAAGCATAATTACACTTCAAAACTAACTCATAAAAGTAGAAAGATATTTACAAGACATCCAATATATTAAGAATGTTGACGTCCACAATACATTTATTTCCCCATTTCTACAAGAAAAAAACAAACCTCAAATTCTCTCGCCTGTCACAACAATCAAGTATATTCCTTTATTTTAATCATCTTCAATGGACATAATGTGGTTAGCCAGTGTCGCAATAAGTCCTCAAAGCAGTGTTACAGTTATTATCAGAGACACCATCCAATTGAGATTTGTAAATCGATACATATAGTTCATGAGATATAAACATGCTTGTTGAAAGTAAATATGGCAACAGCTTATGTTCGTACTTCTTAGGGTAATTATTATCGGTTTTTGAACAGTCTTCAAGAATGCAACTCAATTTGTTATGTGCACGATCATTTGTACCGTTTTACTTGAACAATTATGTACAGCCAGTGATCAACACAATGGGGTCAGTATGCCAGTTTAGTAAATCAAGTATCCTTAACAGGAACGGCTCAGTATTGATTTCCATCTGGCCAGAGACGGGCGTCACAGTAACGTTACTATTCATGTAATAAGATATTTCACCATGTGCTAGTGACTGAAATTTAATCAGAATGTCACATAGCCTTACACTTGAGTTGCCAGTATACCTAAGGTAAGATATTAGTAGTTCATGGCACTTCAAGGACATGTTTGAGTAGCCAGTACGAAATAAAGTAAGATATATATCTGAAACACTGATGTGGCTAAGAAAACATTTCACATTGGTGCGAGAGGAGAAACATAGTTATGTCAATATCTTAACAGTTCAGGTTTACAGTGGAATCTTTGAGGTCGTTTTCCGCTAAACATACATTTAAGATTTTTGAAAGGTTGAATCCCTTAAACAGCAGTCAATCAGCCAGTCCAATGTTTTTTTTACCTTTCAATACTTTTTATATTAGAACTATTAGAGACAGAATATCTTGCTGTAGAGAGCTGTTCTATCCTCCAAATTCTTGTCACTTATAAAAATGCTTTCACCAATATTATTATCTCACATGACGACAAATTATGCGAACGTTTATTTATATGAAATAGCTTATGCATTTTATTCCAGTTTTATAAATTAAATCTCCTACAATATTTATTCGATTTGCTGCAATATTTTACTTAGTTAGGTACACTATGGGATAAAAGATTCCTTAACTGCAAAAGACAAAATGCTACTTAATAGATAGTAATTCAACCAGTAAGTTCGCAAATTATGCAATAATTGATTTATGGCGCACATATGCTTGACTCTGAAGAAAATCAATCTCCTCGGCTATGTTATTAGAGGTGTATATGTAAGGCACCATGTTCCTTTTTCTCTCCCTTTGTTAGAAAAAAAGTATGTCTCTGCTCTTGCAATTCAATAACGATTTTATACTGAAAATGATTATCACTCTATGTCATTATGTGCAGGTGCACTGGAAATATTGATCTTGGTGATTTGTATCTGAAACTGACATAACAAAACATATACATAAGCTCCTGAATATTCCAATTAGTTCCTTAAGGTGTGTATCATCTATAAACTAATCATTGAAATTAGTTGTCGATTGCACTATTATAATACAAGTGTCATTTTCCATATCTTTGTAATAATGAATTTATTGATCTCTTTTAGCCCTTATTAGTGTTTTTTCAACTATATTTATTTCTTGAACTTTGTTATCAACAGTTACTGTCCACATACTTTACCTTAAACATTATTATATCCAAGACATATGCTTTTTAAATTAATGTATTTGAATCAACGTTCTCATCTGCTACACTAGTGAATGAAATGATTAGTTAACGCAATTTAAGTCCTCATCATATCATTCACAAATAATGAATATATTTATAAAGTATGTAATTTCATTATTTTAAATGAATAGGCTACAAAATATATGCTAAGTGAATTTAAAGCTAGGTTATGAATTAAATTAAAAATTCACGAAATTGTAAAAATGACAGTGTTAGCTTCAGTGTTATCGTGACAGGGTTAAGCCACCACCCAGTTCATTAAGATTTAAGATGGAACCACTTTTACTTTTCAATGTGACACTATTACTTTCTTATTGAAAGATACACAACCCCACTACAATCTTATGGGAAATTATAACATGCTTCTATATAGCATGTATTATGGAAGACTGCTTATAACTACCAATGCGAAACTAGACAGTGTCGCTGTACAATGCGTATCAATAATTTCTTCATAGAGTCCATAAGACTGTCTCAGGCCTGAGGTTTGTAATATCCTCATATATTCTGATTGTTACCAATCTCGACGTTGCTGTCTAGAAATGCTGATGACAAGGATTGGGACAGGAAGCACTTAGATGTTAGATGTAAACAATGTGAAGTGTAGTGATAATGTAATAGCCGATAGGATATGTACAGTGTTCGACTATATAGTTTACAGTGTTGAATAATATATTCTATGTTATGTCTTTAGAATCATTGTTTGTACATGCATTTGTCATTAATTAATATCTTCAAATGCTTTACGTCGTCTTAACTGGTGAACTAAAGATGAGGTCTTATAGTAAAAATTGCAACTTTAATATTGTTATTGTCTTATCACAATAAAAAAAAGTCATCAGGATACAGGGGACCCTTAATTTAGTTATGTCAATCTGTAGCTCAGATCAAGAGTAATATCAATGATTGCTTTATCAGAACACACCTCATGTGTTAAACAACACTTTGATGCACTTTATTTTGTATGACATATCAATCAAATATTCACGAAGAGTTTTTACAGTGTACAAATAGGATTTATTTGATGATATAAATGTAATGACGACGTTGACTCTAATGAATGGTTAAATGGTTGACTTTTGTACTATTGTTGTTGTTGATTGTATCTGAATAAGGAAATTTCAAAATATAAGTACAGGTATCAAAATAGTATTTTATAATTATTCCTCAAGAAAACAACCATTTGATTCAATATATATAAATGATATAAAGAATGCATTAAATTTACCTAAATCAGCCAATTGGTTACAAATATTAAAAGAGCCATGTTGTCATTCCATCAAGTAGTTCCAAAGTACCTGTCAATGAGAGATAATGTTTTATTACAATAAATTTTTCAATGAGGTTTGAAATTATTATTATTTTTATTTCATGAATTTCATACTTTCAAGGACTATAGCAAGCTTTGTGCAAGTTGTTTTCTCCTTATATTAACCCCTTATTTACATTCCTTGTTAACATTAAGTTAAAAATACCATATCTTCACACTTACAATTATACATAGATAATATACATAATTCTTGGAAAATATTTTGATTATTAAGTTTGCTGCTAATAATGACGATATACGAGTATTCCTATTTTTAACTTCAATTTAGGAATTCAAGATGAATTAAACCAATATCAATTTAACTACACCGTAAAGCAGTTGTTAAGATAAAATTCACATTGATCAGCAATGGCCTAATCAACATTCTGTCAGTCTAAAGTCTGATCTATATCAGTGCAGTAGATAAAGTATCAGTTGGAGCAGATTACATGAATTACTAATACGAAGGGCAATCAGAGAAATGGCCCATGGGGATTAGGTATGTAAATACCATTTAATTTCGCATTGGAATTAAGTCTAAATTCTCTTACAGTAGCACGCATATGTCCAGATGGAAAAAGAATTCTTCAGATGAAAATAGGTCTAATTTTGTTCTACTATTTCCTAAGCAGCAGAAAAAAATCGTTTCAATTGTAAATAAGTCTGAAAGTTATTTGCAAGTGAAGCAAAAACAGAAGAAATGTGCTCGCTTTAAGTCGTTACACGAAATGTATGAATGTCTTATTCATTGAAATATATTCGAAGATATAAATTAAAACTGCTGAGTTGATTATTACTGAGATATTATTGGTTTTGAAATAGGAACAGTCATATCAATATTCGACAAAAAGTTCCAGCTGCAGATGATATATAGTGAACACTGTAATTGTTATTTTCTCATCATGTGTCTCAAAATAATCATTTAGGTATGCTTTTAAACATCAATGTGATTTGATAAATTTTAAGGAACTAAATAAATGTCTTAATAATTGTCCAAAAATGATTTAAACTTGGCAGTGGAAATAACATATGAATACCCATTAATGTGCATAAAATAACTTCAAACTGTATATTGATTCTCAAATAGTTTACAACACATAAATAGAATAGATCAATGTCTTACTTACAAGTTAAGCAATTCTATCATGTGTACGAATATTTAAGTCCTTGATATTGTTGAATCTTGTTTATTCAATAGACTCATTCCATGTGATGAGCAGTTCATAGTCAAATTGCAGTTCTTGATACTCTCTCTAAATGCAACTTCTCGACGAAATGCTTCTTACCACTGAATGGCTTTGAACTGTCTTTTAATGCAACCCCATTATTGATGCAGAAGTGATTTTAAGGGAACCACATAACCTTCGGAACCTGATTTGACCACACACGTAAGGTTCTTCATAAATACCCACAAAAAAAGGAGTTGAATTACAATGTAGGAGTACAAACGATTTTATGAAATGACATATCTTTAGGCTTTTTAATTTTCATACTATTTTGTTATTGTTGTGCATTTTGATTTTAAGACGATAACGATAAGGACAATGTAAGCCCAAACACATTAACGAAAAGCCATCTATACGTCTGCCTGAAATGCTGCAGAGCTCCCTTCAGGCCATCCCCTCGTCCTCCCTTCCTTGTTTGGCTTCGTCTGAGAGGTTCAAAATCGAGTAAATCTCATTAGCTATTCCTTATAATGAACTCCTTTATCTACTTTTGACGAAACTACGACTTAAGACGTGTTTATCAATTGAATAGGATAGATTTATACATTAATATAAAACACATTGAAGATTTACTCTAAATACAGAAATACTAAAATAACTGATATGTTATATGTTGATAATTACAATAACAGAACTATTGTCTTCAGTACTATTTACGAATAATTAAACATTGTTTCTAATTTGCTCCTGTAATAACTAAAGATTGACGTACTTCCTTGTCTGAGACAGACACTTTATTCGGGAAAGCCATCGTGACTTTATTGGAGTGGTGTGTGCCATTGCACAGACAATACTGCATAGTGATTGCCAAACAAAGTAAACAGAGCAAGTGCGATCTTCACACGCGTACGTGTTGCCATGCAATTGAGGTTGGGTGACTGCATAGTTGTTTATGATGTGCACTATGTGAACATGCAAATGGAAAGTTTCATCTATTTCAGGTTTAAGAGACATAATATATAGATACATTCTTGAAATTGATATTTTTAGATAAATTGAGTTGTAATATCAATTTTAGCTGGTGATCAGAGACGTCAGTCTATATCCTTCATACAAACTCCATTTGAAGTGATTGGACTAATAGTTTTCTTCTTTATATTCCCGCAGCATAAATGCAATTAATTATAATGGGTATTGTTTTATTATAAAGTGAATATGATAATATTGTTATTTTGAAAATGGTACAAACAATTGATTGATACAAACCAATAGCAATAAAAATAAAATACATTATTGAATATGCAAATAGTACAAAAAGTTTGGTTTGGGTTTGATAAAGATTACATCTGCCAAACAGCCACTTTGATGAAACCGTATGCACTAAAGGACTTGAGACAAAGCAAGAAATCCAATGCTGTAATGAAGTGTGTACGACCACTCAATAGTCTAAGATTTTTTATCAACACTTGCAGGCTTTCTATGTCCGCCATGGTAATGGGTCATATATGACAAACGTCTCTCAGGAAATTGTTTTTGTTGAAGATGGATGTATAAATAGCACATAATATTAAGTAATGACATACAAATCCATTTCAGCGCGTCTGATGAAGGTTGTCCTCTAAACTGGACAGGTAAAGCTATTTGATTATGAGAAGTACATGGTTATTGACAAATTGTATTTGATAATGGCTGTGAACAGATATGGTATATGTATCTTCATCTTCTTCTTTCATTACATAGTGTACTGATTTATGAGCGTTATGTTATGGTGGTGCGATGGTGGTGGACGAGCTAAAAACCAAGGGGCAAAATCCTGGGTGACCATTAAGCTGACAGGAACTGAGTGGTGGACATCCCACTCAGTGGTCCATTCCCCGATGGTGCGTGGGAAGCAGGAGTATCTTGTCGATATCTCGTATTACGTTGGGTACCCGTGTTCGGCGGGCAGATGATGTTAAGTATGGATCTGCTGGGATGGCTACAAGGTTGTGCAGGATCTTAAATAGCAGGACGAGACGGATCTTGGCTCTCCTCTCTCCTCTCTTGCAGTGGTTCCCATCCCAGGTTCCTGACCATGCTTATGACACGTGCTGGTGGCCTGTCGAGGTAGTTTCTGGTGGTGAATCTTGCCGCTGTTCTTTAACCTTTCTCCACCAATCCAATGTTGATTGAAAAATGAACGTTTATTACCCGAAATTGTTTAAGTAACACTTGGTAAGATTTCAGGTTTTGAATATTAATGTGGTATACATAACGGTCTACAGGATCTCATTTGATAAAATAAGGTATCTTGAAATGTCCCTTTACATTAAGCACCGTGTCCTTTCCTTTAGGCTTTGTTCATCATGTAGTCAGCTTGTATTCACAGTTTAAGCCGATTACCAAATAAATGAATAAAAAAAAAAAAATATATATATATATATATATATATATATAAACTGCTCACTAAGTCCACCAGAGTTTGAATATATTTAAACCTGATTACAAATAAAATAATTTGAGAATCACAATTGATTCAGCAAAACCCATTAAAATTAACTTTTATTTCTATAACTTAGATTAACTTTTATAATCACTTAACATTATCTCGAAATAATCAGTTTCATGATTTTAATGTATCCATTTTTTCTACTTTTAAACGAGAATACGGTTGACCCAGGTTCACTTCAGGAAGGAAAAAGTGATTAGCTTTCAAATGGTCAATTCAATTTTCAAGTTAAATGATACTATCATTTGATCTTTACCAGTATGTTCAACCTTCACGCACAAGCAACCCAGAGCTACTGAAAGTTGTTTTCGGTTTTATTTTTATATTGACGGTAACATACATTTAACTGAAATACCATACTTGCACTTTAAGAAAAATGGGACATGAAGACTAAACCACCAGATGATTTACGATCTGTAAAACGTTTTGTAAAGGTATATATTTATGCGGAAGCTTAAAACGTTTAATGTATCAGTGTGGGGCAGCAGATCAACCCTTGTAAATCTGAGATTTACCAGTCATGAAGGGGGTCCCTAGTCAGGGAGCCGTTCACATTGTTGCTGAATTACAATGATACGAGTCCAATGAGCAAAGCACTGCACAGCTTGTCTGCATCTTGAATGCTACTTTCAAAAAGTATTTGCAATGCAATAATAACATTATACTCAAACATGAAAAAATTCATTACCACAAGGGATATCACGAATTCACAAGTGCATTAATTTAATTTTCGTCAGTTGAACGTCGTTGTACGTAAGTATGTGTACATGTGCTGTGTGGTATTCAATTGTCACATTCAAGTTCTAATGTACAAAGCCACTGATATTGTGGACATGAAACAGAAAGGAACATCTGTTCAGTCAACGTGAAAGCTATAACAGTCAAGTACCTCAGCGTAAATGATCCAAGGAAGGAAAATCAACGGGAAACAAGGAGAATACACAAGCAGTATTACATTCAATGGCCATTCAACACAAGGCTTTAGAGCATGACGATGCCTTTCTCCACAGAGAAAATGTGGATAAATGGTGTGTGAACATGAATCAATAGAGGCTTTATTCTCTCCAAAACATGATTGTCACTGTCTACTGCTTAATCATGATCATCACATTTTCTAGTGGTGGTGATCCATTTCAAAGGAAATCCATTTGAACTTTTCTCAAATATTACTACGATTGAATACTTAATTCATATATATACATACCGGACAAAAAAAGATGCCAAACTGTCAGTATAGTCGAAAACAACATAGTACTGTTGGATGAATATATTTGAGAAGGAGTGTATAGGCGGAAATAGATTTTACAGATAAACATATCAAAGGTAAACTGAAAAGATTGAATGAGGTTGAAAAAGAAAAACTTATGTTCTGACAATCTAATACTGTAGTCAAATAGTGTTTTATCAAACATTATTGTGGTTAAACAACTTTTGTGGAAAATATGTCAGATTCAATTTAACTTTAAATTCTTGTCATTTATGTAAATAAGAAGTCAATATGGTGTTGATAATGTTGGAATGCAGTATATTGAGCTGGTGTCAGCTGCTATTCAGTGTGAATATGAGAAAGATTAACGATACAACCGAGCATACAATTCTCATACTACAAATGAATATCACTCATGAACATGATCAATGTACATAACTGTAATGTGGAAACTAATGGTAGGGTTCTCTACATAAACGCTATGAATCATAACATATTGTAAGACTAAATTAACATAATTGATCAGGTAGAACGAGCCATGTCAAGCAAACGAGAGCTGGTAACTTTAATGATCAGACGGAAATGAGACTCAACACAATGGTCATTGCAGAGTGTGTAGTAGTCTGAGTCTCATTTAGTGGCAATGAATGGCTAACATGCTTATTTTAACGATCAAGAGTATTGTCTCTGGTAAATTTATGTGTGTTATTTTACACATGACTTCTCGATACTGACCCCTATGTGATTCACATAAAGTTACAAATTGAGAGCATTATGAAACATTACATGTCTAAGATATCAAATGGATCAATCAGAGCACTTTCATATGTTTCTCCTAAGGAAATATAATTACATTATCAACACATGGTGACCCGGCGTCATAAACAATGTAATGACATCACACTTATCCTATGACGTTGCGTCGAAAAGCGGTGACGGCGAGCAGAAGCCGAGGATTGAAATTAGATTTGAATCTTATCTAACTCAATGTCATGATTTCAGTATTAAAAAGAACATTATATTCATGTTTCTGCCATACAATCATGCTTGAATATTGGTATATTCTTCGCTCTCGCTCTGGAAATACTTATTTTAAGACACTCGTGTTGTAAAGATGGTATGACAGAGACACGAATATTATATCCTCTATCAACACGATATTGCTTTGGAGACATAATGCGCCACCGACTCTTGAGAAAGAGACACCTCAGCCTCACATTTTGTCTTAGAGGAAAACTAATGCTTGAACGATGTGACCGGCAAGGTGACTGTGTACGTTGACTGTGTACGTTGACTGTTCAAATAGTGAGACTTACTATCTCCTGGGTATAAAGTGCTTCTATATGTATGACGTAGTCATGAAGTTTTGTTAGAGCTCAACATTCTTCTCTGAAATACTAAGGATATAAGTAAACATGATTTTGTCATTGACATGTCTGCATCATTCCTCCATCCATATACACAGAGTATGGTATTGGCGTGTTAATACCACATTATATATAATTAACATAATTATGATTTTGAACTGAAACATTCTGTAATGACAAAATGCACATACATATATATATATATGTTTTATTTTGCAATGACGCGTTAGTAGCGTGGATTTCAATCTACTAGTTTGAGTTTTCAATAAATATGTGTTTACTTCGAGTAAAATTTACTCATCACATTCTTACATGTGATATTTTATCAATATGTATAATGAAATTGGGTACTATTCTCAACATTACATGCCACCAGAAGACGATCTGGAGAAATATATAGACATTGTTATATCTTGTTTCGTAAGTTTTGCTATTCTAAAAGCACCTCAAAGACTTGATTTTGTGAAACAGTAGATCTGTTTACGAAACGGGAACATGAGTTCAAAACGCTGGCAGTTATGGGTAATGAAGACATCACCATTCCAATCACGCAAAGTTACTGACTGTCTTGTAATGCGATGACTGGAACAGAAGTAATCTTAACAACTGGACATTGAGGATATCAGATGGAGGCAATTGATGGGAAAGAAAGTATGGACGGCAGTAGACTTTGGGACACAATCTGCTTTAAAACCATGTCGTGGATTCTCGTTTCAGACATTATAATAGGAAAGGCTCACATGACGCTGTTGTGTTGTTGTATTTCAGCAAAAGAAGCTGATGTGATAGAAATATCTAATCGATTATAACGAACAAACAAGGTTGCGATCAGTTATATTGAGCCATGTCCTATCAAACAGTTATTTGCCAAAAGAGTACATGTGTAGTGAGTGACTATGGCGGCAAAGACTTATACTGGTAGCACATACACATGCTGTAACTACGCCCATATGGCATTTGTTAATCAAATAACCCATTTAATGTATCGGTATTGATATAATATACACTAAAGATGTATATACAACATCATACTTGTGCAATTGGATCGTTTGAATTGAACGAGAATATGTCATGGAAGCAGAGGAACAACGAGTTCGAAGAATGAGTTGTTCTTCATCTCCCATGACACCTTAAAGGTTGTGTTATCCCAAATGTAACAATGTTATATCTGTGCACTATCTAAAAGCATGTATTTCTAATATGCTATATAATACTATCTACGTGTACATCACATTCCTTTTGCAAAGATACACATTCTCCATTTGTTAAATGTTCATTAAATCATTGCAAACATTATTGACATTGGATGTACATGATACCTATAGGTACGATTATTGACGTTCAATAACCGGTAAAATAAATACACCATGTATGAAGGTTGATATGAACTATTTCACATAGAATCTGATATTTGTTAAATTAAGCAAATTAATATAGGAAATGTACTGTAAAATTCATGTTACCAACGATGACAATGAACAATATTAGGGTTGTTATAATTAGAGCAATTGAAACCACTGCTGTGTGTTGATGTTTTTAAATATTCGTAACAAATGAAAAAAGTATGAGTCTTAATCAGTGTCAATGTTAGTCTATAACTGCTTCTTGTGTATTCCATAGCTCAAAAATATGTTGGTTATTGAATGAAAAAAATAGAACAGCAAATAATGTGTTAACGAATAGGTATAGAATACTCGTACTAGTAATATGACTGTATCATTGGTGCCATGTCATTACAACATTGCTTTGTTGTTATCGCATGTGGAACGATTTTTTTAGTGAGTCGACACTTGAAGCGATAGCATCATTATGCTAAACGACATACTACATTGTATATTTATCCAATTTCAAATTAAGAACATCACTGATACAGATAGTTCACAAATCGAAGGAATCTGAATCTGAAAGCCTGTTTTTTTTCATGATGAATGACGTAAAATGCTTCCTTTAAATTGAATAAAATTGGGACCAGCAAATCCCATCATGAGTGTTCTGTGGTGAAGTATAATAGGGTGTCGTGCTCCTAGGTATCACCTATTGACGCGCTCTCTCAGAAAGTCGATCAAGCATTTCTAATGCCACTTGGGATCTAATCATTATGTCATTAGTATTTGTTGTAAACCACTTCACCTTTGTATTACTGTGATTGCTAATGCACTCTGAATCCATTGAGTTGTTACCAGGATCGATAATATCAAACCATGAATGTATGGAACTGTATTTAAGAGTTTTAGCACAGTGACTCTTAGTGTTGAGAGGTTATAGATAGTATCATGAAAGTTTATTATATTTGTGGGATCGACGCGACTTAAACTATTGAATTGTGTTTTTCTGATTCGATTCCTGGAACAAGCAAACAAGGTAATTTATGTAGGTTACTTACCCTTAGAGTGCCCACTCACCACCACACGGAGTACAGAACGTAATGCTGCTGACATTGATAGTAGACTTAGAATTTCTTTGAAAAGTGTAAATATGTTTTGTAAAAAATACTCACAATTATTATATATTGTATTCGATATTATGCAGAATGTGATACTATTACATGTTCAAACACACATTGGTACTCAAATTGCTATTTCAAAATACATTTTGAACAGAATCTGCGACATTTAAGTTAAAAATGTATACAGATTACAGAATGCATTTACTTAAATATATTACTGGCATTAATTACGTGCTTGGACGTATATTTTAATTGATACACTATTACAGTCAGAACTCATCACAAAGTGTACTTTTTTACTCTCCTATCTAACATCATTAACGATATTCCAAAACGATGACGTCGTGAAAGTCGTGTTTTTCAGAAACATCAACAGATAATTTTATTGAATGGAGACTTCATGTAATTTTGTTTCAGACGTATTTATCACTCGTGGATGAAATTGTGTTGAATTTCTGTTGGTGACTTTTCTTTTGCCCTGTCGACTAGTCAACAAAGTTAATTTCCCATTCGTATGGCCTTACAATATAACCTGATCCTGCAATTGTATATGTGATTCCCGATGAATGCGACTCTTAATGCGTTCCTTTTTAGAAATTCATGTAATCTGTTTCCATTCATGCCAGATGAATTACACTCGAAATCTGCAAGTCTATAGACCATTAGAATTTGGACCGTTACCAGTGAATACAATTTCCAAATAATCTAATTGGTGGACAAAAATAATGTGCAGGTTCGTTCTTTTTCATTCTGTCTTTGTTATTCTCTCCATCAAGTTAAGGACCACACACTATATAAACTATAAAACGCAAAGTACACATTTCTTCTCAAATTAGCACCATGATTGTAAGTTACTATTATGATACCAATGGACATATTATATATATATAACAAAATATATGCGTCTAACTGAATTCTGATACATGTTAACTTATTCTCCATTTAACGTTGATATTTGTTTAAAAATCATAGCCGCTAAAATCCAATAGTAATTCATTTTAATGCATGTATTACACAGTAAGATTGGTTTATGTCTAATAGTTCATGTACAACTAACCAGGCAGAATAGTTTATGACGCAACAGGTGAGGCATTGAGATCTTTATTTATAGTGTGTTTGATTTATAGGACACAGAGTGGTATAAATTATTTGTGTTTTGCATGACAATGTTTTTATCATCAGCACATGTGTGTACAGGCTGATCTCAAACCTTTATTAAATGAAAGAATTTTATTTTCTAAATTAGTGAATGTGAACACATTTACAGAAATTATTTCCACCTACAATGTGTGATAAATATTTTAAAACTCTCAAGCTCAATGTATGTATCGTTTTATTTTCACTTTAAATATAAATTCTTAAAGATTAATGATATAACTTTTGAAAAAGTAAAAGAATACAATTCTATTGATAGGAATATCGAAAAAACATGTTATGTTGATGATAAACATATTTATCATACAAAGGATGGTGTTCTCGGCAGGATAAAGGCAACGGATATTTTCGGTATCCGTTGGGGTCATATAAGGATAAAGATGCAAAAAGGTCAAGTGATGGAAAATGACGTCACACACGTTAACATTTTAAACGACTGTAATAACGTAAATAGCTGATATAACATGTTCAGCCTTCCTCTTAAAATGTTTGGGCATAAGAAAAAGTTCCTGTTTTAGGTGCAGACTCATCAATAAAGCTATCTTTAGAAGAACCAGTTATGGAACTATAAAATTCCCACACAGCTGCACTTAACTGATAACAAGATTTCTTTATGCTCTCGATGATTTCTTCATAAAATATTAATACAAATAGAGTAACAGCTATTGAAAGTCTGAAACTGATAATAATAATCACAGACCGAGAAAGAGAACTATAGTGGCTTATTGAGTACTGTATACAAAATTGTACATGTATTTACATATAAACATAAAATAGTGCTTACAATACATATCTTGTATTTTGGTAATTCCACAGAAAACAGGATCACTTATTTCGTATACATCGATGTTAATTACAATGCACAGTGTTATCTGAAAACAGAGCTCTAAGAATCTAAACTGATAAATGTGCACTATGGCCGAGTCGCCAAAGGCGTCAGGTTCGTGATCCGGCGAGATGCAGGTATTGGATCCACCTGTGGCAGGTTGTTTTGAGCATTGACTCAACATTGTGTGCAAACTTTTTCAGTCTTGTCACAGTCTTCTATGTACAGTACAGTACCTGGTCACGTAAACAACACGAATCTGACCAGATGCAGTTGAGAGTGCAGCAACGTTAGTATACTTGCATTCGTAAATGTGTGCGTCGTTAAAATGAGCATACTGTTCAGGTCTTTGAACAGTATGCTTTGTTGTAAGGTTGTGTAGCTGCAAACGTTCATAGTCCAAAAGGAGTACAGTTTCGTGTAATGTCTTCTCCTATTCTTTCTGAATTAGAAAACCTGGACGACGATGTAAAATGGATATTTCTTACAAGATATTTAACCACTCAGCATATATCCAATGAGAATATTTGTTCTCGTGATTCATGGAACAGACTCAATTTCACGATACTCTCACTGGCATGCTATCACTCAGCGATGTTATCTTATCCCGAAGCTTGTAGTGTATGTACATGTAGGACAACATGATTTAACTCACTAATATCGATTGAAATTATACATACATGTAGAAAATGTTTAAATTTGATAATTGAATCAGTGATGATATAGTTTGAAAGGAAAGGCTCTTTCCCTTTGGAAATAACAGTTTCATTGCCTTTCCCATGGCAACAGACATTTGAGTTTTGTAACTGTCGTTATAGCATAACCATTCTGTGGAAAGTATGAACCAGTCTGTGATGTGATCAATGATGCAACCGTGAGAAGTTATTAATGTTTTCATCAGTAAATCTTTAGTTCATATCTGATTTAAGCTGAGACATGACACTCAACTCCTTGATACGCCCTGCATCCGATCTGTACACTCTTCCTCAAATGTAATAACCTGTGCTGCAGTTGTATGCATCTATACATAGTTCAAATCGATTCAGCAGAATCTGATTGCAGAAGGAAGCAGACAGAGTAATGACAATATGAATGGAGCTGGAGTTGGATTAGAAACGCGTGGATACCTATGTGAGAGGGGACGCTCAATTGAGCCATGTGTTTGATATGCAACCCTACTGCACCTCCTAAGAGAACACTCTGGGACTACATCTGCAGATTTGAGTCTAATATCACTTATTGGTAGCACACCGTTTCAATGCAGATACAATTCCATGCAATCGGCATATTAGAGCACATCTGAACACGGTAGAAATGTGAACGTGTTAAAGGACTGTTCAACGATTAAACGATGATAAGGTGATTTGATGAATGTGTTCATTGTCTTTAGGAATGCTACTTCTTTAACTAAACTGAAATCAATCCCATAGAGAATGCAATGTTGTATATGTCTGTGTGATTCCCTGAGAATTCTACTCTCATTGTCTCCTCGCTAGCAATTCAAACAATATGTTTCCATTCATCCTAGAGTTATAACACTGATAAACATCACATATGCAAGTATATGGAGTATCAGAATTTACATTTAGCCGTTGCCAACTAATATCCAATAATATAATTGATGGAGTGAGGGGAAATGGGGGAGGGAGTGCGAGTTGGGGGGATTACCATTTCTTTTCACAAACTTTTATATATAATCTTTTTTAAAGTATGGGTACTAGTTATATTCATCTTTTAACGTAAACCAAAAATTTATGCTGTTGTTTTGTCGGTGTTTTGTTGAGAGTATTTTAACTTTCTCGTTTCAATGCTGGTATGTTTCTCTTAATATTGAAAATAAATCTTATCTTCACAAACTCATTTTAATGGCAAGTAAGATATCTGGGGTTTCTGTTTCGGACATACCATCCTTTTCTAACGCCCGTGTTGTTAACCTCGCTGAGAGCATTTTATCTGATCCTGGTCATGTTTTATTCCGGAATACAATATTTTACCTTATAGGCCGTCGTTATCAAATGCCCGGTTCTATATCTAAAAGAGTTCAACACTTTACCATTTAGTATCAGCCTCTTAAATGACTGCTGAATTTATTTATATGTTTTGTTGTGTGTCTCTATATGTCATCGTAAATATTTCATTATGTGTTCACTTTCAAATGTACAAAGGTTTCTCCTCAGGGTAATAAAGTAATGTCATTATCATTGTCATTGTCATTGTCATACCGTGACGTTATTTCCATAAACTTACGTTATGTAAATCAAGTGTAGGATAAATACTTTTCACCCTACTAATCTTGGTATTAGATGTATGTGTGTATTTTCATATTGTACAATATTCAATATATTGGCATGGATATATGTAAAGTCAGCGGATTCGTTTAGGTGAAAGTATATGATTTACCAATGACTGACTTGGCCTCTTCTGGTTTCGATTCATTTTAATTTGTTTAATAAGCGGATAAGATAAGGCAAACTGTAGAACAGTGAAAAGACATCAGGAGTCTTTTTCAAGAATAATAAAAAGAATACCTATATATTTGCTCATTTCCTTGTGTGGTTATTAGTTGTTCTTAGGGTCTTCCCACTGTTTCCAACAGTCAAATACACATGAGAGTATCATACACAATACTAATGTACATATGAAAAACATATAAACCTTTCCCCGAATTATGACCACAAATATATAATATTACTTATTATATCTACCCAAAGAATATGGGTCGAAGACTTGAATTTTCATTGCTAGTAAACATTATACTGATTAAGGATGCAAAACAATGTTACAATGACATTATAGACTGATGTATACAGGTCTGATTTATAGCACATTAGTTGCATAAAATGACTCTGGATCCATGTGGAATAATTGTTGCAGTCAAGATAAGTTATTTACTAGGTGAGTTTATATATAACGTATTTGGTGTTGGGTAGCTCAGTGGTTAGTGTGTTCAGCTTCGAATCGAGAGTTTCGGGGTTCGAATTCTGCCAGGTGCCGGTGTAAGATTGAAAACGTACGCGCGTTGAAAACACACCCGGACAGTACTTTTTCAACGTTGATTTATGACCCGGGGTCACTTTTCAACACCTTGGGTATTTTTTCAACTTTGAATAATTACCCGACTGTGTATTTATTCAACGTTAGGTTAGGTAACAATGCTTCGCTGAATTTCATTGCAATACCACCAATGGTTCGTTATTTCAAGCTGATGCTTGCAGGTTTCTCCGCAATGCATAGATAGACAGAATTGTGTGCTTTCTCCCTGCAATAATACTAGCAGCCATGATATAAGTGAAAAAATCTTGAAAACTGCGAAAACCTAAATCATCTTAGCTATAACGTTTATTTTATAAGGAGAACAGTAGAATTATGATACAAGTGATAAATGTGAAATCTTAGTTCCAATATGCAATTCTTCACAAATAATGTATTACAATTATTTCTTAATTTGGATTTTCTGTCATGCAAGTGAGCATGTAAAAGCTTTCTCATACTTCTCTTTTACAAATTCATTCACTTCATGTGGGAGCTTCAGTATATAACGATCGCCATCATATATTCATGCGCTCTCTCCATGATAGATTCTGATTTCTATCGATATTGATGATAGTGTCTAGACAGGCAAATGAAGGTTTATGAGACGCGAAACACGCTCCGTACTACTCATATATGAATGCAATCAATTTGTAGGTAAATGGTAAGCGTTCCAAACGTTACACAAGGACCATCTAGGAAGCGAAACTAATCTTAATTGAATGAATATGAACTTAGCTTTCAATTTTTGGTTTTTCAAATGAAGGAATGATGTCACCTGTACAATGACATGACACCATTATGTTTGTCAACGTGACTTTGCTGGTGCAAACGAGGTCAAACAACTGGTAGTTAGTGACACAACTCCCAAAGCAGAACACATTACTCTGAGGGTGTGAATCAATCTTTCATTGTAGTAGAGGACTACACTCATTTGTTTTACTGAAGATACCATAATATACCCATGCTATATGTGCTACTATCTAATTGGCATACCTAGAAGTATGTGATGATACCACCACTTGCACATCTACATTGTATATCTATTGCTACCCCGTCCTGAACGTCTTCCTTATTACATTGTCTGAATTTGCATTCACGACAATCAAACAGATTTTGTCACCAAGCCGTCTGTCGCTCATTCTGTTCTTGCCATCAATCACCACTACCTGATATCCTAATGTCCCGTCTTGGAGAGTACTGACTGACAACTTATCCTTCAGTCATCACATTGGGACTTGTCGTGCCAACATTTTCTGAAGTAACTGTTACTGTTCAAGTCAGGTGTCATGCCCTATTGTAACTACGGATTAAAATGGGGTTTTCAAAACACCACCTCATTACATGTACTTTCGACAAACGAATTCTAAATTCACTGAAGCATATCTGCTTTTTGGGAGGACACTCGGTTGTTTTCTGTAATCATATTTCAACGTGTTTTAGCACCTTTTTAACTATCGATTTAACATACTAAGCTTAACCAAAACAAATCAAATCGTTCATATTTCGTTTCCTGATATATCCAACTATGCAATTCCGTAGATGACAAAAACATGATTATTAAAAAAAAACACATGTGTTTCGCGTTTTTCAAATTACCTATATTCTGATGTAATTGCAGTGAAAATTGTAAAAAAAAATTTAATGATGATCAATTACATGTGTCTATTGTCTCGATTGTATGGTTATTTGATTCTGATATATAATGTTCATAGAGATAATAATCTGTCATTCTTTAAAGAAATGCATTTCAGGTGAACTTCAATCTTATGTTGTGTTGCAACAACGTTTATTTGCCTTTATCACCCTGAAAAATATTCAATGCAAGCGTATTCATTGAATGCTCTGACATGATTATTTGAAAAAAACTGACAGCCTACAATGGATGGAGGATAACAAACATTATTTTTATTTATTTTTTAAAATAATAATTTAAAAGCAAAAACGTTGCAATCCTTTTAATATTTCGTCAGTCTGTAATGTCTTGGTATAACGAAAGAACCATGTTTTTATCCTTTATCAAGGAAAAAGTTATCAATTTAATTATAAATGTCTTAAGTTCTTTATCTTAATCATCAAGACGGTTGCACTCTCGGGTACAATTATAATGTATGTATGAAATCTAATATCATGATGTACATTCTGGTCATATAATTTAAAACACCTCTCAATGCGCAACTTACTCCAGACGAAAATGAACAGATGTGTACTGGCATTTAATTAAAATCCACTAATGTATGAAAGACGCTTCTCTGTAAATAAAGCAAACATTATATTATTTTGCATTTATTGCTGGAAAGTCTATGTACAAAAATATCTTGTTCATAACAACTGCTATGACATATACTTTGTTATTATCATCTTATAATGACAACATTTGTGAGAAAAGTAGATAACTCTAGAAATTAACGTTAAAATGAATGCATTATAATATACCAAGTATAGTGTTTATATTTATATGTTATGATTTTCTTACGAGCCTAAGCGATCAATTCTTACGAGCTTTCTTCCTACTATACTGCCCTTCAACAACTCGGTTGTCTTCATTTGAGAGCTTCTCTTAAGGAAGTTTGCCATAAACTATGTATGATCTCTGTGTGGTAGAATCTGATTCCTGCCGATGTCTAGACAAGCAAATGAAGGTTTATGAGACAGGAAACACGCCTTGAACCTGATGTAGATAAATGTAAGCAATTTGAAGGTAATTGATAAGTGTGGCGACTTGGTGGTTACCCAGGATGACTGGTGACTTCGAGGAAGTGATATAATTCAAATATAAACTAGTTGAAACCTGGATTTGACTACAAGTATCATTGCATACACGTACAATTGTGATTGATATATATATACTTTTATTCCTCCAGTGGAGAATACATTGAAATGCGACGAGTTTAAGTTACGTTAGAGAGAGAGTGTTGTTACAGTTCATGCATTACAGATCGCGTAGAAGCCTTTGACAAGTGTCTTTGCATACAGTTCAGCCTCCTCGTCAGGGAGTGGCACAGGAGGACGACAGGACAGTATACTGCACACCAGGTCCACATCAGTCTTGTTGTGTAGTTCAACACTCAGATCGACAGGGCCCACATTGATGATGTCACACCAGAGATCTTCTCTTGCGTCGTCACAGGATTGGCAGGATGTCATTACATGGATCAGAAGGTCATAACAGTCTTGTCCACATTTCTCACAGCGTCCATATACTCGGAAGGGGCGCCAGAGAGCACACATTTGCACCGTGAAGACACAATGCTGTTTTAGTGAAGGCTCTCTTTTAGCAATGATCCAGGCTGGGTGGGGTTCTATGGAGCCGTGTATTGACTTAAAGTGTCTGAGGTCAGGGTCTGATGACAGACGATGGAGCCAAGTGGACGTCTCATGTTGTAGGACCGAGTCTTTTACAATCTTCTTCCATGAGGACTGACTCATGAAGACACCAGAAGTGATGAATTGTTGTAGGAAGTGCGACAGGTTGTATCTGTTCAGTACTTGAATTATATCCGGAATAAATCCCATTCTTGATTTTACTTCACAGTTTCTGAAGGCAAAGAGGCGAGACATGAACAGTTTGTAAGGGAGGTGATGCTTTTGGGTGTTACAGAGTGAGCCTAAGAAGAACAACTTCCGGGTGTTAATATAAGCTTCTGCCGAGTACCATCCTATCAGGGAGTTGCATACGTCAGATCCTGTCGTCTTAGGAAGTCCTTAGGAAGAGTTTCTTTATTTCCTCCAATCTGAGGATACATATGCAGACATAGATATAAATCATAGTTTACAAGAAACAGTTTATTTAGAAACGAATAGACATAATATACAGTGCATATAATGTATCTGATAAAATACACATCATTGAGAAAAACTTTAAAGTATTTCACCCACTGACTTGAACCAAACATTTACATCACACTTATCAACTTGTTCATTCGTTGAGTCCTTGGGGAAAATAGAATTACATGCTTAACAATGTCATACATGTAGGCATGTGTACAACAAATACATTTTTGTGATTGTATTACACACTTATGTAAAGTACAAGTTTGACTGAAGATACAGGCCTTTTGTAACAAATAGTTTTCCATAATCATCTGTATTGAAAATGTCAGTGAGTTTACAGTATGTAAATGACAATTTATTGGTTCTTATGTCAACGTACTTGCTGGCTCTTAGATAAAATATTTAGTCCGATTACTTAACGGTATCTGCTTGCTTCATCCCATTCTTGCATAAAATGCTTCCACACACTTTTGACACAGTTATATGCACCGATGCAATGAAACAATTATATATGCAAAGCATTCAAAGAAAATACAGAACATTCCAAAGAGTCGGGAGGAAATAGTTGATCGGTTACAACGAATATTAATGATATAATGACTAGGACTGAAGTGGGATTAGACATCCATTATCGACATTATCAGAGGCAGCCTCAAAAGAAGTTATTTATGAATCACATTTGTACCCGGTCACATTTTTTTGCTCTTCCCGTTATGATATGTAAACTGATATGACATTATATTTATACACGCATACTATCAGATTGGAGGAAATAAAGTATATCAACCAATCACAAATATACGTCTCCGCAATGTTTCTTATGTTTAAGTCAAATCCAGGTTTATACTAGTTTATACTTAAATTATATCACTTCCTCGTAGTCAACAGTCATCCTGCATAACCACCTAGTCGGCACACTTTTACCTATTATCTTCAAATTGTTTACATTTATCTACATCAGGTTCACGGAGTGTTTCCTGTCACATAAACCTTCATTTGCTTGTCTAGACATCATCATCAATATCGGCAGGAATCAGATCTTATCACACACAGATCATACATATTTAAGCAAACATTCTAAAGAGAAGCTCTCAAATGGAGACAATCAAGTTGACAAAGTGAAGTGTAGTAGGAAGAAAGCTGTAAGAATTGATTGCTTTCGGTTCTTTAGAATATAAATTACTAAAATATACCTGAGTGAAACCAAAATATATAGATAATGATATTTATAATATTTAATGAATTCAAAATAGAATTCATAGATTTTAACATTCTTTATAGAATTATTTATTTGTTCACAAATATCATTATACTAACATTAACATGTACGTCATATTAGTTATGTATATCTGTTGTACACAGACTTTTCAGCAATACACGCAACAGAGAGGACGTCATTCATTAGTAGGTTTTTATTTACTGCTAATACACATGTTGTCATTTTCCTTCTGAAGTATACACTGATGTCCAAAAGAAGGTATACCAATTATTATTCGGGTTAAAAACATTATTTGTGAACGGAACCAGCAACATTGACGTAACTGGCTCCGCTGGGCAAGACGAGTTCGACGTTGGCAAGTCCGAAACTGGTCAGGTGTCCTTTTTTCTGATGAGAGCAGATTCTGTTTGTTCAGAGCTGATGGTCGTCAACGTGTTCACAGACGTGCTGGGGAACGGTTAGCTTCAAATTGTGCGTATGAAGGAGACGGTGTGATAGTGTGGGGAAGAATTTGTGGTGAACTGAAAACAAGGCTATTCATCATCCATGGCAACCTGAATGCAAAGAGGTACAGGGATGAGATTCTGCAGCCAGGTGTCCTCCCTTTCATCAACCAACAGCCCCATGGCACTGTCTACCAGTACGACAATTCAAGACCTCACACAGTCAGACCAACACAGAATTATCTCAACATGAATGTGCATGTTTTAGCGTGGCCTGCTTGTTCTCCAGACATGAACCCGATCGAACATATGTGGGACCATCTTGACAGCAGACAGGTTCGTCGCAGACCCGTACCCCCAGCAACCCAACAAGAACTTGAACGGTGTCTGATTCGCACATGGAATCAGATTCCACATGACGTCATTAGACGCCTCAACGTCATCCTTGCGAACCGCATTTTTGCGTGTATCGATGCTCGAGGAGGACATACTCGATATTAAAGCAAGATCCAATCACTCTTCAGTGTGTACATTTTGTTGTAAATAACCTTATGTGTACGGATACATTTTGAAATCCCATTTTTCAACCCCCAGTGTGTATCTGTCCATTTTACATGTTATTGTTTGTTATTGATGTAATGCGTTTACATTTAATTAATGCAGACTTAATAGCTCTTTCTAAATAGTCTAATAATTTTGTCTAAGTTGCCTTTGTTGTTTTTTAATTACTTGTCAAAGTGATTGTATATTTTCTTTTTGACGGTATCATTAAGAAACATAACCAAAACTTTAAGACATTTAAAATTATATTATTTATCTTTATCCTTGATAAATGATAAATAGCAAGCACATTGAAATCTCAGGACAAATAAAAAGATTGCAACGTTACTGCTGTTAAACTAAATAATTATAATAGATAAAATATGGATTATGCTCCATCATAATCATTTCGAAGAATACATTGAATACATTTTATTGAATACTTGTCAGGGTGATAATAGGTTGAGTAACAATTGTTACAACACAATATGTGATTCACCAAAGTACTTTTCGTTTCTTCAAAAAACGCTGACACAGTGTCTCCCAATGCGATGACTGATGTATAGGTTGTTTAAGTGATATCAGGTTAAGGCAATTGATGGGAAAGAGAGAATGGAATACAGACACAATCTGCTTGATTGCCGTGATGGCACCGAGGGTGGTCATGATATACAGTGTAGATGTGCATGTAACGATATATCGTATTATTCTTGGCAAATTAGCAAATCTCTAAGACTTCTAGGCCAATCCTCACCGACTTTGGTGGTATATTGCCTCCCCATATCACATTTGGGGTTTTAAATATGTTTTCTGTTTCCACTGCAAGAGTTTCTTTCCGAAGCGGATTTTTAAAACTGTTTGACCAATCCTCGCCATATCTTCTATACTACCTCCTCATATCATGTAGATTTGCCTTTTGGGGATTTGAACCTATTACTTTTTAACCCTTTTTTTCTGTTTCCATGACAACATTTTGTACATTGGCCTTTTACAAAGGTAATAAGTTAAAATGAATTTGGGAAAGGAGCATACATATGTTTCTCTGAGCAAAAACACATTCTGGTTTAAAGTATATATTATGCTAAAACTGATGACTCAACTTATGATGGGCTGGGGGGATAAGTCATCTCTCCTGATGGCTCTTGTTTCATAACCATAATGTATCCTTTTCCAAATGTTATATGATCACCCTTTACATAAGATATAATGATATAAACAATGAGAAATGAAACAAGAGCCACGTTATGTTACTTGTGAGCCATACATCAAAGGAGTGTTTAATGTCATTGCATCTTTTCCCGTATCTGTAAACTAATCCACATTATGTTTATTAAATATATGTATAAATATCTGAATAAATGACGATTGCAAGCAGTGGATCATCTTCGATTTTAAAGTTTAATATGACGTTGCTAAAGCCTTAAATAAGTTTTACATTTACGCATTTGTAAGTAAACACGTAACTTTCAGAATTAAATGAAAAATCAAGTCTTTGACTTGTGTTCAAGGGTTGATATAGTAAGTAGTATCATATATTTGCGGTGATAATTCGGAGAATTGTATTTATCTTTTGTATACATACTTTCACTTTATTATGGTGTATGATCCTCTCATTTGTATTTGATTGTTGGAAAAGAGCAACTAAGAACCACATAAGGGAAAAATTCTAAAAGTGAAAATGAATCGAAACCAAAAGTGGGTACGACTACAAACCTCAAAAGGAAAATAACCTAGTTACAAATTGATCCGTGATCACAACAGTACGTTTTATTTTGAAAACTTATTATAAAGGTGCATTGGTTTTTCAATTATATTGATGACCTGTTATTTAAACTTTGTTGTTTTCTCGTTTCGAAAGTTGACTCTACTAGGTCAATCTCCTTACACAGATGGCGTTCATGGAAAAGAGCAAACATATTCGAATTAAGTGGCAACGACTCAATTCATAGTCTGAGGCTCAACAGACTTGCAGATGTTATGTATATCGGTGTCATACATCTAGGATGAATGAAAGCAGATTACATGAATTGCTAACACAGAGACAAACAGAGTTGAATTCTCAGGCAATACCACATACATATACCAAATCACGGTCTCTACAGGGTTGACTTCATTTGAGTTAAAGAAGTACGCTTTTCTAAAGACAGAGATGCCATTTATTAAATCACATGATCTTTTGAAAGAAGTTCTTTAACACCGTTCCGATCTCCACACTTTTTAGATGAGCTTTAACATGCATTGAACTGATGTGCAAGCAATGAGTGAAGCAAAGATCCCTGATACTTGAATCAAACGACCAGATCTATTTCAGAGGATGTGTTACTGGGATGCATGTCATACACTTACAGCTATTTCCCTTTCCTTCTCACAGGCGACCAGGCGTTTCTAATCCAACTTCAGTGCCATTTATATCGGCATTACTCTGTCTGATTCCTACTGCAATCAGATTCTGCTGAATCGATTTGAACTATGTATGGATGCATACAACTGCAGCACAGATTATTACATTTGAAGAAGAGTGTTCAGATTGGATGCAGAGCGTATCAAGGAGTTAACTTCTCTCGTCTGCATCATTGATCACACTGCTGGCTATACAGTATTTATGCTATAATGACAGTTACGATCAGATAACATTGAGATTTCAGTCCTGATACTGTATTATTGAAGGACGTTGTGCTTCAGTGTGCTTCCTAACATGACTTCATTACGGACAATTATTAACAGATTGATGTGAGATAATGTATGGACTCTATTACTTTTGTATATATAATTTTGTATAAATTGTACATCAACTCACTTTGAAGTATTTTTTTAGTCTAAATCTCTACTTTCTCAAATGTATGTTGTCATGGGGAATGAAATTGAATGTGATATTTCCAAAAGGGAAATTACCTTTCTTTTAAAAGACTTTATCATCAATGAATCCATTGTCAAATTAAAATTTATAGAAATAAAATCGATTACAAATATATACAATTTGGATCGATATTAGTAAGTTAAATCCTGTTGATCTATCTACGCTTCAAGCTTTGAGATCAAATAACACCACTTAGTGATAACATGCCAGTGAGAGCATCTTGATATTGAATATGTTTCATGAATCAGGAGAACAAATCTTCAGATGGGATATAATCCAGGTTTTCTAATTCAGTAAGAGAAGGCGGGAGACAAATATAATGTTAAACTTCCTTCATTGAAGCAGCGATACAGACAACCACTTAAATAACGTTTCAAAATCGCATTTGATTATGTGTATGAAGAAGTTCTTTCAAGTCCATTTAGAAGTTGGTTTGATGAGAAGAAGAAGACTAACAGAGGTTGCAACTGTAAGGGGAAAGCTACATGTTGGTACAGCATAGAAACACTTGTTTTGCGGCAAAACCAAGCTCCACTGATCAAGGGCATGTTGATTTCTCTCTATCATTGGATTTCACCAATAACGACAAGCAGTTTTGTCAGTCTCAATTCCCTTTGGAGTATGAACTTTTGCAGCTACACAACTTTACAACAGTAAGGTCATTTTAACGACGTACATGTACACATTTACGACTCCTAGTGTTCTTAACATGTTGTACCCTCAACTCTATATCATGTAGTCATGTGACCACCATCTGGTCATTTACTAACAGATTCGTGGGTTCTCTTAACAACCCGTCAGAGGTGTATTCAATCCTGGAACCTCAAACTCGCCTGATCACGGGCCTGACGACTTTGCCGACTTGGCCAGAGTGCACCAGGAACTATCAGAGCCATGTGGTAAATTCGTAGAGCTCTTTTTGCAGATAACAGTGTACGTTGTAATTGATGCTATATTTCCAAAATGATTGATCATGTTTTCATTGGAAGTTGTTGTGTTGTAAACACTATTTTGAGTTATGTAGTACCTACGGTGCTCAATGTGGCTTTAGTTCTCCTTCTCTGTTTATGATTATTTTTATCAGTTTTAGACTTTCAATAGCTGTTACTCTATCTGTATTAATATTTTATGAAGAAATCAACAATAGCACAATCAAGAAGGGCTGTTATCAGTGTGTTGCTATCCTTTTTTATGATGTAGTTGTAAGTGATAGTTTGGTTTCGGTTCCATATATCCATGAGTAACAGACAATGAATTATGGTGTTGCGAAAGGAACAAACGTTACAATGGCTTAGATATACTTTTTTGTAACTGTAACTGTACCTCATGAGAAGAGATAAATATGGTATTTGTCAAGAATTGACGGATATTCTATTTATTATATGATTTTATCCTTGTAATTACGTCCGAAGAGACTGGTTTTCACGCCACACCATAGTAACACTGCTGCGTCAGATCATTGTTTCATGACGTCAAATTATATTAGTCACTGGTCGCAGTGAAAAAATAAGTTATTTTCACTGTAGCTTTATAGACAGTTTACTTCACTGATAAATCCTGGTATTTCATCGTCGTCATATAATAACATATGTTTCTTCAACATTCAAATACATTGTATTCTTCACATCACCTTCGCATCTGAAACTAGTCTGCCTGTCTAGTTGTGCATGGAATATTAGAAATAGAGCCAGTTTGGTTTGAAATATTCGTTGAACTGAATTATTATTCCGGTTTATCAGCTTTGGTGTTTGAAAAAATATCAAAGTTAACTGGAGAGTACTTGGCATGTATCCGAATTATGTCAGAACGCAAATAATGCATGTGTTCATTATATGTCCATTGCTAACCTACAATTACAGTGTCAATTTGAGAAGAATTGTGTACTTTGTGTTATAAAGTTTATACAGTGTGTGGTACTCGTATACTAACGTGATGGAGAGAATTGCAGGAAGAAAGCCGAAACAAATTAACGGACCTGAGGTTTTTTTCCTGCACAAATTAGATAATTTGGAAATTGTATTCACATGATCTTTAGACTTGCAGATTTTAAGTATATCAGTGTAATGGACCTAGCCTGAATGGAAGCAAATTACACGAATTGCTAAAAAGGAACGCATTAAGAGTCGCATTCATCAAGAATCACATATACAATTGCAGGATCGGGTTGTATCGTAAGGCCATACGAATGGAAAATAAACTTTGTTGACTACTCGACAGGGCAAAAGAACAGTCACCAACAGAAATTCAACACAATTTCATCCACGAGTGATAAATACGACTGAAATAAAATGACATCATGTCTCAATGTGAAATTTATGAAACATGATCTGTTCATGTTTCCTAAATCACGCCTTTTAAAAACGTTTTGGAATCTCCTTTATTAGGTAAGATAGGAGCGTCTTGTGTGATGATATCTGACAGTAATAGAGCGTCAACGAAAAATAAATTTCAAGAAGGTATTTTAGGTCTTTTATTATTTTATTCTTATAATTGAATTGATTTTTCTGTATCCTTTTCAAACTTAAATGTCATAAATTCAATCCAGAAACCATTTGGAAATAATGATCATGAATCTTGAACAAACATAGAAATAATAGTATCATACTCTGCTTGATATGAAATGAAATTGTTTACAAAACATATATATTCAACAATTCATTTCGACGTTTGCAGTAATTACGAGCTTTATTATGTTGGGTGGTGAGGGACGCTGTAAGGGTAAGAAACCTACATAAATTACCGTGTTCATTATATCGGAATAACACCATTCATCACGACGATCCCGAGGATATAACAACCGTTCATGATACTATCTTTAACCTCTCAAGACTAGGATACCGGTAAAACTCTAAAACTATGTTCAGACATCACACTTTGATATAATCGATCCTGAATTCAAGGTGCATAAGCAATCAAAGTGAAGCCAAGGTGAAGTGGTTTACAACAAATACAAATGACGTAATCATTAGATCCGAAGTGAATTAGAAAGGCTTGCAGACTTTCTGAGAGAGAACGGCAATAGGGGATTCTTAGGAGCACGACACTCTATTATATGTCACCACAGAACACTCACGATGGGATTTGCTGGTCTCTATTTTGATTCAATTTAAAGCAAGTCTTTCAATCGTTAAACAGGCTTATGGATTGACTCTATCAGTGATTTTCTTAATTAGAAATTGGATGAATTTAATATGCCATTAACATCATACTGCTTTCGCTTCTGTAAGTGCAAATTGTTTTCATAAACGAAAATCACAATGCAACGCTGTGCTTTAATGGCGTATTACATCAATCTGAATACATTGTGTCTAATTGCAGTGTAAATGTACAACACTCCCTCAAATAATCCATCAATAAGCAACATGTTTTGGAGCTATGGATTACACGACAAGCACTTATGTGTTATAGGCTAACATCGACGCTGATTTAAGCTCGTGTGTCTTCTATTTATGACATTCTGATCATGTTTTACCGAGATGGCTACGTTTTCATCTCATCTTTGAAATTGAAAATATCTGTAGCTACTTGAATTACCTGAATATTCCATACCTGAATATACTAAAGCGCAATCATCTCTATTACATTGTTTTAAATAATAATCTCCAACTGATAATGAATCAAGAGTTTGCCCAAAGCCTCCAGCTGTAATTTTTTTTTTCGGATCAATTTGCTTCAGGTAATGTTATTTGTTCAGAACACCAACATATCCATTTGTTTCAGCTATCGTTATACGTCATTTGCCTTGGTCAGAAATGTAGGGTCACAGTCTTCACTGCAACGCAACTGTATATAAAACTTGGTGTTAGCATCCGAAGCAAATTAACAACATCATCTTTATCAATACTTTGATTTGTACTTTGGACTGTAATAATATCTCCACTTTAATTAACACCTCCTTTTTAAAAACTTAAGTTAGAAGTGAGAAGTCAAAATAATTGATCCTCATTGATTAGATATCAAAAGTTATCCCCTCTTTGTACTAATCAACATAATTTTGAACAGGTGATAATAATGGTATCCTTCTCATTTACAGATTTTGAAATAGGATGCAATGTGACTGTATATATGTTCCTATACATCTGCAACAAATATGCTCACACATTTACATGTATATAAGATGGGAAAATA
Source organism: Gibbula magus (assembly GCA_936450465.1). Taxonomy (NCBI): domain Eukaryota; kingdom Metazoa; phylum Mollusca; class Gastropoda; order Trochida; family Trochidae; genus Gibbula; species Gibbula magus. Next base: position 6,209,414 of record OW388294.1, read on the forward strand.
CAAATACACAGCAGTGATTAAAAGTATTCTATTTACAGCCATCCCCAATTTGTTTCATATTCATTGTTGGTTACATGAATCTACTACAGATTTCTTTCCTGAATTTGTCTGTCTAGACATCAACTGGAATCATATTCTATGAGACAGAGAATAAGTATTTCTTAACAACCTTCTTCCGATAAGGCTCACACATGAAGTCAATGTACAATGTGATCATTTGTATTTATCATATACTTTCTTATATAAAATGAAAATATGCATGTACCATAGAGCCTTTATCAACCACCCTGTATCAGCCCGGAGGGCAGATAACCTGTCTCAGCCCGTCATCAAGGGCGCAAACCTGTATCAGCCCGTCGTCAAGGGCGCAAACCTATAACAGCCCGTCGTCAAGGGCGCAAACCTGTATCATCCCGTCATCAAGCTACTTGAACCTACAATCCTAGGTGACGTGCGAGAAAAATGTCTCTTGAATGGATTCACGAACATAGTTTTGAATGCTGCTTGTTAATTTTGGTTTTGTTGTGGCGTTTGGTGGTCGTGTGCTTAGCTGTTGGTACGATCAGTATTGAGGATAGTTGCCTAACTCTGAGGGTGTGGGTTCGAGTACCGCAAAGGACTCTGACTGAAGAAGTACGAGAATTTGTACTATTGAAGGTAGTTTTACCCCAAATGTAACAATGTTTTAATCGCACAGAATCTTTCGTATGTGTTTTGTTGAATACGTCGATATGATATATCCTATTACTAGCTATATTATCAAGCGGTACCACCAGGCACTATAAGTAATACCAAGAAGTGTTATGACATGTTAATCAATTTGACGAATCATGTGATGTGATCTTCTAGAATCAGGAAATCACTCAATAAGAAGCAGTACTCTTTGTAATGTATTGTTTTACAGATGGTTCATCCATCCATGCTTCATGAAAAGGGCTTGCGAGTGTCAATAGACAAATTGGGTGGCAGAAACGCAATTTACAATGTGATGGTATGTTGGCTGGTAGATTTGATTTGTATCTGTGTAATAGATCTAGCCTTCTTTGGAGCAGGTTTCATGTATTTCTAACAAGAAGGGCAATTGGACAGAGTCAAGTGGGATTACACGTGTGAATATCAAATCAGGTTCTCCGTGGCATTACGTTCGATTTTAGCTAATGTAGGAGTCAAGTCTAAAGACGGAAGTTTTAGTATAACAGTTATGTCTATCAAGAACTAAGAACTTGAATATCTCTAAAATCAATGCAAGTTGTATACATATGCATGCTCTGAATAATGAAGTATTCTTTTTATAGTTCTGTTAAAACTTGTTGCATTCCCTAAAATTAATTTAACATATTGATAATGAAATCCTTTTAAAACATCTTCTTCATATATTCTAAATGTTATTAGTCATTATCTAATTGAAATAAAAAGTATGTTCAAAGTGTAAAATAGCTTGATGTTTCATCTTTAGTGTATATTCTATGGAGATCGTTACTTTAAATGGAGCATTTGATCAGTAATTGGCATCTGGGCGTAGTAACATCATGCGTATTAGCTACCAGTAAATAGGCTATGTCGCCATATTCACTCACAAAACATGTACAGTAAAGACAATATGTAGGGCTATATGTAACTGATCACAACATCGTTTGTTTCGTTGATCAATTAGATATTTACAGCTTCTTTTGCCGATATGCAACAACCAAACAGCGTCATGTAAGCCTTTCCTATTACACTGTCTGAAACGAGAATCCACGACATGGCTTTAAAGCAGATTGTGTCCCCAAGCCTACTGTCGTTCATACTTTCTTTCCCATCAATTGCCTCCACCTGATATCCTCAATGTTCCGTTGTTAAGATTACTACTGTTCCAGTCATCGCATTACGAGACAGTTAGTAACTTTGCGTGATTGGAATGGTGATGTCTTCATTACCTATAAATGGCAGCGTTTTCGAACTCGTGTTCCTTCTTCGTAAACAGAACTACTGTTTCACATGGTCAAGTATTTGAAGGGCATTTGGAATAGTAAAACTTACCAAACAAGATATTCTGGATAACAATTCTTAGCTTACTCCGGACCTTCATCAGATGGACTATGATGTAGAGAATATTACATAATTTAATTTTACAGATTGATAAAGTCTCTAATATAAGAGTACATTTAACTCGAAGTATAGACAACACTTATTTATAGAAAATTCAAATAAGTATATCGAAACTGCGCTACTTATGCTTCATTACAAAATATTACATGCGTATTTTGTTATTACATTATGTATCAGCTCAAAATCATAATAATGTTACTGTAATATGATGTGTTGTTAAAACGCCAATACCATACTTTGTTCATATAGATAGAGGAATGATGCAGACATGTCAATGACAAAATCATGTTTACTAAAATCCTCAGTATGTCAGAGAAGAATGTTGAGCTCTAACAAAACTTCATAACAACGTCATACTGTCATACATATAGAAGCACTTGATACCCGAGTGATGGAATAGCTTTTCGTTATGAAATATATTCGCACCGTTGGAGGAATCACACAGTCACCTCGCCTATCACTTCGTTCATTCATTAGTTTTCCTCTAAGACATAATGTGGGGCTACGGTTGTCCATTGAGTCAGTTGAGCATTAAGTCTCCAAAGCATTATCATGTTTATCTCACATAATGTGAGTTTTTAAATGTGCCATGAGTCACTGCCGCTTTAGGTCTTCAAATACCATATTAATAGAGGATATTACATTCGTGGCTATGTCATACTTTATCACTAGTGTTAAACCATCAGTATTTCCGGAGCGAGAGCGAGTGATATACCGATATTCATCCATGATTGTTGTAAACTTAGTATGGCATAGACACAAATATAATGTTCTTTTTATTAACAAAGTCACGAAATTGAGGAAGATGAGTTTCAAACCTATTTTCAATCCTCGGCTACTGCTCGCCGTCGCCGCATTTAGAACGCAAGGTCATAGAAGAAAGGTGATACCATAACACCGTTATGACGTCAAGTGACGATGACAAGGTGATATTTTCCTTAGGACATTGTATGAAAAATATGAACCTCCATATGATTGCCCTTATAGTTAAAATATTATTATCACAAACACAAGGTGATGAAAGGTCATTGTCTTTGTCAATATATATATGATGCTGGAAAATGGGACATTATGTCCATGTGTCTTTACTATTATCAAATTTGTCCTATGCTTGCGATACTGATTGTGAAAACATCACCCTTGCAGGCTATGTAAATTATATTATATTAAACAGTGAATATAGCACCATGTGTTGATAATTTTATATGTCCATATGAGAAAAATAGCAACGTTCTCTGATTGATCAATATGATGTCTTGGACATATGATGTTTCATAATGTTCTGAATTTGTGACATGTGCATCACATAGGGATCAATATGGAAAGTCATGTGTATAATAACATACATCAATTTACCAGAGAAAATACTCCTGATCGTTAAAATTAGCATGTTAGCCATGCATTGCCACTACATGAGATGCAGACTAATACATGCTCTGCAATGACCATTGCATTCAGTCTCATTTCTGTCTGATCATTAAAGTTACCAGCTCTCGTTTGCATGACATGGCTCGTTCTACCTGATCAATTATTTTAATTTAGTCTTACAATATGTAATGATTCATAGCGTTTATGAAGATAAACCCTTACATTAGTTTCTACATTACAGTTATGTGCATTGATCATGTTAATGAGTGATATTCATGTGCAGTAGGAGAAGTGTATGCTGGATCATATCGTTAATGGTCATTATAGTCATCCGAAACTGCAGCCGATACCAGCTCTTTATACTGTGTTCAAGCATTTTGAAACAATACCGACGTTTTAGAGGAATGAATGACATGAACTAAAAGTGACAATGACTTGTACGTATTTTCACAAATGATTTTTACCCACAGTAACTTTTAAATGGGTACATTAGGCTTGTTGCTGTTTGAAAAGTCGATTAGATTTATATTTTATATTTTAGTTACGCCCCCGATCATGTTTTGAATTCTAATACTCTAAATTGATGGTATTTTGGCTAATATTTTAGTTCATTGATCCCTGTATTCTGCAAAACATTTCACACAGAAAATGCAATTTTATTATATTTCTTTGATTTCGATATGGTATTCAATACATTGTGTATCAATTAATCTGTTTCAGTTATCACTTCGTCATTTTTAAAAGACGAATAAAATAGTATTATATATACTTTTTTCACAGAAGGAAATTATTTCATGTTCACATATCTTTATTGATTTTCATTTGACTTTACTCTCAATGCATATAAAGTATTAAAACAATATTGATAAAAATATATGGCAATTTGAAAAGTATTTTTGATTACCCATACCTGTCTTTATTTAATTCTAGAAGATACAATGTGAAATAAGTAACTGTAAATGATAACTCCATTTATCAAAAACAAGTTCTTTCTTATTCAAATGTATTTGTATTAAAAACAATGGTTTAAATGTAACACTAAATAAGCAAATGTATCTGCTGTCTCGTTGTTATACATTGCGTGAAATGAAATATACGTTCTGCAACCTTTTTATAAATAAAACATGAACATGTATATAATATTCACAAAATGGCAAACAATTTACAATACAACTGCCCACTGCTGATAAATGGCTTAACTTCTTATGGTTTTCTAAACAAATGTGCGCTAATCTTAATCAAATTGTCAATATAAAGTCGTCAAAATATGAACCAACTACTATGTGTCGGCTGTATTGTGCTATAATCATGAATTAATAACACATACGAGCATGTGATCATTACAACACTGCTTGCACCATAATATTTATTAAAAAATCGAAGCATATTATTTACGGATGGATAGTTCACCGTTTGCATTATAAACAATATATTCTGAGACTCCCAATCATCCCATGTGAGGAGAATATCCTTACAAATAAAATTTATACACTCATAAACACAAAAAATTTTTATGGAAGCCAATTAAAATCAAATTCATTCAGCAATAGTATTTTGTTTTCGACTATATTGACAATTTGGTATCGTTTCTTTATCCAATAAGTTACATTAGAGAACGCCTTTATTACCTTGTAAGATCTATCCTTCGAAAATGAATTAATTATTCAATCATAGTCATTTTCGCGAAAAATGCAAATGGGTTTTTGCTTTGAAATGAATAATATAATAAGATCATCACCACAAGAAAATGTGATGTTCAGCAGTAGACGGTGAAACTCATGTTTCTGAGAGAATAAAAGCTTCTATTGATTCATGATCACACACCTTTTGTCGACGTGGAGAGAGGCATGTGCTGAAATCCAGTTGTTAAATGGACATTGAATGTAATACTGCTTGTGTATTCTTTGTGTTTCCCTTGATTTCTGTGTTACTTGGATCATTTACGCTGAGGCACTTGACTGTTACAGCTTTCATGTTGACTGAACAGATGTTCATTTCTGTTCCATGGCCATGATATCAGTGGATTTGTACATTAGGACTTAACGTGAAAGCAGTTGACAATTGCATATCACGCAGCACAAGAACACTTAAAACTACATTCAACTGATGAAACTTGAAATAATGTGACTTCGTGATGTCTCTTGTAGTCTATTGTGGTAATGAGTTTTTGCTTTGATGGTTGAGTTTAATGTTATCATCGTACTGCAAATACTTATTGAAAGCAGCATTCAGGGTGCTTTGCTCAGTGGTTCACTAACAATGAAGTTAACCTTTAGCCTCCTGGATTGTTTTCATGGTTTTTACAGATAGACTCAGATTTGTAAAATTGTGAAAATTACGTCACATGGGTACCCTTCATTTAAAGCTTTTTTCTCCTTAGTAATAAACATTATTTTTGGTTTTAAAATAAAACATATCTGAGTCACATTTTGTTCTAACTTATTATTGTCATGAAAAATTGTTTATTAGTGTAATATTTTTCAAATATCAATTATTTTTACACTTGTCTATGGAAAAAAATGAAATAATACAGCAGTTCTAAAATTGCACTACATTTTCAAACTCGAATTATTTTGTTAATAATTATCTATGGAGCCCAATATTTACACCATTTTGTTCAGAATAAAATTTTATTCAAGCAAAAAATTATGATAATGATATGTGTTTTTCTTTAAGAAAACAAGAGCCTGTCATACACGATCTCCGTTGTATTTTACAAAATTTCGACTTAATTTGTAACATGAATATTCTTCAATGAACAATGCATTTTCTTCTGTGTGAAATATTTGTAAAATAAAACCATCAATCGTAATAAGATTTACACAAACGGTTAACATATTTATTCACGTTTGTGTGTTCTAAATATCAGCATATGGCATTACACTTTTTATATATCTAAACGTCAAACATTCATCGATTTCGCGAAACATGACCATTGCTATTGTTATGCATTTCCTTGTTGATAATAGATTTGCTCAAATCAACAAATCTAATTATCTAAATCACTTTGTAGATATTACCTTTAAAACCAAAGTTAGAACACATTTGTCCGATGGTTTGTTGAAAAATATACGTAAATACGGTCTTGAAAAAAATACTATCAAAATTTCGGTTGAGTAGCTTTGTCGTATGAGTTATGTTATTTGTCAACAATGTCACGTGATGAGCTCGACTATACAAAATTGATCATGTGACCAACATGTTTTTTTTGTCACTTCATTGTGAATTCGCCGATTTAAACTTCACATTTATTCTTTTAAATGTATTTGTTTGTCATTCTTGTTAATTTCATCGATGTTATAACATGTGCATTCATTTTATTTCTATCAGACCGAAATATTGTGTGACGAAGCCGAGACACACAGTGGCATCCATGTGCAATGAATTCGAACTGACATGTCAATCATTTGGCAATTGTATTCATACAACTTTTTCATTTAGACGAGACTTGTTAATATTTAATTTACGTTTTAGCGATGTGTGATGACTGTTATGTTTCACGGAGTTTTTCTTGTAAAATCGCAGATAAAAAAGTCAGTCAATGTCACATCAAAGAAATGTTGTACTTCGAATGTGAACTCAAACATGATACAAAAAATTCTTCATAATGGTAGGATATGATTTTTATATTTCAGAAATGTTAAAATTATTATCAAAATTCCATGTTTTCCATGGGGTGACTTGAAAGAAGGGTCGATATGGCACTGCTGTTGACGACACGTTCAATATATTGCTTTTTTTGGAAACAAGATACATGTTCATTTATTTTTGGAAGATTGTAAGATTTTAAAAAGTGTAAGTGAAATTCTTTTCTCCGTTTATTTTCACGGATTTTGCAAAAAGTAATTTATTGATGTTTTCATATTTTTGCAATTTGCCATTATTTTCTAACAAGAATATATTCAATGTATATGTATATAATGTATATAAGCTAGTTAACGATATTCTGAACATAATGATGTAAAATTTATGCATTTTTAACCCTTTGAAAGGAATAGGTAATTTATTATGACGTCCAGCACGCACGTGCAGGCAGTAAAACAAATATTTAATAAAATTATAATAACATGTTTATGACTATCACAGTTTTGTAAATAGTCCGTACTCTTCCCTGTTACCACTTACGTGACTTTTTAAAACGAATATGTGGTAGCAGAGTGATTAGTTGCTTGAGACAGTGCTTTAGAAAAGTGCCTGACTAGTGAGACGTGGATTTAAATTCCACATTCGGTTCATTTTCTCAAAACTTAATAAGCAATTGTGTGTGGTAAATAAAAAAAAGAACATATCAACTGTTTACATTCATTAAAAGTTTTAAGCTTTTTAAGCAAATATGTACTTTTACACAACTTCTCAAACAGTACATGATTGTTTAGTCTGCGTGCCCCGTTTCATCTAAAGTGCTAGCATGTTTCAGTTAAATGCAAGTTACCATCAAGACAATCAATAACAAACTTTAAGTAACTTTGAGTTGCTTGTGTGCGATTCCCAGGTTGATCATGATGGTAAAGATAAACTATTCGGGTTTTTTTCGTGAAAGTTGCAGTGACTTTTCGAAAGTTAATCTCTTTACAAATACGTCCCTCAGTGCGCTTGGAGCAAATCACATACACATCTCTCAGTACGCAAAGTGGAATACACGTTTATGTAATGAAAATGTGATTATTTCGAGATAATATTAAGTTGTTATAAAAGTTAAAAGACACGTTATCGAAATAATTGGTACATTTGAAGTTTTTTGTTCTGTATGTTGAATCATCTGTCAGATATAAGTTCTTAAATTATCTTGATAGTAACCAGGTTTAAACCCACATAAAGTGTTGGTGGTCACAGTGAGCACTTTCATTGACAAGTATTAACTATTATTCCACTCAGAACCTGTTGATCCCAAAGTGGCTACATCGATATTTATCCATGACAAATCGATAATATTTACCCAGATTGTCTTCCTTCACCGCAAAGGTGTCAAGATCAGCTTCGTTTAAGTGTACTCTGCAAGATCGAATAATGGTATTATGTTATCCCTACCTTTTCAAGTTACTATTATTCCTACTTTTACTTAAACCACCTTTTTTACATGAAGAGACTTGTCCTACCCTTTTCACAAATACTTTAATCTTAGCTATTACATTTCATAGCTTATCAATCCTTAGGTGTGCAGACACCTCTCTAAGCGTAAAATAAAAATGTCCAACTTGAACAGTCGGGGGTATTTGTGAGCCACGCTCACTTTTTTGCTTGTTTATCGTTGATTTATGAACACTTAAAGGAACTCTTCTGTCAAACAGGTATTTTCATTTTCTGTGTTTCAACATTTTTATCTATAATACACAAGATGTTCAGCGAAAGCTTTTCTATCATGTACTTTCTTCATATGTTACGACATTTTTGGTTGAATATTAACCATTGCATATAGCAAATTAATCTATTATTTATCTTCAAAAGCTGAAACGTTATCAAGTGTCTCAAGCCAGTTCGGATAATACAAAGTTCATCTGTCAACAACAATCTCATATCACTAAAGTCATTATCAGTATCATATCATACCTGGTACATTACCCCATGGTAGGTTTAGGCCTTGTTGTAATGATTCAAGTGCATATAACAGGTCATTGATATACAGTGAAAATAACCAAGCACTAATGGAAATCATTGTAAAACAAAACAAGATTGGAATGATTGATCCTAAAATATATTTTAAAATTTTTGATACACAGGTTCTGCCGATATTATTATATGGCAGTGAGGTTTGGGGAGTAAAGCAATATGAATTGTTGGAAAGGGTACATCTTTTAGCCTGCAAGCGATTTTTAAGGGTTGGAAAACAAACCCCTTATGCTATTGTGTACGGCGAATGTGGTCGCTATCCAATTTATATAAATGCTTACTTACGCATTTTACGTTATTGGTTTAAATTGCTCAAAATGAGCGAGACCAGAGTATCTAGGAAAGTATATAACATGTTGATATATTTTGATGACATTGGAAAGGAGAGTTGGGTCTCATTCACAAAGAATATATTGTTTTCACATGGGTTTGGATAATTATGGATAAACCAATTTGTTGGAGATGAAGTGGCTTTTTTAAAATTGTTCAAAGATTCCTTAATAAATGAATTTTACCAGACTTGGATGTCTACATTACAAAATAGTTCAAGATATGTAATGTACAGAGAATATAAATTATTGTTTGAACCAGAACGATATCTGTACGTTACAGTTGAAAATAAGGTACGTTCAACGTATACCAAATTTAGATGTAATGTTTTACCACTAAATTATAATAAAGGTAGATGGCAATCAATAGAACATCGCCAACGTATATGTTCCATTTGTAAAACTGGTGTAGAGGACGAATATCATTTCGTTCTTGTATGCGATCTCTACAAAGATTTGCGGAAAACATTTATTCCGGAATACTTTTGGAAAAACTGCTCTTTTCATAAGTTTAAAACATTATTATGTACATCTCAGGAAAACCTTATCAAATGTTTACAGTATTACGTCTATCATGCCTTTATCAAAAGAAATATGTATCTAGAAACACTTTAAAGTGTATTTGTATGTTACACGTATATATTATGGTTGTTTTGTATTTTTGTACATGGGCCCATGGCCTCACTACAAATAAACTCCTTTGACTTGACTTGACCAAGCCGACACAACAAATCCCTGACCAACACCTTGCTTAATGGGAAATGGAGAGGAAGCAAATCCTCCAATTTTGACACATGATTGCATTGAAGTGTATTTCGTACGTAATATGCGCCAGAGTTTACCATCTATACCAAAGAGATGGAGTTTATAGAAAAGACCATTGAGCCATATTCTGTCGAAAGCCTTTTCGTTGTCCAGGAAAACAAAGTATACAGGTGAGATTCTCTCCCTGTAATAAGCTACACTTTCTAGCAATGTTAATGCAGCCGTTTCAGCGCCAGCGCCTTTACGAAAACCAAATTGGTATTTATGCGGGAATGGTTTACAGTTACATTATTTTTCTATTCTTTCTAATATAAGACTTTCAAAAAGTTTGCTGAGTACATATGTTAACGTTATACCCTGGTAATTTGACGGGTCACTAGTGCTTTTGTGAATGGGAAGTATGGTACGAACATTAAAACCACTAGGCAGATATTCATAAGAAAGTGAATAATGCTAACAAATGGTTGATAAAAGATCTGCCAGCACATTTGATGGGCTCATTAACAATACCATCGGGACCAGGTGACTTGCCATTTTTAAGTCGGCGAATACTGCATAACATTTCATCAAATGCAAACGGACATTGAAGCAATACAGAAGTATCATCACAATCAACATTTCAAGTTGAGAAACAAAATTATTCACGTAAACAGTAAAATCTGAGTCAAAATTTACATTTATACATGGTAAAGAGAGATCTATGAAATATTTAGCAAACAGGTCACATATATTATCTTGAGTATCACATGATTTGTCATCGTAAGTAAGAACCTGGACACAATGCTTTTTACGTTTGTGTACTTTGGCAGCTTTAAAATACTCTTGAATACCTACTTCAGATGCTTCGAAAATTCTTTTGAAGATCATCCTCATTCTTCTTCGAATGACGAAGCTGTTTTCTGAAGATACGTTTTGCTTCCTTATAAGCTCTATACTAGCTATTATCCTTATCATGAATTTTACCATTACAAATCCACTCTTTGCGATATTTTCGCATTGTATCATGCATATATTTTAAGTGATCTTTCTTCCAATAAGGCTTCAAGTTTGCCTGGAACCTAGATGAAGGTATACTTATACTTGCAGCAGAATGGAGGGAATATGTTATGTATGTATAGTGAGCTTCAATATATTCATCTGGAAAAGTGTACTGGGAACATTCAAATTCAACATGTCTGAAGCAGTTTTCAGTTTCATAGCGATATAATGCGAGATCTACCTGGTTGGCCTTTCGCCAATTGAGATGTGTACAGACAGTATAACCATATGCTGGGGTTTCATTACGAAACACAACAAGAATGGGAAGGTGGTCTGATAAAGCATAGCTTATGTTATCGTCAACAGCATAACCTAACACCTTACCTCTAAGATCACTGTTTATGAAAACGTAATCTATCAGGCTTCTCTGTGTCTTACATTTGTTAGAGAAGGCGAAAACATTTTTATCATCAAGAGGTAAAACCGATACAAGGTTGCGATCAGATAATGCCATTTGAAGATAAGTAGCTCTACGCTTTTGGTCAACACAATGTCTTAAATCAGCATTAAAGTCTCCAACTAATATTGTCTCTGCTACTTGAGAACATGTGTCATACAAATCAAAAGTATTGTACAGTTCTTCACAATACACGGAATCCAGCACGTTTGTAGACGGGAGTCTGGAACCAACTTTAAACGTTGTAGCTCCGTTAACAGTCATTGTAGCACCAATGATGCTATCACTTCCCGACACGTAGCGAACGAAACTGCGAAGTGTTTTCCGGACAAAGAGAGCAACAACACCCGCACCTCTTTGTGATAAGTGATCGGTCATACACTTATGGTCATCAAAACAGTCATGTAGATAGAGCAGTGCAGGTATTTCTGATTCGTTCACCCAGTGCTCGTTAACAAACCGAAGATCACAACCATCTAATTTTGATTTCAAGCGGTCTAAACAGCTGTTTACACCTCTTACATTCCATGTGATTACACTTAAAGTTGCCATGGAAATAGACACATACAGGAAGACATACCACATCCGGCTTGTTGTCATCATTGTCTTGGCTTTTCATTCCCGTCGTCGTTGTACCACCTTCTGTTTGGTACCCAGTTTCTGCAGTTAACGTTGTCAGGCCAGAATCACTCATCTTCGTATATGAAGTCAGCACATCGCCTTGAAACTGTTATCCTGATGGTGTATGTTGGGTTACGTCCCTTTTCCCTTGTCCCTTGTGTTTGAGATGGTTACGCCACGTTCTTCAGCATACGCACAAATGGCATCTCTAACAGCTTCATAGGGTTCATCTGCAGGGACATAGCTCAACACAAATCGTTTTGTTCTATTTCTCGAGACACCAGGGAAACACTTTTTCCAATGGTTGGAAATGGTTTCACTCCTTTTGTCTGATGTAATGTCATGTTTATACTCAGCGCTCACATTGGGGTCGATATCACAGAATGTCTCAGACTCCACTGTGACGTCATCATTGATAGTGTAATAGGCGCGTTTCAGACGCCCAGTGACAGCTGAGAATTTAACAATAAATTATAGCAACATGATTGATGTAAAAACCAACCTTTATTGGACTTTGCGTTGTGTACTTTTATTCTAATGTGAATATTTCCAGGCTGATGTGTTGCTACTCAAGACTCAGAACCAGTTCATAAATAAGGAATAAAGTTCAAATGAGAAACACCAAGATTATAACAACAAGAACATTTTATTACAATCGTGGTAGAAGAAGGAAACAAAAACTCAACATCTTGGATAAAAAGCACCAGTTCTGTCACTCACATTCCTAAACTAACCCTGTTAGGAACATGAATATCTAAAGTTTCTCTTAAAAGCCAACCGCACCATCCAACAATAACGATTTAATTACCCCGAAACGAACAGCGTAACTCTTATTTCTTTCCTACGCTAATTTCCCCCCAGCCTAACCTAACACTAAATTCCCCTATATATCGCCTAGCATCCTACTGTATAATGAGGTGGGGAGACCCTGAAACATCTGTACTACGATGAGCTACCTTAGATGTTGCTTGGATCGCCAAGACTGAAACGACTGAATACGGGAAACAGGTCACTTATTTATAGGGCTCTAGGATAACCTCTGACCCAGACCAGAATTCACCTACTGAAGACAGACGTTTCCGCCTATCAGCGCCCTCGTTACATTTCAAGCATGACAACTGGTCTACCCAATGCACTACGCTATGATAAACAATGGCCCCGGTGAGAAGAAATCATGTTATTAGCGCTAAGTGAAACAATGGCTACAAGTCTACCCAATAAACAATAAGTCCTAAAGGTAATTAACAAGATGTAAATATTCCCAAATTAAGCTCCCAACTCCTGAAAATAATAGCATACCACCCAGTTTTCCTACATTCCTCCCCCCTTAAATGAAGTTATTTTACCCCCAAAATTACTTTACTCCCAAACATAAAGGAAAAATGGCTGATAGTTAACAAAAATATAAGTTACCTTCTCACAAAGTATACATCTCAATGAGAAAACGCGTTGAGGTAAGGAGCGTCCCAGTATCCCAGTCAGAAGCTCTGGATCACCTTCTGATCCTCATCCTCCTGTTCCTCGCGGCTCTTCCTGCGTGGCATGGCTCTACGACGGCGGATGGCTTCCTCCTTGGCTGCGATACGACTCTCGGGGATCCTCGCAGGCATTGTTGCGGGCTGACGTAGAAATGTCACATCACCTGCCTCAAAAAATCTTCGGTTCGGTCGGTAGACTGTTCCGACCTCCCCAGGATGATGTGACCTTGAGTGTTGATCTGCCACCCTCCTCTTCTCAAAAACCTTCCCGCAGGCCCCACAGTGAAACAACCAGACGTTGGCCTGGTGGATCTTGATCCAGTGGTCCAGGAGTCTGCCATACTTGTTGTAGGTGGCCGTGTTGCATGTGGAGACTGGACAAGTAGTACCTCCCTCTGGCCAAGCGGGTCTCTCCTCCTCCATAAATTCCCTCATTTCCTCTTCATTCGCATGGATTTCCATGTCTGTGGCTAATGTTAACTAATGCTCAAAATAAGAAGCAACATTAAAAACGAGGTGCTAAAATATACCCAAAACAACAAACAACTATTTCATTAGACAAAAAAAGTGAATAAAATTCCTGGTCCCAGTTTTAGCTCTATTGTCCCTAGCACGAGTACGGGCACCTTGGCCGTACCACCCTCCCAGTCCTTGTCCTGACAACAGGATCTGTCCCCAAAACGGAATCTGTCCTGACAACAGGATCCTCCTCTACCTCCTCTTCTATTTGTCTATCAAATGAAATCCCAGCCTGTGTTGAGAAATGACTCTGATCAGAAATATCAGACTGAATAGCCCAGTTCTCTGGAACAGAAATGCCCTTATAAGTCTTTAAATGGTCCACATGTACTGCAAAAAATGGCTTGTCCTACCTACCAAACTCCTCGCCTCTGAACACAATTTCTAAAGTTCTAACATAACTGGCTGATCTTGACTATTTCAAAAATACTCAAGTACCGGTCGTATGCCTGGGTCATTCTTCTGTCCCTCATAGAGTTCGTCCCTAGTCCAAACTGGTAGACAGTTGGTTGTAGAACTATCAATACTATCAGAGCTCCCTACAGCTGATACAATAGATTTGTGTTTTGGTGTTTCCAAAACTGTCCCTACACTTCTTCAGGACAACTACTAAGACATTCCAACTGTGAAGCAGACTGTTGACAGTCATTGGCTCTACTGTTGACAAGACAATCAGGACACTCCTCAAAATGACATTTTCTTAATGGCTTCCGAGACAATGAATCAGCATGCAGATGTTTAGGACCTGGACAGTATTCAATGTAAACAAAATATGATTCAATCACACTGAGCCATCGAGCCAGCATATCCTCAGGATCTTTGAAATTCTTCAACCAGATCAAAGGCGCATGATCAGTGCGCAACAAAAACTTTCTGCCAAACAGAAAATGACGAAATGCCCTGAGAAAAATCACTACAGCTAGCAGCTCACGTTTTGTGGTACAATAAATCCGTTGAGCAGGATCTAACGTTTTACTAGCATATGCAATGACCTTTTCCTGACCATCCTCAACCTCAGACAAAACTGCCCCCACTCCAAAAGCACTGGCATCCGTATCTAGAATGAACATACCATCATCCTCTGGAAAAGACAAAATATATGCGTTAAGCAAGCTCTGCTTAAGCCGCAGAAAAGCACTTTCACATGCCTCAGACCAGACGAATGTAACCTTCTTTCTCGTCAACCTAATCAATGGGGCTGCTATCTCAGAGAAATCGGAGATGAAATGCCTATAATGGCCAAATAACCCTAGAAAGCTACGTACTTCAGTCAGGTTTACCGGTCTTGGCCATGTTTGAACTGATTCAAACTTGTCAGGATTGCACTGAAAACCCACAGAGGAAACTATGTCACAGAAATGTGACCTTAGTCTGGAAAAGTGAGCACTTGGAAGGTTTTAATTTCAAATTCGCTACTCTGAGCTGAAGAAATACCAGACGAAGATTTTTCAAAGCTGTCTGAAAACTAGATCCAATGACAACAACGTCATCGAGTTGTCACAGGCATCAC
The DNA here is from genome assembly GCA_936450465.1 of Gibbula magus. Classification (NCBI taxonomy): domain Eukaryota; kingdom Metazoa; phylum Mollusca; class Gastropoda; order Trochida; family Trochidae; genus Gibbula; species Gibbula magus. The sequence goes on from OW388294.1 coordinate 6,225,137, forward strand.
TCTCTCAAACATTGCTGGCACATTGGTGAGCCCAAATGGCGTGACATTAAAATGGTGCAATCCTAAATGGGTAGAAAAAGCAGTTTTGTGCTCAGCTCTAGATTTCATCTTTACCTGCCAGTAGCCACTGGCTATGTCTAAAGTACAAAACCACTGTGTGCCACCAAGTGTCTCAAGTGTCTCATCTATCCTGGCTAGAAAGGGTGCATCACACTTACTTACAGAGTTAAGCTTGCAAAAATCAATACAAAACCTACAGGAACCATCTTTCTTGGTAACTAAACAAATAGGGGCTGACCAGGGGCTATCACTTGGTTCAATGATACCTTGAGCTAACATGTTGTCTACTTCCTGGTCCACTACCTGTTTCCTCGCCAAAGGGACCCTACGAGCTGGCAACTTGATGGGGTTTGCCTCACCTGTATCTATCTTATGAGTTACCTACCCAACAAAAATGTTCTGAAACTCTACAACCATGGGTGCAATGCTACATCGAATTTCAGTGCAGTACCACCCATGGTTCGCTAGTTCCAGCCGTTGCTCGCAGGTTTCACCGCAATGCATAGCCACATGGCGTTGCGGGCTTTCTCCCTGCCATAATACTAGCAGCCGCGATATAAGTGAAATACTCTTGAAAGCGGCGTTAAACACCAATTCACTCACTCACTCACTCTACAACCAATTTCTCCACACTCTGTTTTTGTTCGAAAGACAACTCATTTGAACTTCCGTCAACCATAGCCCTAAGGGGTACTGGCAACTCCTGAGATTCTACACTATCCATCTTATCTTGCTCAAGCTCAATGATCTGCTCTGGTGAACTAAGAGTACCAACTATCGAGGAATCTTGCAATGTCACACCTCTATTGCTCATATTTACAACTGACACTACTATCTTGCCCTCGGTAGCCTGGACTAAGCCCTTTGCCACAAAAAGTCCTTTCTTTCACTAGTAAGTGTTTGGTTCAACCAAGCCTAAACTGGACGAAAGAAGACTATCCAACTTGCACTCGAAGAGTTTCTCAGAATTTTCAGGGATAACAACCTTCTCAGTCACTCTAATCCTAGAACAATAAGACGTGGACAACTTGTACAAAGAAAATCTTCCCTTTGAAGTGGTAAGAACTTTTCCATCATGTCGATCACACCAAAATAACCATGAGAAGTCCATGCCAAACATGCTACACATACAATGTAGAATTCAATTCAGCAACCACCGATATTTGCTCAAACTCAAAGTGCCCAATTCTCATATTAAAGGGAAAGCATCCATGCACTTGTATGGGAACACCGTTAGCAGTGAAGAATTCCTTATTAACCTCATGAAGATACCTATCTGTCAACCCAACCCTGGCAGCATCTGAATGGGAAAGAATGGAGACAGGAGACCAACATACGTACAGTACCGTTCCCTACACGCACATCAACATAAAGACATTTCCCGTTAGGAACTGTACGAATGATAACCTTTTCCCATGTTTTCCCAGACCTCTTAGAATCCAGTACACAACAGAGCCCAGAGTTTTTTCATTGGTCTTGGAAAGTATGCTCCCAACGTAGCAGTAAATCGTAATACAGGCTCGACTCCCCCGATAGCGAGACAATGGTCGTGTGTGGTCAGGCACTGGTGTCGATTTCTTAACATGAATAATAAACTCAATAAGAAGGTTTTTGATTGGACGGAACGTTCCTCGAGCTCTTCAAGGAATTGGAATCGCAGAGTATCTACAAAGCTATCAAATCTAGGTATGAGGGATGTATTATCTTCAACCACAGCGGAACAGAAACAGAATTTGTTCTATGGTACATGATCGTATATTTGCAGATTGTATATCGAAGTGGCATGCTGATTTATCCTCCAAAACCGGGAGTCAAGGAAGTAATAAACTACGCACATATAACAAGTTTATAGATATATCCATACTTTTCCGAGTGTATCGAATGATACCCTACACTTTTCCCCGTGGGGCCCTTACGAGGCGGAGTCGAGTGAGGCTCCAACGGGGAAAAGTGTAGGGTATCATTTGATACACGAGGAAAAGTATGGGTATATCTGTCTTATACCCCACTTATGGTCGAGTGTAAGCGGATACTATTTCATAATATTTCTAATATTTTACAGCTGTAAACAAGCGTTGTATGGTTACCCATGTTTGGGGCTCGAAATCAAATTGATATGGCCCAATGACGGCATTGTCAACGCAGATGCACGTGCATCTTGCTGAAATGTACAGCTAACGCTATAAACAGCATGGCTAATGTCAACGTGGCCAAACAGTAGAGAAAACAGAAACAACTTTCAGTATGTTAAGACATTTTGCACCCAAAATTAAATTACATTCTTATATAAAAAGAAAAACATAAATTTGTGATATTATTTCACGCATTATAAGAACCTTATTCATTTGGTCATGAAAAAATGTTCAGAGTTTCAAATGACTTCGTGGTGTAATGGATAGGCCGTTCGGCCAGAAAGCAACAGGACACGGGTTCGATCCCAGATTCCTTATATGTTCATTTATAATCTGACAAGTAACATCACTTAGAATTTGGAAATTTACTACATTGTTTCTCAGTTGTTAAAAAGTGTAGGTATATTAAAAAGTGTAGGTATATCAGAAAAAGTGTAGGTATATCAGAAAAAGTGTAGGTGTATCGACACCTACACTTGTAACAAAAGAAACCATAGCAACGAGACCGGAAGTGGGGTATAAATGTATGGTGTTGAGCCATATCTGTTACAACCAATGCCCAAGGCATACAGGTCAGCTCTAGCCCAATTTCGATTTGGGGTAGCACCGAAAAGGATCTAAACCGGACGTTATGATAACATTCCCAGTGAAAACTGTTTCTGCTTCAACTGTCCTGATTTTGTGGAAGATGAGCTACATGTAGTTGTTCACTGTCCACTAAATGCAGATATCCGCAATATCCTCTTTAATATATGTAAGAAGGCTCTTACTGGTTTTAATGTGTTGAAGGATAGAGAGATTCTGACCACAATTCTACGTGAGGCTAATATAACTTATTATACTGCCAAAGCCTGCCATGACATATTGTTTCTTAGGCTTTCTACGCTATATGGATAGATTTTATATGTTTTTGAAAAAATATATCTTTTATAAAAATAATTATGTTAAACATGTTATAACAATGACCATATATTGACTGTTTTTGATGATCAGTTTCTCATAGCTCTTTTGAAGAGTGGCGTTGATGTTGTTTTTTTTAACAATCAAATTTATGTTACCAGCAATAGAACTGACGGTAACAGTTTTGACTATTTCCCATTTATCAGTGTGGCAGAGTCAGTATTCTAAATTGAATATAGTTTTATGAATAAACATATGCTCTAAAATGTCATTTTTTACTTTGGGACAGGCACTTTGCTAGATTTAACTTTAAAATGCTGCAAAATATTTAATTATGATAACATGATTTTAGTGAGTAGAGGAAATGTGTCTTTATTATTTTTGACTGAGTAATAATATCTTTTTTTTTCAGCAAATCGCTGGAACATGAAATTTACACTTTTAAATTGACTCTTCTCTTGTGTATCCGCTTCACTTGTAAATAACATTCATCCTTAATTACATTTGAAACGATTTTTTTAGTTGCTAAGAAAACGCTAGAAAATGAAAACGAAATGAGACCTATTTCCATCCGAAGAATTGTTTTTCCATCTGGACATATGCGTGCTACTGTACTAGCATTTAGAGTTAATTCCAATGCGAACTTGAAATGGTATTTACATACGTAATCCCCATGGGCCATTTCTCTGATTGCTCTTCGCATTAGCAATTCATGCAATCTGCTCCAACTCATGCTAGATCTATTACACTGATATACATCAGATTTTAGACCGACAGAGTGTTTATTAGGCCCTTGCTGCTGTAAGTTTGATATGAACAACTGCATGACGATTTAGATCAGTTGATATTGGTTCAAGTCATCTGAAGCAGCCAGTCCTCAAAGTACCTTGAATACATTGATTGATGTGAAAGTCGACAGACATATATTCATAATGAGAGTCCATTAGCAGCAAACTTCATAATCAAAACCCTTTCCAAGTATTTAATTTAGAATATTATTTATGTACAATTATAACTGTCAAGATTTGGTTATCTCACTTTATTTAAACAAAGAAGTAAATATTAGAGAACGATTTGCAAATTTGACGAGAGTCGTCCTTATGCAAACACTAACTTCAAGCTTGTTCTAGTCATTGAAAGTAAAACATTCATGAAATTCCAAACCACAATGACAAATTCATTGAAAATATAACATCATCTCTTATTGACAGTTATTATGGAAGCACTTGATGAAATGACAACATGGCTTGTTTAATGCACATATCCGATAGGCTGATTTAGGTAAATTAAATGAGTTCTTTATATCACATATTTATATTATTAATATATTTATATTTATATTGGTTGTTTCCGTTAGCAAAATATTAAGTTTTGTTGTGAAAAATAATTGTATTTTATTGGTATAATTACATCGATACATGAGCTACAACCAAAAAAATAATAGGACATATAATAGTCAAACATATCATTACATTTACATCATCAAATGATTCCTACTTGTACACTGCACACACCTCTTCGTGCATCAACGGAGATAGTGAAGCTCGTGGAAATGCTGTGTCTTCTGATAAAGCAATCATTGATATTACCCTTGATCTCAGCTACAGATTGACATTACTAAATTAAAGTTTAGCCTGTATCCAGATGACTTTTATTTATTGTGATGAGACAATATTAATACGCAGGTTGATATTTTTCTATTAGACCTCATTCATCTTTTCTTTGAGGGCGTAGTTGTGCATTTATGTATATTTATCAATGACCAATATAATACAAACAAAGACATACCATAGACTATATAATGCTACACTATAAACTATAATGATGCCGAACACTGTCCATGTCCTCTCTGCTATTATGTTATCACTAACCTTCACATTGTTTACATCTAGCTACATCCTGTTAAGTGCTTCCTGTCCCATAATTCTTCATTGGCTTGTCTAGACGTCAACTTCGATATTGGTAAGAATCAGAATCTATGGGAGAGAGGACATAACTATGATATTACAAACATCAGACATCAGACATCTGAGACAGTGTTATTGAAGTAAATCAAGAAGTTATTGATACGCATTGTACAGCGAAATTGTCCAGTTTGGTAGCGATAGTTACAAATCTTCTTCTATGATAAATGATACCTCGATGCTATATAGAAGCCATCACGTTACAATTTCTTATAACATTGATTAAGTCTATCTTTCAATAAGAAACTAAAACATGACAAATTGATAAGTGAATTTACTTGCATCTTAAATCCTAATTAATTGGCTTGTGGCTTTACCCCGTCACTATTATTAGTTACATTTAAATTACAAGATACTATGGCACGGTACAGAGCGCCATCCTCCATAGTTATCCCGTCAATACATTTGCCAAGATAATCAAATCTGATGTTTTCATTAGATACTCATTCACAATCTGGTGTCATGTCCCATGCACACACCCAATTCTGCTCAGAAATATAATCACGGTACCGGTTAGCGCTCCTAACCCGTCTTCATTTTATTATGTCATTAGTATTTGTTGTAACCTTCTTCACATGTTGCTTCAATCGAAATTCCTTTCCATTCAAACCTGTATCAAAAGCTACACGCATATCACTCTAAGGGTGTATTTTGCAGATGTCGAATGCAGACATCATACATCAATAAGTTTGATTACAAATTTAGTTGAAACCAAACTACTTATATTGAATAATTTCTATCGATGTATTTGAAGTGGCTGCTGCAGACAACCATGCCTTTATCCTAACACTTTATCCGAACACTAATAACTGTAGCCTGCAACATCAACACAATATTTAAATACATAATTCGAATACACAAGTGTAACATACGTTGGTATGCCAGTAACATAACAATCTCATCAATCTTATGCCAATAAGTTTTTGTTATATATGTATGTTTATGTACATGTATGTATAGCATTCTTGACATTAAACATTTATTTCATGAAAGCAAATACACATGAGGTATTTAGATGCAGAGATCTGGCCACACTGATCCACGTTCCTCAACATAAGTAAAACCCTCCTATGATTTAAACTCAATGTCTTACTTACATAAGTCACACTCTCTTCTTATATGTGCTGGGATTCACATGTATTTCCATCTGCAAAAATTGTTTTTTTCAGACAGTGTACTACTTATTTACAGATTTGATGTCAATTGATGGCTATTTTCTCTACACAATTGCATGATTCCCATGGGCTCTTTATCTTATTGCACTACTTTTTTCCAACTAATGTTATATCTCTAGATAAGATGAAGTATCGCTTAGGCCATTGTCGTCAAAATAAAGTTATACATTTAAGGAAATAATTTAACCATACCGATTCAAATCATCAGCCGACAATGTTGTCAAGGTATAATAAAACATTTAGATGTGAGCAAGGCTCATTTGTGTATGACATACATATATGAAATGAAATGGTAATATAAGCTGAATATGTGTAATGTTATCAAAGGTTGATTTTGCAAGACCTCAGTTGTTGTCAGAGAGTTTCACATGTCAACAAGGCAATGTCAACTTCAATATCAGTACCCCCATTTTAGTTTAAAACATAAACAGATGGCAATAAGCTGTTGCTATCAGTATCAGTGTACTTCTTAGATATTGTTTAAACGGAATTTATAATTCATTAATGATTAGACATGTCTGTCAAACCCAGCGAATGGTGTTGATAATTCGCAATGCTATGAATATGTTAAACAATAATACTAATTTATGTGTCAACATAGTAACTTAATGCATGGTGTTTAATAAGAAACACACCATTGACATGATGGCCATGATGATGATGATATTCCGATGCTAATTAAGAAAAGCTGCACTCAAGAGTTGTGAAATGAGTTTCTTATGCATATCATTAATATACATAAAAGCATATTGCTAAGTCATTACCTAAAACAGATTTATTATTTGTCAATGATATGATCCGGGCTTCAATCAAGAATGAAGAAGCTTTTAAGAACTAATCATTTCATTCACTAATGCGTTGAAGTGATGCAAATGAGAACGTTAATCTAATTTAATTCAATTAATTCAATTCGCAAGTGCTTTATCACATATAAAGCGTAGGTTTTTCATATAATAGTGTGCCCCCTACAGTATGTGAGCAGTTGATAACGAAGAATGAATACCGATGCATAAACACTAATTAGAGCAAAACGAGAAATCAATCAATTCAGTTCAACAAAGATATGGAAAGGACAACTGTGTTCTAATAGTACAATCGACAAATACTTTCAATTATTAGTTCGTAGATGGTGCACAATCTGAGGATATAATTGTAATATGCATGAATCGATGCACATGTTTCTTAATGTCAATTCCAAATGTAATTCACCAAGATCAATAGCATCAGTACACCTGCACATACTGACACAGATGGATTAATACATTACAATAGCCGAGACGTAGTCAGTACTTACAAAGGGGAAACAACAGGGAAATGATGACTTACATACATGTATACTGTTTTAATAACATTTATAACTGTGGTAATTGTTTTTCTTCAGAGTCAACCATATAAGTGTGTGAATATGTTGTGCCATACACTAATTACATAATTTGCGAACGTTCTGCTTTCAATAAACTAGATAAACATAATTTTCACTGAATGACCAACCTCCCTTTTCACCATATCTATGAAACCAAATTATTGTGAAAACACTGTCATTTGCAGATATTGGATATTAACTCCATAAGAGACTTAAGTTAGAAGCTGAAAAAACTGCATAAAATTCTTTCTGATAAACTTTAAAGTTCTCATAATTGTCATCAGGTGAGATAATATTGATGAAAGCCTGAACATAAGTGTCACGAAATCAGAGGATAGAACAGCACACTACGACAATTTATTGTTCACTATTTGTAATTTAAAACGTCAGAAAAAAATATGAAACTGCATGCCCCTTACATATCTGCTATTTAATGGATTCTACATTTCAAACATCAATAAATATCTAAAATGGAACGACTTCACGGTGTCCCCCGCTATTCTAAATACTTTTGACCAAGCAACCTGAATGAAGATATTGATGTAATTATATCCTATCTTACCTATGTTAAATGTCTTCTTGTCCACACATGTGTTTCAGATATATTTTCCACAGTCCAAATAGACATCTAAACGAATATTGTTTAACGAAATTGACGAAATATGATTCTCAACCTTATTATAACAACTGTCAAGTATAATATATACATATCCAAATTAAAAGGATCTTTACCGCAACTTCATACAATAAAACTAGATTTAAAACATGCCTACGAAATTGACAAACTCGTATGTTACTCAGAATGTAATTATTCGAAATTCACTAAATTCTGGTCCGTATGCCATAATCTATTTACCATTTAAAACTCCCTGCAACTTCTTGAATGTCAAATGCCAGGTTTAAAAAGAAACGAAAGAACTTTACGTGAATTCCTGTATTTTTGTTTTGCAGTTGTTCTGTACTAATATGTGTTCGTACTTCTATTGAAAACGTATGTACTATGAATGTAATATCATATATATGTCTGTGTATCTGAAAAAGAAATAAAAGTATAAAAAAAAATATTGTTTAACATCGACATGACATATTCCCTCAGGACTGCCCCATGTTTATAGACCCTTAGCACTGGATATTTTGTATGCGTCTAACTTTAACTTGGAGTGATTGTCACATGTAGATTGGATCCACGCACATGAGTTTGAATCATACATGTGGCATTCGTTGCACTTTGAAACGTTTTGACTAACTAGCATGAGGTGAACTATCTTAGTACATGATTAGTAAGGTTATTGTGGTGTCAAGTAAAGTGACATACTAACATGTCGATAATGGTTTGCAAATTACTGTCCATGTATACTAGAGATGCATTCAGGAAGACCATCAAAAATAGAAAATATTTGCCATAAAAAGTACGAACATAAACTCAAATATACATCTGTCACATTAATGGTCAACGAGCTTTTTTTATATCTTTTTATATCTTTTTTTATAACTGCATTTATGTATTTACAAATCTCAATTGGATGGTGTCTCTGATAATAACTGTAACGCTACTTTGAAGACGTGACAATGTATCTCGGGACAACCATTATGTCCCTCAAAGGTGATTAAAGTCAAGGAACACTTGATCCTTGTGACAGGCTAGAAAAGTGTTTTATTTATTTTGGAATGGGGAAATGTATGGTGTTATCAACTTTTTATATATATATTGAATGTGTTGAAAAACATTTGACCTCAATGAGTTAGTTTTGAAATGTAATTAGACTTTAAGTTCTTGTTTAACATTGTTGATTAACAAATTGTCAAGTGATCCATCATATTAGCTCTAATACTCAGGCTATGTTTGAAACATACACTATGAAAGGTAAAATGAAGCAGTAGGTAGTCTCAGTTTTAATGCCGCATCATTTTGCTATGACTACAGATATATGATAGAATGTAAACATGTACAGATAATATACATTTACCCACACAGTGTATGTCTACGGACAATGTACTGCTACAAACAGTTGACATACATTTAGCTTGGAATGGCAATGGGAAATAATATCTTAATAGTCAAAATTTCAAAGTCCAACAACTCTGTTTTATCTTCGTGTACAATGGTATCTTGAATTATAACACATTTAGAATACAGCTTCTGTAGAGGTACTCTATACCATGCTGAATTTGCTACAGAATCATCTTACTAAACGTGTGAGGATATTTAATTATCATTGAAAGAAGCATTTAAGCAGTCAGTTTAGATCGATGAACTTTTTTTTTTATAAAATACATGCCAAAACATGTAAGTTATCAATATGGGAAAAGATCGATGCATTATATCATACCTCACGTAGTAACTGACTGTATAAGATTTATTTTCAAATATGAACTATTTGTATATGAAACATACTATCATTAACATGTACAAGACTATTTTGTAATCACTCATTTACTAACGGGTTGTGGCATGTGTTTACTAGATTCAGTTTAACGTGATAAGTGTTGTTATTTCTCTTTACCAAACCATTCAAACGTGTAGACTGCTTATCTTGGGAAACACATTTCATGTAGAAGCAACATATTTCATGTAGAAGGAACTCATAAACTTCCTCAACATTGAATATAACCTAAAATGTCTTGTGTAAAAATGTTTTCTTTTCCTAGTTTGAAGTGAAATTCAAAGTGAACAAACAGGGATATCAACGCACCATTATGAGCTTCAATCCATGCTTGTCTATTTTAAGGCATAATTCACTCTCTTAACGTCATATTTACCAAACACATGGAACACTGTGAGCAGGGGTCGCATGTTAGAATTGCCTCTTTTGTTAACGTACACTTAACTCAAGCAAATTAGAGCTATTAGGGAAACCCGGAAAAGGTAATTTAAAAAACAAATATTTTATTGGTTCTGTCTTCAAGATTTTCAAAATTAAAATCAACACTGAATAATTGTTAGGTTCTTTTGATGATAATTATATCATTTGATAAAAAAGATAACTGTATATATGTCAGATGAAATGCAGAAAACCATGACAATAACGCAATCATCAAATGCATGTTGCTAGTTATTTAAATACGCATCCTGAAATCTTTAATACATTGACTATGAGTTATTCACAAGAGTTTTAGAGCTCCATTTGACTTCTGAGACGATATGCATGATTTGTCCGTTGGATAATTCTAAACAGGAGTTATGTATTGGCAACTTCGTTATACCTTTAATCAACTTGTAGGTGAATTTACTTACACAGCTATCAAACACACGACTTTTTTGTTTTAATGCATCATTTTGATTTATTAAAAAAACATGTTGTATTATATTTTTAAAAACAATAACAGTTCAATTATTCTGTTTACAAACAAACAATATAATAGAATATGAATCATGCACAGGACTATATGGTACGAGATATTGACATCAACACTTACTGAAATTTAAGAACAACTTTTGGAATATGTTCATATTCCTTTTTCAGATGGAAGCAACATATTTACTTTGAAAATTGTTGTATTGGGAATACACTCAAATGCAAAAGAATCGTCACCACAAGAAAATAGTTACCTGCAATTTCATACATTAGAGCATAATACTTTTATTTTTATGATAGTTCAAGTCACTTTATGTTTGTTGAGATCACTTTTTCCTAATGGTTTTTGGCCATTATTGTTGGCATTTAACTTAAAACTTCATAAAATGTACAAATTAAATTTATAAAAGATAATGTCGACATAAATAACCTTTTTGGAGGTAAATCATTTCTTCTGTAGTACGTCAAAGAACAATCTAAAAACGCTGGTTTTACTTTCCTTTCTAATCCAATTAAAGAGATTCAAGAACAACAACGTTTTCTCAGAAAAAAATAACAGATAACGTTTTTAGTTTTTAGTTTAGTTTACTTGGCTTCTGAAGACATGATGTATCCTTGTTTCAGTCGTATTTATCACTGGTGGATTCAATTATCTTGTACTTTGTATTGTGAGGGTTCTTGTGCGGTTGAATGTTTATGCCGACTCCTTCACCAGATGAAACATAACATTTAATTGCAATGTTTGTGTATTGGTGAACTCTCACGAATAGGATGATTAGATACAGTGTATAATAGATGTTTATCTACAGGGTGAGGTTATTCTTGATACAATGAAAGTGATCGATATCACTCAAATGATCTCGTTTGATCTTCTTTGTAGTTGTAATTAAATCACATGTGTACCTGCTAATCTCTGTTGATTGCAGATACCTGAACAATCAGCACTGATCTATGGATCGTGGAAGATATTTCCTGGATCATTACAGAACTACAAAGAGGCAGGGACAAGACACTTAGGAAGTTCATGTGAGATCTATGAAATATGTGATTATTCCAGCTGAAAATCATGAAAAACATTCAATTAGACCATTGTGCAATAGAACCAGTGTGAAAGCAAAAAGCAAATCGACTTTTTTAGCTGAATTCATTGCATTTGCATTGCAATGTCATTATTGTATATGGTCCATGCTGCCACATTACCATTATGACGTTAATTATTCGGCTAGGAAATATGAATCGCTTCTGATTGATGCAGGTTTTATGGATTATGATTTGATCACACATTTTATTGCCGCTGCTGCACATTTGTTCTCGGCACAGTGCCATTCTCATGTACCATTCAATGTGAAATAGTCTTTAATTCTAATCATAAAGTTCATGTAAATGTAGCAATTAGGTTCTAAATTAAATCAATTAGGTTTTATGTTCAAACTGTCTTCATAAATTTATTTGAAAATAGTTTATCTCGCTGAAGCCAGATACACATGTTTACACATTAGTAAAGAGAAATTCAATATTCCGACAGCAAACGCGTATCATGTTGAAATTCTCTCTCTTGAAAAGGGAATTGCAAACAAACCATGTTTACTCTTTAACACGTTAATTTCGTCGTGTTTTATGATACCGTCATTCATCTCAAGTTTGTGATCTGTAATTAAAACACTGATTCATAAAACGAAAAAAAACACCGAGAAAATATTAGTAAAATATGCAAATGACAAGGACGATTAATTTATGGATACTCAAGTTTCATTTAATATCACGAAAGCACCTTAAGAAATGTGAATAGGGTTTAATGACGTATTTTCATTCAAATTCAACTTTCAAGGTATTATTTTGTACCAAGTGAATAACCTCTTTTCACATGAAGACCACTGAAAGAAGTAAGATACATGTATGGTTTATTATGGACTGGCTTTAAGAGATATATAGTGATGAAATAGTTTGTAGAGATGAATGAAGAGCATCATAAGACGAGACAAAAACTAACATTAGACTGAAATCGCTGTCATCTGTAACAGTGTTCATAGTTACATTTCCATTCAAATCAACAACACTATTTACTATAATGACACTAATAATTATTCCTATCCACTTTCACATTTCAGTTATCAAGTACTTACAAATTGCTTACATTAATCAACATCAATTTCATATCGTGCTTCCTGTACCATAAAACTTCATTTGTTTGTCTGGACATCATCCTAGATATTGAACGGAATCAGATTCTATGAGAGAGAGAGAGCATAAATACGAGACAGCAAACGTCAGATCTTGAGACACTGGTATCGAATGCATTCAATATTTTATTGATATATTGGTAATCATTGTACAGATTTCCTTATACTGTATAATATCTGTGTTCGCTGTTTCCCACTTTACACACAGCAACACAGCATGTGATTCGTACATAGAACAAATTGGGCGGATACAGCAGAATCCGGCAGGATCCGACAAGGCGGATAGCACCACTGTTTTCCTATATATATATATATATATATATATATATATATTGAAATAGGTATGTGGTATCAAACGTGGAGAAGTGTATAAGTAAATTTAAATAATACACTGAAGACGTATATCAACTTTCATAATCAATACTTTATATTCCGATATGCATATTTCGGCTTCTTGTTTCGAAGCTTCATCAGGGAATAATTGTTTGAAGCATAGCAGTAGTCTTATAGTCTCTGTAAAAATGTCTGTCTTGGCAACACAGGTTGCTAATAACGTCAAAGCAATCAACAAGCGTCTTTGAGAGTTATCCCCACTATAATCTGATTGGTCTTAATTGGCCGTGATATGATTAGGGATTGTGGTGTTAACTGCTGTTTAATGAAGGGGAAAATTTTGAAATGAAATACTGTTCTTTTGTTACTAATTGTGTGGTAATGTTACCTCCATTATTGTATATTTCGTAAAAAGGAAATATTTTGAATGTACCTTTACTACACTGAGATATATGTTTGCTAACTTTTAAGTGTCTTAAATTTTCATCTCTTATTTGCTGTTTGTGCACTGTAACTCTTTTTTGAAGGTTATTAGTTTGTCCAATGTATGTGAGATCACAATTTTCACAATCTGATTATAGTGGGGATAACTCTCAAAGACGCTTGTTGATTGCTTTGACGTTATTAGCAACCTGTGTTGCCAAGACAGACATTTTTACAGAGACTATAAGACTACTGCTATGCTTCAAACAATTATTCCCTGATGAAGCTTCGAAACAAGAAGCCGAAATATGCATATCGGAATATAAAGTATTGATTATGAAAGTTGATATACGTCTTCAGTGTATTATTTAAATTTACTTATATATATATATATATACATATATATATAGTTCTATAAAATTGTCATGTTATATTTTTTTACGACAGTAATCATGTCAATATTTCACCTGACATGAATTTATTTATTTCTGGATGATGGAAAACTTCCAATTGCTGTAATCTACTTCCATCCAAAACGCAGTTTACGCTTAACACTTCTTTGCAACATTTGGTGTGAATACTTTGGAAACCTTAGATTGACATTTACATATTTGACCCCTATGGGCTTTATGTCGGCGATTGACTTGTTAGCAATATCTGTTATTTGTTCCAACTCATGTTTAATCTTCCACATATATATATTAACTGTTTTTAGAATGACAAAAGGTTGATTTCGTTAAGGCTGTCCCAATGAATTAACTTTGTGTGAAGGGGTGGATCAAGTGGAAAATCAGTCTTCCAGTGATAATTTTACATTCCCCATCTGTATTTACACATGTTGATGTACGCCTGACAAATGTGTGACATATTACTGTGGACTGGTCCAGCCATTATAACTTTATTGTATATCCTTGCTTTGCATTCATGACTCATTTCCTTTACTGTTTGTCGTGTTAGTATGGCTTATTATTAATTAACTATCAATGATATGACACGTATACGGTATTTACGGCCTAGACAATATGATTCGACATCTTGGCCAATACGGGGAAACTTGGCCAATACAGGAAAAACAGGTCCAATACGAAACAAACTGGGGCAATATGAGTCTGAGCATGTGCAGTCGTACATTAAAAGACCGAAGCTGTCGCTTCACAACATTGACCCATGATATCTGTTCACAAATCTTGTTTATAATTAGTATGTCAATATAAAAGAGATGATTAGTGTTGTGCAAATATAATGAAAAGAGGTTAATTAATAAACTTGTCCTCGGCCCCTAGTATGGGCGCTCGAATTCGTCTCGGGCCAATACAACGGACCTCGGACCTCTAACTGGGCCAATACGGAAATACTTAATCAATAACAGTATATTATTATTATTATTTTTATTAATTTAATACGTTTTTATTCATCGAAGGTTGAATGTGTGCACCTAACTTGTTTTCGTCTAAATAGGATCTGTTATGATGTAAATGAAGGGTCTTGGTATTGATCATTGATGATTTCATGTAACATTGATCTTGGAAAAGGTTTCAGCTTGGGTCAGCATACTTTGTTGTATGTGTTCGCAGTCAATGATAGATGTATTTTGCAATGTTTATTCAGGCAATTTTCTTTGACCAGACACTACGAAACATGGGCCAGCATAGATCACTAATAATGTGTTAAAATATGTATATGTGTGTACAAGTGTGTGCAAATAGCATGACAGTGTGATACAATCATTATAGTGTATGTGTTCAACTACTTTAATCAACCGTGCTTAAATTTTCAAACAATATGTGTATATTTAAGATTCTTTATCATTCTTGGACAATAACCAGCCGTGTTGTTACCTGGACCGCCATCACTTATCTGTTCCCCAGGTGTATCTCCCGGATGTAGCGGTTTACGGCGGGTGTTGTCACCATCAGTTTTCCCAAACTTGGTCTTCTGGAATCTGTCCTGTCTCTTGGTAGGTGATACATAATTTGCGGATTGTGGTCTGGCTGCAGTTGAGCAGCCCCCATAGTGGCCAACTCGAACACTCTGTCAGTTTGTGCTTTTGTAAGTCGTGGCATATTCTTGTTGGTGTTGGTGGTGGCTTACATAATGTCAGCTCTGTCCAACATCTGTATTTATGCCACAGTCACACACTTGCATCAAGACCGATTTCTGAAAAAAACTGATGCATGAAAGCTGCATGATTTGTAAACCTGCGTTTGACAATTTGCGTTCTGGTTAGGGCCACATTGAATTTAACAACTGTACCAGCTATACTGTTTTTTTATACAGCTATTTCCAAAGTGATTATTATTTTCCAGTACTTTAAATATTGGATTGTTTTTCAAATGGACTTCTTTCTTTCAATGTATCTACATTTTGTGAATGAGATTACAGAACATGTTATGTAATTTATGGTAGTCTGAATGTTGACATCGACATAATTTGGATATATACCTAAAGTCATACTATTCTGTGGGTACAGCTCTAGACATTTTAGAATCACTTGATTTTGTTATTTTCACTAGAATGCAAAGATTCAATAAAAATCTTGATATCAGTTTACAAATTATGAAGAGAACATCGTTTAACCTTCTCTTACTCCTAAAATGATTCCCTTTTAATGTTATACTTAAGTTAAAGTGCATTTCACTGCTTAAATCAATCTGCCGTTAGGTGTAAGGTAATTCGAACACATTCGTGAACATGTATATCTGAATTACTCTCATTGAAAGTTTTTTATATCTCCCATGAGAAAGCATAAAAAGATAGTACAGAACTACTGCAGCAAATGTACAGAACTACTGCAGCAAATGTTACATCAGAGCATGACAATAACTTAATATACATATACTTCCTTCTTTATAATCAAGGTCTAGAAAGTATGTGTAATCAATAAATACATGCTTCTAGGAATTGTAACGAACAATTTTCTGCTTAAACTTTTTCTGTCAAAATCACTCAATGGTTGGTAAATATTGAGTTTAGATAATTTTCATCTAGCTTTGAGAACTAACTATATATTGGGAACTTAATCCATTTATTTAATGAATGCATTGTGCTTAACAAACATGATATTTCATGTGGGACACGAAGAAGTTTAGTTATGTAATTACTGTTGACGAAAACTAACAGATTGAAGAGAACAATATAGAGGTATTACCCAAAAACATTACAATTCCATTTCAAATGTTTAACAAGTAACAATTCAAATGATCAATGTCATACAATTTTAGTGATTACAAGTAGTTTTACTTGTTGGACATACACATGCTATATTCAATATTATCCTATATCGATAATGAGAAATGAAATGTTTTCAAATGACTAGACATATTCTCTAAGACCTGTTTACGGGTAAGTTATGGTCTAATGGAACAAATGAGCACTGATGTACTGTGTATTAATTTCATTTTCGATTGTTTTACACAGTTTTACATGTAGAAAGGATTTACAGACACTTCTATAAATTCGTTTATTATATATACATTGCAGTTTCAAAGGTTTTGACTACCTATAAGTCATAGTTCAAGCAGAAATGGATCTGAACATATATAACTGTCCCCAGAGTGAAACCCTATGTGGCATTCTGGTGCAATTCATTCAAATTGGCGTCTGTCTCTGGTACAGATGGAAATCAATTTGGAAACTTTCATGTTTAGGATATATGAACTCAATTAAGTACACGGACATAAATAATAAACAGAACAAGTAAATTGCGGTTTTATACTTTCCCATTATGCCGAAAAAGTGTTGCACGTTTCTGTTCAAGTTTGACAGCATAGCTGTCCATGCACACACAACATGTGCATGCTTACTGGAGGAGCATGGTCGAAAAAACATCAAATATTTATGTAAGAAGCTGGGGAAAATTCAAATAAGCAGGTGAGATTTGATTTTGATGAGCATTTGTATTTCACATTAAAAAACAATGTTAGAAAAAAATGTATGAACTGATTTCAAAATCTCTCATAGATTGTTTTGCTGACATTGCTTTGAAGACCTATTGCGACACTGACTCTTGGGACACACATAATCATATTATTTTGATTACCGTAAAGGAATATTTAATTGTTGTGAGAGGCGAGATAACTGTTTACTTTTAGTTGTGTAATGGTGAAACATGTATACAGTAAGCATTAATTTATTAATTTTGTATATATATATTTAAAACCCTTCTGTTTCCATGAGAAACTTTTGAAATTGTATTAGACTTGAAGGTTGATATAAAAATATCTCATTTTCTACAATGTGTAAGTTAATAATCATCTTTATCTAACGTGGACCAGCCATGTATTAAACAATATGGTTTCTGTGAACACGTGCCTAAGAAGATTCAAAGAGCCTTTACCATAAATGATTGAGTGTGTGAATTAATGCTTAACACCACTTCGGCAGTATCGTCAATAGCCTTTATCATAAGATAGCGTGGTGGTTTTGGTTCAAGAAGCTGTTGTGGTATTCACATACTGACTATACCACTGTCGGCTGAAACCCTGAACTTGAAGCGGCACAAGTCTCGTGAGTCATCTCTTTTAATGCAATTTTATAGGATTAACAAATTTAATGAAACATGAAACTAATCAAACCTGAAGTTGATGTGATTGCCTCCTTAAAAGGAAGCTTTATATATATATATATATATATATATATATATATATATATAGATATATATATATATATATATATATATATATATATATATATATATATATATATATATATATATATATAGATATTTCATAAATTCTACAGCCATTCTCCTTATTTCAACAATTTGTTTTAAATTGTACAATATTTTATAAGGAACTGAAACAATGTGAATATTAATCACTTGAAAAGACCGCAAGACACTGTAATACTACCTAATGTATCAGATTTGGTCCTTTGGTATTGAATTAAGTTTATACGTTTTGTCGTTATTTTAAATTTTCTAACATATTCTATGAGACTGTCCATTTATATTGCATATATCTGTTAATGTTTAACCCTTTTTGAAATTATCTATAAATTCTCAATAATGTATTAATTATCAATAACATGTAGCTCGTCTAATATATATAATATATAATATTATATATATAATATATATAATAGTTAATTGAGTACATTGTTGTATAAACACCCCAACGTCTTAGAGATTTCCAATATTGAAATACAGTAGTATTTAACTCTCAAATATTCAAGACAAACGTACCAAACCCCAATTTGCTTAATAAGATTGGTAATTAAAAATAATACACGCTTATAAGATGATCATATAAACACAGGACTATCACTCTGGCATCTCTTATTCTTACTGAAGATGTCAGCAGAAATTCTCATGTCATGCATCAGACACAAATTTTTGTCTCAAATTCAATATTTGTCCAAAACATATGAATAATATCGGACTTCTTAATCGTACACTTAGAAGCAACACTGTTTCAGTATTTCAAGTAACTTTTAAAACTGTGATATAATTTAATAAACTTTAGTAAGGAGAGTATATAGAAACAAAGGTATTCGATACTTATGAACGAATTCAGGGTATGGAGATGTTTATAGTAATATACAGTAATTAATTTATGCATGAACATCCTGACACGCATACGAATGTTTTATCTCAATATATATCAATATACACATGAAGTAATTGGTACATGTATTGTTGTTCTAATAGCTCTCTACAAGCAACATGTTTTTGAGCATACTCTTTTCTTTGAGGAAACACAGAAGACGCAGCTCATATCTTGTCAAATATACTTAACATTCAAAATTGACTGATGTATCTCTCGGCAAAGTGTTTTCTTTGTGCGAATTGAACTCGAGAGGCCACGCAGTGCTATTGACACGCCATAATAATCTTGAAGCCATGCTTGTTTACTGAAGGTTATAACTCACTCATATTAACCAATGAGAAGAAATTCTGTGTGTCAGGGTCGCGTGTTTGAATTGACGCTCTTGTTGAAGTAATCAAAAGCTAAAACAGATCATGTCTAAAAGCAAATATGAAGAGGAACGTTTGTTTTGTTCTAAAATAGTCTGTCGATATAACTTTTGTGATGTCGTCTGGAGGCTTCAGTACTTGTTCATTCCATGACAAAAACAGATTATTGTAATTGAAATGTAATTGAAATGAATGAAACATCATGGTAATAACCCAATCGCCAATTATTTCACTGGTTATCAAATTATACAGTGTGAAATGTTTAATAAATTGGCTAAGAGTGTTAAGTGAAGCTCTTGAGACAAAAACCTTTTGCCACAAATACAAGGCCATGCCTTTTGGGAACTTCTATCATCAACTGTCAAATTCAAACATCGAGGGATCAGCAAACAAGTGCATATGACCTTATAAAAGTCACTCACAGAAAACTCATCGTATGTTTTAATTACCAGAGAAATGGAGGGAAACACTAGCATTACTGTTTGACCTTTGACTCACTTTTGCCTTCAGCCAAGTGTTATCATTCTGTATCGACATAAATATGTGCCTCTATACTTTCCTATATGTCATTTACTCACGAAAAATGTCTGGTAGCATTACTAGTATTGTTATACCCCACTTCCGGTCTCGTTGCTATGGTTTCTGTTGTTACAAGTGTAGTTGTATTAGCCGATACACCTACACTTTTTTTCTGATATACCTATACTTTTTCTGATATACCTACACTTTTTAACACCAGAGAAACAATGTAGTCAATTTTCTAAATTTTCAAATTCAAAGTGATGATACTTTATAAAATGTCAGATTATAAATGAACATATAAGGAACCTGGGATCGAACCCGTGTCCTGTTGCTTTCTGGCCGAATGACCAAACCATTACACCACGAAGCCAGTTGATTGTTTTAATGACCAAATGAATAAGGTTCTTATAATGCGTGAATTAATATCACAAATTTATGTTTTTCTTGTTATATAAGAAAGTTATTTAATTTTGGGTGCAAAATGTCTTAACATACTGAAAGTTGTTTCTGTTTTCTCTAAACTTTGGCCACGTTGACATTAGCCATGCTGTTTATAGCGTTAGCTGTACATCTGCGCATCTGCATCTGCATTGACAATGCCGTCATTGGGCCATATCAATTAGATTTCGAGCCCCAAACATGGGTAACCATACAACGCAGCACGGACTGCGTTGTCACAGACGAGGCCGTATTTGGGCTGTGCGCTTCATGCACAAGCTTGTTTACAGCTGTATTTGTTTAGAAATATTATGAAAAAGTATCCGCTCACACTCGACCGTAAGTGGGGTATAAGACAGATATACCCATATTTTTCCTCGTGTATCAAATGATACCCTACACTCTTCCCCGTTGGAGCTTTACTCGGCTAATCTCTCTTAGGAAAATCAAGTTAAAAAATGAGTGTACATGGTTCCGTTAAAACCAAAGGAATCATTTATTTCATTCGAAGTAATAAAATGTGTTCACATTAAAATGGCCGCCATGCATTTTTTCTTTATACGCAACCCCTTTATTACCACTACAGATAATTGATGCGTGTAATAAGATGTTTTACCCTCTAAGGTATTTATAAATGACATAAACTATCATTATGAATGAGAAATTTGAAAAATAAAATTTAAATAAAAAACGTGCTACTGCCCCTTTAAAGTCACAATGTTTGTATATCAGTTGATTAATGTGGCAAACTGAAAGTCAGAATAGTTGTCTATTTCATATCAACAGCATCAATGACATGTGGAACTACTTTCAGGAAGAAATCACCAAACTGGAAACTCGTAACATCCCCAGCAAGTTAACTAGAAATTGCTACACGAATCCTTGGATGAACACCAGCCTGAGACGTCTCATACGACGCAGAGATCGAGCTTTCCATAAAGCAAAATCCACAAAATCTAAGCGTGACTTGGACAGATTTCACTCTCTCAAGACTGAGACCAGACGTAAGATCAGACAGGCAAATAACACATTTGTTTCTGAAATCATCAGCGCAGACAACACAAAGAACCCCAAACGTTTCTGGTCATTTGTAAAAAGCAAAAAGCAAGAGTCGTCCGGAGTTGCCCCTCTCAAGAACCACGATGGACTCCTGTATAGTGATCCAAAATCAAAATCTGAAATCTTAAACAACCAATTCACCTCAGTCTTTACAAAAGAAGACACATCTTCAATCCCAACCATGAAAAGTACAAAATTTGCAAACATGAACCCCATTACAGTGACCGTGGCAGGAGTTACCAAATTATTGAAAGGCCTGAAACAGCACAAAGCGACCGGTCCCGATTCCATCTCGGCCAGACTATTGAAAGAGCTTCACATCGAGCTTGCACCAGCACTCGCCTACTTGTTCCAAGAATCTCTTGACTCTGGATCTGTACCGGCTGCATGGAAACAAGCCAACATAGTTCCAGTCTTCAAAAAGGGTGACAAATCCACTGCCGCCAACTACAGACCTGTGTCCCTCACATCGATATGCTCTAAGACCATAGAACACATAATCCATAGCTCTGTAATGCAACACCTTGATTTGGAAAACATCTTGACAGACGCCCAACATGGATTTCGGAGGAGACGGTCATGTGAGACACAGCTCGCCCTGACAATCCATGACCTGTGCAAGTCACTCAACAACGGAAAACAGACCGACCTGATACTCCTGGATTTCTCTAAGGCGTTTGACAAGGTGCCTCATCAACGCCTACTTTCCAAGCTGAGCCACTACGGGATACAGGGATCACTTCTCCAATGGCTGGGGGACTTCCTTACCAACAGAAAACAACAAGTGATTGTTGACGGGTCGGAATCATCAGAAGGCGATGTCATCTCAGGAGTGCCCCAAGGAACTGTAATTGGCCCTCTCTTGTTTCTTATTTACATAAATGATCTCCCAAGTTCAGTAAAATCACAAGTCCGACTCTTCGCAGATGACTGCATAATATACAGGCAAATATCCACTCCTATGGACAGCAAAAGACTACAAGAAGACCTTGATTCGCTCCACCAATGGGAGCGCGACTGGCAGATGGCCTTCAACCCATCCAAATGCGAGTACATGCACCTGTCCAGGAAAAAGAAAGTTACCCATCATACCTACCATCTAAACGATACCCCTCTCAAAAAAGTCAAATCATGTAAATACCTTGGAATCAGCAACGACCTGTCCTGGAACGACCACATCAACCTAACAACTTCAAAGGCATCAAAATCCATCGGCTTCATGAGGCGCAACCTAAGAGCATGCCCTGAACAGGTCCGTTCCAGAGCTTACAATACCTTAGTAAGACCAATTATAGAGTATGCCAGTGCAGTCTGGGACCCATACCTTCAACACCATATAGATGCTGTCGAAAGAGTTCAACGACAAGCAGCCCGCTTTGCTACAAACAACTATGCAACTCGGGAACCAGGCTGTGTCAGTGCCATGCTCCAACGTCTGAACTGGGAGCCCCTTGCTGTCCGCCGAGCCAGAGCCAGAGCAACCCTGATGTATAAGATCATTAACAACCTGGTTGATGTAAACTTCGGCAGCGACATCAAGATAGTTGACCAAAGAACTCGAGGCGCCACCATCGGCAGCATCCGCCAACTCCCTGTAAAACTAGACATCTACCAGCACTCATTTCTGCCTCGGACCATAATCACCTGGAACCATATCCCTGGGAACATCAGATCATCCAGCACAGTGGAAACATTCCAGGCGTCCTTAACAGCAGAGGACCTAGCCGGAAGTCACCACTAAACTACAGTCCGGATTTTAACTGTTTTTAAATTTTTTAACCTTCTTTTTAATCTGATGGTCTGAGGCATGGGCATTGGTTTTTATCGCTGGAGCAGCAACACTCGACATCGGGTTTGCTCCTGTCAAGGAAGATGATGATGATGATATCATTTATCATTTTAATTAGAATTGGTTTAAACATATTTTTATTTCCATGAAATGAAATCGGGATTGGCAAACAACCAGACAATGCTTACGTGAATGTCGCTCCTTGTTATTAGAATTTAGAATAAGATGTTATCAAACTCACTATCACTCGTTTGATGCCACATATTATCTTGTTAAATAAAAAAAGAGTATTATATTGACTATCGTTTAGTACACTCTCTGTTCAATGTAGGCAGATTCACATATCCTGCAATCATTGAGCATTTAGTCAGGCAGAATGGTGAAATGATTGTGCACTTTGGGTGAAAAGTACCAAACTTTGCACAAAGATAGCTTATGGTATTGTGATTAAATTTGGTTTGAGAGCCTAGTCAATTTCAATCCAAGATGGCCGCCAAATTCAAAATGGCCGCCACTGTTAAAACCTATCTGTTTTTACACGTTTCTGCATATTTAAATGATCCATTCATGTTATTTTATTGTTATTCATGCAACCTTAGAACCCAGGAAATACAAGGATTGATACTATATTGATAAATCCCTTGTTGATGATGGTACAAATTATTTATAGAAGCCGAAAAACCAAAATCGTGGCCAATTTTGTCACCAAACGTGATTTAACTTTTTGGATTTTTTTACGTGTGTATATCATCCAATTGTTTGTGAATCTGGCAAGTTTAGACTAGAAATACCATGAGTTACAATTAATCCCGTTGTTCACAATAGCAAACATAATCCAAAATGGCTGCAAATTTGTTGCTAAATGGTATCCTTCGAGAATTGAGAATTGAGTTGTTTTCTTTAATCTTGTTACTATTTAAGTTGATATTCATATAAATCTTCAAATCGATCAAATAAATGTAGCCCATATGGTCAAATTAATTTCCTTCCAAAATGGCTGCCAAATTCAAAATGGCCGCCACTTTCAACCTTATCTCTTGGCATTGTTATGCATATTTAAATGATTCATTCATTATTCTGAAGATAATGGTCTGTTCTATATTTTGCAAGTAATTGATTGACTTTTGCAAGGAGATTTCTTGTTACTGGTCATTAAGGTTGCAAAGAAATCCCTTTACAACCAGAACACAATCAATTAAATGTATTCAATGAATTCAATGAATGAGCAAAATACCTCTTTCATTGTAAGTAATAGACATGATGTTCGCCAAATCTTTTCCACCGACAATATGCAAAGTCATGGCACCTATTTTAACTTATTCCCAGCCAAGATATAGAACTAGTTCTATGAGACATAACATAATGCACTAGGTTCGAGTTGAATACTTTAAACAGTAGTTGTAACAACAGACGAGCAATATATTTAAAAACAACATTAATTGATTGCAATGTATATAAGACTATAAGCTGTATGTTATGTTGGATTCTTTTATGCGACTGTTACCCCTTTGTAAACTTGAAACACTGAACAAATGCGTCATCTGGAGTTACTCAGTTTTCAGCGTGTATTAAACAATGTCACATGTATCAGGACTCTCACTTCAAGGTACCACCACATCACTCCTGTTCAGACCTCCAATCACTGCCAATATAATACAAGATACACACTCTGTAACTACAATCAGTGCAGGATAAACACAGATCCAAGCTATCTCTCATAGCTTATTATGCCGTTTCGTCTACCAACTCTTTAAGCAAGTATCTGATGTAATGAGTTACCTCTCTATGAGCATCACCAGTGCTGGAGCTTAATCATCCTGTCTTACATGACTACAAACAAATACTGCGATTGTTTGCATTCATTCATTCATGGTACCTTTTTAAATAAAAAAAAGAGTATCCCGAGAGTCTAAAAACTTCTACAGCGTCAGGGAGGATTTTGCCTGCTTCCATGTTGTTCATATACCCACAAGACGGTTGGATCTCAGCCGATATAGGTATGAATCGTCAGAGACAATCTTCTTTGATTCAATGATCTTGGTAAAAGTATTTGCTGGTATGAATCGGTGATTGTTTCCAGTAGCAAATGCTAGCCAGAAAGCATTTAGGCTGGTTTGACTGATAAGGGTAACAATGTTTTGCGTGGGTGGGTATGGAGATCCCAAAAGTGGACCCCTTACTTTCCCATTAGTAGAATCCAGATTGATCAGTTTGGAATCAAGTTCCATTGAAGTCATCAGATATAGTGTTTCAGCACACAAGGAGAGCTCTATACCAGGAAGGACAGACCTACCGAAATGTGGCTGTAGTAATTTAAACAGAAGATGTCAATTCGGATGCTCTTTTTCAAACTAATATGAAATTTACTGTATACAGAATGAAAACCTAAAGGAATGATAACAGTATGAAAGAATAATATTATCTCGAGAATCAAAGTATATCCTTAAAGTGATTGTGACATCATAGAACTGTCCACACAGTGTAACTTCAAATATTGCGTAGTAGTATACTACTGTGTATAATGTATGTATTTTACATTACTGAACTGAACGATATAATGCCAGTTCACAACAAAGTTATCATATAAGTTTCCTAATCAATGCCCTGCAAAATAAAGAACAGATCATTATCTTCAAAACAGGCAAGGCTAATAGGAACATTGGATTATTGAATCATTTAAATATGTGTAAACATGTCAAAAGAGATACATGTTGACAGTGGCGGCCATTTTGAATTTGGCGGCCATCTTGAAGGAAATTAATTTGGCCCCTGGCCCTGGCACTAAATTTATTTGAATACATAAGCTAAGAACACCAACATAAATGAATAGTAACAATATTAAGATTAAACATTTCAATTCCACATTATCAAGGGATGCTCTTCAATGACAAATTTGTGGCCATTTTGGATTGTGTTTGCTATTGTGATTAACGGGATTAATTGTAACTCATGGTATTTCTAGTCTAAACTTGCCAGATTCACAATCAAATTGGATGATATACACACGTAAAAACGTTCAAAAAGATAAATCATCTTTGGTGATAAAATTGGCCGCCATTTTGGTTTTTCGGCTTCGAATCATTTGTACCGTCGTCAACAAGGGATTTATCAATATAGTATCAATTGTTGTATTTATTTGGTTCAAAGGTTGCATGCATAACAATAAAATAACATGAATGGATCATTTAAATATGCAGAAACGTGTAAAAACAGATACATTTTAACAGTGGCGGCCATTTTGAATTTGGCGGCCATCCTGGATTGAAATTGACTGTGCCCTCAGACCAAATTTAATCACATTTAATACCATAAGCTATATTTGTGCAAAGTTTGGTACTTTTCATCCAAAGTGCGTAATCATTTCACCATTCTGCCTGACTTATTTGAAAGAATGAAATTACACAGATGATATAAACCATCACTGATATTATATTTCAGGATAAGTCACTTTGTTTTTTGACAGCAAATTGCTTGTTTTTTTATGTGCTAATTAATTGTTATTATCTTGCACATTGTATTCTTTATTAGCATTAAATTTTAACTAAAAAGTAACTATAATATATAGTATTTAAAGTTGAATTGATTGACTAAAAACAGTTACACAACGTTCCCTATTTATCCACTCAGAACTGCGTATATCATTTAATTATGTGTCATTAATTTAGGATTGCATATTACATTGTTGTTAACTAAAATCAATTCGTTATTTGTCAATGATATGATGAGGATTTTAGAATGTATTATTTAATCATTTCATTCACTAATGCTTTGAAATGTAGCAAATGAGAACATTGATTCAATTAAATTGATTCAATTCACGAGTGCTTTATCAAAGAAAAAAGCATATGTCTTTGATATCATAATGTGAAACGTACAGTATGTTAGCAGTTGATAATGAAGAAATGAAAATCGTTGCATAAACGTAACGTATAATTAGTATCAAAAGAGAAATCAATAAATTCATTTCATCAAAGTGTTGGAAAAGGGCATTTGCATTCTAATAATAAAATCAACAAATAATTCTAAGGTAGGTGTTGCAAATTCTGTGGAAATGATTGATGCATATGTTTCGTTATGTCAATTTTACATGCAAATCACCATGATCAATAGTGTAAATGCACATGCACATAATGACGTAGATTGTTATTACTTTTTGCAGTATAAAAGCAACAACCGAGACGTAACAGTGCTAACAAAGGGCGACAAACGGAATGTGATGACTTATATATATATATTGCTTTAATAAAATAGCCATAATTGATTTTCATCAGTCAAGCATATAAAGCTGTGCAATTATGTACATCAATTATTACATTATATGGAACATATGGTTGTGAGAAATTAAATCGGATATAATCTTTTAACATTTGTGAATAACCTACGTCCTTTTTCGACCATATCTATGAAATTGATATCGTGAATATGCAATACGCACTCTCCATTGCTGATAATGGATCTCTTACCCAATAATGTACCTTATTAAGTAAACGAAACATTGTAAGAGATTAAAATTAGACTGTGAAATAAACTGGCATTGTTGCAACAATGACAAAATTCAAATATTGCTTCTGTATAAGAACTATCTAGCATGATGTAGGTGATGCCGAATCATATTATTACACATTTAAGGATATTCAATTTTTAAGACGTTTTTAGGCAGTCAGATTGATCTAGCAGATCTATAAACTATTTTTTATAAATTGCATACTAAAACATGTATTTATCAATATGGGAAAACTCTTCATTATAGCATACATGTTCCTGATTCCATCGCCTCTATAGATTTCTTTCAACTGTGATACCTTAATGTGCCATCTTACAGTTTTTTATAATGCTATAAAACTTAGAAGAAGGTATGATTAGATTCCGTATGAAGCATATTATAATATGTATAAGCACTACATCCTTGTGTAATAACAACTCATTTACCTGAGGGTTGGGCATGTTAGTATTATATTCACTTTAACGTGATGCCTGTTGTTCTTTCTCGCTATTCACACGTATATTTGAACAGACTTTGAAGGAAAAAGAACTCATAACTTGTAAAATTTCCTCAACATTGAAAACCCTACTGCGTCTGTTTTTCTATTTTCTTTTCCCAGCTTGAAGTGATATTCATAGCGAGCAAACAGGGATATCGAGAGCACCATAATTATCTTCAGTCCATGTTTGTTTATTTTACGCATAATTTACTCTCTTCCCGACTTATTAACCAGACACAAGGAAGTCTGTGAGCAGGGGTCGCGTGTTGGCATTTGCTCTTTTGTTAATGCACACAAAGCCAAAGCAAATAAGAGCTGTTACGGAAACCTGAAAAAGAGCAAATCATGTTTATGTTATTGTTCCTTTATGGATTTTTTTAAATCACTGCATAATTATGACTTTTTATTGAAGACATTACATTACTTATTACTTATCAACACAAGGTTGCTACACATT
The DNA here is from genome assembly GCA_936450465.1 of Gibbula magus. Lineage (NCBI taxonomy): Eukaryota > Metazoa > Mollusca > Gastropoda > Trochida > Trochidae > Gibbula > Gibbula magus. The sequence goes on from OW388294.1 coordinate 6,254,124, forward strand.
TATTCACTGTATTATATAAATTAAGACAAGTTAATTAAGACAATAATTAATTGTTGGTATGTCAATTTTATCACAGGAGATGTTCTTATTATGTGTATTTCAATCAAATTTAACATATGACAAATAACAGTTCGTGTCAATTACTCTGTTAACATTCACAGCAATGCATAATCAATATATGTATCAAACACAGGACTCTTACATACCGGAAATTGATAAATAACTTGTGAAACTTAAGAAGAGCAATATTGAGAACAATTTGGTATAAATATATGGTATAAGATATAAATATATGTAATGTTTCGGAGTATGTATCTATAGATTACTCATATAGAAGCGACGTTTTTACTTTGAAAATTTTTGTATTGAGTATCTATGTTGACTACTTCATGAGATGCGAAGAAAATGTGATTTAAAGTGGTCTATTTGTGAGGTCTCATAGATAGCATTTCGAGTAGTTTTACGGGAGATATATAAGTCAAGCCATGGTATATCATTATATTGTTCATATTACAATGAGTAATATTTCACACAACGTTGAACTATGATTAGATACATTGTATAATACATGTTTATCTACGGGGTAAGGTTCATCTTGGTACAATGAAAGTGATCGATAAGACTGTACCTGTTTATAACAGAACAGAGCAGACTCAATTGAAGCTTATGATTAACATGCTTGTTACGATCTCGTTTTCATCTACTTTGTAGTTGTAATTTTAATCACATGTGTACCTGCTAATCTCTGTTGATTACATATACCTGAACAACCAGCATTGATCTATACATCATCGTTTTTATCTTCTGTATAGTTGTGATTAAATCACATGTCCTAATCCTAAACTCTTTGATTACAGATACCTGAACAACCAGGACTGATCCTTACATCATGGAAGACATTTCTTGAATCGTTACAGAACTACAAATATGAAGGGAAGGAAGAGACACAAGGGACGATTATGGAGATCAATGATATAAGTGACTTATCCAGCTGTAAATCATGGGATACATGCAATTACACCATTGGTATTTCCAAAAACTGAGAGATTATCCTTGTGCAGTAATTTTGTGGAAAACATAATTTGTTTAGCTGAATTCATTGAATTTGCATTGCAATGTCATAATTGTATAGGGTCCATACTGCCACATTACAATTATGATGTTAATAATTCGGCTTAAAAATATGAATTACTTGTGATGGATGCAGGTTTTGTGGATTATGCTTCGATCACGTATTTTATTGCCGCTGGTGCTCATTTGATCTGAGTACAGTGCCATTCTTATGCACCATTCAATGTGAAATAGTCTTTCATTCTGGTTTTATGCTCATTTATTGCACCAATTAGGTTTAAATTAAATCAATTATATTTTATGTTTAACCTGTTTTCATAAATTTGTTTGAAAATAGTTTATCTAACCGAAGTCAGATACACATGTTTACACATGAGTAATGAGCAATTCAATATTCAATATTCTGACAGCACGTGCTTATCATATCAAAAATGCGTTTGCCTTTCGATATTTCTACTTTCTGGAAAAGGGAATTATACTCCCCAATACAAACGATGTTTACTCCTTAAAGGGAAAGTTCTATCAACGATATATCGGCAGAATCCGCCATCTTGGATCCTTGACATTTCGTGAAATGAAAACACGCTTTATTTATCCCAATTTTAATTTTTTGTTAACTGATAGAATATTCACATAGTAACACATAATGTATCATAAGAGTAATGAACAATATGCTGTAAGGCAGTAGCGAAGTTTCCCCACTTTTTCAACAAATGTGCACTTGTCTTTATCAAATTGTCAAATGTAAAGTCATCAAAGTATTAACTTTATTAATATCTTTCAATTTGACTGTGTTTAATCATACTAGTACCAGCATATATATGTAAACAGGGATATCCTCTCGAATTTCGTTTCCACAAAAAATGCCCCGATAGAACCCTCCTTTTAAGATGTTAAATGTTCATTTTCGTCGTGATTTCTACACATTACAGCACATCTCGAATGTATAACTTGCCAGATGTGTACTACACTGTATAAGCATCATTGACTATTCAATCACAGAGTAAAACATGTGTTAATATACTTTGCTGATGTGATAATTAGGATGTTAACTCGACCTATGTATATATACTAAGAAGATACACATGCTTGTTAATTGGCGGCTTATAACGGAATCATTCTGGCTCTAGATTCAATTAAAAGTCGAACGAGTAGCTGATGATTTTCAAACACAATATGTTTATCTCCATTCTACCATATCAATGACTTAAAATTGAACTATTGACTCGTTGACTCTGTAGTGATTTGAAATTTGACGCCAGGCAGATATCCAAAGGCCTAGCATTTAAAAAGATATGATGTATTTGGTAATATCAAATGACGTAAATGTCTATAAGGCATCGAAATCAGCTACAATTTTTGAATGTATTAGGGGGAGCTCACTCTATTTTGTAGACGATTGCATTACAAACCTGGTGCCTGAGTTTGGGATACTTTCTGCAACATGTTCAAAATTGTTTTTTTCTGTATAACGACAGTTTTCGGATGATATAATACCCTGTTTATTCAAATCATGTTTCTGAAATAGTGAAATACCGTGTTGCTGTACGACATTTTAACTTTCACCATTTCGGATTTGATTTTGACAACTTTCATAATTATTAGCCAAGTTAATTATTTGGTGCAAGTTTAGTCACAACAATGGCTCATTGGAAATCAAGTTCGTTCATGTTATCATTTGGAGAATGATCGCCATTGCTGTTGTCGTTTGACAAGAACTGTATAGGACGAAGCATAGGACGAAGTAAACTGAGCACTGTTTAACCAAATTACGCCGTCACTGATTTATCACAGTAGCCAATCAGAAATGACACTCTCGCAGAGTTCTGGTAGAATTAACAATAAAAATTATGAAATAAAGAGCAAAGCATCTAAATAGTATAGCTTTGTCTGTCACACATACAAAGGCTGTGGTAGGTGGAAAGGAACATATGCAATTGACAAGGACTATTAGTTCATGAATACTCAATTGTCATTATCTAAAATTATTATAAGTACTTCTGTAAGGTAAATACTGATTTACATGATGTATTTACCTTTAAATCCAACATTCAGAGAACAGTATAAATTGTACCAAGTGGATATCATCTTTTCACATTAAGACTATTGAAAGAAATACACTATTATTCGTGATAGCTTGTCATTAGAAAGATATAATGATGAAATAGTGTGCAGAAATGAATGCGGAGCATTATAAATGAGACAAAAGCGGAAATAAGTTTGAATTCTGTGTTATTTGCATCAATGTTTAAGAAGTGGGCTTTAGGTAACTATCTTGCTTCAAAATAACCAACATGTCTATTGTCATCACATTCTTAATACATTTTAGCCAGCATTCTCGAGAAAAATATATAGATACACTATTGGTATACAATAGTGAACGGAAGGTTACGAACAATCTAAAAATGTAACATAACATTCTAAGATATATAATTACATAGGTAATTGGTTGATGAATCATTTCATAGATTATTGTAATAGACCGAAATTTAATAGTTAAATGATAAATTTAGAAAAGTTTCATATCGTCGTGTGTTATTAATTTTACTTTATTTTTCACTTGAACATAATTGACTTCTCTCCTTATGATGATACAATTACACGAAATGTAACAGATCTATTTCCATCCAACATTACATCATTATTTACTATAATGACGCTGGGACCATCCATATCAATTTTGACATTTTATTCATCAAATTGCTTACATTTATCTACATTAAGTTCACGTCGTGCTTCCTGTCACATTGAACTTCATTTGTTTGTCTGGACATCATCATAGATATTGAAAGGAATCAGATTCCATAAGAGAGAGCATAAATACACGATCATAATCTTCAGATCTTGAGACAATGATATCGCAGTCATTGAACAAGTTTGTTATACACATTTGACAGACTTCCTAAAACTGTATAATTTGAAAATAGGATCATAGTTCCCTCTTTCCCACAAATCGAGTTTAATTTTATCTGTTTCAAGAATGACAGAACGTTGATGTCGTTAATGCTGTCCCAATGAATTAACATTGTGTTGGGCTGCCGATCAAGAGAGAAATCAGTTTCCTGATAATGATTTTACTTTCCCAATTTGTACTTATATGTGTCAAAAACTTGACTTTTGCCATTGTTGCCGATTCTGAATCTTGATATTGACATCATTTGGATAGTTTCCTGAAGTGAAATTATGCTGTGTGTACTTGGCATAACGGTGCAAACATTGCAGCAGACATCATTGTTATTTTTAGTTCACATAGTTTTAAAGCATGTTGTCACATTGTTTAACCTTCCTTCATTCCTCCCATGTATGTCCCTTTACTGTTGTGCATACGTAAAAGTGTATGTCAAAGCTGAAACTTACATTCACCTGCCATTCAGTGTTAGGTAATTGGAACAAAACTGTGCAAGTTTACAGATGATCTACTCAGGGTTGAAGCTATTTTATCACCCATGAGAAGGCATACGAAGTTAATAAAGAAACATGACTGCAGCAAATGTCCAATTTTACATCGCAACTTGACAATAAAAACTTTCCTTCTTCCTCACCAAGTTCTAGTAAGTATGTGTAATAAATACATGTACCTTCCTATGAATGTAACGAATATTCTGCCTTAACATTTTCTTTGAAAAACACTCAATGGTTGGGTGAGGAAATAATAATTTTAGAAAGCTTGCATCTAGTTTTAAAGAACTAACTTTTTTGGGAACTTAATCCATTTATTGAAAGAATGAATCTTGCAGTGAAAGTTATTCAATGACCAAACATTTTCAGACATTACTTCACATTTACATTAAACATAGGCGATATCTCATGTGGGACAAGATGTTTATTTATATGGTTATTGTTGAGAGAGTGAGTGAGTTATTGTGTAACGCCGCTTCGGCAGTATTGCAGCCATTAGCATCGAGGATTATTGTTGACAAAAACAAACAGATTGAAGAAGCCAAAATAGAGGTAATACCCAAATCCTTTATAATAGTGAGCAATGTCATAACAGTGAGAACATTTAGATTTAACTTATGGACAAACATATGATACGAAATTACCATGGTATGTTTCTCTATAGATAATGAGAAATGAATGACGAGAAATGAATGACATGTTCCTTAAGACCTATTTGAGGGTAACTTCTGGCCTAGTTGAACTATTGAGTGCTGATTAATTACTGCTATATACCAACTTCAATTTGTGGTTTGACATGTAGAAGGGATTCACGAACTCTTTATAAATTCGTACATTATATATATACATTGCAGTTTCAGACGCTTTGACTACCTAACTGCTGGTGCGATTCACTGGTAAATAGGAAACATACTGTTACATAATTAGGAAGTTGAGTTGGCGCCTGTGTCTGGAAATCAATTCTGAATCTTTCATGCTTAGGATATATGAAGTCAATTAAGTACACGGACATTAATAAACAGTGCATGTATATTGCGCTTTTATACTTAACCATTATGCCGTAACAGTGTTGCACGTTCCGTTATGTTCAAGTTTGACAGTGTCGCTGTCCATGCTCGCACACATTTGGGTTCTTCCTGGAGAGGCGTGGAAGAAAAAACATCAATTATTTATGTAAGTAGTTGGACAAATTCAAATACGCAGTTGCGATTTGATTTTGACGAAGATTTGTATTCAACTTAAAAAACAATATTAGTAGAAATTCATAAACAAAATTCATTCCAAATCTCACATAGATTGTTTTGCTGCCAATAACTGTGACATTGCTTTGAAGACCTATTGCGACACAGACTCTTGGGACAACCATATAATCATATTATGTCCCTTGAAAATGATTACAGTAAAAGAGTTTTTGATCGTTGTGACAAGCGAGATGATTGTTTACGTTTAGTTTTTGTGATAGTGAATCATGTATACAGTAAGCAATTCAATCTCTTGTGGACGAAGCGAGCTTGTTCACATTGGAGTTTGAATGACGCTTAGACATCGTTCATTTTCCATTGCAAACACACACATTCTTATAATTTCGAACTTTGAAATTTTCTCAACTTCACAATAGTTTATACTGGTATATGTTTTCAATAGAAGAAATAGTATTATATCAATTTCTTTGAAGCAGCATGAACGTTAAACATGCGGATGCAAAGTAGTAAATTGTTTGAGAAAGTTCCGACACGATGATATATAGGCTTTACAATAATACACTTAATCAAGGTCACTTATTGTCATTTATTTAGCAACAAAGTAAATGCTATCAATTGTGTATAAAAACTACACATCAACTATACATAATCAAGTACCTTTTTTTAAAATGTAATTAAATTAAAAAAAACATTTGTAAGGAAAGTATTTAAAAATAAAGGTATTCAATACTTATGAGTGAATTCAGGGTATGAGGATGTATATAGTAATGTACAGTAATGAATGAATGCATGAACATCCTGACACGCATACGAATGTGTTATCTCAATATATCTCAATATACACGTAACATGATTGGTACATGTATTGTTGTCCAACTCGCTCCCAACAAGCAACATGTATTTGAGCATACTTTCTTCTATGAGGAAGACGCAACTCATATCTTGTTAAATATACTTAACATTCAAAATTGACTGATGTATCTCCCGGCAAAGTGTTTTCTTTGTGTGAATTGAACTCAAGAGGCCAAGCAGTGCTATTGACACACCATAATAATCTTGAAGCCATGCTTGTTTACTGAAAGTTATAACTCAATCATATTAACCAATGAGAAGAAACCCTGTGTGTCAGGGTCGCGTGTTTGAATTGACGCTCTTGTTGAAGTAATCAAAAGCCAAAAAAACAAAATTCTGTCAGAAAGCAAATATAAAGAGAAACGTTTGTTCTCTTCTAAAATATTCTGTCCATAAGACTTTTGTGATGTCCTTAGGAGGATTCATTACTTATTCGTTCCATGACATAAACGGATTATTGTAATTGAAATGAATGAAACACCATGGTAATAACACAATCGCCAATTATTTCACTGGTTATCAAATTATACAGTGTGAAATGTTTAAAAAAAAGGCTAAGAGGGTCGAAAGAACAAACCTTTTGCCACCAGCAACATCCCATGTCATTGGGAACTCGTATCAACTGTCAAATCCAAACAGCGAGGGGTCAGCAAACAAGTGCATATAACCTTATCACTGTCACTTGCAGCAACCTGATTGTATGTTTTGATTATCAGAGAAATGGTTGGAAACACACGAGCTACTGTTTGAAGTGCGACTCACGTTTGTCTTCAGCCAAATTGTCATCGTTTTATATCGAAATACATTTACTACTCTCAACTTTCTCATATGTTATTTAATCAAAACTAAATCTCTGGATGCATTACTACTATTGACATGCAAACTATATCATCCTTGACTGTATCCTACTTGAGAATTGCATATATAACAGTGATCTGGAGGATCTAACGGCAGCGAGTGAAAGTGAATTCGATATCATATGATTAAAATGGTATTACATGAGATAGACTTTTAGTTAGTAACATTAATCAAATGATAGCGTGACGACACTTAGATTGTAAAGTCAGAAATGATTGACAGTGAGGTACTAACATTGTGACACAGTTTTTTTTATTCATACATTAAGTACTGGTAGATCAGAAATAGTCACAATAACTCTGGATTTGATACGGATTCCATGTGTAATGTGTTTTCACGTTTGTAACAACTCCTCAACTGGTTCTGTCTAAGACATATTTATACATCACAGGATCAGCGTTTCTATTATCAACTCTTTTTATTGTTTTATTAAACTTAAATAATAATTTTCTAAAACTATAGTTGTCTGAATTATCATAAATATACATACTCTTAAAATATTGGGAATCTTTTAATTTACAAGAAAAAATCTTCAAGTTAATTCTGGCTTGTGATCAAGATGATTCATTATTAACGCGATACAAGATAATGAAACATAAGTAAAATAAAAAATAAATAAATAAATATGATCAATGGAAGTTCCAGAAACACAAGTTAGGGGTAGTGCAATGATATGGCGAAGATTCTTCTTTCAAAGTATTTATTGCGCTATGTCAAAATATAATTAGCGGTATATCTTTTGCGGAATAATCCGTGGTCACAATTGATGCAATGTACATGATATTCTCATATTGACACAAGTGTCATGTAATTTGTTTAATATTGATGTGATAAGGGTGAGAAATTGTACACGTGTAAACTAAAAAGTTAAGGGTATTCTAAAGATATCAAGATACTGTAGAGCTTTAATTGATTGGCTGACTGGGTTCATAGTATGATTATGGTATCGATGTTTTAGTAACAACATGTAACGGTCAATGTAAAGTGAATATTCACTTTACATGTCTAATATTTTAAGGTTGACCGAAACATGAGATAACCATTGATGGCCGTAAACATACGTGATAGTTATTCAGTATTGCAGTATATGTATACCTAAACAACACTAGCAATAGCCACAGAATGAAACGTTTGAACAATCCGAAAGGCCAGGATAAGGTTGATCTTGGTACATTGCAAAGAATCAATAGAACTTTACCTGTGTCTAACAGAGCAGGGCTGTCTCAAGTGAAGCTTATGATTAACACGCTTGTCAAGTAATGAAACAAGCCCATTTTGATCTTATTTGTGGTGGTAATTAAATCGCATGTGTACCTACCAATGTTTGTAGACTACAGATACATGAAGCACCAGAATGGTTCAATACATTTAAGAAGACCTTTCTTCAAATGTTACGAAACTACAAGGAGCATATACAGAGTATTGAGAGAAACCAAGGAAGTGTATTTAAACTAAGTGAGGATTAAGCGAGTAAGCCAGTGGTAAACAAATGTTGCTTGGACAATTAAGTAATTCAATTACTTCAATATCGTTATTGTGTGATAAAATCAAAATGATGTTTTTTGACCGAATTATATATTCAAGTAAGTTTGAATTGGTGATGCAATGTTATTAAATGCGTGCCTCTACCTACTATGACGAGCTTTCTGTGCAGGGTCATCTCAACTGTTTACGTAGAAATATAACCTTAACATCCTACAGTATTTCCTCTAATAAGCGCCGGGTCTCTAATAAGCGTCGGGCCCCTAATAAGCGCCGGGGGTCAAGGGTAGTTAAGAAAATAAGCGTCGGTACTTCATTCTGTAAAAAAAACTTGCCATATGATGACCAGAATATTCTGAGGCACATGATTTTGAGCCCCCGATCTGAAATATCTCCATGAGTCGAATATATTTACCAGCTTTAGAACATACTAGTCTATATATATAATTCACTCCATTGAGACGTTCTGTAAGTGACTAGTCTGGATTATCAAGGGTCTTGTAAACACTTGTTTCTTTTTGTCTGACGTTAATAACATTACATTAATTTCAACTGTTTAGTGTTCTCGAATGCAGGATTGATTTAGCTATATTTCATGAACAATCGCCATGGTCCACCAGCAATGCCTTTCATTGTAACATTTAGCAATTTTGAGTCGTGGTAAGAAGAATGGCATATCCCCAATTGCTCCTATCCTGGTAATGATAAAGGGTATCTTGTAAAGCAGCAGTTGCAATCAAATGCAAACGTTTTTAAAGGGTATATTGTATTACTAATAACATGCAAACCATTTGCCTCCCAATGTATTAAAACTATACACTTAACATCAGTATGGGGATAATAAGTTGCTTTAAATCATTATTACTCTTGGCTGCAATCATGTGACTATTGCCAATATTATGGATTATTGATCAATCAAAACATTATTACCGATGTTGCTCAATTGTTCTCTCTACATTGTCGTGTTTAGGCACCATTGAATGTAAAATATCGTATAAATGCAGGAAATATGTATTACATAATATATAACATATTACACATATTTAAATTAAATTGATTATTATTTATATTCAATCTGTCCTCGAAACTTTCTTCGAAAGTAGTTTATGTACTAGAAGTCATGAACGATGAGAACATTATGTATGGTGTTTGCAATATTCTCATAGACGAGGCTAGTGCTTGTTATTTTGAAATTACATGCGACGCCAATATGTCTATATGGCTTCTTCCTTGAAAAGGAGTGTTCTATACCCATTGTTCGTCCTGATTGATACCCATTACAACACAATCCCGGTGCCCAACTTGTCGGATGTCCACCACACTGTATAATCATCATTAAATCTTTAACAGAGTGTTAACAGCCTTGTGACTAGACTCTCTGAAGTGACACTTAGCCTGACAACTGTGTAACAACCAGACTAGTGTTCATGTTGTTTGAAACTCTTTAATTAAACATGAATAACCATATGAAGGTTATTTTATGTGACACAAAGAATTTGGATTTATTTTTTCTCGCCCCTCGTAAAGAGACTGAGAAACATTGACATTCAATAGACTTTATTTGAACTGATTCTTCGGTTTTATCTGTATCCATCATATATCGATATATATATATATATATCGATAGTCTTAATAGCTGTTCATTTAGGGATAACTACCTGTCGCAGTGTCCAAGATCCGAAACTGTCTCCACCAATTGAGTCATTCAATTCCAGTCTTAAGGCTTATCTTTTTGTTCTGTTCTTTGATGCCTCATAAGGTGTAGTTCGAGTTTATTGTTGCGCCTTGAGCATGATGCAAGCCTTATAAGTGTGCATTATTATAATCATTATCATTATACCTAGTTCAAATGAAATGAAACGTTGATTTGGCGCCACTCCTTGGTACAAAGGGACACAAATTAGATTCCATGGTATGTGATGTCAGACAAGAACACTGACCAGTTATTAATGGAACGTTAGGTGCAATCACGGAAATAGTCCATGTCTCATGAGACAACTGCCTCTAAAAATCATCAAGGTGGCAATACAAAACATGTACTCAAAACATTTAGAACACATTACTAAAATGGTCGACACTGCTTTGATAATTATATTGACTCATGGAGATCAAACTCTCAATAAACACTCTTCATCACAAACTATATTTACATAAATACAGGCGCCTGGACCCATATACAGAGATACACGATTCATATACCATATACCATAAACAATAAACAATACAACGCGTTTTCACAACTTGCACCAGAGGTAGATAAGATGAAAGTAACTGGTACAAAGATGGTACATGAGACCTTATTACCCTTGTGAGAAGCATACAACTTATGGATATGAAAGCGTGATTGGTTAATATTTACACCACAAAATTATAAACTCTTTATAAAGTAAGAAGAAGATGACATACATAATATTTACCTTATACTTGTCACAATCGCATATATCTTTAGATAAGCAAATCTTCGTTGCATTAATGACTGTCTGCTTGTGACACCACTTTACTTATCACATACTTTAAAAACTGATTGCGATTGTCTCATGAGACAATCACATAATCACATTGCATCCATTGAAGTTTCATCACATAGCTACACATGTCATCACACAGTATCACACGTATGTGTGTATAGGGCACTTAGAGCTTCAATTGTTTCATTCTTTCTCGTCACTGACTTCATTGAGTAATCAAAGGGTTCAAAATACCTGTAGACTTAAACGAAAGTTCTAAAGCAATACCATTATGGACCAAGTGATAAAACCATATTTGTAAATATCCGGTTGTAATCATTAGATAAACAGTACTATTGTGGCATACAACACACTTTTACGAGATTGAGTTGACTGCACATGTAGTTTGTGATAATGCCATAGAATTTATTTGGGGACAGTTCAGCTCTACATATATCTATACGAGTTCAAACTAACGCTGACATTTAGATAATTGTGGCATTGTGTTCTCACATATGAAGTAGGAAGTTACTGAAATAATTGATATGAGCTGTGTGAAAATATACACGATGATGACCGTAAATAAGAATTCTCTACAAACAAAATGACCGTGAACCAGTTTATCGTATTTGTTTTGTGCTATTTCATTTGTTGTCAAAATTTCGATTGACTTCGTTATTACACAGCTTTGTCAATTTTTAATTTGGCAGACAGTATTAACCATAACTAGAGCTGTTAATATATGGTACTTTATGTATTTCGTATTTCTAAACATTAATATCAACCAGACGGAGTGATTGTAAACTTACTTACAGTCATGTTGATTAAGTTCAAATGATCACTGTCTGAGATACAAGACAAATACACAGAGAGGCAGAGCTAGCATAGGTATGTTATTGCAAACATTAGATCTTGGAATACTCTTATGAAGTCAAGCCCAGGTCAAAAGAAATTGTACATATTGTACAACACAAGCTAATCTCTCCAGATTGGCACTGGCACTGTTTACATGCTTTCTGATCCAATAATCTACCGGTTTAACTGGTTATATAGAAATATTCATGTTATAATTTCTTATAACAGTGATATAACAAAAGAATCTTCATTTCGAATCTCGACGTTTCTAGTGCAGAGTACAGGTCACGCAAACCAGTTGAAAATGACCAATGGTGTACCACGACCGCGGTGTAAGCTATCGTCTATATTGCTATGCCTATGACACCGCCTGTTACCTGAGATATCTCTGTTTTCTCTCCTATTATCTCCAGTATAAAGGCTTGTGTATCATCACTAACACGGACGCTCTCTACAGTAAATGCCAACAATGCCTTCATTTGATGCCCCGAAGACATATTTGGTATAGGTATGCATTAGACCGTACATCTGTTTGGTACAATGTAGCTTTCATTTGAATTGCATTTCCGATGAAACAGCCGATACGTAATAAGTGATATCAAACTGAGCATCACAATGGTGTGTTACCACTAACTGCTCAACTGACATAGCTAAACTATGATCGATGTTTTTTCGGAATCAAGCATATAAATATTACTGTGCCATAAATCAATAACAAAATTTGAACAGTTCCTAGATGCGAAAAATGAATATAATTATCAATTTGAAGGGTTTTAAAGATCAACGTGTTTATTAAAATGACATCCTCACGACTGTTTATACACTGTAATTTGATTTTAAACTCAACAGAAACTGTTTACTGTCGTATGAAGTGAAACCAAATTTGACACATTTTACACATACAAGGCTTCATACAATATCATTCATAGCGAAACAGACTACAAAATGAGTTTCATGTCAGTTTAAAATTCATTAAATGCAAATATCATTCATCAGAAATAATATTGCTTGGGGCGGGGGAACATGAGTGGCATATTAAGAAAATCAATGTTGGAATATTTTTCGCTTTAATTTTCGGACAACAAACCACAACAATATGCTTGGCCATTCAGGTTTGTAATATAATAACACTCAAAGGTCAACATGGGTGTGAAGATACGAACATCATCCACCTGGATATATTGAATACGTTGAAATATGTTCTGTGTTTGTTATCAGCATTCCACACATACTACGTTAATGATGGGCGCGACGGCATTGGTTCACCCCTATTGGTCACACCTTTCAATACACCTGTAATCAGAAACCTTAACTGTTGGTATGATGACGTCTGTGCTCTCGCACCTGGTATATATGGTATATTTTCTTAGCCACACCTACATGTACAATCTATGTTTCAGATATATTTTTCTCAGCTAAGTATTAGCGACACACTTTGTCGTCATGGGCTGTCAGAACTATGATCAATTTCAGAAGTGTTGATCTAAGGTAAGTATTTGTGACAAGTATGAGTGTTTCCTATAAAAACAAAAATGAACCACAACAGTTTGGCTCCAAAAATTGATACAAACAACCACGCGAAATGAGATCATTATTCTCTCCAACAAAGCACGCTAGGAAGACAATATATAGAGGATGTTTGTCTTTTCTTGACTAATACCATGTTTATCTCATCGAGTGAGGTAGAAAGGTTATATTGTCAAGAGTGGCGCAGCCAAGAGTGTAAAACATGTAATGTCCTACATGTATAGTTGGCGATTGCAGGGCAGGACACAATCAACTCTTATACAAGAGATACTTCATGTAGAAAACATTTTTGAGGATACTCCCTTTATCCTCGTTGTACTTTCTATTACCTGTATTTATAGGCTTTTGTTTTTAATGGTTTGGTTATTCCTATGCATAATGCTATGTTTTGAAAAACAATATATTAAATAGATAACAGAGTTGAGTACCAATTATGAAGTCATGTATGAATAAAGTTGAGAATCAAGACTAGCAATATTTAGGAAGTAATTTACGAAGTAAGACGAGAAGACAAGCAATATCTAAGTCAAATGAACCATGTCAAAGTGAGAGCTTTAAGCTCTTCAGCATATGTTCTTGTGTCCAAAATTAACAGAGATTTGAATAAGATATTTGTCCAACGTTGTGACTCAGGATTATACCAGGGTGATGTACGTTTCACTTTGAGCATTGACTATTCTAGGTGTGTTCAAACCTTGAATGGTGATCTCACATGTAGATGGAATTCACGCATGTTTATGCGATTTCAAAATGTTACTGCAGTTGTAAAAGTTTCTATTACCTAAGTCAAACTTGAGACAGAATGTTTCTACACTCATAAGAGAATAGTGTTCACCAAAGTTATACCCCCATCACACCAAACCCGTTCTCACTACGTTCTTGTTTTTTTTGGAAAACGGGCTTGAACTGTGCTCGAACTGTGCACAAACGGAGTGGACGTAATGGCAACTGTTTACAAACTTTATGGACGGGCTCGAACTGGGTAAGAACGGAATGGTGCTCCAGAACGTTGAACATGTCCAACGTTCTCCCCGTTCTAAATTTGGACGGAGTAGGAACGTAGTAAAAACGGGATTGCCGTACTAAGAACGGAATTGCCGTATTGCGAACCTACTAAGGACGAGTAAGAACGTTGTGCAGTCGGGACGCGATTGCAATACGTTTGTGCACAGTTTCCACCCAGTCCATGACGTCCTCAGTCAGATCGAACTCGACCGCAGTACGACCATAGTCAGTTGCTCTAACGTCCAAATATGTGTAAATAAATTAAATTGTTTCGATTGAGTTCTTAGTACGTTCCTACACAGTTATAAAAGTTCGCATTAGGTTGTCATTGCGTTCTACTCGTTGTTAGTACGTTTGCGAAATCTCTACACAGTTCTTACGACGTTGGCAGTACGATGCGAATGAACTGGTATAAATACAGGCGTGTTAATACGTTTATCACTTTGGTTATATTAATGACCAGAGAACCATGAACAGAGTTACTGCTCTCAGTATGTTGAATGTAGGGTTTCTACAGTTTTTGATGGAAGCAGAACAACAGTGGAATTTGGTCTTTGCGCAAGAACAAAGAAAAAGAACAAGAACTTGCTGGGTGAGGACGTGGCTTAAACCTGAGAGGCGAATAGCTGTCGGACATTATCATCAGCTGATGGAGGAGCTCCGCCTAGAAGATCACGAGTCCTTCTACTCGGTCGCTATGACTTCTACAGGGGTTGAAGATATTGTATTTGGTTTTCTTTGAACCGTCTTCTTCTGAATACACTTCTTCTTCTTCCTGGGAGGCATGATGTTTTCACCTTGAAGTTCAGAACGGCAATGAGAACGGACAAGAACTTTCTGGGTATTTATAAAAAACGAGGCAGGACGTGACGAGCACGCACTGAGAACGGAATGAGGACGGCGTGAAAACGGAGAGAACTGTCTTAAAACGAGTTAGAACGTAATTGTGCGTATTAAGAACGAGATAGGTCTAGTCAAGAACGACTTAGGACGGAATTGGACTGGCTGAGAACGTTGTGAAATCGAGGTGAACGGTCAATATTATACAATCTAAACGTGGTACCAACTGTCTGAGAACGGCGTAAAGACTAGATGGACGTTCTGAGAACTGTTTGTGAAGGTACTGGGGTCGTTGTTTGATATACAGGAAACAAAAGTTGCTCGTTTCTATCCCGTTCGAGGCCGTTCTACAATATTTTTTGGACGGAGTAGAACGTAGTGAGAACTACCTTGGTGTGACTCAGGCATTAGATCCTACATGACCTTCCACTGGTGCAAGTCACGGGTGTTTACATAGAAATAATAAAAAGTGTCATTGTGTCGATGAAGGGTTACTGAGTTAGTGTTCAAGTGTGAATGTATAAAGGTCTATACACATTTAAAAAGTTTGAAACACTTTCTTAAAGTGCATGTTAAAAAAAGCAAATATTAACGCACGACCTAGGAACATAAACTCAAATATACATTTGTCGTTCTCGATTTTAACGACCATTTTTATATCTTTTTTACTGACAATATTTCTTTAAAATTGTATGTTTCTCAACTTGACTGTGTTAGTGTCATTAACTGCGACACTGCTTCGAACGTCTTTTGCGACATTCACTCTTGGGACAACCAACAAATCGCATTATGTCCCTTGAAGATGACCTTTGTGACTTGCGATATAATTGTGTATTTTGTTTTCCTTTTTGAATAGTGAAAAATAGTAATCTTCTGTATATATTGAAAAATCTTATAAAATACACTTTTACATGTATGAGTTAGGTTTGAAATGTTATTTGAATTTGAAGTTCTCTTTTAAGTCTACCGTTTTTAACAATATTTAAGTCATTTATTTTCTTAAGCTAATATTGGAAGCCATATATACTAATCATGTTTGGAATTGTAGGTCTCAACGTGACATCTGTTCCCTAACATGAAACAGATAAAGATATGATTTAAAATAGTCATTTACTAACAGTATATATTTACCTCAACATAACTGTATGTCTGAGTTACTCTTAAAATGTAAATAGTGTAATGTTTAAATTTCCTACAAGCAACTGTTTTAATTAGCGTTGTTACGCTTTGTATTATTATTGTTTCTTTCGCAACAGATGATAATAAGATGGCGTAGTTGCACTGACCACTTTGGTATTCTACACATTTTGACCGTCCTGCTCCATCAGTGTACAGTCAAGCCGGCATATAATCCGTCCACCGATATTCCGGATCCGGTAGTGTCCGAGCGGTAGCAAGTTGTAACCAATCTATACCTTATGTAAACTCATTAAATGTTGATTCATTCATCCGTTGATTCCGTCTCCGAATCCGAACACCAATCAGCGTTAATGGATTTGTTAACTTTTATTTTCTATCCGCTATCATCAGTGTCTGTTGTATGAAACCATATTATCAGTAACAGATATAAAATTGCACTGTATAATCCTACGTTATAATATCTAATGGACCGGAAGCATTTTAGTATTGAATGAAATCCCCAACATTATTTAACTTGTTTATGTTTTTTTTTAAAGTGCCTGGATGAACTTCAATGTCCCATATCGTTGTCATTGTTAACGCCTTTTGTGTGCATGTAAATTAGGGAAATTTGCGACGGATATATTTATCAATATATTACCCACGTGGTACTTCGTAAAGGGGTTCCATAAGAAACTGTTATGACTGTCATAACACCTTCAAGTATTGTGATTGGCTAACGATGAACTTTCACACTGCCTGGACTACTTTATTCATTCATAGAAGGAACGTGTATTTCATTCATGAAATTACAAGTATTTTTTACGACAACACTTGTGATTAATATTTATCTCATTCTTCAGTTAATTCATGCACTCATCCCAATGATTGATTTTAATGACTAATTAACAAATACATCATTACTAGAGCAGAGCTAATAGGCACAAAGTTGAGACTGCAGCAAGAGTGTGTGTTCCCTCTTACCGTTGGGAATGGCATTGCAACGAAACGTTATTCTCAGTCTCTCGATGAAAAGAACGTGTTCGTAAGGGTAAACAGTGACTTTATACTCGCAAGACAAATATAACCGAAAGAAAAGGCATTTAAACGATGATGTTCACCTAAAACATACATTTAATGAGGTTGTTTTAACTTGTTCGCATATTTCCACGACGGCAGCAGCTATGACATGACGTTATTCAAAGGACGGATAACTCTTATCTCATGTCCTCAAGCAGGGAGATTTTATATTGCGTACGCTTCCTTCAGCATCACTGGTGCAGATGGTTTCGCCATAGCGACCATCACGAATTTAAGAATAGTTTGATTCTTAAAGTATGTTGATGACGTGACAGGGTTGATGTTACTCCGCAGTTCCGTTCTTTTATAGGGACAACACACATGTATTTTAAAAGACAATAAATTTGGTTTGATAATGAATTGGATACATAACCTCAAGTTTATGTTCCTCGTGAAACAATTTTATGTTAAAATATTTGTTTGAACAACAACTTTTGAAAAACGATTGTCAAATCTAGTTAGGAATATAACATTAATTCTTTTTTAAATCAGTAAACAAATGACAAAAAGAGTTTTATTTCCGTGAGTACTCTAATGAATATTAATGATCAACTGACACATTATTGCAAGAAAACAATCCGGCGCAATCTTTGATTAATAGGCTCCCAGTGGTAACTGTAACTGGGCTCTCCCTTTGGACGAAAAGCTTTTATACCACTTGCTCTTGGGATCTTTCATCAAAAAGCTGCAATGGTAAACAACTAACGGCAACGTCACAAGAAAATTAAGTCATACCACCTCAGCTGTATTTTTATCAAATAGCTCCTATGGTTTAAGTGTGTGTGTGGGGGGGGGGGGGGGGGGGACAACACTACTGAGTGATAGAATGCTGACTCACATTTGTCCAGAACCCAATTGTCCCGTTAGTCATGTAAGTAACGACATAATGTTACCATCGTCGTTGTTGTATTTGGTTTAACGTCCCATTCCTTACTACCTCATATTTTAGTGAATCACAATTACTTTTACACTTAATGAATTTGAAACGATAGCTATGTTTCTGTATGTCTTCTTTCTGAAGCATTTTAGAAGCTGGTATGATGAATGAGAAGTTCTATGGCCAGTCAACTGTTTGCGTTTCGATGCAGATACTTGCAACGTTATCAACCAAATCACCACGTGCTTTATAACGGTATAATATTTGCATCAAAACGTCGCACTCCCAGCAATAAAGAAGTTGACTATCGATCCATAGAACTTGCTCCCATTAATCTGCATTTGTTGGTAACATGAAGGAAACCAGGGCAACGGACCACTTTATAGTGGGAATACCTATATTCAATATACACGTAGAGCTCAGACATACGAAACGAGTTCACCGAGTTCACACCATATAGTTCGTGATTTAAAAAAAGACAACATATATCAAATAGAGCGTTATTATGGAAATATTACAATGCAATATATTTCCCGAGCGATTAATAATAAAAACTATGCGCACATTACAACCTCGCACTAGTGTTTATCATATGTTATCTTGTGGTAAATTAAGACGATTACTAAGCATCATGGACACGATAACAGATGAAAATTAAATCAAATATAACAAAAATTATTGCATGATTCTATAACAAATTATTGATCGGTGTAAATGTGAGCTATCACGCAACGCACACTTTTGAATGAGGGCATTCCGTGCCATGCTATACTAATACGGCTTTAACAATTATCTGATAAAAGGAGTCCCTTTTACATTATAATTATGACATACTTTGCTGAATGTGGCGCGATCCCAGCTGATGCTATGGTTCGTTTTTAAACACACATCATACCACAATAATTGTCGTGTAACCAAATCATATTATCAATGAGTGACTGTCTAATGTTCTTTTTCGGAATATTGAAGGTATTAATGTGTGTAGTTATTTAAATGTAATTTAATTCTACCTGCCTTGGAGACGTTGTCAATACATCCAGTTCACAAGTATAAAAGTCCAAAAGACTTTTAATTGATTAGCCGATTGCCATGTACAATTATCAAACATGATCATGATAACGATGCTGATGTTATTCTATTATTTATCCACCAGACATCTGTTCCACATAAAATATCGATTCTGTGAGATAACGTGATATCGCCTGTCACCTTCAACCACATGACGTCACAGTATTTTGAAATCACCACACTAGAAATTTCACGGCAGTGCTGTGTTCAGAGACATTGAGAGTAATGAAGAAGGACTTCGGATGATAAACCACATTTTATCCACGCATGTTGATGCATTTGATATTAGAAGACACTTGCGTGAGATTATGTATGTACTAAACAGTCAGCTGCAAATTTAATATGTTGACACTGTAATATTCTTTCAATGATATCGATTTAGATCTAACAGTTTTAACCTTCTTATAGACAGAACCATAGGTTATCAGTTGATTGGTGTAAATGCAGTATCAGTATTTTCTTCATATGCATAGTAATAATTTTACGCCACAACAGAAAATGATAACAAGGGGATAATAGATGTCTAAACCACCCTAATAGCCAGGATAAGGTTGATCTTGGTACATTGCAAAGAATCAATAGAACTCTACCTGTGTCTAACAGAGCAGGGCAGGCTCAAGTGAAGCTTATGATTAACATGCTTGTCAAGTAATGAAACGAGCCCATTTTGATCTTCTTTTTAGTGGTAATTAAATCGCATGTGTACCTGCTAATCTCCGTTTATTACAGAAACCTGAAGTCCCAGCGCTGATCTACACATCAATGAAGAACGTCCATGGACCGTTAAGACGTACAGAGAGTATATAGAGAGTATGGAGAGGGACTATTGAAGTCCACTAAGTAGGAAATAAGTACATATTCCAGTGGTAGATTCATGATGTATTTAGATATGCTGCTCGCCTGTTTACCAATCCCTTTCTTTGGAAATAAATATTGTTCAAACCAGATACTTTCGACAGAATTATAGATAGTTCCATTGCTGAAGATGCCTATTGTAGGATGAATGGAAATAATGTTTTGGGACTGGTTTTGCAAATGAGAAAATCTTCGATTGTTTAACGATTGGGGCAGTAGCTCGTTTTTGGTTAAATAAGTCGATGAAATGTATTTGGAAAATAATCTAACTAATTATAAAACACCCTTCCTTCTTCGGAACATCGATTTAAAAAATTAGTGTACATGGTTTGGTAAAGCCATGGGAATCTTTTTTTTATTCGAAATAATAACATGTGTTCATAATAAAATGGCCGCCATGAACTTTTGGCTTTATACGCACCACCTTTTTTCCACTACGGAAATTGGAAATAAATATTGTTCAAACCAGATACTTTCGACAGATTCATAGATAGTTCCATTGCTGAAGATTGCTATTGTATGATGAATGGAAATAATGTTTTGGGGCTGGTTTTGCAAATGAGAAGATCTTCGATTATTTTATTGATTTAAAACTTATAAAGAAGAAGGCAAAGACATGCCTATTTCCTTTCAATGCAGCGTCATTCCTAGGTGCCATTCAAATTAATAGCTTCCCATGAATGTATGAACATATTGACACATTTACATTTCATTAACCTGTATTTTGATGCCAACCAGTTTTCTTTGAAACTATTGCATTCAGCAAAAGTGTTTTCTCATAATTGAAGTGGAAATTATATGTGTTTACTATATTCTGACAGCACAAGGCCAAGGTGCATCATGCTGAAATTACATTCGACGCCAGTTCGTCTATATTTCTACTCTCTGGAAACGAAGATTGCGTTCAGCATATAAAATACTGTTTACTCCAAAGTGGTCTGTGCTCATTGTTCGTCATGATTGCTACTCATTACAACACGTCCTCGGTGTCAAACCTGCCAGATGTGCACCACGCTGTATAATCATCACTAGCTCTGTGACTAGACTTGCGGAAATGGTAATTTGTTTGTCAATTGTGAAACATTCAGACTGTGTTTAGGTTTATAAACGTACTAATGAAGCTCGATCGATTAAACGGCAATGAATTAAATGAAAAGAGATTGTATTAAATTGTTGACACATGGGGTTTTCATGAGGATTATACTTATACTATGCTAGTTTCAACTTAATCGTGCCACCACTCGCAAATATAATCATTGGTAACATCTGCAAAAGTATTTAGTAGAACTGGCGATTACTGCAGTTCTATATTCAAGACAATAGATGAATTTTCCCAGTTGTTAATTTAGAACCAACTATTTGTCACGGAGAATTATCTCGTTATACTGATGTTTTGATTTACATACAATAGGTAGTAAGTGAACAATGGCATGAATTATTGTTTCCCAATCGTGAGACCGACGCAAAAAAGTATTCAATATCATAGGTTCATCTTAATAACACTATGTTATGTGGCGCATGGGATAATACTGCTGTGATCCTTTGATGAATCCAGAGTAAATCCTCGAATAGTCTGTCAAATGATTGGTTCAAATGTATTAATACATTCTGTCTTCAAAACACAAAAATGGAGTCCGTGGTATATAATGACATATGAAAGCATTAGAACACTAACCAGTTAGTATCACCAAATGGAACTTTAAGTGCAGACTAATATGAGTTCTTGTCTCATGAGTTCACGTTGAACACATGGTCAGCACAAGTGATCTCGGTACATAAACAAAGGTAGTAAACACTTGTAGAAACATTACTGAATGGTCGACATGGCTTACGTAATTGTATGCATTCTTTTACACCTAACTAAACAGAACATACCGTAACTGTGCAGTAGCAGTTTTTTAACTCGAAAAAGTTGATGAAATGTTAAAATAATGTCACAAATAGTGAAACATCCTTCACTCTTCGGGAAAATCATGTTAAACAGTGAGTGTACATTGTTCGGTAAAGCCATTGGAACGTTTTTATAATTCGAAATAATACAATGTGTTCACATTAAAATGGCCGCCATGCATGTTTTTGCTTCATACGCAACACCGTTATAAACTTTATATACTACGGATAATTGGTTTGTGTAATAAGATGTTTAAACTATCATTATAAGTGAGAAATATGAAACAATAAAATTTGCAAGAAACGTGCTACAGCCCCTTTAAAGGGACTCTTGACAACTACTAATCATAATCTGAAGCTTAGGAGACATTGCGAGGACTGGTCTTGTATTAGTCATGCCATATAATAAGGTTCATGGAAACCAATCGCAGAGACAAATATTGCAGAAACCTGAAAAATAAAATTAGCAAATAAGATGTTGTTGTGTGTAATATTAGATTCGGGACAATGAAGACTTTCAGATACAGAATCGATATTCCCGTTTCTTCACTAAATGGTATTGAAGTACAAAGAATAGTTGTCAATATCTAAGGTTGCAATAGCAATTATCATTGGTTTATCAACGACAGAACAGTCTGGGTTATGCAAGCTGTCTGTAGGCTGCTATATAAAAGGAACAATTTCTGCATCAATGCTGATATAAACCAAGGACAATTTGAAGTGATAATACATCTACCAACATATCCACAAATGCAGTTTTCGTCTTACTATTCTTCACACATATTCATTTCATTGAAAGTTAGCTCTCAAATCAATAGGGTATTTTGGTCATTCGTATGCGTACATGTATGTACACAAGACTTTGTTGTGATAAATTTACATGAATTATAACATCAGTATCATTGTGAAAATTTGAGTACTTTTGTTATGCTTTCTCGCCACTGAATTCATTCTGTTATCAAACGAAAGTTTTCAAGCAATGTCATTACGGAGCAGGTGGTTTGAATTAACCATTAAAGAGAAACAGATGTTCCCTTTAATTAGTGCACGCTAATAAGAGACTACAAAGAAGGTTCTGAGGATTTGTTTCTCAGGTTTTCTGTTTAAGTGAGAAAAATGTCAGCAGTCTATATTCACTTTCCATACAAACAATAATCTGCATGTTATATCTACATTTCCGGATCCAATACTTTCGCAGCCCAGACAGCTAAATACTTATTTTGGACTCATTATGCACATTATACACAATACATTACTGATGTATGTATTCTGTTTTCATAAAACAATATCTGAACACAATTAGTCACTACTCGCTACTGATTCCATTTTGATTAGGTGGCTTCGCTCTGTGACATTATTGAATAAAAGGCTCCCTTGACTTCCACACTTTGTTGGAAGTAAGATTATCATCTCAGATTATGCCTTGAACCTCCTTTCCTTTACTTATACCGAAGTGCCATTACGGTATTCAATGCATGAATGTGTGAAGCCAGTGTCATCCAACAACATTACCAAATCCAAAGAAGCCACCAATTAATGTTTGCCAGTTTAAGTAAACATCTGAGTCAGCTGGAAAAGAAACCTGAAAAGATAAACTGATTAATGTCAAAATTGTGCTTAAATTCCTTGGTCACTAAGGTGAAAACTTTCAAAGGCATAAATGCGAGTTGGGGTCAGCTAGATTAAATAATCCGACACTAATACAAATAAAAACGCGGGAAATATTCGAATGTAGGAATGAATTAGTAAAATCAAATACCGTGGCCAGGAAATTTGCTCAAATTATCTCTGCATTTTCCTGCACTTCCATTGCAGACACTATACTATAATTCCCCCGTTAATACTGTCGTTTATCATGATAAATATGTATTTTCATTGTGGTTTTTGCCATTTGTCACACATGCAAATATAAAAGTTTGGATGTACAAATATGAATTTTTAACCAAACTGCATATAAACCATGTGTGGTCAACACGCTTATAGATTCAGCTAGATTCATATGTACATGTAACATTGTATTTTTTAAAAAATATTTTTAATTCCCAATCGATGATATATATTCCATGAGTGACGTTATTTCCTATTGTTGTAAGACTGTAAGTTGTCATTGTAGATGCAAATTAAAATATGCAAAGTGATCTGAATCTGTCCTGATGTGATCATGTGACTTGTTCAATATCTTTGCTTGAAAATGTCATTTTCACTTACTAAGTATCGACAGTAGTGTTTATCTGGCTTTGAAGAGAACAAAGTCTGTGTTGTGCAAATTAACATTGTAACCAGACAGGTCTCTCTCATTTATATTTATACCCATTAAGCTGATGGAATAGAGCAGTTATTTTTAAAACAGAAGTATTTCCCATTTCCTATTTCCATATAACCTGGACAAAACGGCTGTTAAATGCCACTTGCAGTTCTTGGTTGATATTAGCAGGAGGGAAGAAACAATGTAAAGATGAGACATTAATTTGTGAACGAATGAAAGTTTAAAATGGGTTAACAAATGTCTGGCATTCAGTTGTAAACACGATAGCTAGTACATAATTATGATCTAAGCCGTCCTTATAGACTTGATATTTACCATGCTAAAAACTTGATCAGTTCTTATCCGAGTAAACTTACTTCCATTGGAATACGTGACTTGAGGCTATTCAGTTTTTTTGAATTGTTGACATCATGTTTTGGTCAAATGTTTAGCTCACGTCACTTATACGAAAGTCTATTCAGCAATATTTTTTCAGAAAACGAAAATGAATAGCATCAGATAGTTTAAAGGGGCAGTAGCACGTTTTTTCGCTCAAATAAGTTGATGAAATGTATTTGAAAAATAATTTCACCAATAGTAAAACATCCTTCTCTCTTCGGAAAATAAAGTTTAAAATGAGTGTACATGTTTCGGTAAAGCCATGGGAATCGTTTTTGTAATAGAAAATAATAAGTTGTGTTCACAATAAAATGGCCGCCATGCAATTTTTGCTTTATACGCAACATAGTTTTTACCACTACAGATAATTGGTTTGTGTAATAAGATGTTTTACCCTCTAAAGTTAATTTATATGACATAAACTATCATTAAAAATGGGAAATTTGAAAAATTAAATTTTGCAAAAAACGTGCTACTGCTCCTTTAATCTGGTATTTTATATAACTATGCATTTACAAATACGATTTCTTTCGGTTATGTATTACCACAATGCAAACATAAAGAGAAGCATAACTAATCAATTAAGTCTGTGTAAATATTAAAAGAGAAAAAATAAACACTTTTGAAGTAATTAACGTAATGAGCTAAACTTTGTATTTGACCAGATGTTATGTTTATAGTGTTAACAAATAATACAACATATTGTAACTGAAGTGCATTTATTATCAGTTATTAAGTATTCTGATCACCGACTGTCATCATTTGATGTAAGTCTATAATTACAGTGTATACTATGTTGTCAATGACGAACATGTTGTTTGTACTTCAAAACGGTGTATATATTATTCTGCCTTTGAAGTATCATAAATGACAGCATTAAGATTGCATTTTAAGCAATATCACATACCACCAGATCTAGACAGATACAGTGATCACAAGGTATTCTACTAAAGTCCTGTTCTTCTCGTATGACACTTTACGTGTAACATAGCTACATTTGAGTTTGTGATAGTACAAATCCATGTACATTTTGGGGATTCGAAACCAACGTTGCAGAGTCAGGAATAAATCACCTGCAATGCCTGTCCAAACAGGCTATCCACTCAGCCACCAATCCTTCGACATCCAGCTATCTTCGACATCCAGCTATCTTCGACATATCTGATGTTCATTTGATACGTTAAAGAGTTGTTCTGATATGGCCTTTGACCATGTTACCTCTGACAGGTGATAGGATGATATATCTTGGTATTAGAAACTATTTCATCAATGCATGGGCGTTGTTTCGTTCCGTCACTTGAATCGTTATTTATTTTATGATTTTTTAACTTTCATTTACACTCAATTGACCTATGTCGCTGAACCAATTCCCTGAAGGAATATTACTCAATTTGCTTAGAGGACAGCACTGCATGACCGCAGATAGGACAAGCCAGTTTTACAGTAGACTGTGTAAATACATTAGTAGCGCTCATGAGACTTGCTCTTTAAGATTTATTAATGCATTACATTATTAACAATAGGTGATACTCACAAACATGCTCAGTTGAACATATTGGATTGTTAACATTTAACTTTTGTTTATTACTCAACCGTGGTGAGATCACTCATTAGATAACAATGAGTTGGTTACACACATGTGTGATACCACCGCGTGCTGCCGTAACGTCACAATCGGAGCGTGACGTCATAGTCGTTTTTTTTTGTTAGCTCCAGACAGCGAGCAACCGCTCCGTGACGTCACTAATATACTACCGTAGAGCCAATCGGAGGGAGAGCGCCCTGACTTGGAGGTTGGTTTTTTTGTTGACGTCACAGTGTTGGCCGCGCGACTGGAATAGCGGGTGGCCTATTTGCAAGTGAGCGTCACTAAAAACGATTTTCTTGCAATCCAGCGCTATTTACATCATTGAAAAATAAATAAAATACTAAACTCGGTCCCGTTTGATACCATGTTTATGAAACTAGTGAATGGCATCGGTATTTAACTCGCTTTCGCTCGTCAAAATACCAAACCATCCACTCGTTTCATAAACATGTTATCAACGGGACATCGTTTAGTATTCTATATATATAATGTTCAACTATACTTGTATGGTGTACTGAAAGAAAAAAACATATATTGAACTTTTACACACACAATATTGTAAATATGTTAGGAAACAGCATACGGATCTTTAAATAGTGCTGTAATGGGTGAACTGAGAAGAATAGGAATATAATGAACATGATCAAGATAATAAAATTTTGGATTACATTATTAAGAATGCGAGATATTGCTATTAAATCCTTAGTAAATATGAAGAACTTATTCAGTATTTAATAGTTAGGTATATTATTTTTAATTATGGATTAAGTAGTAATTGGACAAAAGGGAACAAGGACATTGGGGTTATAAACTATTCATAAACACATTTAATTTTAGACGTATTTACTTCTATATTTCTGTTTCATCTAATTTAACAATGTTATGTACTTTTAGAGATCTCCTACAATTAAACAAAGGGCTCTAGCAAAATTTAGATGTTCGAATGATTTTAAAATCAAATGAAATCGATTGGTCAATGATTTGGATTTTAATGACGCTTCATTTGAAGTTTGTGATGAGGGGTGAATTGGCTTTTAACGCCGCTTTCAAGACTATTTCAGTTATATCACGGCTGCTAGTATGATTGCAGGGAGAAAACCCGCAAAGGCATGGTGGCTATACAGTGTGGTGAAACCTGAGAACTTCGGCTGGAACTAGCGTAGTGGAACTGCACTGACAGTTTGCCGACAACTTTGTCTGCTGTGGAGAACTGTTCTGTTTGCGAAGTTTGTAAGGAAGGGGGTGAAGATGTTTAGTATGTTATGTTGATACATGTATGTCCAGCTTATCAATAAATTGTATAAGGTATTTACCTGCATGCTATTAAACTAGTTTGTTTTATTCAAGTATACATATTTTATTACTACACACAATTATGATTTGGTATTTTAGTTTTTCATTAAACATATGCTTAAACTCTTGGCAATCACTAGGCGTTCTTGTTCAGTTGGAGATGCAATCTATATCGCATTTTATCTTGCCTTACAGTATAATACTCGTTTCTGATTGGCCGTCAGTCTCACGGTGTACAAATTTCATGTGCCCCTCTGCCATAGTAACAGCTCCTAGCTGAGAGTAGGTGTCACATTATGGTCAGATGACGTTATAAAATGAAGCATTAATGACTATGTCCATTTGCAAACAATAAATAGTGGTGTCTTGATAGGAAACACACATCTCATCATGTATGTATGCATCTATCGTATCTTAAACAATGTAATGAAGAACTCAGGCAACAAGCAATTTAAAATAGCATAAGACGACAAATCATACATTTATTTGTAATATCACAATATACACACATGGTAAAGCTCTAATTCTTAGAAGTGGGGAGAATAGAATACTTTGTATAATGATAATAATATTAATAATACTGAATCACACGGACATCCGCAAAATAGAATGCCTGTGGAGTTACACTAAAGAAATTGTTACTGGGTAACAACGTACAAACAAAGCCATCAATATTGAAGTACCTGTACCTAAAAGAGTGGAGTGGCTTTATAGAACTCATAATGCAGACAGATACATCTAAAAGACATCCATATTGAGAAGAACTGTATATAAACCGAAGCACTGGTAAACATGCGTGAACACGAACCAGTGTCTAACATAGAAGAGAACAATTAAATGAATATGATTAGAGTATTTGTATTGTTTGGACATAGATAAAACTTTGTACATCATCTGCAGCTATCACAGAATAAAATAACCTTATTTTGAAGCACGACAACAGGCAGTAATCAATAAACAGGTACCTGTGTCACAAAACCATCTTAAACGAAGCACATGATTTGAAAGTCTGATGCTAAATGAAATCAGTCGGGTTTCATCCACTTTATATATGTATCAATAACTCAATACAAAAGCTACACAAAGAAGGTGTACTTATGAACTAACGTTTTATTAAGGATTAAGTCGTAAATAGCTTTCCTTGATAATGTTGGTTATTCAACTTTTTGGTAATACTAAAAATCAAATCAAATCAAGGGGCATATGACTTACATAATTTGCAATTATTTATGTATATATGTATGTACATGTATGAGATGTAGTTATGACAATCAGGCTATCATTAGGTCTCAAAATGAGAGAAAACAAAGCAGTGACAACTGGGCTGGGTTTTTTAAACAAATTAAACAAAACACTAGTGCTTACAGGCATCATTTTTTGGATAATATTTAAACATGGATGAATATATTTCAATAACATCTTTATATTTGAAATGGTTTACGTAAAATGATTTTAAATTACTATTTCATACATATTTACATTTTGTAATCAAATTTTCATGCATCCCAATAAGCTCATTTCTTCATTTTCGATATTTACATGATCTTAAAACATGTATATTTATAAGAACATTATTTCAGCCAATCGGTTGACTACCCTATAGTCTTCACTAATGTATACCCTCCCATGGGAGTATCAGTTAATCATGACAACTTCTTTCCCAAATTACTTATCAGACTCATAGGAAGAGTCAATTCATCAGGAATAGGCTTTAGGTTCATCCGAGATGCCAGTTTCATTATATATTTCTAACAAAAAAATATTTTAAGGTATTAACTAGAATTAAAATTTGCATATGTCTATAGAAACTACAACAAATACTTAAGCAGTGCAGTTGTCTACAGACAGACGCCGTAAGCTCTCACAATACCTACATTTGTACCTTCGCGATGCATTAAACCGAGGTTCATATAGGTCCCTAAAGTCGTTTGAATTCAGTCCGATCTCTTCGGGAATGTTTTGCATTATTGATGCAGTTAATCAGGATTACCATATTGGACGAATACAATGTACAAGGTGGAAATTACTAGTACTGTCCTTTCCTACATCTAGACCTTTAACGAATGTCATTTTAGAATCATTCAATTTTCAATCGGTACATCTGTTTTACGGATTTGAAATTGAACGCTGATTTTGGCAGACAAATTCAACCAGTGGTGCTTAGCAATACAAATTCTCAACACTAACTCACTGTATTTATCACGTTTCAGAAAGCAAGGGTTTGGATGAGACACGCATATGACTTTGTGTCCAAAAACGTAACACTCAATCTAAATGTTTGTTAAAGTTACACAAAATTAATTGTTTCCATTTAAAAGGCTTTTTACAATGAATATATATATATATATATATATATATATATATATATATATATATATATATATATATAAATATGTGTGCACCATTGTAGGTATGTCGAGTCTAAATTAATTTTACGTACATTGACTTACAACATTCAAACATAAATCGATATCAAGAATCACAAGTTACGACATACGACCCCAAACATAAATTTGTATAACATTGTTGTTCTGTCCAGATAGCTCCGTGGAAAGGCACCGCTGAAGATTTTACGATTCCCCTATACCTTATTTACAACGGTTATGAAACACAGATTGTGGCTCTATTCCTTGGTAGGTAACTATATCTGTTGTGTGCTAAACTTTGAAAGTTATCACGAAAACACTTTTGCTTTTAATTCGAAACCAAATAAGCACTGTACTTACGTAACGACGTTGTCGTGTACAGATATCAATTTTCAAAAGCACTACTTAAGGTATGTTGAGTCCTAATTGATCTTATGTACAAAGGAAATGGAACACCACAAATATTGGGACTATTTCCGTGTGGGTAACTAACTTATTTTCAACATAAAGCAGACATCCTTACCTTTATTCTACACTAAATATGCAACTTTATAACGACATGGTCCTCTGTGTATATCAATATTTAAATGCACCGGTGAAGGTTTTTCCCTGTCTCCAAATTGTCGTGTATACATAGATGGTGAAACGCACCACAAAAGGTGGGACTATTCATTTAGCAATAATTTCTTACTTTGAAGTTTACACGGATTCCCGAACTTTGGTTGGTTGAGAGCACGGTCAGGTGATCAAAATTTCGTGGTTCATAACCCATGAACCCTTGGAAAATCGTTCATACTCGTGTGAACGCTTTCATGTCGTGTGAACGTTCGACGGTACTGTACAGTAGCGTTCTTTCCTGATTGAGCGTTATTTTGTTAGCAAATTTCCAACGGTTACCATGCATTTACCGACTTATTTGATTGAATAACATAAACTCAATATCATACCACATTCTCAATTGTTAAAATAATAAAACATTTCAATAAAAGATCGCGCCTAACTGTTTGATGTTGAGCTAAGCGAGTCACAATGCCTATTTCTAGAACCGAACGGCGAAAGACATTCACCATCGCTGGCTGAATACAAATTATGCAATCTATAAGCAAATACTCACAATCTAATCATTATGAACTAACGAGATTAGGATTTGAGCAGTCATGGTAATGAAATATTGCTTTTCCGACTGTTGTTTACATTATATTGACGAGGTGACAACAGCAAATGGCGACCTCCATGCAATGACGTCATTCAAAGGACGGATAACTCTGATCTCGTGTCCCTGAAAGATTATATTTTATTACGCTTCACTCAGCATGATGAGTGCCGCAGGTTTCATCAAACAGGTAATCACGAAAAATAACGTAAGAAATTATAAGAATTGAATGTCAGTTTGTGTGTTTGCACTGGAAAATGAACGATGTCAAAGCGGTATTCAAACCCTCACGTGAACTTGCTCGCAAGCTCGCCGTTCACGGAGGTTTGAATCCCGCTTTGACATCGTTCATTTTCCAGTGCAAACACACAAACTGACATTCAATTCTTAAGTAACTATATGTATTAGTATGTAACTTGTAAGAACGCATCATTGCATTTTATTCCACACCAAATACACACTCTTCTCACGACGATGTAATATACAGATGGCGCCGAAGGTTATTCGAGTCCTTAATAGATCTAAATTTCACAGACAATAAACACCTGAAAGGTGGCTCTATTCAATGGGCCGTAATATAATATTAATTCAGCTACAGTTATAATGCTTATATCGATATGATGCAGACACCAGTGCCTTTAAATCGACACCAAATATACAGTTTGTAACGATGTTGTCATGTGCAAAATATTGAAGTTCACGCGCACCACTGAAGGTATGGTGAGATCTCACATGCCGGGTCCTAATCTGTAGTGCGCTACTACATTGAAACTTATTTTCTATATAAATCGGACATCATTGCCTTTATTTCAACACGGACTGTGCATTATTGTAACGACAATACCATGTGGATATATAAGGATTGCGAATCTGGTCTTAGTTAGACAGATAGTGTCCTGTACAGATATTTATCTTTTAAACAATGTATTGGTCATTGGTCTTATTTACAGAGGAAACAGAACACCAACCAACGGTGTTTTCCTTGACGAACAGAGTTACCAATTTTAACCTTTAACTTATAATGATGTAGATCAGACATATTTGACTTTAATTCAACGCTGAAAATAAGACGACATAAATGTGAACTATTTTGAAACACCTGGGAATATCAATGTAAGAAATCACATAGAATTAAATTGTGTACTTTTCAATGATACTCACAGATTACTCAGATATATTTATATAAGCTAGAAGGATGTTAATGCAAAATGTTCGTGTATGGTTCTTATATAACACAGCATTTGTCTTCAATGCATCAAGCTGTATGCCACCACCGTTAAACAGTTTTCTATATCCATGAAGCTCACACTGGTATCTAAATCCAGCCATATATCTCTGTCACTTGGTCCAGACTATGAGGGGTGACTACAGACTTCATCAGGAAGAAGCAATGAATATTTCATAGCTTCCAGCGTCATCATCAAATTTGACATTTGAATATCAGCTTAAAGAAGGGAATACAGGTAGTTCGTCGAATGTGTGTATGCAGCTAGTGTTTTAATGAGCTATGATCAATTACTTCTGTTCGACGCTAGTGTTATCGTCAGACACCATATGGTATATACAACAGAAGCAATGCCTCTCTTCGATGTTGTTAAAAAGGATTGTACAACTCAAATATGATTATCACATTAATGAACATATGCGACCAGAAAAATTTTGTTTGGACCATATTAATGACATACATGCTCTTAGTTCGATCTTTACATTCATGATTCACACACAAGCTTACAGACATGATTCACACACAAGCTTACAGTCATGATTCACAAACAAGCTTACAGTCATGATTCATACACCAGCTTACTGTCATGATTCATACACCAGCTTACTGTCATGATTCACAAACAAGCTTACAGTCATGATTCATACACCAGCTTACAGTCATGATTCACAAACAAGCTTACAGACATGATTCACACACAAACTTACAGTCATGATTCACACACCAGCTTACAGTCATGATTCACACACAAGCGTACAGACATGATTCACAAACAAGCTTACAGTCATGATTCATACACCAGCTTACAGTCATGATTCACAAACAAGCTTACAGTCATGATTCATACACAAGCTTACAGTCATGATTCACAAACAAGCTTACAGTCATGGTTCACACACTAGCTTACAGTCATGATTCACACACAAGCTTACAGTCATGATTCACACACCAGCTTACAGTCATGGTTCACACACTAGCGTACAGTCATCATTCACACACAAGCTTACAGTCATGATTCACACACAAGCGTACAGACATGATTCACAAACAAGCATACAGACATGATTCACACACAAGCTTACAGTCATGATTCACAAACAAGCATACAGTAATGATTCACACACTACCTTACAGTCATCATTCACACACAAGCTTACAGTCATGATTCACACACTACCTTACTGTCATGATTAACACACTAGCTTACAGTCATGATTCACAAACTAGCTTACAGGCATGATTCACACACTAGCATACAGTCATGATTCACACACAAACTTACAGTCATGATTCACACACAAACTTACAGTCATGATTCACACACTGGCTTACAGTCATTATTCACACACAAGCTTACAGACATTATGCTTATACATGAGGAAGGACGGATGTTTCTGTGGATATTATGGTTTCAACTGACATTATCCGATCACATACACAGCTATCAGAAATGGGATACTGTACATCAGTCAATATTCTGAACATTAAAACGGCAATAGAATATTTTTAGAAATGTCTGCAAGTGAATAACCAACTTTCCACGTTTGTTTTGAATCTCGGTTAATTAGCAATTATCTTGTTGAATCATTTGATCTAACTTAATGTTCATCTTTGAGATAGGATTGCTGAAACTTGCGACTGATATGTGATAGTGCAAATTAAAATAATGAAAGCGTTAATAATGACATTTTGCTAATATCGAAACCATATATCTGGGAATACATCTTCAAGGGGATATAATATAATTTCAAATATTAAACTGATCAAATTATTGTCATTGATAAATATCAAATTCATTAAGAGATCATAGTTTAACCTTTGATGTATGTCGTACACTTTTGTTAGAACTGTATATTTTATACTTACTGCTTAATATTTATTTTTTAAAAAAAGGTTTATTCATTCAGGTTGTGTGAAAACGAAACTCTATTCGCTGTCAACGTTTTACATAATATAACTTTCCAAGAACATGTATGCAACTATTTTGGCTTTTTAGACGTGAATTAGTCTAGATTTAATATATACACTTGAAAATTAATTAGGCAACACACTAGTTTGCAATTGATATGTGGTGCTCTGGGATTGTTAGGATAAGTTGAATGATTTTATCACCCTAGCCATAACAATTGGTTATTCACGGACTCATTCACTGAAAAAACAATCCACCATATGCACAATTCAAGAAAATTTAAGACAGTTAACCGTTATTTGAGTGACCTTTCGTTTCACCACTGCTAAATGATTGTTCTTCCTAAAATCACTAATCGTTTTTCTTACGTATTTTCTTCGTTCAAACCGGAACGATTTTGCTGTTAAAAAAATTGGGGTTTTCTTAATTAATTTCTAATTGTATATATATAAGTGTTTATATATGGTCTTTATAACAATGTAAAGGCAACGAATGTAAAGTACCTATTAGGAAATGGTCTGTAGTTAAACATGTATACAATGTTTCCTTGTTTAATGTATGATTTGTAAACTATACATTCATATACATGTGTATGTATGTATGTATGTATGTATGTATGTATGTATGTATGTATGTATGTATGTATGTGTAACTGCACTTAAAGACTAACCATGAGATAAAACAGTATGAGTATTATAAACTTACCCAAACTTAAATGAGCAACACATAATACAGTAAAATAAAACGGTACTATAGCAGTGGGTATTCAGAATTTTTATATTCATATTAATGTAGAACAGGTTGTTACCTCATTGGCTAAATTACACCCGTTGAGAAAACTGGAACCAGACATATTGTAGCTAACTTCATTTTGGGCATATGTATGGATATTAAGCCCAAAATGTTGCTATCCAAATGAGACATTGAGATGATGTTAAACAACACGACTTGCTTCTGTCTGGTCACGTTCCCAGTAGGTATACATTTAGATTTTGCTATCAAACTGCCATCAATTACTTCCTTGGGTTTTCAATCGTTTGTTCAAATAAGGGAGGCCAAAACTAGTTGCTGTGCTAAAGGAGAATACGATCTGTCTGTAGGAACTATATCAGGCAGCTACTGAATGGGGATGTCTCCATGTGTCCTTTGATCATGGATTTACAATTACACCAATATCCGAGACTTCAGGTACTGCGCCCCTTACTAGAGGTTATGTTTCACTCAGTATATATGAGACATGTACATATCAACATTCATGACGATTCAACGAATATTCTACTAATCATACCACGATTCATTTGGTTTATACACTAAGCGGCAAAAGAAAGTATTGTTGCAACAACTCAATACATTTTATGAGTAATCCATGAGTGACCAGCACGACTAGTTGCACCATGGCTCAAATAATTAAGCCAACTGAACTAAATATCTTTATTTTGAAACTTTATCTGTTTCTTGAAACACCCCATTTAGATAATCGTTGTTTTGTTTTAGAATCTCCTTAACCAGACGACATGAGAGTGTAATATGTTTTTGGTTGTTTTATGACGCCCTATAATGATAAGAATAATAATAGGCTATTTATATTGCGCAATGCCATGCTCAAAGCGCACAAACAGAGATCCAGAGTCAGTATGTACAAAGCAGTTCAGAGGAGAATTAATTTAGAGCCATTTGGGAAAGCCAATTTGTAGAGGTGGGTCCTGAATGAGGGGAGATCAGAACAGAGGCGGAGATGTTCGGGAAGAATGTTCCACTCGACTGCAGACGTCCATACGGAATTGAGCGTACTTTCGGGACTCTGAGAACATTTTTATACTGAGACTGCAGCGGCCGAGAAGGGTGATATTGAATGAGGATACTTGAGAGGTACACAGAAGCAGTGCCAGAAAGACAACGGAAGACAATACATAAGAGTTTGAAGAGAATTCTTTGTTCAACTGGCAGCCAGTGCAGTAATGAAGAACTGGGTCTTGGTGGCACCGATCAATAAACAACGATTCAACGATGCGTCATCGCATCAAAGTTCAAGAAGTAACAATATGCCAATAACACCTTGTATTAATATGATATTTATACATCATAAAAATGTAAATTAAATGCCAAACGTTATGTCAAAATCTCGGTTGTGAAAAGTCATACTATCAAAACAAGTATTTATATGCTCAATGTTTGGCTATTTCATCGGGTTGAATAATATTTAGTATTATATCTTGTTAATGTAAAACGATATTAATGACATACATTTACATGTATTGGTTTTATACTTACGTCATAAATATGTAAATGACAAGTAATTTAGACCATGTTCTGGGGAAACCATCTGCAGTGGAAACATATTGTTGTATCTAATCGTTGGTAAAACGCGTTTGATTCACTTCAACATTGATTCAGCATCATGATAATATTTCTCTGAAGCAGAGACAAACAGTGCACACATTTTGCATATTTTGTTTTCTCAAATTTGATTTATTTTATTCAAGTTTATACAATATATTGTTCCGATAGAGTGTAAAGCACCTTATCACACGACCCGATAAGCCATATCCATCGAAAACGGTTATCCATAATAAAAGAAAATGGTGTGACGCAAAAAGCGACATATTTTTAGGTCTCATGCGAATTTGAGATTTCAGACAGCTAGATGGTTGGCAATTCCACCTTGGTGCCATAATTTAAATTCCTACGCTGACTGTTTAGGTTTCACTCCATCAGTCAGATCAGTTGAACTACCTTTGAAGGGCCATTTTAATGTGAATACATTAAAATGGCCGCTCGAAGGGAATTTGACTCGTAAGTACTATGTACATTCGTTTTGCAACTCTTTTTATTGATTGAGGAGTACTATTCAGGCATTGGTAACACTTATTTACCTTTTCGTGAGATCACTTTATTTCAGAAAGAACAGCGCCTTTAAATACTTTGTAAGTTTGGAAGATTTTCTTTTGACATGCTGGTTTAATATTTGCAAATAACAACCTTAAAGGTGATCATTGTAAAATAGAAAGCAGCAGGTCATTCAAATGTATATGTATGCAGCAAGCATATTTAACTTAGTTTGCTGAGGAATGATGTTCAGTGTCTGTAATTGGTAATTAAACTAACTAACGAACCACCTGCTCCAGTATGAACTGCTGAAGACCTTTCACTGAAGTATCACATTCATTTTGATCAGTTGATCAAGTAATGCATGTCAAAAGTTTAAACATTAAAGTGATTTCTCAATAAATTCGTGCTGTACAAATAAAATATTATTCTGCGAAATAGATAATGGTTTGGATAATGTGAAATAACCAAATTCAGGGCACTTACGTATTCTTCAACTTTGTTTTTGTGATTTATCGTATTGCAGTGTGTCTATACAGCGTCGCCCATGTGTTCACGTAGATTGACAATACAATTGTTATTGATAAAGTTACTTTCTCACATGTACTTATCCCTATTTAGCAATACTTAAATCACGATCATGAAATTAACAATGATGGCTACTATATGTTATCGTGGATCAGGCCTAATAGAGATGTTACTGTGTTACTGACAAGAGAAGTAAAGCTCTAAAATTAAGTTGATTAACTAAATAAATAAGATGTTGAATAGGTATACACTTTGATTGAAATACGTGTCCCATTTACACTTAGGTGCATTTCAATAGAGACAATATGTCAATTTCAAATATTTGAATACATGCATTGTATCAGTTGGTTTTATAGCCTATAGAAAATGTTATTTAATGCAATTTGAACCAACGCAATTTTGCGAAAAATACACAGTTAAACAAATAACACTCTGTTGATTGCGCAATGAAAAGCTATTTCTTACATCGTAATTTTAATATAATAAACCAATGAACTCGCTACCCAAAATAATATTTTTTAAATACAAACAATGCGCATCACCATTGCGATTTATTAATCACCATAATCCATAGAGGCAATTGATTTAAATCAATATATTGGCAAAGGTTTGTATTTGTGTTCAAATATTAAACAGTTTCCGGTCATGTTTCAAACAAATGCACAACATTCATTTGATTGCACAAATCGGCAGAGCTTAGTAATAACAAAGTTAAATTCTCTTCAAAATGACTACATTGTGCATGAATGTTTGATCTTATTATGTGGTACATTAACAATCTTATCGTTTGAAGCCTTTCCATACATTGAGCATCAGCTTAAATGAGCATTGATGCTACCACATTCCCATTTCGTGTGCATATGACATTTCTATGCTGGCAATATAAGATCAGTTTCCGCAACATCATTGATGTACATAAATGTCAACATAATTTGAAGCAGTAACAACTATACTTACTGACAAACAACGAATTTGTTTAACTCGTGTTACATGATGTATGTCACATTCGGATTTTAATACATGCTGCAATTATCTTAACTTGAAGACACCAATTTACACCACTGATGAACTTCACATGGAATTATGAACATCAACTGAATGTCAAAAGGAAACGCGTAGGAGAACACTTTCTATGGGAAGTCAACTTCTGTGTTACAATGGCTGCAAAGTTTCGATGCCTTTACAAGCCTTGTTATCAAGCAAGTGATGGAACACACAGAAGATAGTAATCTATAGAGAAGATAGTGAGGAATGTAAATGAAATTAAAATTAAAATGATTTAGATGTCATAAACGAAGGGAAAATAAATTTCGCTTAAATACGAAAATATATGTGTAGCATTGTTTATGTCATTTGCAGCGCTCGGCAACACTGTACTTTTAGAATTTATCAGTCATATATTAGCAGTCGGGAGATGACACGGTGGCTGATATTTGCTTTCTTGTTCTAGGTAACGAAAATTGTTTGATTACGACAAATTCTCTTATGCATCTGCTTGCCTTATTATGTTCGTGTTCCGTAATTATGTTCTAAGGCAAATTTAATCTGATTCACCGAAGAAATGACATTAATATTAAGAAAATATATATACGCTTGAGAGGCAGGGAGAACTCCCGAATAATTATATCTAGAGCACTGTTCCTGTTTGAAGCTGTTCT
Source organism: Gibbula magus (assembly GCA_936450465.1). NCBI lineage: Eukaryota > Metazoa > Mollusca > Gastropoda > Trochida > Trochidae > Gibbula > Gibbula magus. Next base: position 6,293,741 of record OW388294.1, read on the forward strand.
GCATTATCAACACTTTTACCAGAAACTATTTGAATACTCTGAACTTCGGACTCTCTGAATGTGGCAACTCAGTAACAGGTTAAATCTTAATATTGTACATTGTAGTCACTATAATCCATAAAACAAGAACAACTCATAGATTCGTTTCGAACATTGTCAACAAATGCACAAGTATCAGTTATGGTAATGTCTTTCAACGAAGTGAATCCCAAATGTTATATTTGGATATATAGACAACACAGAAATTATATTGCTGCCAAAAATGTAATTAAGATAACGTTCAAATGAGGCTTTGTTTTTTCAAATATTCATTTCATAAAATAGGTTTGTATTCGATCGTATGTGAGTGTTGTTATTACAGAAGTAAAATAAGGCAATCAACATCTTCCTAAATTGTCTAGACTCACACATTGCTGTGGAGTTGCCTTACAGAAAGCCCAGGGGACAAAAGAACAGACAGATTAATCATCACACAAAGATTCCGTACCTGGTCCCTGTAGAGAAAGGTGTTTCCTGAAGCCCTGGTGTTAATTGACATTGTGTGCAATCATGTGTGTGTATTTAGCTTGAATTGAGCTCTTATGTCTGTATATTGTATGGGTGACTTACACTGAGTTATTGCTGCTTTAAAAAATTTAGAATAACAAATGAGCAGCATGCATAATGTTCAAATTCTCAAAATGCCTCGACGATATAAGACCACATTTCCGATTGGCTGAGAGTGAAAGTCTGTTATATCGATAGTATATTATAAATATAATCAACTGATCTACATTAATTTAGATTTCTAAACTGCACGGGCAAACGAAACGCTACCAGGTATTTTAATCTAGATTGAGGAATAAATAAAGAAGTCAGATTTAAAAAAAAAATGTTTATTCAAAAAGAACATGTGCCGATATCATATTCATAAAAAATGCAAACAATCAGCTTCCGGTATCAACATCACAGTCTCCGATATTCGACCGGGGGTCAAAAAGTCCAAGTTCACGGTTATGACTGATCCCGGTGCAGGGAAATCCAGGCTCAATGTAACGAAAACAGTTCAAACTAATAACGTGTATGGCCTCCCCTTGCCATGATACACGCAGTGACCCTCCGACGCATGGAGAAAATCAAACGCCTGACGTCATTACGTGGAGTGCGCTGCCATTCTTCTTGGAGAGTTTGGACACATTGCAGGCGCTTATGTGGAGGTGGTCGTCGTTGGCGAATACGACGATCCATAGCGTCCCAAAGATGTTCGATCGGTGACATGTAAGGCGAGCATGCTGGCCACGGCAAAACGTCGATGTTGTTGTTGTTAGCAAGAAAGTGTTGAGTAACTCGAGCTGTGTGCGGTCTGGCATTGTCTTGTTGAAAGATCACACCGTGTGCCTGTTGTCGAATAAAGAGACAGACGACGGAACGGAGAATGTCATCGACGTAACGCTGAGCCGTTAGATTTCCATTCACGATAACCAGCGGCCTCTTCTCCTCACCAAGTCTGCCTCCCCAAACCATGACACTTCCTCCCCGCAACATGCAGCTGTTCTCCCTCCCCGACGGCGATAAACACGTACTCTTCCATCTGCTTTGAAGAGACAGAACCGACTTTCGTCAGAGAAAAGCACCCTCTGCCACTGACGTCACTGCCAACGTAACACCGTCCTTGCCCATCTCAGTCTTTGTTGGCGATGTTCGGCTGTCAACTGCTGTCCCCGGAACGGTCTGCTCTGATGCCATGGGACCTTAGACGTCTGGACACTGTACGTCTGCTTACACGGTGGCCCAGGGCATTTGACGCCGATGACGATGACGTCACAGACAAGAAGCGGTTCCTCAGGTGTAACGTGCGCAGGTATCGGTTCTCCTGGTGGGTTGTGACTCTTGGTCGGCCTGATCTTGGCTTGTCTGCGGTCTGTCTGGAATGACGATTACGCTGCATTAGTCTTGTGACAGTTGTGCGGTGACAGCCAAACGTTCTTGCCATAAGGGTGTGGGTGGCTCAAATTTCAATCATCCCGATTGCTCGCTCACGTTCTTGTAAAGTTAATCTTGCCATTCTTCAAATGTTTTTTCACAAAGTTGGTGTCTAACAACCAATTCGCATTGGTTTTATACCATTCGGGCATGAATCTTGTTTGCTTTGCATGAAAAAGGCGAAAACCACAATTTGGGAAAATTTAGGAAAACCATGCGTTTGATACCACAGTTCAATATGAAACAATCATTGTTGTGTTTGGGCGATGTGTTTTCAAGTGGTTGGATTTGAATCTGAGTTGTTTTTTTTTCTCGTAATTTCAAATCTAAAGTGTTAGCGTTTCTTTTGCCCTTGAGTTTATTCGTCATATTGTGTTGATTATACCATGACTGTACTACTTGTTGATGCATTAAAGATAAACTGGAAAATGTATTGAGTGTGAAATTCAACAGTAGACAGATACTAAATGTTTGTATACCCCAATAAATCTATTAATGTGTAAAATGTTTGCAAAAATTCATTTAGATTTCACAAAACGATGGTAATGTATGAACTTATATGTTCGTCCCTCAACGATAGCTGCTATAAGACAGTTGTGTTGACATTGTGAGCCAAAAACTTGTGTTACTCATGAGCCATTTGCAATATGTTAACATCCCTATTGTGGTGTGATTCATAGAAAACGAAATATTTTAATTGCTAAAGAACTATCTATATCATCGATGTCAGTAGATTGTATTATCGAGTCACAGAATACTAATCTATATCGTAATAATACAAATCATAAATTAATGAAAATGAAAATCGTCAAAGCAAAAAGCTTTGGACATGACTTCCAGGTGACAGCCTAAGGAAGTCAAAAACAAGAATCAATGGTGCATATTCATGCAACGGTTGATTAAGTCAAGTCGTCATGTCTTTTTTCAATTTGCTCCTGTTACTTCAAAATGTTATATATTTCAATTTCAGCATTTGTTAATGAATAACGTTTAAGTGATGTCGCCAAAACAGGCAATACGGATTTTATCTGAGCCTCCAGGAATTACTTAACATATCATCAACTCAGTGTGAGACAGAACAAGAAAGCTTATCTGATACAATAGTGATTGTTATAGATACGCAGTTGTTCTTGAAAATGAGATGCTGGAAGTGTGCACGTTTGGCAAGTTTTTGGAAGTTGTAACAACTTAAGTGACCTAATAACATGTATTTGTAGTTTATGTTCAGCAAACACACAAACTACATTAGATTAAAAGTACTATTAACCCATTGGATACAGTATAATGTATATAAAATAGCAAATACTGCATAGAAGGCATTGAATTGTCATAAAATGATTTGTTCACTAAGAGTAACCCATAAATAGGAGACTTTAACAAGAGGTGTAGATAATAGGTAATTTAAATGCATTAGTCTAAAACTCGCCTCCTCGTAGTTTTCTTAGTATTTAAGCTGTTGGCCAATCTAGTAAACACTCCGATGGCCGACTCGATGATGATTAGGCAGTGCAGTGCACATGTAGAGCGATCGACTGGTACTCTGTTGTAATGTGTCTTGTCATCAAGATTGACAATTTACGTGTGATCCCTTACGGGACAACACCGTTGATTACCACCTACAAGCATTTTCATCTTTAGAAGTTTTATATATAATTACCGATTTCGTTTTCCGTGTTCCTACAGCAAATAACGTATTTGTTTATAGATATGTATGAGAACCTGTTTGCATTTTAATTGCCTGAAAGCTAATTATCATATTTGGTAACAGCTAAAAAAGTGAAATAATTATTGATGTTAATATCCTTCATGTACATACTTCTTCACACCCATTATCAATAACTTTACTTGCGATAAAACATGTAGATTTTTAGAGGCGATAATGCACACATTTAAACATATTTACCCCAAAAAACTGTACCCACCAATCACACTCAGCAGCATGCCTGTGTTTTGTAAAAGTTAAACAAATTTAATTAAAATGATTTAAAATGAGGTTGAACAATCAAAAAGGCGAAATCAATAATTATTGCTGTGATTTAAACAATTTACTAACCTCAGTATGGCTTGTCAATGGTGATATTGATATGCAGATACCTAAAACCTTACTTAAAAATTCCTGTATACCACCAAAACATGTATATTTTTCTCTTATTAACAATAGATAAAATCATTGTTGTGATACAGCAATAGGTTTATCATAAGATGGTGGAGACATAATATTAAAAAAATCGTAAATTTAACATGTCTGTGAATTTGGAATTGAATAATAGTTGAATAACTAGCAACAATGACTCACGGTCTTACAATAAGCAACATTTAAATAACATTTGGATGTCTTTTAATTTTGCACTGACCCTCAAACTACATTGCTGACATTAGAACCATAATGAACGATAATGTTATAAACACGAGAAACTCCAAAGACATCATTCTTTTCAGGCCCTTTGAAATTCTTGATTACCAATTGATCATAGTCTCCAGAGAGTGCATTTTAGGTCTACATGTACATGTGCGTCTTTGTGTTGTACAATTTACTTTATTTGTTCTGAAGAAAACCATCAAACATCAAACAACATTCGCCAAGACCTCGAAACTGATGTAAAACAAAGTATACATAAATCTGACCGGCAGATTTTGTAAACTTTGTCTGTATTTTCGTCAGAAAGAATAAGTTTAAATTGCAGTAAAGAACAAACTATTGCAGACTGATTGGCTGCTTGTACAGATAAATAGATTTGTACTAACTTTTTACTATCTACACAATCTATTAACACTTAGGAATTCAGACAAATGCTCAGAATCCAATGTGTCAGTATTAGTTATGCAAATAGAAAGTATGTTAAAAGTTATAAATTTCAGTAGTTTGAAGCTTTGTTTCTGACATAATTTATTGTAAACGTTGTAATAAGCATATTAAAAGCAGTTTTATAAGTATAAAACCCTGGTCACAAATGTTTGGTGTCTCCATCGGGATTTGAACCCTGGCCGGTGGCGTGAGAGCCAGACATGCTAACCACTACACCACTGTGTTCCATTTGTACATGTGAAAATTGTGCTTTAGCTTTGCTAGTGTTTATTTTACAAGATTCGTAAACTTACAATATTGATCTGAAACGCACGATATTAGGGATGAATTCCCCTAGTAAGGGCGATTCCAAGGGGAAATTCATCAGGAAGACGTTCAACAAGGAAATGATGTCTGAGGTAGTGCTGAGCGTCTATTTACGTATACACTGTGTCATAGGTTGATGAGGCTGTGACTATCGTAAATATATTTCATCAGTCAACTTTAAATAATGAATACTTTATTTAATGGCAATGTTTCTATAAAAGAAGTTCGTAGTAGGACAAAATAGCATTACTTATTTCATTTATGACTATATGGATTATTTGAGGAAGTCATGGGACACGTTTCACGCTTCAAGCATGTAACTGTAATGCTTGTATCATTGGTATTGCCAAAATATATTTAGATTGTAAACATATGGAGGATAAAGAACATTATTGGAGATCAAATTACAGTGATTTAAGTAGGCATCTGAATCTGAGCATTGGATTACATATAGTATCATATTACTTACTCCCACTTAAATGTGATTCAATAGTCCCAATCATATCAACAGCTTTATCTATCAATTAAATATAACCAATTGGGACATACGTAATATTTTATAATTTATCACCAATTGTGTGTTTGTGTACACATACAATTAAAAGTACTATACCCTTATGAATACAATTGTGTATTCTTATTTGAAAGACAATTGTTAATTACATTTATATTTGCCATTATTCATCAATAGTAAATGAGTAAGCATTTATTTTATCCATTTGTGTACAAGTTTGAGGTGAGGTGAGTTTGGGTTAAACGTCGCTTTCAAGAGTAATTCACTTATATCGCGGCTGCTAGTATGATAGCAGGGAGATAACCCGAAACGCCATGTGGTTATGCATTGCCATGAAACTTGCGAGCATAGTCTGGAACTAGCGAACCATGCGTTGTACTATGCTGAAATTCAGTGTAGCATTGCACCCAAACCTTACTGCGTGTAGAACAGTTGGCGGGATTCGAACCCAGGACCTCTTGATCCGAAGCCGAACGCGCTAACCACTGCGCTATCCCGCCCCCTTAGTGTACATAATTGTAGATTTTGATAATCTGTAAATCGAATTGAGGCTAAAAGTATTATACTCCCCGTCAATATAAAAATAATTATTGCTCATCTGTTGAAAATGCCTAAGGGAATATACCTGATTGGCACATTCATAGTCATAACTCAACTGTCAAACATAATATATTTATTCAGAGAGGTATAAGAAAGACAATAGGATTGTAATTCTGTTTTAAATCATACATAAAGTTCTTCCAAACGGTCGCTGCACTGATATTGATCATTCTCAGCTGGAAACAGACTAACATCGCGTTTTCTTGTGCAATAAAGATGTATCCTCCATGCACATATTGCCATGTGCTGTCATATGATTTTGTTTAAAAAATGAGTCACGTGTGATATTTCAACGTTAAGAATTCTAGGATTTAGGAGCAAATCTATTAGCTCATGTATGACCTGGTGAAGGCCGCCGGAAGTTACAAACAACAATCAATGCTTCTGTTCCATGCAGCAATTCATCACGATTTTGATTTATGTTGTTTGCAGCAATTAGTCCTGATGGAAACGAAAATAGATTATTTCCATTTGATAAAAACAAAACAAGCTATGATGGTTTTGTTTCAAGCTTTAACATGGTATATTAATACTCATTTACAATGCTGTTAGAGCATTATGGAGACAATCTATTGCGAGTCCATTGCATGTGTAGGTTGCATTATTTGAGAACACTATCATAACACCTTAATCTTGACAACTGAACCGGATGTAAGGATAATGTTTAAAATGGTATTTGGAAGGATAATCTCAGCTAATAAACATGCTATTTATAATAAGCATCAAGTTTTAGGCAATCAGTTTGAGGACAGTTTAAATTTAACTAGTACTTAAATATAAAATTACTGAAAAATATAAATACTTCTAATACATCTAATAGATACTGGGACTTGGGGTTCCTTGTTGGTTAGGGATAAATACCCTTACTGTTTTCCAGCGCTTGTGTGTAGATTTATCGGAACAATAGCGCTGGATTATCGAGGATGGCTTTTTTCTTGAAAGTGCGGCACCTTTTAGAGAACCAATAGGTCTATATCATAAGGTTGATATCGCTCTGTATCGGATTGCATCTACTGCTTAAAACAGAACTTACAGTAACCTATTTGTATTATTGAAAGTATTCTCCATAGATATGTTACTCCCCCAAATAGAGTAGAGATGCAGGTTGTAATCACTACTTGATATGCAGAGCAGTGGAGATTTCAAAACTATGGAGGTGCAGTTAACACACTTAAACCACATTTCAATAGTTCACTAGTTTAAGCTTACGTGACTATCTCAATCGTAAGGGATGGTATATGTAACCTAAAGTGCCGCACTTAATTAATTCAAAACATAATTTCAAACAGACATATGAGGATGTTTATAATGTTTGTTTATACCTTTATCATGTCCAGACATTAATACATTTTAGGATATAGAGCTGTAAATCCTTACTGACATTACTTATTCTGTATGTTTGTATTTTGGGTCTAAGGTCTCTTTACTGAATAAAACTGTATGTCTGTCTTGTATTCTGTAATCCTTCAGAGCTTTGACGCAGAGGCGAAACAAAACATATCTTAAAACAGAATATATCTAAACATAACACATGTTAGCGGAAAAAAACATCAAAGTTATCAAAGATAAAGACAAACATGCCAGATTGCCCTTTAAGTGGTTACTGAAGCCATAGAGCCACATACAAAACCTCACAGGTCGTTCAATGACAAGCTTGGAAGAGCCCGAGGGACTATTGAAAACATTTTTGCGACACATACAGTAGAGCTCGGATGTAGAATGAAGTATACTTGTTACAGTAATAACTGCATAACTGTGTTGTGCTACATTAACATTCCTAAATGTAATGAAAATCATTATGACATGCAGATAGAACCTATCGATGACCAATATGTGCTAATGGTGATGGTTACAATATAGATGACCCGTTGCAGGGTGCTTAAAGCCTGCGCAAACAAATGGCTGCTTAAGTTGTCAATTCTTACATGACATGCCTTTAGTCATTGAAGCAAACTAATGTTATCACCGTGTCCTTTTATTGTTCAATTTGATCATAACGTTCAAAATGAAAACGAGAATGTTTTGTTTTGATATTCTTCAACTTACTTAATAACAGCTAACAACAGAAATACAAAGATTCTCTAAGACAAAAACACTTTCTAAACAGTACGTTACTGCTAGGTATTTAGAATGGACGTTAAATTTAATTAAACATCGAGCTTAAGGAAGACACACATATTCGGAACCCCAAATTGAAACATGGTAAATATTAATATGGTTTTAAATTGACGTTATGAACATTTTCATGAATTAATCAATCCTATAGCTGACAGAAACTTTGTAGATACAATAAAGCTAATTGCTTTTCATTTGTTTTCTCTTCTTCGCTACGAGGCTTCCGAATGTCAGATATTTAGTATTATTCCAATGCTAAAACATAATTAAGTATGTTTAAAGAAAAATATCATGATATAGTCCTTCCATTCTTAAGTGGCCTATTTCAACACTGGTAAAAACACTTTTCTTGCAAAAGGATTATGCAGTGTGATGTTTTTCCTCCATTATGATCAGACAATTCTCCAAAGAGTAGCTTGGGATCAGAATTCAGTTAAAATCTCCAGTACATATACAAATAATCGCTCCCATGTGACACTCTGCAAGGCACTAATCTAGAATGTTAAAGGTTCTTTGAAGGACTGTTTCTATGAAATCAAATTGTATATAATGAAAGTTACTGTTAGAACTGGGGACATGTTAAAGGCTGCTTTTGTAGATTCGAAGACAATTCAATTATGAAGGCAATAGCTAGTGTTGTAATATAAGGCAGTGTTGTGTGTAATACGGCAATGAGACTGTTAGTCACTGAATAGTTGTAAATGAGTCTTTGGTTGAGTTGTCGGTAGACAGACAAAAATAAATCATTATTTTCAAAGTGTCAAAAATAAACAATCCATACTAATCATCATTATGCAATCTTTAATCATAAAAAAACACGACACAATTTATGTATGGTTTCATTCTATTTGCAGAGGTTTGTTCAATAAATGGACTACACCATTACCCAGATGTATTATGTGTCCACTTAACTATCTGTAAACGGTATTTGTGATTAGCAGAACATATAGTGAAACAAAAATTTAAAACTAAAGCAACTATAACACTTTATGAGTCTTCATCGGCTCTTTAAATTATGCGGCAAATTGTGAATTTATTTTTTGAATGACAATAAAACACAACTAGACGCATAAATGCCCGAGGAACATTTCATTTTTTAAATTTAGCCTAAAATGCAATACCTTACAACACTTTCACTTACACTTTCTTGATTATTATCTCTACCCCCAATGTCGCATCTTCTGCTGTGGAGAGGTTGGCGATCTGTGACCTACCCTCAGTTATTGTCAACGTAATTCACACTTTGATCAAATACCATATTAAATTCATTATCAATGTGTTACAATGTCTGTTTAACTCCTTTTTTTAATCAAAACTTATGGAAGAATTTACCGATATATTTTTTTTAAATGGATAAAGACTGGAAACTTCCCTGAATGGCACGAGGGTAATTAGTGGAGGATATTTCAAGTTTAATATAAGTAGATAAATTACGCCCTCGGCAATATTATCCTACATTACAGAGAGATTCCAAATCATTTATGTTTGGTTAGCGTTGAAGAAAGACATGTGTTTTATGTACGCTGTCTCATAAAACTATCACTTTAAGGAATCAGTGACTAAAGAGCACCTCAGGCATCAATCTCATGACGAGCACTTTCCTGTTGTCAATATAGTATTCAACTCTACCTCATTAAAGGCCTTCATCCTTTACCTTGTCAATATTGAACCAATATAGTGATTTTTTAAAACATTATCTTTACATGGGCCACCTTTTTCAGATGCGTACATCCAACAATATCATCCTTCGTTATGAGGTGTATTTGTGTCTAAATGAAACATTACATATGTTAATTGTGTTACAATGTGTACATGTGTTGCTATTGTAAAGCACTAGTGGATATGTTTGTGTTGACAACTAAGTGTTTCTAATAGATTTGGGCAAGTATCTACATCAGAGCCTCTTTCCTGGAGGTTACATAAAGAAAGAGTATGTAGTTACAGCGATCGGTATTATGAAAACATTCATCTTCTGTACTGCTCACTTAATGTGGGCAGTTGAACTACATATATATATATGAAAATAATCTTGTTCTTTTATTGTGACTATTATGATAACAGCCGCATGGCAAATGCAACCACTGTCATTGAATTTATGTAACGTCATGTACAATTACATAAGTGACTGACTGAGAAGTTTTGTACAAGTACATCTTGCTTTGTCCAGATATGACCGACCTTGCAAGTAATTTGTAGGTTATACTGTAAACACGATCCATAACATAAAGAATCATTTAGAAGTTATAAATTGTGTTTTCGCTGTGCATGATAAACGTGTTTTATCTTTACAGGTTGACCTAGGGATATGCAACTACCGACAGAAGTAAGGAAATGGAGTCGAAACTCAAGAAACAGACAAATCGATTTAAAGATTCATCTTTAATCATTGCAAAAAGTCAAAAGTGAACTTTTATTCTATTTCACAGTTTAGGTATCAAGCGAAGTAAAAGCGACATATACGTCCATTAGCTGCCTGATTACATACTACAACTGCTGTTAACTATATGAAAAAAGGAAAGATTTATACTTTGATGTTCTTGGGTGAAACTTCTTACTTCATTTCATATACAAGAATTTCTTCTTGTAATCGCTTCATTGGATAACGGCAAAAAAAGAAAGACTAGTATATACTTACCATGTAAATGTAAACGTCAATGTGCTTTGGTACTCAACTGTTTTCGATGATGTGTGATTATTTGTTTTGTAGAAAATATTATTTGGTAACGTCATACATTATTCAATGTAAATTTCAACATTTATGACAATATCTGACTGAGGGATTAACTCCATGTGATAGGCCCATTGCAATTCAATAATTAACATTCAATAATTTCAAAGCAAGCATTAAATACTGTATGTATAACACTAGCACAAATGATATTTTTTTTATTGAAGATAACATTTGCTTAATGTAACAGTACAGTGAGAAAACTCGTTACAATGTTTACGTAAAGGAGAATCATCACATCAGTTCAGACGATAAACGAACAAGACATGCTATGGAGAGACGATAAGTAGCATGTACATATTCTAACATTCACACTCAATATCGATAGCATGACTGTGATCATGAATTACATACAACACTACAACTTGGGCATCAACTCTGTAAAGTCTGATATTGAATACATCCACCCAACTTCCCAATGCAAGGCATAACTCTTGCCAGTCTTCATTACTGGCTGATTTAGGCCTTGCAGTATTTCCTTAAGAAATCTGTGTTTAGAAATCCAGGCCCGCTATGCATTTCCAGTGCAGCGATTCACTGCCTCGACACAAGAAAGCTAGGGAAACACCGCAAGGGTTAAATCAGCCAGTAATGCAGACTGGCAAGAGTTATGCCTTGCGTTTGGAAGTTGACATCCACCTGAATCTTGCCTGCCTCAATTCTAGTACTGATTATTTGATATTTTCATTAGCGCAATGTTGATAGTTCCAAAATTATTAAGTTTTTTATTCAAAATATGTAATTGTTGATTGAATAATTCTCATGCTCTAACACATTCCTTTGATTGAATTTGGAGGTAGATAAGTGCACTCGCTGCGTTTTAGCATAAACAGTAATATAACCAAAGTATTGTTGGAAATTTGCTTCCTTTTTTGGACAATTTTAGGAGAGACTACAGAAACATATCTTCACGAATGCACGTAGTACAC